>CM052547.1:65149946-65172357 GCA_028533065.1 Trachops cirrhosus
AACTGTAATAGCATAATCAATAAAATATATTAATAAAAAATAAAATAAATAAGAATTATTTATACAGCACAAGAATTATGGTTTTTGAAAGATGGAATTATTACATCAATAGAAGTTTTTTGTCTCAGAAAAAAAATGTTTCAAGAGGGGTCAAACAGCCCACATTTCTACTCCCAAAGTGAAAGGTCTTGGGACCACAGAGACTGGTCTTCTGTCTTGCTGGTCTTGATGCTAACCCCACTCACAATCACTTAATCTGACACACAGCAGTTGCACCATAGTGGTGGCATACTTCCCCCCAATCTAAAAGTATTAAAACTGTAGAGAAATGCACAAAGCTCTCGGTTAATAGTCCCTCTACTTTTATTGTCTATTTTACATTAAAAATTACTTTGAGAATATGCTCTTTGTTTCTAGGCTTATAAACTTCCAACCCCTAAAAGCTGTTTTGAAGAATTTCTCTCAATGTGATGAAAGTAAACTTGACAGTGAAGAAATACATTTTTACCACATTAAGGCTCCCGTGTGGCCCATTAAAAGTGTTCAGGATTATTAGTACAGTTATTAAACGTTTAATGCATTATACAGAGGGTGATCTTTCCATGCTATGAAAACTTTAACTTTGGTATGCTCCAACCAGCATGCTCAAACATGAAAGCTAACTGTTTGCAGATTTTTGCACTTGGTGCCCTAATGTCAGTTAAAATGCAGAATACTTAGCCAAGAGCTTAACAGAAGAGAGAAAGAAGTTGGGGCAAGAGTCAGGCAAACAGGAAACATTCTCTCATTTGTCTTGATGCCAAAATGAACTTAGACAATTGTCCTGAGGCAACGTTGAAAGTCTGGGAAAACACACCAACTATAATACACCTCGAAGAATACATGTTAAAAAGCTGGGGCCAGGAGGCATACCCACTGGCTCTCCACTCTCACTCCCACTCCTGGGAGAAGTTTTATTACCAAACCTACAGGCACCCTTCTTTGCACTTTTCTCTGAGTGAGAAGTTCCCAAAATGACTATCCTCACTGTGGTTAGGGTCACTGTTCTGGAAACTATACAAAAAAATACCACCCAGAAATAATGAGTTGATGGGAATTATTTTTAAAGATTTCCTTTTGGCACAGGTTTATCTAAAAAGGCAACTCCCTTTGAAAATTATATACAACTTGATGTTCTCTCTAAATCACTGAGCTGCAATGGGGGTCTAAACATATAAGAGCCTAATGTGGGCTGCTCTCTCTCCACTGTCCCAGGGAAATACACATCTTAATTCCCAGGCAGATTCTGTGCTGACTTTTTACTCAGCTGCAGAGGAGTAATAACCAGTGAGAGGCAAAGCCAGGATTAAGATTCTCTTGTCCTTCTTACCCTTCAGCCTAGCTAGAAAAAGTCCTCACTATGCCAGAGGCAGCTCTCACGTAAAAAGTGGGCCCCAAGCCCCTCCACAAGCCCTATATCCCTCAAAGTCTAAAGATGCCCACCTGGTATCTTTTGGCCTCAAGTTCTTCCAATATCTGGAGGCTTGTTCCAACTAGAAGGCCTAAGGATTTTGCACTTTCTTTACTCCCACTGAAAGGTCCCACCAAACACTCACTGACCTCTGTGATGTTCATACTTAAGATGAATAAGGTAGGAGGTGATGTCTGACCTTGAGTACAGAGTATGATTCCATCCACCTCATCTCAATCTTGTCCTGCTTACATTGGAGTGATTTATTAGATTTAATTATTTCATACTTAATCACCAACAGAACTTGGGTTCTGGGGTCAGACAGTCCAGGTTTCAATCCAAAACCAACCACAAGGTCAATCCAGAAGAAGTCCAACCATTGTTAATATAACGAGAATGGTTTGTGCCACATCACTATAACCTGGCAGCCAAGGGAAGTGGACTGGAATGCACATGCATGAACAATGTACTGTACTTCACCGTAATAGTCAGAGGGGGCAGTAGACTCCATTGAGTGAGTATGTGTACTGTGTGGGCTTGCATTCAAAATGACAGAACAAGTACAGCAACAAATCTGCATCAAACTTTGCGTTAAGCTTGAACATTCCTCTGAGGAAACTATTCGGATGATTCAGAAGGCCACGGCAATTGGCAACAGGTGATTAGCAGCTTCATCCCAACAACACTTCTCCCTCAGGCATCATGTCTAGTTCAGTTTTTTTGACAAAACATCAAATCACCCAGGTGACAGCCCCCTCTGCAGCCCAGATTTGGTGCCCTGCAACTTCTGGCTTTTCCTGAAACTAAAACCACCTTTGAAAGGGAAGAGATTTCAGACCATGGATGAGATTCAGGAACATATGACAGGGCAGCTCACGGCAACTAGGAGAACTCTGTGAGGTCCCAAGGTGCTTACTTTGAAGGGGAATGAGGTGTCACTGTCATATGTACAATATTTCTTGTATCTCCTTCAATAAATATCTCTACTTTTTCTTAGTACACAGATGGATACTTTCTGGACAGACCTAGTATTTCCTGAGATAGTGTATATGAAGGCCTTGGAAGAGTGCCCAGCACACAAGCAATACTACAAAAAAGGTGGGATATGGATACTTCTCTACAAAGTCTCTGTACCCTCCCTCCTGGTGCTCTTCTCTACTGCCAGGCCCTCTTCCTGGACTGGAACACAACGGCAATCGTATGGAAAAGTCACCTGATGCAGAAAGGTCCCAACTATTGTTAACACAAAATAACTGAATGAACTAAGGACAGGAATCAGAGTTTCTATCTCATCTTAGTCTCATTAATAACCTTAGAGTCATATAATACTAGGGTGACAATATATTAATTTATTGACCGACACTTTTGAAACTGAAAGGTGGTACTATTAATAATTATGCAAAAATAGCCAGGACTGTCCTACTTAACATTCACCTGTAAATATTTTCTAACCTTCAAGGAAAACCCTTTAAATGATTCTGGTTTCAAACCCACCTGTTGCCTGTTTTTGGAAATAATTTTACTAGAACACAACCAAGCTCATTTGTTTACATATTGTCTATGTCCACTTTTGTCAACAATGGCACAGTAAGTTGATGCAACAGACTTGTATGGTCTGTAAAGTCTGAAATATTTAGTATCTGGCTGATTACAGAAAAAGTTTGCAAACTCCTGTTCTAGGCTTAACTAATTCAGAGACAATGCCTTCCAAGTCCACAGTCACATCTGTGTACTATTCTCTGACAAGAATAAAATAGTGCATGACTTTTCTTATGATAAGCATAGATTTTTATGTGTAAATTCTGTATTTAAAATGAAACTAAAATATATAAAAAGTTCAGTTTCCTCATAGGCACCAAATTTTCAGAGGATTCTGTCAAGCTAAAAGGAATCCAAAGAAAGTAGGAATACCTGAATGTCATGTTTAAGAATGTGCCCTGCCTGGTGTAGCTCAGTGGCTTGAGCATGGGCTGCGAACCAAAGGGCCGTCAGTTCGATTCCCAGTCAGGGCACATGCCTGGGTTGTGGGCCAGGTCCCCAGTGGGGGCCATGTGAGAAGCAACTACACATTGTTTCTCTCCCTCTCTTTCTCCCTCCCTTCCCCTCCCTCTAAAAAAATAAAGAAATAAAATCTTTTTAAAAAAGGATATTACTGTATGTGGAATAGCGGAACACAACTATTTAATATGTAAATAGAAAAAAAGATGTGGGGTTGGGAAGGACAAAAGTGTGATGTTGGGACACAGGAAGGGTTGTCACCTGAAGAGCTGGGGCCAGCATGATGTGGTGACTCACTGCTCTGCTCTTGAGTGTGGCCACCTAACTGGAGTCCTCATGCTCTCTCAGCCTCATCTGTGAAACTGTAGCAATAACAGAACCTTCTTCACAGGGAGATGTTAGCATCAGATGAGACTGAAAGTGCTCAGCTGCTGTTGCTGCTTTTATTAAATTAGTCATTTGTATTATTGAAGAGCTAGTAGGCATTATTCTCTTAACAAAATTAAAACAACCAGGGTTATATTTCAGGTAGGCAAATTTCAGCGCAACTTAAGAAAAAATGTTACCACCTTCCTGCCTGGCAGGTAGTCAGATGAACAGACATTCTTATAACATGGAGAATTCAAAATCCCTGACACTGCCCTCAGAGGCAATGTGACCCTTTAACAGTGAAGATGCAGCATGTCTGCTGGAGAGTGATCAATTTGTACTGAATGATTTCAATGTTTCTTTCTCCATGACTATGTTTAAGAAAATTTTAGGTATGCATGAAAAATGAATACATATCATCTTATTGATAGGGGAATATGATACACCAGAGATTAAATGGATATCAGCAGATTATTGCAAATTTTTTAAGGTTTAAAGGACAACAAGCAACTCAAAATAGAGTAAGAAAACAAGCTAGTTCCATTTTGCCAGAAAGGTAACTGAAAGGACAAGAACACAGATTCAATGAATGCCACATGCTGATGGGTTTAACCCAGGAAGTGTCCTGGTCCCAAACAACAGACCCAGTAGTTTAGGCTGGCAGGATCCTGCAGAGGCACACTGTGTCCAGTTCCTGCTGGGTCCATTCAACCTTTGCCTACTGACAATTTGCCAGGTACCTGAGACTAGGCCCAGGCTCCCTCTTGCTGCAGCGTGTCTTGTCTTTAGCAGACCTGAACATGCTATGATTCACTGATCATGGCAGGTGGGAAGATAGCTGATTTTATAATGGCCTGCAGCCCCCGCTGCCTGTTATCCAGGATGAAAAATAAGTGTGGCCACAAGGAGAATAGACTCATGCACACCAACAGCAAGCACATTCATTTATTGGGCACACAGTAGAATTAGAGCTTACAATGAATGCATTCTAAATCCACCATGAATGACTGTATTAAAAATTACTTCTTAAAATATCTTAAACACAAAAAGAAATAAAACACTGTTTAGTACTGTCTGTATGTAAATCAATCTAACATGCCCGTTTTCTTTCCTTTCCACCACTGGAACAAATCAATTTCTTTGGTTAAGTATCAGGCAAAATAGCTGGCTTGCATTCAGGGGCGATGGGGTAAGAAAAGTAATCCTAGACAAGATGGGGCAAAAGTAGGTTTATCGTTGTGACTGTATGAAACACACAGTTTATTCTTGTATTATTATTTATTAATTCTTATATTATTTTCCATATAAGCAACTATAAACCTACTTTTGCCCCACCCTGTATATTACTTTGGTGGCATGATGCTCAGTGTGATGTGGTTGTGGCATTAGTGTGGGCCATACAGCTTCTCTCTGTTTTGTCAGGGGAAGTTTACATATGGTTTCTTATCTTGTCTCCCTAACCTGAATAGCTTTTACCCTAAAGAACCCCCTGACCCACTACCCCATCACCATTACCATTACTGTCGCTCTCTCCATCTCCTTTCCTTGTCTCCATCTTGACCATAAGGTAGTAATGGCTCTGAAGGCAGACTGGGTTCAAATCATGACTCCAGCATTAATTATCTGTGACCTTCAGAAAATTAACTATCATATTCGACCTTGAATTTCTCGAATAGGAAATTCATAATACCCCAAAGGATTACATCATGATAAAACTCTGATAGCAGCATCACATACATTACAAACAGTGACAGGCGCTACATAGATGGTACACAGTATCTCCGTTTATTGGTGACCAGATAACATTTTGGCTATTTTCTTCTTTTAAAAAGGAAATTTAAAAACAAATTAAAAAAAAAATTTTCCCTGACTGGTGTGGCTCAGTGGGTTAGGCACCATCTCACAAACTGAAAGGTAGTTGGTTCCATTCCTGGTCGAGGCACATGTCTATGTTGTGGGTCAGGTCCCCAGTTCAGGGACTGTGAGAAACAACCAATCGATGTTTTTCTCTCACATTGGTGTTTCCCCCTTTCTCTCTCCTTTCCCCTTTCTCTAAAAATAAATAAATAAAATCTTTTTAAAAAATTTTAAATTTAACTTTAATTTTCATAGCTTAAAATGAATACATTTTAATTTATAAAAATATTATATAGGTATTCTAGAAATTTTATAAAGTGCAGAAAGGAAATAAAAAAGAAAACTCTCCAAAAAACAGTAAACTCATTTTGGAATATTTTCTCTCTAGTCTTTTTAAACATTTTGCATAGTTAAAGTCATACTGTATACAATTTTTGTACTGCCTTTCTTACGTTTTAGTTCTGCCTTAATTTTGTAATATTAGGCTCAAAAATGACCAGTGATTTTGTCAATGTTCTTTGTTATTAACAACTCTGGACATTTAATTTTAATGGCTGCAAAACATTCAATTACATGGCAATGTCAAAATTTATTCATCAGCCCAACACTGGACCCATTGTTGCCAATTTTTCATTACTATAATATAAGGCTGCCTTGAACATCTTCCTGGATAACCCTTTGTCCACACAGTTACTAGGTTCCAAATCACTTTTTCTAACCAGTAGGAAATCTAGTGTGCACTAAGGTGATATCCCAGCAAGCTTGGGAAATAAGGCAGAAAAGAGAGACCACCTACTTCACACTGCTGCCAAAGCTGTACCACTTACCAGCCACCAAGATCAGATGTATCACAATAAACAGGAGAGCACCTCTGACCATGGTGGCCAGACTGTCCTACTGTGGGAACACTACTCAGTTAGCAACCATAGACTCAGTGATCTCGATCAAGTCACTTTCCATTCAAGGCTTTGTTTTCTTCAGCTATAAATCTAGAAGCTGAAATGAGATTATTTCAATATCCCCTACCACCTTTACAACTGAACAACTTGTTTTAGACAAAAAGAATAAGCTTTAGAGACCCAGTGGTGACTTTCCTCAAAAATTTTACAGTAGGATTTCTCTAATGCTGAATGAATCACAACTTGAGGCCAACCATTGCAGCAGTTACTGAGAGGCCCTGGCCCCACGCTCTCAGTCAGGCTCTGTGGGAAGTGTCTGAGGGAAGGAGAAATGAGGCTCTGGCTCAGTGTGGAAGGGAGAACATGAACCTATTGTGGAGAGTACTGAAGGCTCACAGAGCCTCATACGGCAGCACTGCTTTTTTAGCATTGTCTGTTAGAAACCACATGTCGAAATGTGTTTACTGGTCACTATCAGGCTGTCAGGCTGGGAAGTCTAACAGACACCCTGAGTTAGGCCCTGAGGTCCACGGAGAACCCTCAGCTGAGAACCACTCACGTGAGTCTTCTTTGGCCTTACCCAAAATTTACTTAATTTGATTATCTGCTTTTCCAGGCCAAACAGATGAAAAACTTGTAGGTCAGGAATGAGAAGTGAGACTGAAGAAGAGTTAAAGGCAAGCTGACTAACAACAGCAAGAAAGGAGAGCTGGTGGCAGACTGCAAAAGAAAGCAAAAGCAGGCAGAAGAATTATTTTAGCAAAGCACTTGGGGGTCATTTACTTCAGGAGCAAGCTGTTGGTGTCCCCTGGAAGCATTCATGGATATAGCTAATGGTGTTCAAAAGAATGATCCTGGTTAACAGACATCGTTGAAGAGGATAAGGAAATCTGAATTTGTAAGGCATTTCATTTAATTTCCATTAAAAGTGTTTCAAATAAAAAAGGGATAAGCTTTAGTTATCTGTAAATAGAGTCACCCATGTTGAGTATCTTGTCTGAAGAAAATAGCAGGAAGACAAGCTGATTCAGGACAAACCATGCTGAAGTGTGCTTGCTGAGCAGGGTGGATGCTCCAGAGCAGGGTCTGAGAGGGGAGACACTCCTACTGAGTCTGGCCTGCCATACAGCCCCTTAGGGAATATTGGCTCTCTTCTCTACTTTCGCCTTTCCCAAATTCAAACCAGAAACAGAGGATCTGCTATAACATTATTAGGCCAGCTCACAACACAGCTATCTCTAGGGTACGGAAAGCAAATGATGATGGTAATTAAAAAGAACTTTCATACATACTCACACACACACACAATAATTTTACAAAGGCTAGAAGAAAATATGGTGAAATGTTATGGACTATAAAGTCTGGGTGTCTGGTATATAAGTGCTGTTATAATATTCTTGGGATTGTGAGTGCGTAATGTCTGTGTTTTCTAAATACCTCCAAAAACAAAAAATAAGCTTCTATCCCCTCAGGTGGAATGGCACTAAGTCATTTGTCTATGTGTCCATCTACTGCAGTGATTTCAACCTTTTTCGTCTCGTGGCATACATCAACTAATTACTAAAATTTTGTGGCACAACAAAAAATATATTTTTGCCAATCTGATAAAAAAATAGGTATAATTGTGGTTCACTCACATCAAAAAGCTATTGTTGTTTTGGCTGTTACCATTTTTTTATTTGGCAATCTAAGTCCCTAGTCAGGCACTGCATGTTCTTGTGGCACACTGGTTGAAAATCACTCATATATTCAAACACCTCCTGCTGGGCTATGCCTAATGTCAGCCAGGTGCAGGCCAAGCCACTAGGACACAGTGGTGACATAGCAGATTAAGTCCTAGCCCTTATAAAGCTTCCAGTACCACCACATGGTTTATGCTGCATTTTTCTTCCATTCTTTGAAATCTTAGAAGACAGATAGAAGGGAGTGTTTCATCTCATTCAACATCTTGTTTCACTCAGAATAAAATCTGCACCCCTGGCCCTAGACCACAGGACCTTACCTGAGAATCTCCTACCTCCCCTACAACCCCATCTAAGCTTCTCCCTACATTCATATGACAGCACAATGGCATCTTTCATGTCTTAGGCCCTTTGTCCTTGCCTGGAACACCCTTGCCTAGCACTTCACATGTCAGGCTCTTCAAATCCTTTGGGTTTCAATTCACATTTCACAGCCTCATCAAAAGGCCTTCCCTGGATCCTATGTCTAAAATGCCAACCTTCATCACTCTGTCACACCACTGGATATGTTCTCATACTTATATCCTCAGTAGGTTTCAATGTCCCTGACACTCTCCTCCCCTTCCCCATGCCACTCCAGACACACATGCCTCCTTGCTATTCTCACACACACCGGTCTCCAACAGGCTTAGGACATTACTTCTCCCCCTCCACCCCACAACACCACTGAGCTGACTCCCTTACCTCCACAAGCCTTCTCAGTGAAGTTTTCCTGTATTACCGATTTAAAACTGCACCTTGTCCTCTCCCCCTGCCTCACCCCTCTGGATACCTTTTATCTTGCTTTACTTTTCTTTTTGGATAGCACTTAGCACCTACTAACACACTACATAATTTAAGTATTTATTTTGGTTATTACTTATTGTCTGTCTCCTGCACTAGAATATAAGACATACAAGAAAATAAATTTTTGTTTCGTTCACTGATGTATCAACAGTGCCCTTAGTAACCATCCAACATTGAACAAACCATTTCAGAGCAATCACAAATATCACCTTTCTTGTGTACCTGATTACTCATTAACTCTTTCCCCTGAGACAGCCAGAGAGCAAGAGCAAGAGCAAGCACCATGAGGCCACAGCCTTCTTGTTTAATCTGCATGCCCAGCACGTAAAAAAAAGAACCTGACACATCTGAGGTGCTCAGTAAATATTTGAAACAAAAGAAGACACTGCCAGGTTGGATCCAATGTGAGTTTTTCTAAAAAAGGACTTCATGGCAAATTTCAGCTACCCATTTTCCTCTGATTCCCTGAAAGAATCTAAGCCATGTGAGAAGGAATCATTATTTTAACTAGCATAATCATGACACAAAAAAATAATTATTTCACTTATTCCATATCCCATATTTGGAAATCAGCTTCAGACTATAATTGCTGCCTAAATCCCAGTAGTAAACAAACCAGCTTTGCATTTTATATGTTACCATGAGGTTCTCCAGGTTTGCTCTTTCCAGCCAAAGAAATGTTGACACAGTTGCACACCAAGTTTCAACATGCTGATCATGTTAAAATAGTGCACAAGAAATATTTTTCCACTTTATAAAAACCCAGACTGTTTACATGCTCAAGTGGCCAGAGACTTTGCTATCTGTGTGTGGTCCTGAAGTTTCAATATCATAACCATGAACACAAAGTGGAGCAGCATGCAACAAACCAGTTGATGTAGGTCCACAGCCAAATTCGGAATCAAGATGTTACTAACATCATAAACAGGCTGGATAAATTAGCAAGAACTAACTCATAATAGGTAGGTTAAAGGGGAGAGGGATTTAAAAATCAAATTTTAATAGACCCTTAAAGATAAAATAATAATTTTATATAACTGGGTTATGTTTACACATATATAATATAGCAAAATATATATTGAGACAAAAGAGACAGCAAAGGAGAAAGAAAGAGCATGAGAGAGAGAACAGAAAAGCCCACAAGGTCTTCAGCTTACAGATTTCTAGTCAAGATCACATGCAAATATGGTGAGCACAGTATTAACTACAAACCCAGAGTCAAGTGACAGAAAGATCTATGAAAAGGTTCCCAAGCATGGGTCTTCATATGAGCACTTGGGAGGTGAGAGGTGTTACTTAGGCTTGGCCTAGTAGCTTCACCCTGGCCTTGAGCAACCTCCCAGGAGCACTCACCAGAACAGGGGCCCCAAGTTCACAGCCCGGCCAAATGTGAAGACATGCCCTGCCTCCTTTATCTTTTCCAAAGCACTAGCTTTGGGCTACAATAATTCAGTCTTTCTCCAAGTTAGAAATAGAATTTAAGCAAGGCTCCACCCTGTGCAGACAAGATGTAAGTGAAAAAAGACCTCACAGAAAGAAAAACTGTCTACATCTCATGAACTGAAGACATGTATGCATTCCCAGAGTTGAGGATTTAAATGCTCAAGACAGTTTCTGGATTCTGGGCTGTCTGCATCTATCATTCCTCTTAAGTCTCCAAGTGCTTCAGGTTAGTGAGGCCTGCCGGCTCTCACATTTTTAATAGCTCTCCACTTGAAGAAAGTTCTCAGTACACTGTGTCTAAACAAAAAAATAAATCACTTAATGTAAGCAAGTTCATGTTGCAACATGAAATGCCACTTCCCATTTGAATGCCAAACACACTAACTGTTATTCTCAGTTGACTGAGTAAGTAGAAGAATGGTACTTTATTACAATTATTTTCCTGGCATTATTTTTTCTTTCTACAATTTCTTTTGCAGGCTTACACAGCTATAAGTCAGAATAGTTTCCCTATTGCTATGACAATAATGTAAATAAGTCAACTTTAAAATTCACTTTGGGGGTATGGAGCTGCCACATTTCTGGCTACCTAAGCCAGGCAGGGTGTGTGTTGCACACTCTTCCCTGCAGACAGAGGATCACGGCCACTTCATTGGCCTCCCTATATTGCAGCCACCACCTTTCAGGCCAGAAAAATCTCACACATCTCTCAGAGGCCCCTCTCTAACTACTGAAATTCCTACATATAGATCCCGTAATGGTCTCCTGCTGTATAAGGAGAAGAAGGTAAGTCCCATGCTACACTTCTCCGAATGCAGAACTATGATTAGAACAGCATGGTATGCATGTGCCTCCTCAACTCCACCAAGCATCTGCAGTGCCTCCCACTTGCTATACAACAATGCCTCAGAAGAATGATTACTGTAAATAGAGCCCTCAGAACACCTTTGGAAGGACAGAACAAAGGGTCTCGGAGAACTCTTGAGAAAAGGCTCTTTACATGCAAGTGGCACTTTCCCACATTTCTGCTACTTCCCACTGTTCTGCTGTGTAGCCTTCCCAATCTACCTCATGGATATCCAGGAGCTCCCACAAGGGACCAGTACTACATCTGTAGGAGGGTAGTTCTACCTGTATTTCAGGGAATTCTCCATTCATAGCTAATCCATCCATTCTTCCAGGGCTCCTGGACCTCAGGAAAAGAAAGTACACAAGACTCACGTAACTGAATCCCAGTCCAGGGCCTGGAGATGAAAGACCCTAGTCTTCAGATAAGCCAATCATTAAAGACAAAAGTATTTAAAGAATCTTGTTACTGTCAAGAAGAGATAAACTCTGGTCTCCGTTCTTATAAGATTTGTAGACCTTTTCCCTCATAGCATGGTAAATTGAACTGTGTCCCCCTTAAAAAATATGTTGAAGTCTTAATTTCCAGTACCTATGAATGTGACCTTATTTGGAAATAGGGTCTTGTAGACACAATCTAGTTAAGATGAGGTTACTATGGGCCCTTGCAATATGACTGGTGTCCTTTGAAGAGAAGACAGAGACACACAGAGAAAGATGGCTGTGTGATCATGGAGGCAAAGATTAAAACAATGTATCTACAATCCAAGGAATGCTAAGGATTGCCAGCAAATACCAGAAACTAGAAGACATCAAGGAAAGATCCAACCCTAGAGCCTTGAGAGAGAAAGCATGGTCCTGAGGATACCTTGACTTTGGACTTCTAGCCTACAGAACTACGAGACAATAAATTGTTGTTTTAAGCCACCAAGTTTGTTGTACTTGGTACAAGTTTGCTGCCTTGGAAACTAATACAAAGAACAGTCTCTGTCTTGAGCTAAAAGAAGGTTATGATATTTGTGAATGGAGGTGTCCTTCAGATGAAAGCAAAGTTGCTTGTGAAAGCACATGTATACACACCAGGTCCTCAAGTGGCACTGTGGCAGTAGGCTGGCCTACAACAAGAGCACCTTGAAAGGCCTGTAACACAGAAGTTGGTGAGGTTGAAGCCCCATGGACTTGTGGGTGTGCATGCTTATGCACGACATGGACAGTCAGATCACAGAGGGCTTGAGAACATGGGCTTTGCCTCTGGGAGTAACACAATCTGGCAAGTGTTTTACAAGATCACTCTGGCTGCTACGTGGAGAACAGGAAGAATGAGGGTAAGGGCATAGGTAGGGAGACCAGCTAGGAGGCTTCTGCAGTTACTGCAACAACTTTGCTAGCACCAAGGATTATAAATCTTGGCTAGTGGGATGCAGTTAATTAACTCCCCTTTTGAGTACATATGCTAAAGAAAAAATAATAAACTGCTATTTCAGTTTTATCTAATGAAAAATCTGTCCATTCTTTGCTTAGTGAAACTACACACAAATCAAAGATCACATCTCCATTTATTTAAGGAGATATGACCTTGCTTATTCATCAGAATTCTCTAAGCACTTCATACCCATTACATTCTTATAGGCAGTCAAAACCTTCAAAAGCAGAACATGTTCTAGAATAACAAAGTATTTAATTTTTTATAAGTTCTTGGTCTCTTAGATGGAAATGAGGAGAAATTAATACTTTAGGACAATAAACTTTTCTTCATGGTGACAATTCTCATTCACCATCAGACCTTTTTTAAGTCTATTTGCCTGGATAAATAGAAGCAAGTATTACCCGCCATCTGGCATGACCACCACCTCTTTACAGCTATATAAGTGATGAGCTCTTTGACAGGAGAGGGTCTCTGGCAGCCCTGCCCATAAGCCTCAAGAACCAAGAGGAATGGCAACAGTGAAGAGGAGGTAAAACAATGAGACTTCTGAGGAGAGAGTATTTACCAATCAGCAGTTACACCCCTGAAGGAAGGACATCTTCTGTGGTACATGAGCACTTCAACCCTAGAAACCCAGAGAGGCTCTACCAGCTCTATGGCAACTTGTAACTCTTCAGTGAAGGTGGACTCAATTTATGGATGAGGAGAGCTCCTTTTTAAAGCTCGAGTCCCTTCTACTTACTAGCATCTTTTTTGACAGCATAGACCATGGGAGGAGGGGAGAATAAATTAAATTCAAATTTAAATAGAATCACTAATGTGTGGTAGAAATTTTTCTCCAGTGGCTAAGAGCACTGGTTCTGGAACAGACAAATGGGAGAGCAAGAGACTGTTTCAGTGTATTAGTCAGGGTTCTTCAGAGAAACAGGACCAACAAGGATGTGTGTGTGTATGCTTATGGAGAGAGAGAAAGATTTATTTCAAGAAACTGGCTTACACGATTGTGGGGGCTGGCAAGTCTGAAATATGCAAGGCAGACCAGCAGTCTGAAGACCCTGGGAAGAGTTCATGTGGCAAGCTTGAGACCAGAAGGCAGTCTGGAAGTAGAATTCCTTCTTCTGTAAGAGACCGCATGCAGTCTTTTCCCTTAAGGCCTTCAAGTGACTGAATTCAGTCCACCCACATTATTGAGGGCAATCTGTTTTACTCAAAGTCTACGAATTTAAATGTTAACCTCATCTAAAAATACCTTCATAGCAACACCTACAGTGGTGTTTGACCAGACATGGGTAGTATGGCCTAGCCAAGTTGACACATACAATAATCCATCACACAGTTTCTCATCTGAAAAAAGGGCAAAATGACACAAGATGGCTGTGGCTCTTACATGAGATACTCATGGTGCATGTGAACAGGCTCATATATACACATACATGCTAGTCACATTATCATTAGCACTGCCACTACCACCACTAGTGTTTATATAATAACTACATAGAGTAAGTTCAAATGATTCACCTATTTTAGCCACCATCAATGCGAGCACATATGGTAAACTAGTACTTTATATGGCAACCTTCATGGTTTATATATACAGTACTTCCTCCCCAACCCCACATCCACAGAGATACATTCCAAGACCCCCCAGTGGATGCCTGAGACCTGAAACCTCAGTACCAAACCCTAGATATACTATGTTTTTTTTCCTATAAATACATACCTTTTCACTTACAGGAAGCATTTTATGGCTTCTCTTTGACATATCCAAATTGCCAACATCACTAATCTCCTGCTTTGAGGCCACTATTAAGTTAAATAAGGGTTACTTGAACACAAACACTGTGACACTGTGACACTTGATCTGATAACCCAAATGGCTACTGAGTAACAGGCAGGGAGCACATACAGTGTTGGAGACACTAGACAAAGAGGTGATTCGCATTCTGGGCAGGACTGTATGAGATTTCATCACAATCCTCAGAAGGGCATGTTATTTAAAATTTATAAACTATTTCAGAAATGTTTCTTTTAATGTCTTTGGACCACAATTTTCAGTGGGTAACTAAAACCATAGAATGTGGAACTATGTATAAGGAGGGGGGCTGCTATAGTCATGTAAACCAAACCACCAACTGATCTCATCAAACACCATCCAGCCATTGGAGAAGGAAGTCCAGGCCAAATGAACTTGTAAAAAAACTGACTGATATGAGAGTGCTCTGATGTATTATCATCCCCCCGTAGACCTGGCCTTAATCTGTGCTTATGTCACACATTCTGCATTTGATGCCTGGGCTTGCAATTATCTTTACCAAAAACACGACACTACAAAACAAAGTTGGCTACAAAATAGAATCTCGAAATGAGTGCAGTAACTGGTGCATGGGCCGGGACAAAGGATATAATGGTGGAACCTTAGAAAAGTCCATCTTTGTCTCACACATGTAAAAACAACATGTAGAATCTTGACACAGAACATGATTGATGCAGGCCTTCTCCTATCCCCAGAGCTCACACAATAATGTCTAATAAAGAGGCAAGATTTTTAAATAATCATGTGATCTCCTGACAGAGGGGTATGTATTTCTTAATCATCTCAGAATTGTACAATAACCATGTTTTAACCACGGCTTTTTTTATTCATCTTGACATGTGCCATTTCCTGAAATCCAATTACTGAGTTCACTTGTACCTTTGACAGCAGTCACTGACCCTGTCAGCTATGTTAACTCTTGGAGAGCCACCGAAACTAGGTTATAGTTTATGATGAAAGTGCAGCATTTGTTTTTTATTGTTTTGATTTTTAAAGATTAAAAACATTTTAAAAATATCTTTTATGTCAAACAGATTCTTATCCTACCATCTGTAAAAGGGCGGAAATAATGCCTTTGTCATCATACCTTCTAGTATTTTCAGAGATACCAGAAAATTTCTCTTGTTCCTGTATGATGTGGACCCATTGAGCCTTGAATAACAAGGGGGTTAAGGGCACTGACCCCTACACAGTGGAATATCCATGTATAACTATTAATAGCCTACTACTGACCAGAAACCTTACCAATAACATAAGTCAATTGATTAACACATATATTATATATGTATCATACACTGTATTCTTACAATAAAGTAAGCTAGAGAAGAGAGAATATTAAGAAAATTGTAAGGAAGAGAAACTAATTTCAGTATTTATTGAAAAAAATTCATATATAAGTGGACCCACAAGTTCAAACCTATGTTGTTCAACGCCCAACTCTACTTTTAATATGTCTAAATATTTCCTGTGCCAGTAATACAAGTGAGAAGATGAACCACATTTAACTTACACAGAAATTATCATACATACAATAGAAACTGTTTTCCAAAAAGTAACCTATTAGTGAGTCCTGAAATCAGGTTACTGGTTAACAGTCAACATTTTGTTTTACTGAAAATAATGACTGGTCTAGAACTGAAAAAAGCAAAGTATACTACATGTTTAAAAACACTTTAAAAACAATACAAAAGTTAAATATGGTTTGCAACATGTTTGAATTTTGTTTGTATGAATGCATGTACACATACATGTTGTTTCTGTTCCACTTTATGCATTATTGGTTGCTTCTTGTATGGGTCCTGACCACAAGTCAAAACTACAACCTTGGAGTATCAGGATGGCACTCCAATCAACTGACCTACCTGGCCAGGGCCATACATATTGTTTATGTATGTGTTTGAGTACTTAAAGTCATGTAAAATGTATTTTTTATTGTAAGTAGAATCAAAGTTTGAAGGTGGACAAGTGTCCCCATTTAATTAAAGAGAGTAAATCTCACAGGTCCAAGCCACATATGATATAAAGAACCAAGGGAAAAAGTTGTATTAAACCCATAATGTCTGTCATCAAAGAAATTAATAAGATCACTAAGTATATAAACACACTTGTTCATACATATAGTTATGATAATAGTAATTATATAAAGATACAAATTAAGGAGCAAATAAATCTTAAAATGTAAAATATATATCTCATTTCTAGCTAAAATCACTTCAATAAAAGCCTATTGTCTGATTACTTAAGTCCTTTTTTCCAACTTAGAAGGAAAGAAGCCA
The DNA here is from genome assembly GCA_028533065.1 of Trachops cirrhosus. Classification (NCBI taxonomy): domain Eukaryota; kingdom Metazoa; phylum Chordata; class Mammalia; order Chiroptera; family Phyllostomidae; genus Trachops; species Trachops cirrhosus. The sequence continues at coordinate 65,166,852 of CM052547.1, forward strand.
GTAAGAATTGTCATTACTATAATCATTGTAACCTATACAAGGGTAGATGATATGGTCACAAAAAATTTGTCTAAAGCAGGAATTGAAAAAGTTAGATGAATTTTTAAAAAGAATTTTAATAGTCAATAATACTGTAATAATGACATATGATGCCAGATGGGTATTAGACTTATTGGGGAGATCACTTCATAAGGTATATACCTATCTAATCACTATGTTGTACACCTGAAACTAATATAATATTATATGTCAACTATACTTAAAAAATAAATTTAGCCCTGGCTGGTGTGGCTCAGTGGATTGAGCACCAGCCTGCAAACGAAAAGATTGCTGATTCAATTCCCTGTCAGGCCACATGCCTGGGTTGCAGGCTACATTCCCAGCTGGGGGTGTGTGAGGGGCAACCCATTGATGTATCTCTCATGCATCTATGTGTCTCTCCCTCTCTTTCTCCCTCCCTTCCCCTTTCTCTGAAAATAAATAAATAAAAGTAAAAAAATTAATTAAAAAATTTAATATGGATATTTAAAAATGTGAATCCTGATAATCACTAGATTAGCAGGATGATCAGTGTAAGGTATAAAAGTGTCAAATCACTATACTGTATGCAGGAAACTAATATAATATTGTATACCAACTATAGTTAAATAAAAAAGACAGTTACAAAACATGATCCTAATTGTATGATCCTAATTTTAATTTAAAAATATTTATGTGAAATATTAATAAAGACAATAAGATGCTAAGAGTAGTACATCTAATTAAGACATAAGGGTTACTTGAATTTTCTTCCTTGACATTTTTTTTTAATTTCTGAATTTTTCATAATACACATCTGTAAGGTTTAAAATTTTTAAAAGTAAATCTTTTTTTAAAAAAAGGAATAAAAATGTGAATCCTGAGAATAAAGAACATAGCCTCAATCACAATGGGTACCAGTTCCAACAGTGATTGTCAAAAAAAAAAGTTGTTAAAAGTTCCAAAGAACCTCCCATAAAGATTGCACAGTAAGTTCTAATTTTGTAGCATACCTGTGGCAATGATCAATTTTTAAAAACTATCCACACACTATTGCAATAATAAATAAAGCTAAATTCAAAACTGAAGAAAACAATGTCATGAGCCAGAAATAGACATGAAATAAGGAAGGGGCAGGGTAAAAGGCATGGACCAGCTCCTGCAGAGTAATGGAAGAGAGAACCTCTAAGACTGGATTGAATGGGTTCGGGAGGGACTACCCAGAAGAAAACTGCTAACAACTGACCTAGGGCACTAGCATGAAAGGAAACTACTATCACAGAGAAATAGGAGAACACTAACACAGTCTTGGCAGCTGAAGAGAGGTGCCCATTGGCTCAGCTAATGCATTAACATCTATTTCACTGTGAGAGATGATCTGAAATTATACTGCCTATTTCATCAAATCTAAGATGCCATCAATTATAAGGCACATTATTATTTTACATACGGCTAAGAAAAATATTGCCAACTAAAATTATGGTTTAACATGCATTATAGATATACAGCAATCTGAAAGATTTTAAAACATGAAACTAATGAAACATAGTCTATGACTTGCTTCTAGACCCTGTGCTGAAGGAGTTGAGAGATGAGAGCTGGTTGTCAGTGAAAAAAAGCAATTTTTTAGAAAATGAAGATTAGGGGTAAGGATTACATACAGAAGACAATAGAGGAAAATTAAACAACCAAGAAGAAGAAGAAGCCAGTACCTCCACCCACTCAACATGAGCCTACAAATCAAAACTCCAAAATATATGAAGAATTCTAATGTTAAGAAAAGTGAGCAACAAAATCAAAGACAAATAATTTTCTGTAAAAGTCCAGTAGACTGAAAAATAAGTATGTGTGAGAAGTTTAAAGAAATATATAAAAGCACAGTTTTCATTAAAAATATTGAATTATAACAGAAAAAGAAACAAAAGAATACCAAAAGAACAAATTAGAACTCTTAGAAAATTTTTTAAAAATATTTATACAGTCAAAGTCTAGACTGAAGTAAATTAACAACAACAAAAAACAGTAAACCAGTATACAGCACTGAGGAACTTCCCCAAAACATAGTGGAAAGAGAAATATAAACACATATAAATGAGAGAACACATATGTCATGGAAGATAATTTGAAAGACTGCAACAAAGCTGAAATAACCATTCCAGCAAAGGAAAGTGGAGGGAGTGGTGGAAAAACAATATCTGAAGAGAATATAGTGAAGAATGTTCCAAAACTAACGAAATGATTCCTCAGATGAAAACACCTTTAGGTACAAAGCAAAAAATAAATCCAGAAGTGGACACACTGTAGTGACACCATAAAATAACAGGGATAAAAAAATCTGGAAAGCGTAAAAGCTGCATAGTCTTATAGAAGATTTCTAATCAACAGGCAATGAAATAGTGAAATGCTCATGGAAAAATCATTGTGTAAAAGCATTTCTGATATCAAACACCTAATACAATGTATTATCTATAGACCCCCACAATCTCTTACTAAAAGGACTTCCAAATGATGTCCATCAACTGGAGGAAAGGCACGGAATACATAATACAATGAGTCCAGATACTGATTTTTAAAAATGACACACACAGAGGCATATAAATTTAACTTCTGATTGAAAAAATACACAAATATCAACAACTTATTTTGTATTTAAAAACTGTGGAAGTTGTCCAATGTCTAAAAAGATGTACTCAGTTGTGATCACATATGTAAAAAGGCTAGAAATGCTGAATAATTTTAAATTTGTTCAAAATTTTTAAAATGAAATATGTGTGACAGTCATTGTGGATGGTCTGATCTCAAACCCCATTCTCAATTTCTTTCCAGTTTCCTTCCAGTTGTGGGAGGCTCAGGGTGCAATTCTGGTCAAACTAGAAGTCTCTTGGGTGGCAGTCTCCAAAAGGTCTTATTTTTCTGACAAAAAAAGGAACTCCTCTGTAGGACACACCTTTCTTTGTCAATTTGCCCCTTCCCAACTTTTTCCTGCCTCGTACATGTTATGCCTGGAAGTGCAGCAGCCAGCTTGCAGCCTTGAAGCAACAAGAATGAGAAAATGTCCATGTATTAAGGATGATGGACCAGAAAGTTGGAATGAGCCTGGGTCCCAGGTGGCAGGTCCACCTGCAGATTGTGTGTTGTGCAAGAAAAATAACCCCTATTTGTTTGTGCTTCTCTAATTTAGGATTTTGAGTATACAACAAAAAGAATTATGAATAAACTCTATAAGAACAGAACTACTATATATGTATTCCAAACCAGATAAGGGACTTCAAAAAGGAAGGAAACATTAAAAGTTTTGATCACTTCAGCAGAAAGTAGGAAAGGGGAAGATATAATAAAAATAAATGGTAAGCAAAAATACTGTAGTTGAAATAAGTCCAGATATATCAACATTTGCAATAAATATAACCAATGTAGAGGTACAGGTTATTACACTGAACAAAACCAAACAAATAAAAAGAGCTATCTGGTGCTTACAAAAGAGAAGATGCAAAAAAAAAAAAAAAAAAAAAAAAAACCCACTTAGGAAAAGCAAATGTTAGCCAACTTTTAATCAAAATGAAAACTGGTAAAAATATGACTATGATTCAGGTTGGGAAGATGGCGACGAGATAGGTGCAAGTGGAGTACACTTCCCCTGCACACGGATGAAACACCTGGCCAATCTTCCGAGGAACAGAGTGAACAGCCAACAGTACCCCAGCGTTTATGAAGACTGGAGACCAAAAATTGTAGAGTACATTGAAAAATCAGACAACAAAACCTGGAGCTGTGAAAAAACCAGAGTTGGACCCAAAGAGGGGTCATCCCAACAGCTGAGACAAGTAGGTGGAAGCTGTGAACACCAAGATAACTGCTGGAAGAGGAAACCCACCAATAAAGGAACCACCAAAAGATAACAACTGAAGAAGGTGAACAAGGGAGTGGAAGCCACACTAACTCAACACAGGACCTATGTGGAAATACAACTAAAAGGTGGAGAAATTACTCAGAACAAACAACTGAACAAGAGTGAGGGAGAAGCCTCAAAACCTTGTACACAAGCAAGAACCAGTTTCAACACAACCTGGCCACACCTGCACAACAGAATACGAGATGTGGTGGACGGAGTGACCCTCAGTTAACCAGCTGGACAGGACCTACCAAAGAAAGACCCAACAACAATCAAAACCCAAAGACATACAGACAGCCAACATAAACAACAGCCCAAGACAAGCAAGCTGAGGAGATCAAGGAGACTGCACCACTGAATCTCACAGGTCTTTTACCATAGAAATTCATACCATAAAACCAGGAAGTCAGAACTCATCAATTTAAAAAGCAGAGGCTAACAAGAAGAGTCTCACAAACAATGGGAAGACAAAGAAACAATCCCCAAATGAAGGGAAAGGAGGGAGCCTCAGAAAGAATGCTAAATGAAATAGAGACAACTCAACTATCAGATATTGAGTTCAAAGCAATGGTTATAGGAAGCTCAATGAACTCACAGAGAATTACCAAAAACTACAGGGAAACTACAATGACCTCACTGCAAACTATATCAACATGAAAAAGGAAATAGAAACTATCAACAAGGGCCAAGAGGAAATGAAGAATACAATTTCTGAACTGAAGAACACAGTAGAAGGAATCAAAACCAGGCTCAATTGAAGCAGAGCTGCAGGACAAGGTAGAAAAAAACACCCAGAATGAGGAAGAAAAGGAAAAGTGGCTCACAAAGAATGAAGAGGAGTTAAGGGAAATGCAGGACAACATGAAACGTAATCATATCCATATAATAGGGATACCAGAGGGAGAAGAAGAAGAACAAGGGATAGAAAACCTATTTGAAAAAGTAATGTTGGAAAAGTTCCCTAATTTGTTGAGAGAAAAAGTCACACAAATCCAGGAAACACAGACAGTCCCAAACAAGAGGAAACCAAAGAGGCCCACTTCAAGACACATCATAATTAAAATGGCAAATTCCAAGATAAAGAGAGAATCTTAAAGGCAGCAAGGGAAAAACAGGAAGTAACATACAAGGGAGCCCCAATAAGACTAGCAGCTGACTTCTCAATGGAAATGCTCCAAGCCAGAAGGGAATGGCAAGAAATATTCCAACTAAAAATATGAGAACCAGAGGCCTGCAACCAAGACGTATCAAGCATTTTCTCTGACCACAAGGGGCGGAAACTAGAAGACAACTTCAAGGAAAAAACCCCAAAACACTCAAACTCATGGAGATTGAATACCATGCTATTAAACAATGAATGGGTCAAGAATGAGATTAGGGAAGAAATCAAAAAATTTCTGGAAACAAATGAAAATGAACTCACAACAATCCAAAACTTATGGGACAGAGCGAAGGCAGTCCTGAGAGGGAAGTTCATAGTGATACAGGCCTACCAAAAAAAGATAGAAACATTTCAAACAAACAACCTAACTCTACATCTATAAGAACTAGAGGAAAAACAATAAAGACAGCCCAGAGCAAGCAGAAGGAAGGAAA
>CM052547.1:65172857-65195349 GCA_028533065.1 Trachops cirrhosus
CCAATGATACCTCGGACAAGGGTTTGATCTCCAAAATATATAAAGAACTCACATGACTCCACACCAGGAAGACAAAAAAAAATTTTTAAATGGGCAAAAGACTTGAACAAACACTTCTCCAAGGAGGACATACAGAGGGCCCAGAGACTTATGAAAAGATGCTCAGCATCACTAGCCATCAGAGAGAAGCAAATTAAAACCACAATGAGATACCACCTCACACTGGTCAGAATGGCCATCATAAACAAATCAACAAACAAGTGTTGGAGAGGATATGGAGAAAAGGGAACCCTAGTGCACTGTTTGTGGGAATACGGACTGGTACAGCCACTGTCCATATGGAAAACAGTATGGAATTTCCTCAGAAAACTAAAAGTGGAACTGCCTTTTGACCCAGTGATTCCAGTGCTGGGATTATACCCTAAGAGCCCTGAAACACCAACCCAAAAGGACCTATGCACCCCAATGTTCATAGCAACACAATTTACAATAGCCAAGTGCTGGAAGCAACCTAAGTGCAGATCAGTAAATGAGTGGATCAGAAAACTATGGTACATTTATGCAATGGAATTCTATGCAGCAAAGAGAAAGAAGGAACTCCTACCCTTTCCAACAGCATGGATGGAACTGGAGAGCATTATGCTAAGTGAAATAAGCCAGGCGGTGAGGGACAAATACTATATGATCTCACCTTTAACTTGATCCTAATCAACAAAAGAGAAAGCAAACAAAATATAACCAGAGACATTGAAATTAAGAACAATCTAACAATAGGCAGAGGAGGGGGAAGGTGGCAATGGGGAGAAGGGTTTTCAGGAACTACTATAAAGGACACATGGAGAAAACCAAGGGGGAAGGTAGAAGCAAGGGAGCGAAGCGGGTTTGGCTGGGGTGGGGGGTAGTGGTGGGGAGAAAATTCAGACAACTGTAACCAAATAATGATAATTTAAAAAAATAAATAAGTAAAAAATATTAATATGAAACAAATATTATCTAGAGAAAAACCATTAATATCACTAAATATGAATATCTGATGGTAAAAATAGAATACAGAATAATAAAAGAATCATGAATTTATTTGTACTTAGCAGCATGATTTCAAAATACATGAAACAGAAACTGACAAAATTATAAGGGGAAAATGACAACTCCATAATGACAATAAGAGATATTACCAGAAGCTTAAGGAATCAGGGGGAATATCTGAGCAATACAATTAATGAGCTTGACCAGCTATTTAAATAAAATCATGCATTTAATAGATGCAGAATGCCAATTATTTTCAATTATACATAGAACATTAACAAAAACTGACCAACTGCCAGGTCAGAAAGGAAGTCTAAACAAATTTCCAACAATTGCTATCATTCAGATCACATCCTCTAGCTATAATGTAGGCAGTTAAATTAGAAAATAAATAATAGAAATGTTCTTTGAAAGTATTTGACAAATTTAAGATGTAATCCTAAACTAAATCAGGAATTAAGGAGGACATCACCATGAAAATAAAAAATATTAAAAAATTAGCAAGTACTATGTATCAAAACATACAACATACATTTAAAGTGATACATAGATGTAATTTTCTTATATGGATTTTTTAGGAAGGAACCAAAATAAATTCAATCTAAACAGTGTCAGAGAGGGTGAAGGAGAAAGTGAAAGAAATTAGAAATTAAACAGAAAATAAAAAATAGCAAATATTGACAGACCCAAATTCTGATTCATTAGAAAAATAATTAAGCTGTCAAACCTCTTGAACAATAAATTATAGTGGATAAAAAATGACATAATCTTAAATACAGTAGAATTTTTTAAATAAAAAGAGAAAACTATCTCAATTCTATGTCAATATATTTGAAAACATGGATGAAACCCATGTCTGGCCAGTTTCACAAGAGAAGTTTACCAAGTCTTGAAGAAATAGGTGATACCAATCTTATGCTAGCTATTATAAAATATTTAAAAAGGGGTGATCTACTCAACTCACTTAGTGAGATTAGAAACAAAGTCCAAAAAAACAAAGAAAGAAAATTAAAGATCAAGCTCAGTTATTAAAGTAGTTTCAATGATCCTAAATTATAATATAGTATTGGCAAATCAGAGCAGATTTTATCCCAGGAATAACACTGACAATATCAGAACATCTACTAATATAACATACTAAAGAAAAATATAATCAGTTCAATAAACTCTTTTTTAAAATCTTCAATATAGTTTAATACTCATTCATGACACAAAATGGCCATAAACAAGACCAAGAGAAAACTTTTTTGATTTGAAAAGTGATAACTAAGCCTAAAGCAAACACTAGTCTTAATAGTGAGGCTTTAAAATTCTTTCCCATGAAGTCAGGCACAGGACAAGCATATAATAAATCTTCTACTCACCATTGTACTAGAGGCCCTACCCAACTCAATGATTCAAAAAATAGAAAACAAATATATAAAAAATGAATAGAAGAGACAAAAGTGACCTTATTTATAGATAATGAGTATTTAAATTTTAAAAATTAAGAAAATCTTAGAGAAACTATTAAAATACAAAACTATTTAAACTATTAAAATAACAGAGTTCAAGAAGGTCAGTGGTTATATATATCTATCTATAAAAATAAATAATTCTCCTAAGCCCTGTGGTAACCCATTTCAAAATGTAATAGAATAAAAGGTCCTATTTACAGTTAAAAACAAAAATGCCTAGAAATAAGCCTAATAAAAGATACTGCTTAAGGCTTTTATGGACTTCAAAGATAAGACAGAATCATAAAGATAACAATGCTCTCCAATTGATTTCCACCACACTGTTACTTGAATTAAAATCTCAATTTGTTAAGAAAGATCAAAGGCCTCAGAATAGCCAAAACAATTGAGAAAATGAAGAAAAAGGCAGAACTGGTCCTGCTGGATGAAAGACTCTTGTTACAGTAACTAAAACAGTTGCCACTGGCACAGGAAGAGATAAAAATGAAGATAATAATATATAAAAAATACATCTATGTATTATCTAGAATCATGATATAAAACAAAAGAGCATTACAGATTAGTGGGGAAAGAATAAGTTTCTGGGGGACAACCGGTTATCAATTTGGAATTAAATAAAAGTAGATAACCTACTTGATGTCATATGTAAAACCAAATAACAGGTAGATTCAAGACCTAAATATGAAAATCAAAATCCTTAAGTTTTCAAAGAATATATAGGTTATATTTTAGTTGGAAAGATAGATATTTTAAATCAAGCCAAAAACTGCATAAGCCAGGAAAGAAAAGACTAATAAAATCTGATTATAGTAGAATTAAAAATTTCTCCTCAACAAAAGACACAAGAAACAAAAAAACAAGTCACATCAGTATTTGTAACAGATACAAATGACAAAAGGTCAGTATATAGGATAAAGGTTGTATTAAAAAATAAAGACAAACCATTCTGTAAAAAAATAAGACAAGGATATGTGAACTGTAAGATAACATTTCACACCCCATTAGATAGGTAAAGGTAAAATTTCTGGCAATACCAAGAATTCTAAGGATATGAAGAGGAGGAAATTCTCATACATTATTAGGGAGAGGCAAAACTGGCACTTTGGGTGAAGAGCAATTCCTGGTGCCTAGTGAAAAATAAGCAACGGTCCTCTGCAGGCCAGCATTTCCAATCCTGGACACATTTCCTAGAGCAGTCAGCACCTGTATACAACCCATGCCACCCGCCTGCCACCACCCCCCACACAAAAGGAAACAAGAATATTCATTGTACACTGTTGGGCATAGCACAAAATTAGGAAAAACTTAAATGTTAAATGTTCAACAGAGAAATAGATAACTAAATAGCATATAGTTATAAAAGAAGAAACTATAGAGCAAACCCATTACTAGAGCTACATGTCCCAATGTGGCTGTACCACCAACATAACAATGAATGGTGAAAACACACTGTGTGATATTGTGCACAGCAGAATACCATTTATATTTTAATACGTGCAAGTCAACACTATGTGTTATTTATGGACACATTCAATTGAAGAAAAGGCATGAAAACATACACAGAAATAATAATACCAATCAGGAAAATTATTATTTCTGGGGTGGATAAAGAGCTATAGGTTGAGAAGAGGTACACAGATTCAAATATGTCTATAATTTTTTTAACCTGATGATACTGACACTACACTAGCTATTATGTTGGATAATGAGTTCATTAATTTTTGTTGAATTAGTGCTTCAAAGTTTACACATATATTACATGTATTCTTTTGTATATATCAGATTATTACATAATACAAAAGTTTAAAAATTTAATAGATGAAACTGCCTCTGAAATTAAGAAAGAAAGAAATCTTCATATTGAAAAATACATCATGTTTTGGGGAACTGATATAGAGTAATTGCTTAACAGATGTTGAGGTTATAGAACTCAAGTATTCTTTAGCAATAAACACAAAAAAATTCAGCTGTAAGGGGGGACTTCTGAGATGATTTAAAATCTCATCACACTTGGTTGATGGTGAAGACAATAGAACAAAGTCCAAAAGCTCTGAGGGAAAGATTGTTAGACCCAAAAACATTACACCCATTTAAGTTGCTGGTCCAGAATACACACAAGAAGAAAGCACATGTTAAAAAGGAAAAACTAAAACCCTCAGGGAAGATGGAATCCAGGAGCCCTTCTTGAAGATTATTCTTAAAGATTAATAACTCCAGCCCACTGAAAGGTAAACAGAAGGTGCAGTAAAGGTGACGGGGCTAGGGTTAAACATGAAACTCATTTACACAAAAAAACAAGACCAAACAATGCTATGTTTACAGGGGAAAAATATTTACAATCTTACCTGCATAAAATTATAATATAAAAATTAGAGAAGTTGAGTGAGAAATAGGAGAAAATGTGAAAGTATTTATTAATCTTTCATTTTCTTAAAGAGAAGTTGATAGATTATTATCTAATGTTTGGCAAAATGCTATGTTTATATGGGAGATGGAGTATAAAGGTGTTCCTTATATCACTATACATTTTAATAAGAATTTCAAAAATAAATAAATTGTATTTAAGAATTCACTAAATCTACAAATGACTAAAGCAATAGGATAATCAAGTTCCAAAGTCTGTAAGGATCTGCTATTTTAAAAAGTGGAGCCCAGTCTGGCTCAGTTGGTTGCAGTGTCGTCTCATAACCAAGATACCAAATTGTTGCCAGTTCGGTTCCGGTCTGGGCACATATGTAGCTTGCAGGTTCCATCCCCAGTCCGGCTGCTCATATGATTCCCCTTTTCCCCTCCCCATCCTCGTCACCCCCAATCCGGTCCCAGTAGGATCCCCCAGGATGGGCATACAGAGAGGAAGCCAATCAATGTTTCTCTCTCTCTCCCTTCAGTTCATTCTAAAAGCAGTGAAGGAATCCTTACCTTGGGTGAGGATTATAAAAAGAAGAAAAGTGAAAGTGGGGCCAAATGACAGCAATGTGACCAAACATTCTACTTCACTTGCTTTCTCCTATACTGCCCTGAATGGAAAGGAAAGGGGTGGAATTACAAGTAGCTTGCTTGAAATTCTGCATAACCCTGGATACACTGGTGAGTGCATGAGGCATGTGAAAGCCATCTGTGTTAAAGCAGAAAACAAGTTGAGAGCTACTCAATTAGAGCATTCAAATCAAATACTGAATGCAAACTGGACTCTAACCATGAGAGGCTATGTTCACAGCAAGAAGAAAAATTGACAGATGTAAAATCTAAGTCACTATTTGGTCAATAATTTTAAACTGCAGACCCAGCAAACCTTTTCAACTTCTGTTAGTTAAAGCAACACCAATGGGTTGGGTTTCAAGTCCTTCTATTCTTTTTGGTTCCTTTTGAAAAGGCACAAAGTAAGAAATAAAATGCCAAAACACTAGGTCTCCAGAGAAAAGGCACTGGAATTAAGAGTTGGTGAATTCACAACCTAAGTGACTAGTCCCACTAATGTCATGCCAAAAGAATTTGTGAGAATATGAGTCTTAATCTAAAGGGGGTAGCTTTATTTATTTTCAATTCATATTTGACACCATAAGAAAAAAATGTTACAGGAAACCACATGGACAAATGAGCTGAACATCTATCTACTTTGTCACCATTGCTCTGCTTAAGTCAGTACAGAGGCATAGAACCAGCATGAAGAAAGATCCAGGCACAGAACCAAAAATGGAATATTTTATTACTATCTTATTGAGGAACAAAATAAAATTATGAATAGTCACAATGACTGCATATAATTATACAAAGAAAGTTTTAATCTTTAAAATAAGATTTTACTACTTAAGATACCAAACACATATCCTTTCAAAACACATGTTTTTAGGTTCACATGACAGAGATTGCTTCTTACAGCTTCTCACAAATATAGTACTTTGCCTAGGTGTGCCTTTCTTTACAATCCATAGTGATTCAATGGAGCCTCTTTTGAGTGGACATTAACACTAAGGACATTTTTAGGCCCTTCCCTGTGTTTTAAACTATGAAAGAGGAATGGGCGGGGTAGAATTAAGTGAAGAAAAAAATTAAATCAGACAGTATTTCCAAGAATGAGACATCATGCATGAAAACATAGTATGTGTTAAAACAACTTCAGAAGATAGCACAGTAATTCTTGAAGAATCAGATAAGCTTCACTAAACATGTAAATAAAATTATTACCTTTAATTCGGCTGAATATGGTCTTTAAGTTAACCACTTCTCTATCCCTTTCATTAAGGGGTACAAAGAAAATAGAGCCATTAAGGCCTTCAAGGCACATCCTACCATAGCTAATCCCACTGTTTTTAAAATCTCCCTTAGAGCCTAATTTGACCCGTTGGTCTTTCTGTACTAGCCGACTGAGGAGAGGGAATATTCTAGTAAAGGAAGAATATATAAAACAGATCTGCGAAAAATAGGAAGATCATGAGAGATTTTCAGATAGGAAGACAAGTGGTATCAAACATTTCGTTTATCTTGTTTTAAAATTTTTTCTTTCTGTACTTGCATTATTTCAAACATACTTATAGGTTTTAACTGCTGATTTTGTAATGAAAGATACTGATAAAAACCTAGGTGACCGTTTCCTCACTCTATTCACCTAGGACAGCGGCAAATACAGTCTTAATTTTATTGTATGAGTGGATCCAATTGTAACTTACTGACAAGTCAAAAAGGAGGACTAAACCCCATGCACACCTTAACTCCACATATTCAAAATCTGGTATGAAGAACACTCACTCCATGATGGGCCGTAGTACTGCTGTGTACTGATGGGAGGCATCTAACAAACACCTGAGTGGCCTATATCTATGTGACAGGTTCCTTTGGGAAAACTAAAATAAACCTGAAGATATCTAAAAGAAATCATTCTAGAAATGTAAGGCATAAATAGCACCCAATATATGCTAACCCCCAACCAACAGAATATATCTATGTGCCTTTAAGTGATATGTACTTTGGTTATATACTGCATAGGGACTAGACATGTTGTCATTTGTTAAGTGTGTCAACTTGGAAGAGACAGCCTTGCCCAATATTCAGCTTAAAGGAAGCATCATCACTGACTCCTGAATGAAAAAAGCAAAATTGGGAACTGGGGAAAAAAAAGGATTCTTTGCGTATTTTAGCTATATTAGGCAATTTAACAACAATTACTTTGCTGGAAATTGAGTGTACTTCTTGAAATATTAATCATCAAATGTCAGAGCAGGAAGGTCCTGACATCATCTACTCCAAGACTCTTATTTTACAAATGAGGAAGCAGAAATCTAGAAGGTGGAGAGGCTCATTCAAAGTTCTGTGGCTTTTGAGGGATCAGGACTATATTCATTTATTGGGGTTGCCATAGCAACATACCCACAACTGGATGGCTTAAAATAACAGAAATGTAGAGTCTCACAGTTCTTGAGGCTAGAAACCCAAATTGAAGGTGTCACAAGGTGGGTGCCTTCTGAGAGCTATGAGGGAAAATCTGTTCCATGCCTCCCTCCTGGCTTCTGGTAGCAGCATACATTTCTTAGCTTGTAGGGCAGCTTTCTCCCAGTGTCTTCACATCGCCTTCATCCTGTCTGTGTGTGACTGTGTCTAAATTTCCCCTTTATATAAGAACATCAGTCATATTGGACTACCACCCACCCTAATGACATCATTTGAACTCATAAACCCTATTTCCAAATAAGATCAGATTCTGATCTACTGGGTCTTAGAACTTTGATATACCTTTTTTTGGGAAGTAATTCAACCCATAACAAGGATTATAAGAGAAGTCTGTTCAGGACCTGAACAGAATCCAGGTCTCCCAACTTTCTTATCAGGTTGTCCAAAAAGTTCTTTTTTTTTCTTGTAAGATGGCTCTAGTAGCGCTTAGTTGTCTTTAACTTCACTAGAAACAATTTTGTTAGATTGTATTGTGACAGCTGTCATCTCAGCATGCATTAAAAAAACTTACCAAAATTTGAGAATTTTTGTGTAGCCATTTTAATATTGAAGATAGAAGAAAATACACATTTTCAGCATATTATGCTTTATTATTTCAAGAAAGGTAAAAATGCAACTGAAACTCAAAAAAGGATTTGTGCAGTATATGGAGAAGGTGCTGTGACTGATCAAACGTGTCAAAAGTGGTTTAGGAAGTTTTGTAATGGAGATTTCTCGCTGGATGATGCTCCATGGTGGGGTAGACCAGTCGAAATTGATAGTGATCAAATTGAGACATTAATTGAGAACCATCAGTTATACCATGAGGGAGATAGCCAACATACTCAAAATATCCAAATCAACAAAGATATTGGTGAAAATAAAAAATGCCTTTTATTTTAAGAAAAAAACTAAACAAACTTTTTGGCCAACCCAATATTTACAAGATTCTCCCTGCTACTGGCACATACTGCATGTTGCAAAGTACACAGGTGACATGCCCAATACAGATGACAAAGTTAGATATGACTTCTCCCACCCAAAATAAACTGTAGATTTACAAAAGCCAATAATACCTTCAAAAATGAGCAAAGGGAAACATCGTTCCATTTGGTCACTAAATGTTCACCAACGTATTTTAATTTCCTCCCTCACAGAAAATGCCTGAAATATTTCTGGGATAGGCTGGCCCTCATCTCTAAAATGTCTACTGTTCAGAGGAGATTATATGGAAATATGACTGGAGGAAGAACAAATTAAATTTATTCTCCCATTTTGTCCATACCCACCCCTCTTACACATCTTTAGCCTGCCTAGAAAAGGACACGTGGAATTTCCTTTGTGAGAAGAAACCTCAAGGGTCTGGAGTTTCCAACAGGCCTCAGTTTCTTTCTGCTACCCAAGTTACAAAGCAAATGGCTGGCTAATTAACCTAGCAGGGTCATTCTTCAGTGAGTGCTTCATCCTGGCAGTGGCATCTTGCAGTAGCCTCTCTTTTAACTATTCAATCATCACTCACCCTGCTGCCTAAAATATTCTTGAGTCTAAAGATAATTATCATACTGTCTCACCATTTTCCATTATAAACTAATGACATCTGCATTACTGAATCATAAAGTCTATCCAAAGAACTGTGTTAACAATTACATGGAACTGATTTCCTTAAGTGGCCCCTTGACAAACACACACCCGCTCTTTTCTATTAAGGCCTTTAGAATCCTTATCTACAGCTGGCCTTGGAAATTAGAAATTATGTTTTACTGCACAAGATCTAACAAGTTATTGCAGTTCCAAAATTCTTTTGAGTAAATAAGAGCTGGGCAGTATTAGCCTGGATGCTGTTTTGGTTGCTGTTTTTGTTTTTAACACTCAAAGAGCTCTTGCCTTAAGAAATATTTTTCTACAGTACAGGACAAAGAGTTCAGAGCTAGAAGGGTGTGGGGCTGCTCTAATCCAAACCTTTTTTACTAGGTAGGACACTAAGGCCCATGCTGAAGTGAATCAAAAATCAATGATGAAGTGAACTAAATCAACACTTTGTTATTCCCTTCATTTGACCATTCAAAAGAAAAAAAATTGAATGTACAGATTCTAGCATTACTTTGTTCCAACAGGAGAAAATTTTTTCAGACTAGAATCCTTTCAAAGGGCAATTTTTAAATGTCCTGAAAAATGCTAGGATTGGATGATGTTTAATATAAGTAGCTTGATGTTAAACACTATTTGAAGGACTATTAATTAATTATCTTGGAGTTTATCATTTTGTGAACAGTGACATTGAATTGCACTATTTATATCTCTGCCTGATTATTTATCTGAGGAAAGATCTAACAACACTGAGTTATTTTATAAGACCTGATTCTCTTTCCCACCAACATTCCTTCTATCAGCAACTTTATCGAAACCTGTAACTAATGCCCATGTTCATACATCTCAGCCCCCGCCAGCCACATTTCTCCTCTGTATATAGGGATTAAAATTGTTACCAGCAAAGTACAAGGATTAAAAGAAAACACTTAGGAAGTGCCTGGACACAGGTGATCTTTCAGTTCCTGGCTCCCAAGCAGAAAGTACTACCTTTCCTCTCCACTCCAGCAGTATCTCATCACTATCTTTCTATTCATCTACCCCCTACTCAGTGTATCTCTTCAGCTCTAGACTCCCAGTGTAGGACTTAATATTGTTCATGCAACACACCCTCAATGAATTTCTGCCTGAGCACTTTAAATAAAACATTTTTGTTCTTGTTTGCAAGACTGTGTTAGAATCCCTATCTAGTAAAATGAAAGAGTTGATAATTACATTGCTTAAGGAGCCAAAAAAATGCAACAAATATATACAAACCTTCTTAAATATATAAGTATCCTGCACATAAAAGATGCATAAAACAGCTAAATTATCCATGTGGTCAATCACTAACTTTAACAGTAAGTTTGCAAACTTTTATCTAATCATTTCTTGGCTCAAGAACCCATTGATTCCCTAATGTCCAACAGAAGAATATTAATTATTAGAATATTAATGCCCAATCTCTTCTTTTGGGCTTAAAAGTCCATAGGAAATTTAACGTCACTCTTCCCATCCAATTTTATTTTCCAGTCTTTCCCTCTGCTTCAGTCAATCTTCTCTTTTCATGGTCCCACACATATGGCATCTTCATCTCTACCCTCAGAACCTCTGTGTGCAGCACCCCCAAGTACATTCTCAGTTACTGGTCAGGGATCCAGGTGTAGCTACTTGGGTACAAATAACTCCACAGGCTTTTCTTTCTTTTTTTAAAAATATATTTTATTGATTATGCTATTACAGTTGTCGCATCCCCCCCCTTTATTCCCCTGTACCCTGCACACCCCCTCCCACCTCCATTCACCCCCTTTAGTTCATGTCCATGGGTCACACATGAAAGTTCTTTGGTTTCTACATTTCCTATACTATTCTTAACCTCCCCCTATTTTCTACCTACCATCTATGCTACTTATTTTCTGTACCTTTTCCCCTCCCCACCCACTGCCCCGCTGATAACCCTCCATATAATCTTCATTTCTGTGATTTTATTCCCATTCTAGTTATTCGCTTAGTTCGTTTTTGTTTTTATTTTTGTTTTTTAGGTTCGGTAGTTAATAGCTGTGAGATTGTTGTCATTTTACTGTTCATATTTTTATCTTTTCTTGGATAAGTCCCTTTAACATTTCATATAATAAGGGCTTGGTCATGATGAACTGCTTTAACTTGACTTTATCTGAGAAGCACTTTATCTGCCCTTCCATTCTAAATGATAGCTTTGCTGGATAGAGCAATCTTGGATGTAGGTCCTTGCCTTTCATGACCTTGAATACTTCTTTCCAGTCCCTTCTTGCCTGCAAGGTTTCTTTTGAGAAATCAGCTGACAGTCTTATGGGCACTCCTTTGTAAGTAACTGTCTCCTTTTCTCTTGCTGCTTTTAAGATTCTCTCCTTCTCTTTCATCTTGGGTAATGTAATTATGATGTGCCTTGGTGTGTTCCTCCTTGGGTCCAACTTCTTTGGGACTCTCTGAGCTTTTTGGACTTCCTTAAAGTCCTTTCCCTTGCCAGATTGTGGAACTTCTCCTTCATTATTTGTTCAAATAACTTTTCCAGTTGTTGTTCTTCCTCTTCTCCTTCTGGCACCCCTATGATTTGGATTTTGGAATGTTGAAAGATGTCCCGGAGGTTCCTAAGCCTCTCCTCATTTTGTTGAATTCTTGTTTCTTCATTGTGTTCTGGTTGAATGTTTCTTTCTTCCTTCTGGTCCAAACCATTGACTTGAGTCCCGGTTTCCTTCCTGTCACTGTTGGTTCCCTGTACATTTTCCTTTATTTCACTTTTCATACCCTTCATTTTTTCCTCTAATTTGTCACCATATTCAACCAATGCTGTAAGCATCCTGATTACCAGTGTTTTGAACTGCACATCTGATAGGTTGGTTGGCTATCTCTTTTCACTTAGTTGTATTTTTTCTAGAGCTTTGATCTGTTCTTTCGTTTGGGCTTTTTTTTGTTGTTGTCTCAGCACACCTGTTACGTAGTAAGGGGCAGAGTTTTGGTGTTCACCAAGGTGGGGCAAGCCATGTTGCTGTGTTGTGATGCTATATGTGGGGGGAGGGGTCCAAGAGGGAACAATGCCGCTTGCTCTGCTCTCTGCTGGTTTTCAGTCACTTCCCTCAATACCCACAATCAAATTGGGCCCTTTTGCTGCTGATTCCCATGTGGGTGAGTTTGTGTACATTCTAGAACCCTGTGGGTCTCTCCAACGAACTCTCCTGTGAAGCTGGGAGTTTCTCCTACTGCCACCTCAACCCCCACAGGGGTTTTCAGTCAGAGGCTTTGAGGCTTTATTTCCCTGCACTGGAACCCTGGGTTGTACAGTCTATACAGCTCCCCAGCTGTTCCTCCCAGTTTATCTGTACTCAAATGTGGGACCACCAAGTCTGCCACCTGCCACCTTGCCCACCCCAGTTCTCCAGCCACTGCCTTGCTATGAGTCCTCTCTGCCCTGCTGCCCGTCTCTGCCCCTCCTACTAGTCTGGGTGAATGTGTCTTCTTTAACTCCTTGGTTGTGGGACTTCTATACAGTTTGATTTTCTGTCAGTTCTTGGTTGTGCGAGGAGGCACAGTGTGTCTATCTATGCCTCCATCTTGGCTGGAAGTGCCATGGGCTTTTCTGAGCAGTCCCAGCCACCACCCTCTTCTTTCTCAGGTACCATGTGGACAGTGTTACCACTTGGGATTTTATATGGGGCCTTGTGTTAGCTATCTTCTTCATGTGCCTGGCTTAGTCTCCTAACGAGAAAATACTACTCTTGAGGATAAGGAGTACATCTTATTCTTTCACTCAGTTAGGAATTAAATACATACAGGACACCTGTTCTATACAAATGATCAGAGATATAAAAAAATTCAAATGATATAGCCTTTCCCTTAAAGACCTCACAATTTTAATATGTCCTGCTGTGCCTCAGAGAAAAGTCTTGAAATAGATTTACTGTAAGGCTGACTGATGGGAAGCTTGCCATATTTCTTTTTCTGTCTTCCTAGTTGATTATCAGAGCAATGAGCCCCTAATAAATATTCCTTAGATGAGTGAATAAGTTCCTGCTAAAGGAAAAGGAAAGGTTATTTTTTAATTCCTTCAGCCACACTATATCTTTTTAATCTAGATCTGACTCTAGAAGACTATATTTTAGGATAAGAATGAAATAAATAAAATTTTATCTCACCAAAGAATATTTTTTAGGAAAACATTAAATTTCTCCTTTTTGCTACTGTGTTTTCAAATAGCTGATAAGTAATTAAAATTCTATTTTGCATTTTATAACATTTAAGTAGGTATTTTATTTTTTCATTTACATATCATCCAATCAGTACTATAGAGTCTTCTTAATAACCCCATGTTATTTGCTAATAAAGCTAAAGAGAACTAACTCATTCCATACTAATTATAACACTATCTTTCTAGTATTAGTTATCCATGGCAGTACCTGTTCTCTAAATGAATTAATAAAGATGAATGATGAATGGCTGGGATTTCTGAGTCATCACATCACCATTCTAAAAAAGTTTTTAAATTATTTTATTGTTGTTCAAGTACAGCTGTCTGCATTTACCCCCCATCACTCCCCTGCACCCCAGCAATCCCTACCTCACTCCCCTGCTTCTACCTCCCCTTGGTTTTGTCCATGTGTCCTTTATAATTGTTCCTAAAAACCCTTCCCCCCTCCTTATACCCACCCACTTCCCCTCTGGTTACTGTCAGATTGTTCTTAATTTCAGTGTCTCTGATTATATTTTCCTTGTTTGTTTGATTTTGTTGATTAGGTTCCACTTAAAGGTGAGATCATATGGTATTTGTCCCTTACCACCTGGCTTATTTCACTTAGCATAATGCTCTCCATTTCCATCCATGCTGCTGCAACGGGTAGGAGTACCTTCTTTCTTTCAGCTGCAGAGAATTCCATTGTGTAAATGTACCATAGTTTTTTGATCCATTCATTTACTGATGGGCACTTAGGTTGCTTCTACCTCTTGGCTCTATCTCTAATTCTGGAAAAGGCACACCAGGTATGTTCTTTTAAAAAATAGCTTTATTAAAGTTCAATTTGCATATAATAAAATTCATCTGTTTTAAGTTTCTAGTTTGATGAGTTTTAGTAAATTCATACAGCTGTTCATCTGTCATCATAATATAGTTTCAGAGTATTTCTATCACCCCAAAAAGTTCCCTTAGCGCATTTGTCTACTCTGGCAAATATGCTTTCTTTCTTTCTTTCCATGAAGTATGAAAACTGGCATTTAGAAAGCAGAGTTAACAACAGAACAGCCTCATATAAGAGGATCCAGCCTAGGCCCTACTCTTCCCCAATGAGAAGTGAACTCTGACGTAGGACCTCTAATAGGAGCTCAGACGAGAGTATAATCCAGGTGCTCTGGTAACCTCCTCACCTCAACCGAACCTTGCTCCTCCAGAGACCATCCTTTATGGCTGCATAAAAGTAAACTGGTCAAAGAGACCAGTGCTCAAAATGTAACTTGAAGGGAAATAAAACCAGCCTCAGTTACAAAGGAAAGAATATAAAAAAGTCACTCAAAGTATAGAAAAGCAAATAGAATGTATGAATAGAGCCACACAAGACCAAGGTTTCAATTGGCATGGATTCAATTATGTTTCTATCAAAAGCACAATACAAAAAAGGAGCAAACATGCAAAAGCACATGCCCAAAAGGACCCGTCACGTGAAAAATAGGAGCTCCTAATTGCTTCACGTAACAGCAACTTTGGGCGACTGTAGGAAAATCATTAACTCAAGGGCCCAAAGACAAAAGATAAAACAGAGTAAAATAAAAAAGAGGGTATGGTAGGCAGCACCTGAGATGGCCCCCAATGATCCTCAGTTCTTGGTTTTCACGTTCTTGTATAATCCTTCCCTCAAGTGTGGGCACAGAATGTGGCAGAGATGATGATGGAATATCACTTTTAGGTTGATACACAAAAACTTGGCCTTCCTTCTTGGGCAACCTCTTTGGTTCTCACTGAGGAAAGCTAGCTGCTATGTTGTGAGCTGCGTTATGGAGAGGCCTGCATGTTAAGAAATGGATGTCTCCAGGTAACAACAAGCTAGCCCCTGAGAGTTCCTGCCAATATCATGTGAGGGAGCTTGGCAGCAGATCCTTCCCCAAACAAGCCTTGAGAACCCTGGTGCCCAGCTGACACCTTGACTGAGATCTTGCGAGAGAACCTGAGCAAGAGGCACCCACCTAAACTATGCCTGTATTTCTGACCCATAGAACTGCTAGTTGGTAAATGTTTGTTGTTTTAAGCTGCTAAATTTTGAGTAATTTTGTGAACAAAAATATGTAATGTGGGGAAAGTAAGGAAATGAATTGAGAATTAAATCAATCACTATGGAATTAATAAATAAGTGAAAATGAGGCAGATAAAAAACTGACAACCCTAAAAATTGATTTACTGACAGTGAAAAGGTATTATGATTTGCATATCATGGTGGTATGGTCTGGATAATCATTTTTCAGATTTAAAAATAAAAGAAAAGCAATAAATATAGAAGATAAAAAAATAATTTAATTGAAGGACATATCCCTCAAGTAGGTAACTTAAGAAATGGAACAGGCAATGGGTTTCAAGATAAAAGATGACATCAGAATCTCTCTGGAATGAATAACGAACAGAATTTGCAGACCAAAGCAGCACATGTTCCAGAAAAAATACGATGATGCAACAATAATTCACATGGAAAGATATTTATAGAATATTTTAGGTATCTGAGGACAAAAAAAAATAATTCTATGTAATGGGGAAAATACAGGCTAGTTTTACATTTCTCCAGAGCAATACTCAATGTCAGAAGACACTGGTAAAATTTCTGAGGTAAAGAAAGGTATCACTCAGATACAAAGAGACATTCCCCAAAATGAAAGAATTTAAGAAACAGAACAGCAATAGCCTGTCTTTGAAAAAACAGTGCTGTCTGAGAGAACTTTCTGCAATATATGAACTATCCCACTAGCCACCTGAGACTACTGAGTACCTGAAAAGTGTCTACTGAGACTGAAGAATTAAATTTTTAATTTTATGTGAAGGTAAGTTTAAAATAATAAAGAGCCACATACAGCTAGTGGCTAACATACTGAATAGCACAGGACAAGAAAATGAATAAGAAAAACTGAAACACATAAAAATAACAACAAAAATTGGGAGGTGAGGGGACAGAACACAAAGGATGAGATGTTGTTCCCCTCTTTCAAAGCAAGGGGTCAGTCAATACTGGGGGTGAAATTTAGTTTTTAAAAAATGTTGTTTATTTTATAAGCTACTTTTATCTTAGAGGAATCTTTAGGAAGTAAAATGTAATGAGGAAAAAATATTTGAGGTTCAACAATTCCTTAAATTTTAATTCAGCTTCTTTTTCATTTTTCTTCTAAAGTATATTTTGATTATGCTACTACAGTTGTCCCAATTTTTCCCCTTTTGCCCCCCTCTGCCTGGTACACCCCTTCCCTCTAGCAAGACCCCCCTTAGCTCATGTCAATGGGTTGTGCATACAAGTTCTTTACCTTCTCCATTTCCTATACTTTTCTTACCATCCCCCTTATTTTGTACCTACCAACTTGTGCTTTTTAATCCCTGCCCCTATTCCCACATTCTCTCCCTTCCCCTTCTCAGCTGATAACCCCTCCAAATGATCTCCATATCTATGAAGCTGTTCTTGTTCTGTTTGCTAAGTTTTTTAGATTCAATTGTTGGTAGTTGCGAATTTGTTGCCACTTTAATGTTAATAGTTTTGATCTTCTTTTTCTTATATAGTCCCCTTTAACATTTCATATAATTATAGCTTAGTGATGACGAACTCTTTTAGTTTTACCTTGTCTGGAAGTATTTTATCTGTCCTTTGATTCTAAATGATAGCTTTGCTGGATAGAGTAATTTGGTTGTAGGTCCTTGCTTTTTATCACTTTGAATACTTCTTGCCAGTCCCTTCTAGCCTGCAATGTATCTTTTGAGAAATCAGCTGATAGTCTTATGGGAACTCCTTTGTAAGTAACTCTCTGCTTTTCTCTTGCTGCTTTTAAGGTTCTTTCTGTATCTTTAATCTTTGGCATTTTAATTATGATGTGTGTTGGTGTGGTCCTCTTGGGGTCCAACTTGTCTGGGACTCTCTGTGCTTCCTGGACTTGTATGTCTGTTTCCTCCACCAAATTAGGGAAGTTTTCTTTCATTACTTGTTCAAATAAGTTTTCAATTTCTTGCTCTTTCTCTTCTCCTTCTGGCACCCCTAATGATTTGGATGCTGGTACATTTGGAGATGTCCCAGAGGCTCCTTATTTTATCCTCATTGTTTAAAATTATTTTTTTCTTCTTGCTGCTCTGATTGAATGCTTTTTTTCTTCCTTATGTTCCAAATTGTTGATTTGATTCTTGGCCTCATCCCCTCCACTGTTGGTTCCCTGTAGATTTTCCTTTATTTCACTTAATGCAACGTTTGTTTCTGCCTGGGTCTTTTTTGTGCTGTTGTAATATTCAATGATTTCTTTGGGCATCATGATAATCGATGATTTGAACTGTGCATCTGATAGGCTGCTTATCTCCATTTCACTTAGTTCTTTTTTTTGATTTTTATTCTGTTCTTTCATTTGCGCCATATTTCTTTGTCTCCTCAATTTGGCAGACTCCTTGTGTTTGTTTCTGTGTATTAGGCAAAGCTGCTTTGACTCTCTGTCTTAGTAGCATGGCCTATTGTGGAAAAGGCACCTATAAACTGTGTGGGGCAGTGCCTTAGATAATCACCAGGGTGGGGCAACCCACTTCATTGCTTTGTGGCTCTGCGTGGGTGAGAACTCAGGGAGGGGACAATGCTGCAGCCCAGCCTCTGGAGGTTGTGCAGAGGGAAGCACTCTCTCTGCACTCACCCCCTTACCAGTCACTTTACTTTCTCCCCTTCTCCCCATATACCACTTGTGCCCTTCCAGCTGTTGCCCTGGTGCTGAATCCCAGAGGGGATGGGTCTGTGTGAGTCCTGAGTCCACTGTAGATCCTTTGATAAGATCCTTACCCTTAGAGAATCCCAAAGTTTCTTCCACCGCCCCAACCCCCACTGGTTTTTATAGCCATACGTTATGGGGACTTATCCACTTATCACTGGAACCTTGGGCTGGTTGGTCAGGTCTAGGGCAGGGATAGCTGGCTCCCAAGGTATCCCTCCCGATTTTTACATCTGAATGTGGTGCCATCCACTCTGCCACCCCTCCTACCCATTTGGATGAATGTGGCTTCTTTAAATCCTTGGTTGTCAGACTTCCACACAGCTCATTTTTCTGATAAATCTGGGTGATATTTGCTTTGTAGTCCAGTTGTAATTTTTGCTGTAGTTGTCCATGGAGGCAAAGCATGTTTACCCACGCCTCCATCTTGTTCAGAATCTCAATCCAGCTTCTTTTTCAACTATAAAAATAAAACTACATTTTATATTTTTAATTAAAAGAACAGCTATAATATCCCATATTTAACTAAAAGGTTTCTAGCTTTTGCTGTTATCATTCTGACTGTACATAGGATATGCCTAGAGTAGTCATCTGGAATGATGTTCACCTAAGGCTAAAAGAGTTGTTTCCATATGAGATTTAGAGTGGAATTTTTTTCACCTTTAAATTCTTCACAATGAAAAATGAGTAATTTTTTATGAAACAAGTCTGTCTGTTTTTATAGTAAGAACCTAGAAGTTAATACTGCAAGATGTTGACAGTAATGGGAATACTTACTGTCCTCAGTAAGGGGACAGTGAAGGGAAATGGGAATCCCCTTCAAAGTAAAATCAGATATCTAAGGAATACTGATATCTTCAGAACCTAAGTAATCAAAATCAAGTTTTAGTGACTGCTTCTGTCATGGAAAAATCCATATTATTGTCCTAATAAGATCTTTTATTAAACTTCTAATAATTATTCTTGGAACTAAAACTGAAGAATACAGGTAAGAGCTAAGGTTCTTTTGGTTTGGTGGAGAATTACTAACAGTGCTGAAATTTGGAATATTCAGCTTAAAGAATGTTGACATCACGTGATACCACTCAGTTTTCTTCAAACTGGCCTTCAGTCAGTTTCAAGTACTTAATTTAAAATTGTCCTCAATGTAGCCCTGGCCAGTAGAGCTCAATTGGTTGGAGCATCGTCCCATAAACTGAAGGGCAGGTTCCATTCTTGGTCAGGACACATAGCTGGGTGGCGGGTTTGGTCCCTGATTGGGGTGCCTACAAGAGACAATCGATCGATGTTTCTCTCTCACATAGATGTTTCTCTCCCCCTCTCTCCCTCCTTCCCCTCTCTAAGCAAGTCCTCCAGTGAGGACTAAAAATAAAATCATCCTCAATGTTGAAGATGGGTAATGGGTAGGTACATCAATTGTTCATTACACTCTTCCCCTTTAATAATTTTAAATTTTTCCACAAAATGTTTTTAAGTCTATACACACTCACACACCCCTCCCATGATCCCTGCAGAGAAGCTGATTCATGCAAATTTTACAGAAGACACCCTTCTCTGGATAATTTTAACTTTTCCTAAAAATAAATGTTCCAGTCACCACCAGTATGGGGGTGCACTGTCAGGAATGCACTGTCATGGCAGATGGAGAATCAGTCATTGTGGGAAGTGAAACAGACTCAAGCAGCACTGGAACTGATGCAGTGACAGCTGACTCCATCAGGCCACCTTTGAAAAAGTAAGCATTTCATCAACTGTTGAAGACTTTGCACAGTGGAAAGCAGCACCACTTGGTGACAATTAAAAATACTAAAGCTACAATGTAGTTTCTACTGTTTCAAACACCGAAGGAAGTAAAATGGAATGCTGAGTCAAAAGCAAATATGCAGACTCATAGCTGACTAACGACTCACAGGAATGCATTCAGGGCTTCAGAATTTAAGATTTAATGCCAGATTCGTGCTACTGAAGGCTGGGTTCTCTCCTGACTCAGAATGTCATCTGTAGAGTAGATGTTCAGAAATTCTGATAGAATGACATGCTCTTTGGTACTTTTCTTGATTGTTGCAATATTATGGTTTAATTACCATACCATATACACACACTAAAGAATGTGAACCACCTAAAAATGCCCCAATGTGCACACCAACAATAAAGCAAGTTGCAAACTGTTAAGTAAAACAATAATTATGATCATCCTCATCCCCAATAACAAGACAATCTTCTCAAGGGGTCAGATGATTTTAGTTATTTTTTGGATGCCCCTGAGGCCTCTCTACAAACTTGAAGTATTCATTATTATGTTCTATAAGAAAGCCTGTCTATGGGATTGCCAAGGAGGAACTTTATAATAAAGTCTCTAAACCATAAAGCACTGCTATATTAATTTTTGGGGTAATCTATACCCCTTTTTCTGACTACTACCATGCCCAATGATGTACAGAGAGCCATGTGTGCACTAAATAACACTGCCCCTGTGCCACTGTCATTGGAGCAAAGACCCACCCCCTCCAGCAGTTTGCTTGTGGAGGGAAAGCACAGCAGTCTTATAAACATGTCCTCTGAAAGGTGAGGAGCCATCCTGACCTACCATGTGCACAAGGTGTGGAGAGATGCCAGCAGAGGAACAGTAATAGGAACAGGCAGAGACTAGGGCCTACTTCTCAAAGAGCCCACAGTGGAGGTGCCATGGTAGCCTGATGCTATTCACAAAGCTCAGTGCCGAGGTACTCTGA
Organism: Trachops cirrhosus; assembly: GCA_028533065.1. Taxonomy (NCBI): domain Eukaryota; kingdom Metazoa; phylum Chordata; class Mammalia; order Chiroptera; family Phyllostomidae; genus Trachops; species Trachops cirrhosus. The sequence goes on from CM052547.1 coordinate 65,194,009, forward strand.
GATACCCCCACTCCCTTATCATAAGGTACCCTTTCTAGTTCTGGCAGTTTGCAGAAGTTTGTTTCTTCCTCCAAAAAGCCTTGACCAGCACCAGCTGAGTACAGTTCTTATGTCTCTAAATAATGCACTAAGCTCTCTTGGGCAACTTTTCAGATCCTCACCTTCTGCTCCACAGGGATTCTCATCTCTTCATGAAGGAGCTGGACTACATCAGCACTTTTCAATGTGTTTTATGCTCCCCCTTGACCCCAGTTAAATTCTATGAAGTACTTCAATACATCAAAATGATAGATAGAAAGCCATTCAGGGACAGAGATGGCTTGGGCCTCCATGGGAACCGAGCACTTCCAGGGAAAAATGTTAGAAGCCCTGATGGTGATGGGATACCCTGGCTCTCCCTAAGAAGGTGGGAAACAAGAAGATGAGGACCAATACTCAAGCCAGGACTAGTACACATAGGCAAGACAAGCCCTAAATCACTGAACCTGTGGCATCCTCAGGGAAAGCAAAGCTTTCGGTCCTGGAAGGAGACACTACAGGGAAGCTGGGGTAACTTATGTTTGACAACTCAGTGGTTAGAGAGTGACACCCCAGAGAGCACCCGTGTCTATGAATCAGCAGAACACAGACAAATACACTGCTTTTCACTTTGGAATTTGGCTTAAGCATAGTGGTAAGGAAAAGAAAAGAGGAAGTGAACAAGGCAGCAGGCTGACGTGTAGAGGCTCCAGCCCCTACCCACACCCCCACAGCCCAGGACCCCATGGCCCAGCTGGCCTTCCTTTTGGGGTTAACCATGATCCTTATTTGACCACAAATGAAAATTAAAAAAATCCATATAAAGACTTGTTTAAGGACATCAATACCTAAAATGAAGAAAGAAAGGGGGTCTAGAGAGAGAATGACTTTTAAAAGCAAACTCCAAAGTTCAGATATTGCCTGGGGTCTCATTAAATATGGCATTAAAGACTCTCACAAACATTAAGGTTTTGAACATACTTCCATATCTATCTTATATGGTTTCTCAATATCACTTCAGATTGAAGAATATCTCCTTTGAGAGTATGGGCTTTTATAAGAAGCACCTTCAAACTTTGCTTAAAAACGTCTTCATTTACTTAACAACTTGAAATATTGTTAGACTAACAGAACATTCAAAAAAAATTTAGGTTAGAAGATGGCGGCGGGGTAGGATGCAGTAGATTCTACTCTCCCACAACCAGGGAAAAAAATCTGAGTCATTTTAGGTAGGAACAGAGCAAAGAGCCAACATTATCACGCCATAACTGAAAATAGGAGATCGCAAATTGTAGCGGACATTGAAAAACCCGAAGAGAGAGC
>CM052547.1:65195849-65272074 GCA_028533065.1 Trachops cirrhosus
TTACAGGAACAAATATAGAGGACACATGGACAAAAGTAGGGGTGTTGGAAAGGGGAGGGAGGAGGGGAGGAATGGGTGGGTGGGCTGGAATGGGAATAAAGGATAGAAACTGTACTGAATAAACTAAAATATAAAATAAAAAATAAATAAATAAATATAAAAAAATTAAAAAAAAATTTAAAGCACTAATAGAACTCTAGTAACTTTAAGAAGCATTGCAAAGTAAACTACTTTATAAAACATCCTGGAAGAAAAATTAATCACAATGATTAATATTTATTATGATTATATTACTGAAAATACCTAAAATTTATTTTAATGTTTAACTGTTCTAATTACTTTATATTCATTGCTTGATTTAAACCTCACAAGAGCACTATGATAAAAATACTGCACTTAGTGCAAGAGATAGTAACACAGCTGATCCAGAAAACATACGTTCTCAACTTTAGAGAAAACATTCTATCTTTTCTCTTAGTCTCTGAGCTTTTGGATCCACTCAGTATGGTAGAAGCACATGCCCCAATCTCACCTGGCCCACAGGCTAGCACCACTCACAGTCCAAAACAGCCAGAATGAATGCTACCTGCCCCACATGGCTTTTTCTTTCTTCTAGACAAAAGACACTAGAAATGCCAAAAAAAGTCAGATATTCACAGACCAAAATGCATTTCAAACTAGTTATCTTTAAGCATGCTTTCTAAATATTCTTGAAAGATTTTGTTTATTTATTTTTGAGAGGAGGAAAGGAAGGAGAGAGAGGGAGAAAAACATCGATGGATGAGAGAAACAGTGATCAATTGCCTCTCTCTTGCCCCTAACAGGGGACCTGGCCCTCAACCCAGGCATGTACACTAACCAAGAATCTACCCAGCAACCTTTTGGTTCGTGGAATAACGGCCAACCCACTAAGCCACCCCTGGCAGTGCAAGCATGCTTTCTAATTACAACAATGTTCTAGGGATAACCAAAGTTGGTGAATGAACTGAACAGTCTTCTTAGACCCTGGCCTCAGAATAAGAGTACCACAAAACATGATTAAATATCTAAATGGCTTTGTATTAGAATTAAATAAAAAGAACTGTAATCAAATGTCTTCAACTACTGTTAGCTTTGCAGGGCCCACATCAGGTAACAAGAAAGGGAAAGGGGAAAGATGCTAACACTTTCTGAGTGATGATTCCTTGCTAAGGTGGAGAATAATCCAAGAAGTTTATATTAATACTGTTTAATTAATCCTATTTAACATAGATACAAAGCTCGGAAAGACTAAGTCACTTCCCAAAGTGTAAGTCAATGTTAAGGGCCTGATTCAATAAACCCAGGCCTTTCTGTCTCCAAAGTCCAAATTATTTCTATATGTAATATACAAAAAAATCCTCAAAAAAAACCATTTGTGGTATTATAGAAATGTAGGGCTAGACAGGTCCCAAAAGTCTCCATAATTCAATACCTCAATATAATAGCTAAGGAAAGTATGGTAAACAATCTCCAAAGATGGCCACTAATAATTCCCATTCTCTTTTTTAAAAAAACACTGTTCCTCCCCATCAAGAGGTGAAGTATATTTCCTTTCCTCTCACCCTTGCTAGAGACCTAGATCTCCTTGCTGTCCAAAAGAATATGGTGGAAGAAACAGTTTGCCAATTCGGGACGCGGACCTTACAAAGCCTTGCAACTTCCACGGTCATGTTATCTGGAGAAGTCAGGCACCAGGCTGTAACGGAGCTCAAGCTAGACTTCTGAAAGACAGCACAACCTGGGAAGAGAGAAGTGCATCATGGAGAAGAACTGAACATCTGAGTAAAAAGCTTTCTTGAACTCTCCAGGCCAATCGTAATTTGAATGCATCCAAGTGAGTGACCACCACCCAGCCAATGCCATGTAAAGCACAAAAACTGCCCATCTGGATTTTCTGACCCCCCAAATTATAAAAGTTGGAAGCTGTCAACAGAGCTATAGATAACTAAAACAAAAGATGTTAACTAACCTATCCACAGTCAGGAACCAATAGCAAGGATTAATCTAAGGATCTAAACCTCTGACTTCTAGCCCCAGCCACCTGCCACTGTAGCCCGCTAAGAAAACTGACACACAAATTGGGCACCCAACAGATCAATGTCTATGACTTTCCACAGCATCCCATTCAGAAACAGATCGAAACAAAATTACTGTACTCATTTGTTTGTGACTCAGCTATGCAGGGCACTCTCTGGCATTTCTGTTCCAATAAACTACTGTTATTTAAAGTTTGCCATATTAATTTCTCATTGCAAATTCCCCTAAGAATAGGGACAGATGATCACCAGCCTTGTCTGTATCTAGTGCCTAACCCAGGGCCTTGCATGCCAGGGATAAATGAAAATTTGCTAATTGACACCTCCCATATGAAAAGAACTAGACTAGTGTTCACTCCAAAGAATTAAGAGACCAGGAACAATTAAGACACTAAGGTCAAGTCCCTCTAATACTGTAAAGAATGTCATCACAAAATAATTACTGAGGGCCCATGATATGTATAAAATGTTATCTTCCCAAACATGTGCAAAGTAGAATGTTGTTTATTATTAATCTGATACCCACAAGAAACCCTGTCAAAAATATAGTACTATTATTGAAGAAGTGGATGCTCAGAGAGGTGACAGGATTCACCCAAAGTCATATAATTTTCACAAGTAAAATCACAATGTGAATTCAGGAAACCTGATTAAAAGTCTGAAGCTAATTCCATATTCTAGAATCCTTTCCTGAAAAAAACTGATGATCCAACTTTCAGGTACTATTAAAAAAAAAAACCTAGAGTCACATGAAGAGAATATAGAGAACCACAGAAATTCAGAACTATACATATCTTAACATTGATCCATAAAACAGACAAGTTAGCCCTTGAACAACATGGGTTTGAACTTACAGGTCCACTTAAATGCGGATTTTTTTCAATAAATACATAGTGAATTTTTCTGGTGATGAGAACTGGGATGCTAGACCTGCCACACACCTTGCCAGAACCTATATAACACTGTATCTTTGTGAACCAAACAGCGTAACATTATTTTTTGGATCACACTTAAAAAATAGAGCATGTGCCTATGTGAATGTATAGGATCACTATTAAAATTTCATTACCTGATGTTTCTAGTAGTCCTAAAATCAGAATGTTATTGTCCCATGCTACTCACATGCAACAAGGTGGTGTATACATACATACACACACACAGTGGCCTAGTTTCCTATATTACTTGGAAATATAACATTTTATATATGTTATAAAACTAGTGGCCTCATTTCCTATATTACTTGAAACACTCTTAGTCATGGGTATTTCAAGAAGTTACTGTCAGAGAAGCATTTAAAGGATAACATGTGAACACTGTGCATCTTTATACAGTATTTGGTTAATGACTGATTATTTTATACACAGGCTATTTCAGTGAATTGTATAATGCAAGGAGACTCATCACCTCTTGATTCCTTAACCGTGAATCCCCCAAACTAACAGTAATGATAACAATAAGGAAAGGTGAGGGGAAAAAGGAGTAACTGTAATAACATTGTGATGGCAAGGACTTCATCCCAGTCCCAGTGAAAACTTCCCTCTCCAGCCTTTACCACTAGGACCTGAGCTGGGCTGGGGTCTCAAAAGCTTTCCAAAAACAAAGGGGATCCTCACTCTCAGCCCATAGATTGTGGTTCCTGAATCTGGAAAGGAAGCATGCCAGAGGCAGTCTTTGTCACTCTGAGAATGCTTTCTCTGAGGCCACTTTGGATATTTTGAGTTGTGGTGATTGTTTTCTCCAGCTGCAGTCAATGGTGTTGTTTCCTGGTAAGAACATAGGACAGAGCAATCTAAATATCCACAGGCTATGGATGACAGCATGCACACAACTCCCAGGAAAACAAACACAGGCATTTAGGATATCAGATAATTTAGGAGTAAGCCAGCAATTTTAAAAGCACTTCAGTTGCTGTGCTTCCTTGGATCACAATGTCAGCAGTTACTTTACAAAACATGGAACGACGATGCCCTCTACAGCCCTCAGAGAGAATCCAAGGAACTTAATGAATACCCGTTATCTGTGAGAGAGACATCCTCAGTCTACCTTCCTACGAAGAATTATATTTCACTCTAGAATAAATAATATACGTGCTTTCCATGTATGTTGGAAAAATTAAAGTATCATGGTCTAACACTAAGTGTTAATTAAAATAAAATATAATAATGCCAAATAATTAACATTATTATACTAACATAATTTACTTTCCTAAAGGCCATATAGACACAAACTCTACATATTGTCATTCTGGCTATTAACAGAAGCTTTTTCAAAGTGGAAATGTGGACTCCTAAAAGGAGAAACAGGTTGAGATGAATTTTTTTAAAGAAATACACCACAGATTAAAGATTACAACATTCTCTGTCTGGAACTGAAAAAAAGACCAGTAAAAAATAACTTTAAGCCCGTGTGACTTCCCTGTTCTCCCTAAATCACGAGGGAAGAAACTTCTCATCTTCATAATAAGGAAAGTGAGGGGTTCTGAGCACCTCAGAAATGCACCAGATTATACAAGGCTTGTATAGATACGGAAGAAGAACAGCACAGGTCCTTCTCATGGCATGTGGCTCAGACAGTATTTTGTAAAACTTTATGTATGTGTGTATATAAGCAATTGGAGAATATACATAAATTCAACAACACAAGCTATATATAATGGTCAAAGGAACAAAGTCAGAGGGTAATCAATGTGGGAAAAATTTGGATTGTGTGTCAAAGAAAAGCAGTCATTGGTTAAGGATGGGCACAGGTGATGGGCAAAGACTAAGGAGAAAAGATGAGAGAGAACAGGAAAAGAGAAAAATCACAGGCCAGATCACTGCAGGAAAGGCAAATGTATCTGTTGCATAGAAACAGGTAGGCCATGTTCCCAAGTTCTAAGATGAAAACATTGGTCAAAGTTAAAGAGTAGTTATCAGAGTACTTTAATCTAGCCGAAGAGACTGGGTTAGCTCTGATTAAACAAATGGAATTACTGGATCACTAAAGCAAGAAAGCAGCATGATGAAAATAGTGTTAAGCAAACATTATCATTTGTCTAGATGAACTGAAATGGCAGGACAGGAAAGGAATAGAGATTAATGCAGAAATACCAGCAAGAAGAATAACAAAAGCTGAATTTGTAAGAAAAGGAAAGGAGCAAGTCCAAGGTAGTCTACAAAAGGTGGATGCATTAAATAGGTGATTATGAATACAGAACTAGATGTCATAATTTGACAAGCACAGGATGTGTGAGAGGAGTACCTGGGACACTCAAAGCAAAAGGCAGTTTAGAAGGAAACCATGACAAACTGACTTCACAGTTTGAGGTTTTACGGATCAATTTAGGAAGAGACTTCATGGTGGCAGCCAGCAAGTTGAAACTGAAAAGAGGATGAGAAGCCAGGGTTGTACTTAAATACTTTCTAAACATCCAGAAAAAGAATAGATGAGCTTATGCACATGGGAAAGAACTGAAAAAAATAAAACCCCAAAACTGTGTGTCTGGCCAGAAGAGCAGAGAGAATACTAAGAAAAGGAAGTTTCATCTCAAGTACAAGAACTTTGTTTCAAAGTCATCAGCACTCAGAGCAAATGCCCTATTGAGAAGTTACCTAAAACTTTATGCCTGAGCCTGGGTAACTGTTGGTAAACTTTAATCAGCACACATTTAGATGAACAGTTTCCAGCAACAGATAATATGCAGTGGGGAAAAACAGCAGCCTCCTTTATTAAACTGGAGCACGTCATCAACCACTAGGCAAACTCTTACTGATCCTGGTGTCTTTAAAACTTAAAGCTCCTCAAGAAAAACAGAATTAAGAAGGAACTGGAATATGAAGAGTTTAACTACTATGAAAAGAAATACAGAGGTTCTTCATTCACTTTGAAAAGTTTCACAAAGAAAAATAAGTGCCTTTATAAAAACATTCTTAGGGATAAATGTTGCACACTCCTGAAATTCATTTCTAGAAAAAAAAAGTAACCATTTAAAGCTTTCATAATTTATTTTGTTAGGACACTTCAGTTTTACTCTTTCTTACAATTTAGTAGAAAGTCATTACTAAGAACTCAACTGATATGAAAATATTTGCATAAATCTTTTTCCAATAATAATCACAAAATCGATACATCTATTTTCAAATGAGCACAGATGACAGTCATTACCACATTCCCCTTTATGTAACTGAAAAACCTAGGACACAGAATTGAAATTATTCACTGAGGCAAACCAGGAAGACAAAAGCCCATTTGCTATTCAACTTTCTTTCCATGGAAGTTCAAAGCACTGCTCTTCACTTTTACTTTTACTATAAAGGGAAATCACTGTCAATTCTTGGGCATATTTCTCTTTTTGTGGTTGTTCTAAGGAATGCAAAGACTAAGGTTAAGTGAAATGCACAGCAGAACATAAAACTATAATGGCTATAAAGTAGTGGAAAGAAAAATAAATAGTAAAGATTGAGGGGAATTTAAAAAATGTAAAATCTCTCTCCTCATTAACATTAACAAAATCTGAAGCCTATTATTTTAGATTTAGAAAAACTCACCCTTCCTATCCCCAAAATATATCTTCCCACCCCATCCTCACTCCCCACCTACTTAATAAAGTAAGCGGACAACTATCAAGAGCAAAAGTTAAAGCTTTAAGTCCCCTGGAATGGGTGGGAAGAGGGGAGTTGGTGGTCATTACACATTCCCTGTGGAAGAAGACAAAGCCAGATCCACATTCCAGGGAAATCTGGCTAGTTGGAGTTTTTCCTTAAATGCAGATTGGCCTGTCACTAAGCCAGGCTCTGTAATCTTCCCAGGCTGCCAGAGCTAGGAGCGCCAGGAATCCCTTCTAATTAATCAAGCCTTCTCAACAAAAATTTTCCCACCCACAATAAAGTGGACTGGGGGGAGGGGAAAGCAGCAGAGCAAGCTTTGTAGCCAAAAGAAATTTAGACTTTGGTATAATACCTACCTAATCCAAGAAAACAGATGCAGGAAGCAAAGGAAATGATCTGCAGAGAGAGACAATGAGATAGGAACCTTTCATATTACTGCTTCACTGGAACCCAAGTTGAAAATTTAAAATCCTAAGAGGGAAACCTGAACGCATTATATACACTTTTAAAAATACCTTTAAAGCAGGGGTTGGACCCATAAACTTTTCAGAGGGAGATGCCATGCATATTAATTTGACACTTTTGACAATAATTTATTACTAAAATTTGCTTTTTCATTCAAGCTTTGTGTTTAAATGGATAAAAGTCCATAATTAAGATCATTATATGTTCATGTCTATTTCTTGCTTCCACTTGCAAAGGAAACAACCCTGCCTTGGCCTTGCTAATTTGCCCTCACTTGCAGCCAGTTTAACCCAAGGTAACTTCATTGAAAGTTTACTCTGACTAGCTGCAAAGAGGTAGGTGTCCAGAGGATGCAAATATTTAGACCCTTGTGATGTCCAATAAAGCTGCTTCTAGCCATGTGCTTTAAGAGGTACATTTATATACCCAAATCAGCATTTATACATAAGTATTTCAGACTTTGCAGGCAACAAGGTCTTTGTTGCAACTATTCAACTCTATCATCTTAGCACAAAAGCAGCCAGAGACCATACCTAAACAAATGGGAATGGCTATGTTCCAGTAAAACTGCCTTTACAAAACAAGCAGCTGACCCTTGGCCCCTAAGGAACTTATCTTTGGGAAATTCTAAAACACTGGGGTGCATGTAGAACCAGATCTAGAATTAAGATCATTAAGGAGCGTTGGAAAGACAAGTCTGCTGTCACCACTATTTTCAACTGAGAAAGGAGTCACTAAAGTACTGAGGTGTCTCCCTGTCACAAGCAGTAGTGGCCCAGAAGTCAAGAGACCTTGAAAACTGTAGTTCCAAACACTCTGTCACCTCACCCACTGTAGCCATTTCCAGGAATTCTGGCCTAGAAGAGTTCAAGGCCAGGGCAACAACAGTTGGAAAATAAAAACAAAAACAAAAACAAAGAACAAACAAAAAAACCCTCTCTTATTTTCTTACTTGCAGGAAGGTCAGAAGACCTTTCTTTCATTTGAAGGATAAGCTGTTTGCATAGATAATTAATGTCATTCCAGGGAAAGGCAGAGAATAAACAACTGAGATGCAAGAGGCAAACTATTTGGTGTTCATCTAGTCTTCTGTTACTCTGGGAACCATGCTCTATCTAAGTAGTTTTCAACCCAAATAGTCAAAAGTAGATGTATCCATATGAAAATCTGCATAAGTTAATTCCTTTTAAATTTTATTTACCCATTTAATTTATCTTAATAATATACACACAGATTAGAATGACATCAAAAACAGGCCTCTTCTGTTCCATCCTGCTACCACTCCCACACCAACTCTCACTCACCAGGAACAGTCACACTGAAAACTTTAGCTATTTGATCTGGTATTCACCATCATATTACTAAATACCATGTTTACACTATAATTTCTTATTATTTCAGTTTTACATAGTTTCCATTAAAAACAAGGCAATGCTTACAACCCACCCTCCCACACATCTTGGTCCCTAGCCTTCCAAATTTAGAAGTTAACTACAATGAATTGTATGCTTTGTTCAAAGCAGAGCCATGCTTACTTTGCTATCTTGCACAATCTTTTGTTTGCTTAAAGTGTTACATCATTCTTCTCTTATTTAGCTTCTTGTATTACTATCACTAAATTGTTCCCACACTCTGATAGACCTAAAAAAACACCTCTTCTCAATATATTTAAATACATGAGGTATTTTATTCGTGTTCTCTTTTGTTGGAGACATCTTTCATGGAAGCTTCTGTCCTGGTCCAGTCAGACTGGCTGCTTTGTAGGCAGGATACACAGTTGATCATCATGGGATCTGCTTATGCCCTCACCTGTTAAATTCCCTCCTTCCTGGATCTCATGTCTCACGGCTTCCCTGTTGACCCCCTCATATAGGAAAGCCACATCTTCCTAAAATAGGATACATTCAAAGGAAATTACTTAGAATTTACATCTCTGAAAATATCTCTATTCCACATTAACATGTGATTTAAAGTTAGGCTGTGAAGAGAGTTCTGAGTAAGAAACCAGTATTATTGGAATATTGAAAGAATTTGTCCACTGTCCCCAGCTGTTCCTGCTGAGAAGGCTGTTCTGAGTCTGATTCCCTGTATATGATCTGTTTTTCCTTTAGGATGTTCTATACTCCCAATGCTCTGAAATTTTAGGATGATGTTCCTTGGTACAACTTTTTTTCATTGACTTTGCTAGATACCCACTCACAGCAACTTTTCAAAAGGAAACTGTCCATTCTTTCTTGAAAATTTCATTGTATAATTTCTTTCATGACTTCCCTCCCCACTATTTTTTTTCTTTTTTAGAACTCTAATTTTTCATATCCTCTAATTTTCTTATGATTTATCACTAATTTTTGTTTATAATCTTTTTGTTCTACTTTCTGGGCAGTAGGCCTCAACCATCTTCCCATACTGAATTTTTAATTATTTTCTTTTTTTAATTTATTGATTTTAGAGAGAGATGAATTGGGGGAGAAAAAGAAATAAACATCAACCTGTTGTTCCACTTATTTATGCATTCATTGGTTGATTCTTCTATGCACCCTGATGGGAACTGATCCCGAAACCTTGGTGTATCATGTCAATGGTCTAACCAATTGAACTAATTGAACCAAGTGAACCAATTCAGGGCCAGGGCACTGCATTTTTAATTTACAAGAGTTCTTCCTATTCTCAGGAATTTCCCTTGTTTACAAAATCCTGATCTAGTTACATGGTTACAATTGCTTCCTTTATTGCTCTGAGAATACTAATTACAGTGTTTTAAAAGTCTTCTTTTGCTCCCTAAAATCTCTCTGACCCTCTGAGTTTCTTCATTGAGTTTTTGCTCTCTTTCTCAAGTCTTCCTTCAATCTCTGATGATATACTCTTTTGTCCATTCATAATTAACAACATATAAATGAATGCTGATTAGAAACTTTGTGTCCATGGGTGGGATTTATTGACAGATGGAGTTTAGGAATTCAGCAGGGACTCAAATATTTGGAGATCCCAAAATACAGGCTCTACTAATATCAGACAAGTAGACTTTAGGTTAAAAAGTATGACTAGAGCCCTGACCACAGTGTAACTTTGCTGACTGGATGGCATCCTGCAAAGCAAAAGGTCATCAGTTCATTGCCGGTCAGTGCACATGCCTGGGTTGAGGGCTCAGTCCCTGGTTGGGGCATGTATAAAAGGCAACTGATGGATGTTTTTGGATGTTCTCTCCCCTTTTTTCTCCCTACTTTCCCTCTCTCTAAAAATAAATAAATAAAGGCTTTAAACCAAAAGTATGATCAGTATGACTAGACATAAAAGAGACATCTCATAATGATTAAGGATTCAATTCAACAGAAAGATAAAGCAATCATAAATCTGTACATACCTATTAATACAGCCTCAAAATATACAGAGCAAATAGCAATGAAAGAATATACAAATCTAAAATCATAGCTTGAGATTTTAATATACCTTTCTTGACTAAAAGAACAAGTGGAGAAAAATATTAGTAAATACATAGCAGATTTTTACAACACAATTAACAAACCTGAGCTAAGGGACTCATGTACTTTAATGCACCTGACAACTATTACATTTTGCAAGGGCTTATGGAACATTTACCAAAATAGACAAGAGGAATTATGCTAAATAGCAATAACAAAATCATCATCAGGAAATTCCCAAATAAGTAGAAACAGTATAAGGGGTTTTGATCATGGGGTATTTAAATAACCCCATGATCAAAAATACAATCACAATGAAAATTATAAAATATTTTTATTTGAAAAACAATGTCCCTAAAAAACAAGAAGGATACAATTAAAGTACATTTGCTTAGAGAGAAATTTATAGCTTTAAGCATATATACTAGAAAAGAAGAAGGCTCACAATACTTAAGCATCCACCTTAAAAAACTAGAAAAAAATAGAGCAAATTTGTTCAATGAAAACAAAAGGAAGGATATAATAATTAACAAAATGGAAAACAATTATACTTCAAGGTTAAAAAAATCCATTCATTCTTGGGGGAAAAACTAGTAAATTAATAAAAACCTAACAGTAATAATCAATAATTACTCCTTTGACAATGCAAATCAAAATCACACCTCATACCTGTCAGAATGACTATTATAAAAAGACAAGAGGTAAATACTGGTGGAGTTATGGAGAAAAGGGAACCACGGTTTGTATGGATTGCTTGGAATGTAAATATCGTATAGCCACTATGGAAAACAGTATAGTGATTTCTCAAAAACTTAAAAATAAAAACTACCATATGATCCAGCAATCTCACTCCTAGGCATTTATCCAAAGGAGATGAAATCACTATGTTGAAGAGATACCTGCACTCCCAAGTTCATTGAGGACATTTTTTTCATTGTTTTTACAGAGAGAGAAAGAGAGGGAAACATTGATTTGAGGGACAGATATCAATTGGTTGCCTTCTTCTACATGCCCTGATGGGGATGGAACTGCAACCTGACTGTGTGCCCCAACCAGGAATCCAACCAGCAACCTTTCAGTCTGTGTGACAATGTTCCAACCAACTGAGCCACAACAGCCAGGGTCATTGCAGCATTATTCACAACAGCCAAGAGACAGAAACAACCTAAGGGTCTACTGATGGACAAATGAGTAAAGAAAATATAGTATATACACAGAATGGAATATTATTCAGCCATAAAAAGAAGAAAATCCTGACAATTGCGACATCATGGATACTTTGAGGGCATTATGCTAAGTGAAATAAGTCAGACAGTAAGAAAGACAAATACTGTTTGATCTCACTTATAGATTTTTAAAAAAGAGAGTTGTGGTACATTTACACAGTGAATTATTACTCAACCATAAAAAAGAAACCTTAGTATTTGTGACAGCAGGGATGAACCTAGAGGGTTTTATGCTAAGTGAAATAAGTCAGAGAAAGGCAAATACCATGTAATTCCACTTATAAGTGGAATCTAGATAACAAAATAAATGAACAAACAAAATAGAAACAGACTCATAGATACAGAGAACAGACTAATGGTTGCCTGAGGGGAGGGAGGTTCAGAGGCTGGGTGAAAAAGGTAAAGGGAATAAGAACTACAAATTGATAGTTATAAAACAGTCACAGGAATGTAAAGTACAGCACAGGGAATATAGTCAATAACATTGTAATAACTATGTATGGTACCAGATGGGTACTTGAAATATCGGGGGGATCACTGTAAAGTATATAATTGTCTAACCACTATGCTGTACACTTGAAACTAAAACAAAATAATATTGAATGACAACTATAATAAAAAATAAAATTAAAAATAAAAATAAACGAAAACATCAAACTCACAGAAACAGTAGAAATGGAGAGATGTTGGTTGAAGGATACAAACTTCCAGTTTTAAGATGAATAAGGATCTAAATGTGACTATACTTAACAATACTGTACTGTATACCTGAAAGTTGCTGAGAGTAGAGTTTTAATGTTCTCTTCATAATGACAACAAAATGGTAATTACATAAGGTGAAGGATGTCTTGACCTAATTGTGATAAACATTTCACCATATATATGTTTATCAAATCATCACAGTATACATCTGAACTTAACAATGTTATATGTCAATCATATCTCAATAAAGCTAGGGGTAAAAAATAATCACCCCTTTGGAAATTTCAGCATGGCTGTTAGAATATTTGGGAGCCTGGATAGCTTAGAGCTGGTATCCTAATGCTCCAAAGGGGCAGAAGAGAAATGGGAGTGAACCCATTCTAGTTAAGCCCAGATTTGTGAAGAATTTCAACTTTCGATTCTTTATACAATGCCTGACACACAAATGAGTACTCAGATATCCTCATATAATACTCTTTGGTTCACATGGGTCAGCTTGCTTATCATTCCTTACAACAGTAACTATTCAATAGAACTTTTTCCTTCATTATCTTGAGAAACTCAGCCTTCATGGAAATGCAACTAAAAAACCTTCATTCACTAACCAAGGGAAGCAATGTGTAAGCTTGTCATCTATACAGGACCTGGGGAGGGGGAAGGGAAAAGGAGAAGAATAATAAAAACACAGGAAAATACTAAAATACCAGCCTTGCGCCAGAATCTGTTTAAAGTTGCAAAGTTATGCTACCCACAAGATGGTGGAACCCCCAGCCATGAAATTAACATAAAGTCTCATCCAAAACCACTTAAGTGTCAAAGGCTCCAGCAGGAGTAAACTTGAAACTGTTCAACTGTTCTGTGGGGCTCACAGGTCTTTCCACCTGTATGTGTGCAGCATGTGCCTGAAAATCACAGCACAATTAAAAAGTACACACACAGACTTCCAGCCAAGATGAAGGTGTAGGTAGACACACTGTGCCTCCTTGCACAACCAAAAGGACAACAACAAATTTAAAAACAAAAAACAACCAGAACTGACAGAAAATCGAACTGTATAGAAGTCCCACAACCAAGGAGTTAAAGAAGACACATTCATCCAGACTGGTAGGAGGGGCTGAGACGGGCAGCAGGGCAGAGAGGACTCATGGCAAGGCAGCGGCTGGAGGACTGGGGCAGGCAAGGTAGCGGCTGGCAGACCCAGCGAGGTGGCAACTGGTGAACAGGGCAAGGTAGTCCCATATTCACGTGCAGATAAACCGGGAAAAACAACTGGGAAGAGAGATAGACCGCATGACCAAGGGTTCCAGCACAGGGGAAAAGACCCTCAAAGCCTGACTGAAAACACCTGTGGGGGTTGAGGCGGCAATGCGAGAAACTCCCAGCCTCATAGGAGAGTTAATTGAAGAGACCCACAGGGTCCTGGAATGTAAACAAACCCACCCACATGGGAATCAGCAGCAGAAGGGCCCAATTTGATTGTGGGTACCAGAGGAAGTGACTGAAAACCAGCATAAAGCGGAGCAAGCAGCCCTGTTCCCTCTCAGACCCCTCCTCCTCATACAGTGTCACAACACAGCGATGTGGGTTGCCCCGCCTGGTGAACACCTAAGGTTTCGCCCCTTACTACGTAATGGGCCTGCCAGACCTAAAAAATAGCCCAAATGAAAGAATAGATCAAAGCTCTAGAAAAAATACAACTAGCAATAAAGAAATAGTCAACCTATCAGATGCATAGTTCAAAACACTGTTAATCAGGATGCTCACAGAATTGATTGAATATGGTCACAAATTAGAGGAAAAAATGAAGGCTATGAAAAGTGAAATAAAGAAAAATGTACAGGGAACCAACAGTGAAAGGAAGGAAACCAGAATTCAAATCAACAGTTTGGACCAGAAGGAAGAAAGAAACATTCAACCAGAACACAATGAAGAAAACAAGAATTCAAAACAATGAGGAGAGGCTTAGGAAGCTCCAGGACGACTTTAAACATTCCAAAATCCGAATCATAGGGGTGCCAGAAGGAGAAGAGAAAGAGCAAGAAGTTGAAAACTTATTTGAAAACATAATGAAGGAGAAGTTCCACAATCTGGCAAAGGAAATAGACTTCCAGAAAGTACAGGAAGCTCAGAGTCCCAAAGAAATTGGACCCAAGGAGGAACACACCAAGGCACATCATAATTACATTAGCCAAGATTAAAGATAAGGAGAGAATCTTAAAAGCAGCAAGAGAAAAGGAGACAGTTACTTACAAAGGAGTGCCCATAAGACTGTCAGCTGACTTCTCAAAAGAAACCTTGCAGGCAAGAAGGGGCTGGAAAGAAGTATTCAAGGTCATGAAAGGCAAGGACCTACATCCAAGATTACTCTATCCAGCAAAGTATCACTTAGAATGGAAAAGCAGATAAAGTGCTTCTCAGATAAGGTCAAGTTAAAGCAGTTCATCATCACCAAGCCCTTATTATATGAAATGTTAAAGGGACTTATCTAAGAAAAAGAAGATAAAAATATGAACAGTAAAATGACAACAAACCCACAGTTATTAACAACTGAACCTAAAACAAAAACAAACTAAGCAAATAACTAGAATGGGAACAGAACCACAGACATGCAGATCACATGGAGGGTTATCAGCGGGGAAGGGGAGAGGGGAGAGTAGGGGAAAAGGTATAGGGAATAGGAAGCATAAATGGTAGGTAGAAAATAGGCAGGGGGAAGTTAAGAATAGTATAGGAAATGTAGAAGCCGAAGAATTTCTATATATGACCCATGGACATGAACTAAAGGGGGTGAAGGGGGTGAAGGGGGTGAAAGCAGGTGGGAGGGAGTGTACAAGGTGGAGGGGAATAAAGGGGGGAAAATGGGACAACTGTAATAGCATAATCAATAAAATATATTTTTTAAAGTACACATATAAACAATCCAGCAATTTCAATCAATTTATTCCACACTTAATAAACAATGGTAGGAATAATAGAACAATCTAAAATAGACTATGAAATAAGTTACTTTAAAATTATGAAGGACATAAAAAGAGGAAATGGAAACAGGTTGAAAAACAAGAGAAGTATATAAAAAAAGAACTGGCAGAATTTGAATTAAAAAGAAATAACCAAACACATTCTCAAATGAAATATACAGTAACTAAAAATAGACAAGTTAAAAAGTACATTAAATGCAGATTAAATAGCAGGTTAAACATGGATGAAAGGTTTTAATTAACTGAATGAGGTTTGACAAAAAGAACTCTGCATGAATGCAACAGACATAGAGAAGAGAAACAGGAAAGGCAAATAGCCAAGCAGCACTCATACAAGCCTGCTGGAACAGCATTCATCAGAGAAGGCACATGATAACAGCATCATTAAGTGTACATGTCTCCTTCCAACCATGACACTCTAGGCAGTGCATAGCACTCTGGCAGGGTGAGATGTCATATTCAGAATGGGATCCCAGTGCCTGGACTGTAGGGCTTTTAAGCTGCATGGTTAGGAAAGCACTGGCCCTTTGCTGTGTGATCAGAGGCAGGCATACAATCACAATGTGATATGTAAAATCTTTCACATGTTTTAGAACCCTGTTGCTATCCCTAATCTGCTAGCTTGATACTCATGGTTAGGTTAACTGCCCTGTCTGGCATGAATTAGAAGTTAGGTTCTAAGCATTCACGGTGTGACTACGAGATGGGAAAATATGGTAGAGAATTTGCCACATCAGTGGGCATGGCCTGAAAGTCAAGAGACCCATCCCTGGCATAATTAAGGGCTAGGGTCCAAACTTTGGGATCATCCAGGATTGTCTGCTCTACTGGGCCATAGCCAGTTTGGGCAGAGCTTTGCAAGAGGTCCAGTCCTTTTCTGAGAAGACAGCTCACAGGGGCTCAGTCCTGAATAAGTTAATATTACCCCTCTACACATAAGAAATTATTATGAGACCATCTAACAAACTCTGTAAAAGACTTCCAAGTTCTTATTGGCTGAAACTGAGATTATGCACACAGAGAATAAAGAGAAGTACTACCCAAAGAGAAAATGATTGAGATTTTTCAAAAATGATTAAAAATTTGAATCTTCCAAATGAAGATGTACAATATACTGCATCCCAAGCCAGCTAAATAAACACAAGTCCATATCTCAAGATTTAATTGTAGAATTGCAGAACATTACACAAAAAAATAAATCTGAAGAGCAAGACAGACAACCAAGAAAGGAGTCAGAGTGAGGCGGAGAGCACACTTCTGTGGTAACTAGTCTGCACAGATGCACCCAGAAATCTTCCCCTTCCCTGTAAGTACATGTTGCTTCTTATATTGGGAGTTGCAGCTTCCTGTGGCTGTGCTTAGAACGCTCTGACCAACAGAATGCAGCAGAGGTGGCACCTGAGACTTCGGATGCCTTCCGAGGACTGGTAAATTAAACTTCTTTCTTCTTTTGACTCTGGCTATGGGTTACCATCCTTCAAATCTCATAAAATCCTTCAAAATCTCAACCACCATGTTAGGAGAAGCTGAATCCACATACAGCAGCCGCATAAATGAGAACCTGAAGGGCAACAATTAACAGCCCCAGGTATGATTCCACCCATTTCAAGTATCAACTGACAGCAATGTGAGTAGTCATCTTCAGTGTTCTATTTAATTTGAGAGCCAATGTAATTACAGCCCCAGGCAACAGCAAAAGGAAAGACCACTGATACCAGGCAATTTACAGAATCATGAGAAACAATAAAATGGTTCATTTTTAATCCACTAAATTTAAATTTTAAATTGATGATTAAAATATTTCTCAGTTGCAATAACAGATTCCAGAAATAATGGAAAAATATCTCCAAAATGTTGAGAAAAAAATAATGCTCAACTAGAATTCTAGCACAAACTACATATCTTTCTAGAGTAAGATCAAAATGTATTTTTAGACAGGCAAATAGTAAAAGTTCACCACTTAATCTCTCACAGAGAGAAACACTACAGAACACATTGGGATAAAAGAAATAATTATAAGCAATAAAATTTATAAATATGTGGTAAGTCTAAGTAAGTACTGACATGTTAAAAAGATACGACTATAATATTAAATAATATCTAATCTGGTTAACTGAGTTGTCTATTTTGGTGTTTTAAACTCATACTTAATACAACAGTAACATGGAGAAAAGGTCCTAAGAGCCACTATATACGCAAGCATCTCCTAAAACTTACACTCACTATTTATCAGTTCTTTTCCCATCCTTCCCTCATATGTAATCCGCCCATGCCTTTACACCTGAGAAGATACCAACCCCAACCATGAAGGGATAGAGAAAAGACACTTGTAAGAGAAAAGCAAAGAGGGCAACCACTCAAGAGAACTCTCTCCTGGCATTTACCCGGTGCAGCATTTGATGCCTACTTCTTTATCTTCATCCACTTTGTCAGAATCAAAAATAATGTCATGGATGTGCAATGTGAATAACAATTTTTAAAATTAAAAACCAAGTTATGCCTTCTGGTCAGAAGCAAGCAACTCCCATAACCATATGAACTACTAATTCTCTCCCCCACCTCATTCTTAACATGCAAATTTTCAATCACCTACTTAAAGTTTTCAATAGAGAATCAAATTTACAAATTACTTTTAAAGATTTATTTTATTTATTTTTAGAGACGGGGAAGAGAGGAAGACAAACATGTGCAAGAGATACATCAATCAGTTGCCTCTCGCACGCCCCCAGCTGGGGACCCAGCCTGCAACCCAGGCACATGTCCCTGACTGGGAATTGAACCAGTGACCCTTTGGTTCACAGGCCAGCACTGAATCCACTGAGCCACACCATCCAGGGCAGAACCAAATTTAAAGAGAAGAAAAGTTCAGAGCTTCTATTTTCAATTAGTATAGAACTTAGTTATACTAGAAAGTGATTAATCATTTTAAAGAAGGCTATTAAGCATTACTTACTTTAATAGCAAATTTCTTTGATGCCATGCTTAATGATTCCAAAGTAATTACAGACCTTTAATGGAAAAAAGAAAAAAAGAAAGTTAAAATCTCTCTGTATTTGAATACTATATGGGAGAAAAAGGTTGGCTTAACAGTCAAATATCAATAGGTATTTGGAAGATGAATGTTCATTTATAACTAGTCTTAACAAAAATACTATACTGAATTAGTAATTTAAAACTGCCCATAAAGAAAAGCACAGGCCCAAATGTATTCTACGAAATGTTTATAGAAGAATTAATACCAATCCTTCACAAACACTTTTTTTATCCTCACATAAGGATTTTTTTCATTGCTCTCAGAGAGGGAAAGAGGATGGGAGCAAAGGAGAGAGAGAGGAAAAGAGAGATAGATATCAATGGGAGAGAGAAACATCAATTAGGTGCCTTCCTGTATGTACCCAGACTGGGGCTCAAACCCGGATGGAACCTGGGTATGTGCCCTGGCTGGGAGTAGAACCCATGACCCTTCAGTCTACAGGACAACAACTACAAGCAACTGAGCCACACCAGCCAGGATCATAAATTCTTAAATAAACAGAAGCATAAGGACAACTTCTCAAGTCCAAGTGGAGCAAGCAAGCTCAGTGGTTATGTGGTCACACCTTATAGATCAGTAGTACTTGCAGCATGGTTGACCAACTGCAGAATTCAAAGCTTTTCTATTTGACAAGGATGGTGATGGAACGATAACAACACAGGAATTGGGAATTGCAATGAGGTCTCTTGGGCAGAATCCTACAGAAGCAGTTACAAGACACAATGAATAAAGTTGACTTTCTTATATTTCTGACAATGATAGCAAGAAAAATGAAAGATACAGAGGATAAAGAAGAAATCAGAGAAGCATTCTGTGTGCTTGTTGATAAGGATGGCAATAGCAATATCAGTGCAGCAGAGCTTCGCCATGGAATGACACACCTTGGAGAGAAGTTAGTAGATGGAGATGATGATGAAATGATCAGGGAAACATACTGATGGTGATAGTCAAGGAAACAATAAAGAGCTTGTACAAATGATGACAGCAAATTGAGTGTGTTAAATTTCTAGTACGAAATTGTTTATTTGCCTTTCCTTTGTTTATACCTTATCTGTAAAAGGTTTCCTACTACTATCAAAAAATATGCAAGAATAGTAATTAGGACTTTGTGCCTCCATGTTTTCTTTCCTTATCTTACTGTCATTGTTCTGAAACATTTCAGAAAAACTGATCAAGTAAATGTTGCATGTGGCTTACTCTAGATACACCTAAGCCCTTCTACACATCTAAATTCAGATGGAGTCGGTCAAATAAGAAAACACCTGGGTTGTGCCCTTTTTTTAAGTACTTTTCTTTAGGAATTGTCAGCACGTTGTTGCTGAAATGTGGGGTTGCAAATCTGTGTGGACTATGGACAGTCAACAATATGTATTTAAAAGTTGCATTACTATTTTTTTGTACTGCTGGCCCTGTACCAGAAACACTTTCCTTCATTGTTACTTGCTCTTTAAACTTTGTTTAGCCACAAAGAAAATCTGCTTATGGCACAATTTGCATCAAATCCATCCCAAGTTGTATATTTGTTTTCCAATAAAAAAAAACCTTACCCAATTTTGCCCCCCAAAAAAGAAAAACTTCTCAAGTCATTCTTAGAAGACACTATTATCCCACTACCGAATAGAGACATCACAAGAAAATTAGGTACCAATATCCTTTATGGAATAAAGACACAAAAATCCCCAACAAAATACTGCGAACCAAATTTAACAACATATAAAAAGTATTACACACTATGACCAAGTTGGATTTATCCCTCAAATATAAAGTTTAACGTTTGAAAATTAATCAATATAATGTACTATATTAATAACCTAAAAACCATATGGTCATCTCAAATTCAAAAATATTAACAAAATCCAGTTTTGATTTAAAAAATCCAATTCACTAGGAATAAACATCCTTGACCTGATAAACAACCTCTATAAAAAAATCCATAGCTGAACTCATACTTAATGGTGAAAAACTGAACGCTTTCCCCACTAAGATGAGTAAAAGACAGAGATGTCTGCTGTTGCCACTTCTACTCAACGGTGTTAGAGGTTCTAGCCAGGGAATTAGGCAAAAAAGGGAGGGAGGGAGGGAGAGGAAGGAAAGCAGGAAGGCAAAAATAAATAAACAAACAAATAAATAAAAGACATCCAAGACAGGGAAAGAAGAGGTAAAATTATATCTATTAACAAATGACATGTTCTTATATGTAGAAAATTCTAAAGAATAAAAAACAAATTACTAAAATAAACAAGTTTGGCAAGATTGTAAGATATAAATTATTATTAAAACATCAACTAGCCCTGGCTGGTGTGGCTCAGTGGATTGAGGGCCAGCCTGCGAAGCAAGGGGTCATCGGTTGGACTCCCAGTCAGGGCACATGCCTGGGTGGCAGAACAGGCCCCCGGTTGGGGGCGTGTGAGAAGCAATCACACATGGCTGTTTCTCTCCCTCGCTTTCTTCCTCGCTTCCCCCTTCTCTAAAAATAAATAAATAAATAAAAACTTTTAAAAAATCAACTATATTTTTATATACTACAATGAATAATCCTAAAATGAAATTAAGAAAACAATTCTTTTTACATAAAAGAATACTTACAAAAATATTTTAAAAAATAAGAACAAGGTCTATATACCAAAGTCATCAAATATTACTGAAATTAAAGACTTAATAGACAGGCATCCCATGTTCAAGGATTGGAAGACTAAGTATTGTTAAGACAGCAATACTCCCCACATGGATCTAAAGATTCAACACAATCTCTAGCAAAATCCCAGCTGACTTCTTTATTAAAACTGACAAACTTATCCTAAAATTCATGTGAAAATGCAAGGAATCTGGAGTATTCCAAACAATCTGGAAAAGAAGAACAAAGTTGGATGCTTCATACTTTCCCATTTGAAAACTTATTACAAGGCTACAGCAATCAAGACAGTTTAGTACTAGCATAAGAAAAGATACATAAATCAATAGAATAAAATTGAGAGTCCTGAAATAGACCCTTATTGTTGTAGTCAATTGATTTTTAACAAATGGTACCAGGACAACTGGATATCCACATGCAAAAGAATAAAGCTGGACCTCTACATCACACTATATACAAAAATTAACTAAAAATGGATGAAAGACCTAAATGTAAGGGCTAACACTATAAAACTCTTAGAAGAAAACATTTGTGTAAATTTTTGTAACTTTGCATTAGGCAATAGTTTCTTAAATATAATACCAAAGGCACAGTGATAGAAGAAAAAAATGGTTAGGGCAGATTTCATCAAAATTTAAAACTTCTATAGTTCAAAGGACATTACCAACAAAGTGAAAAGATAACTCACAGAATGAGAGAAAATATCTATTAAATCCTATATCTGATTATAGATTCATGTCCAGAATATACAAAGAACTCTTATCACTCAACAATAAAAAGATAAATTACTCAATTTAAAAATAGACACAGGATTTGATTAGACATTTCTCCAAAGAAGATATACAAATGGCTAGTAAGCAAAAGACAAGATGCTCAATATCATTAGTCATCAAGGAAACACAAATCAAACCACAATTACCACTTAACATCCATCACGATGGCTAAAATCAAAAAAGACAACAATAATAAGTGTTGGTAAACATAAATTAGAACTCTCATACATAGCTAATAGGAATGTATTATGAATTGTTGCAGCCTCTTTGAAAAAAGTTTGGCAGTTTTTTAAAAAGTTAAACATACAGTTGCCATATGATCTAGCATTTCCATTCTTAGGTATATACCAAAGAAAATAAAAACATATATCCATACATGGCCTTTTTTATATGGATACATATAAAAAAAATTATACAGGAATGTTCACTGCAGTATTATTCAAACAGCCAAAACATGGAAACAACCCAACTGTCCATCAACTGATGAATGGATAAACTACATGTGGTTATATACCCATAGTGGAATACTATTTGGCAATAAAAAAGAATCAAGTACTTACACTCCCTTTCACTGTGCTCAGCCAGGCAACTGCCCTCTCCCACACTTGCAGAAGCCTGGAGAATTATTTTCTGGAGAAGGTAAGACACAAGGATCTCTCATCTAGAAAACACCAGGCAAAGCATAAGATGTGTTTGGGGGGTGGTGCAGCGGGCAGGGGAGGGCACCTTACTGAAAAAAAATAAATCAAGGGAATATTTATAAACCAACTGATACCTTCTCTAGCCCCTGTGCCCCTTATGATGATTGATTTTATGTGTCAACTTGTCTGGACTAAGGAATGCCCAAATAACTAGTAAAACATTTCTGGTGTGTCTGTGAGGGTGTTTTGCAGAGAGATTAGCATTTGAACTGGTAAATGTGTAGAGCAGATGGCCCTTCCCAATGTGGGTGGGCACCACTAAATTCACTGACAGCCCATCAGAACAAAAAGGTGGAAGAAGGGTGAACTGTTGATCTCTTTGAGTTGGGACACCCATCTTCATTCTGCCCTCACACATTAGCACTCCTGGTTTTCGGGCTTTTGGACTTGGACTGCATTATACACTAGTTTTCCTGGCTCTTCCAGACAGCTAATCATGAGACTTTTCGGCCTCACATTATCACATGAGCCAACTCCCATAATAAATAAATATACACACACACATACATGTATATGGATATGGATATGCATATGGATATGTGTATGTGTGCATTTATTCTACTGGTTCTGTTTCTCGGGAGAATCTTGACTAATACACCTTCTCTATCCTGCCTAGCCTCTCTAAATGGGAGACTAAAACCCTCCCACTCAGGGAACTGAACTAACCTAAAAGGCAGGGTTTAAGTACTGACATCAGGTATTCCCCGAAGGAAAGAGCCTAGACAGATGGCTCTGAAGTGAAGCCTACACCCACAAGCTCCACATCTGTGTGCAGAACTAACTTTTCCATCTTTTTAATGCCCACTGTGAAACACAAGTAAACAACCAGGAATAACCTGCCATCTAAGGAAAGAATCTTTCATGAAAGAAGCAAAACAAGAGAAAAAAAAAAACATTATTTGGCTGAAACCAAGATTGTGCAAGGAAAAGAAAACTTTTTTTTAAAAAGAAACTACCATCAATATCAGGGAGACCAGAGATATTGCACCCATAAAGCAATAAATAACTTTTAAAAAAGGAACTTTTAGAAAACAACAAATTAACACTATCATAGCTGAACTTAAAAAAACTTAATAGAAAACTGGAAGATCAGGTTCAGTAAGTGATTCAGAAACTTCAGCAAAAATAAAAAAGATGAAAAATAAGAGAGACTAAATTAAATATTGAAGAACCAGTATAAGAGGACCAACACATGAAAATTAGGATGCAATCTGACCCATACTGGGATATATATCACAGTAAAACTTCAGACACTGGTGACAAAAAGAATCTTTAAAAGCTCTGGGTGAGGATGTGGGGGATAGGAAGAGAGGGTGGTAAGAGAATATTTGGCCACAAATTGCTTATAGTACCTCTGGAGACAAATATCCGCAAATTTCTGAAGAAAATTGTTTCCAACCTCCAACTGCACTTAAAAATGAAGCAGGGGTATTTTTAGACATGCAAGGTCTTAAAAAATTTAAGACTCAGGCACCCTTTCTCAGGAAGCGTAAGATGTACTTCACCAAAATGAGGAAATTAACCAAGAAAGAGGAAGATACAGGAAACAGGAAGGCTGAGACAGGCTAGAGGAAATCCCAGGATCTCATGAACACAGATCCCTGCATGAGACCATCCCTGGTAGGCTCAACCAGGAGACAACCATCAGTGCAGGCTATAGCAGGATACAAGGTTCCAGGAGATGTATCTTCAAAAGTATCTGCATGCATACAGATGAATTTTAGACAACTGGTAAAAAATATGAAATTCAATTCGGAGAGTTTCATGGAAAACTAAGCAACTGAGTAATAACAAGGCAATTACTGATTCCAAGATAAACAAAAATTGTGCAGAAAATAAAAAATAAAGAGTCCTTCATACACAGTTCAGTTACGACCAGCATTTAGAATCATGATCACACTGAATCTTGACCTAAAAAATATTATCTTTAAAACAATATCATGAAGATTGGGGATGTGTGTGTATTTGTGTATGTATGTGGTGGGGAGCAAGTAAAGGAAGCAAAAGTTCCTTTTAAAGTTAATGGAATGTTTCAGAAGCAAGGCCTAAGGCTAATTAAAAAAAAAAAAAACAATAACCACCACAACAGTAATAATAAAGCAGAAATACAGTACGTAATTTAGTGATAAAATAAATTCTTAACAGTGAAACTCTCCTCCTACCTGAAGAAAGTTGGAAAGAGCTGATATAAATAAAGAAATGGGGTGGGAAGGATGACACAATTTATTTGCACGCCTTGTGTATGTGACTGACTGCCTGTTGAAATTGTGTGCAAATACTTTTGGAGCAGCACTGTCCAATAGAAATACAATGCAAGCAACAGATGTAATTTTAAGTTTTGTAGTAGCTGCATTTGATAAAAAGATAAAGGGAAAGAGGGGAAATTAATTTTAACACTTTAATCCAATAAATCTAACATCATTCTTGCATGTAATCAATATAAAAATATTTACATTTTTGGTGTTTCAGCTAAGTCTTTGAAATTAGGTGTGCATTTTATATTTCCAGGACATCTCAACTTGGACTAGACACATGTCACATGCTCAACAGACACTAGTGGTTAGTGGGTACCATAATGTTTTAGAGTATTTGGTTTTATTACAAGAAAAGCACTTATTTCTGTGTCCCAGATTACTTATGCTACATACTTATAGAATAGGGATAGTAATATCTAATTCAAAATTATTGAAAGGACTAAGTAAAATGACATATGAAGACCCCCAGTATAATCACTTACAAACACTAGGCCCTTGACAAATGTTAACAATTACTATTACCTACTAAATGATTTTTTGAAAATCTGATAACATTTTATTCTAATCTAATTCTTTAAATGGAGAAAAATATCTTTATCTAAACCCTAAATCATTTAAATTCTTCATTTCTATTTTCTGAATAATGTAATGCATATGGATTTAGAAAAAATTGTACTGATGTTCACCTAAGCAAGCCCATTTAGACACAGGTGTTAGTCAAAAAACTAAATTCCTGGAAAATCAGCAACATATATTTGAAAACAATTTATGAAGGTTGTCCTGAAAACTTTAGATAGATCCTTAAAATTATACAATATGAGCCTCGTAAACATAAAATCAGTTCCCTTAAATATTTTAAATTGGGCTTAAATAACTTCTGCTAAGAATTTAGGGAGTCCCCTACTACGGGTACTTTGAGGATACTCAAATGGTTCAGCTAAACAGAGAAAAGGAAGGGAGAGTTTTGTCAGCAAGTGCCCAATGAAAGCTGAAGCATGTGTGATATGTTTCAAATTATATACTGGTTTTCCCATATGTACTCTTCTCCTGAAGGACACATGGACAACAATGAAGGCTGTGGCAACACTTTCAGACCTTATCTGCTGGTAGATAGATCACAAGCCATATTGCAGTGAAAGTTACATTTTCGACTTACAACAAGATTTTAGTAAATTCTTTTTTAAAATACTTTGTTTTTACTTTTAATTTTTATTGGTGAAGAGCAGCTGCATTTACTTTTTAAGAAATGGATTCTTTAAAAAGTATCATCAAAGTCCAAATTTAAAAATGGAATCTGTAGGAATCTAGAACTAATATCATATACAAAATAATGTGGTTTGCAAATGTAAAATAGGCTGCATGAGAAAAAGGAACTGTATAATACATTTTGCATATTTTTAATCCATTTTTAAATGACATGTGGCATTCTGCCTCTCAATGTATATATTTTTTTCATTTGTTTCTACAATGTCTGGAGCCTCAAAAAATCACAATTTTAGGACCAAAAGAGGCCTTACAACCATCTGCTCCTAGTTCTGCCATCTATTCCCCTAGTAAGAACTTGAGGGACCAGGCCAGGGTCTCACATCTGAGAACCAAGGATGGGAGAAGAGTCTTGTCAGCTCACTGAGGGCAAATGAGAACCACCTGTTACCTGCAGCACTGCCAAGGTCAACTGTTAAGTGGACTGTCAGACAGATGTGCCCTTCCTCCCTCAGCTCACTGCCAAAGCACAAGTACCCAACACAGAGTATGACTTCAAGTAAAGCTACGTGAGTAGTAGTTCTTTTCTGCTAACCAAAGAGACAGTTGTGGGGGCAGGGGGGTCTACAGCTAAGGAAAATGTGGTTTGAATTAATTTAATTTACCACTGTGCTATGTGACATGGCACACTTCTTCATAAACAAAAAATAAAGTCTATCAAGATAAAGACTGTAACATACCTGGACAGGCAGTTGCATAGACTTTGAGCCTGCATATTTGCTGAAGTCATTTTAGGTAAAGAAGGCACATTTCCTTTGTTTCATTATAGCATTAGGCACAGGTGGTGGAAATGAACTACATGGTGAACTGAAATCTGAAATGAAAGGAACCAATTTGCTAAGTCCCAAATATGGTAAAATCACACTAACCTATCGTGGAAAGAGTGGGTTCTCAACGCTAAAAAGCCCTTGGAGCAGTCCTGAACACTATAGGGTGCTCCAGAAATGTCTGTTGGATGAGGAAATACTCCAGATAATAGGGGTTGAGTCATTTATGCACTCCACCATTTATCTTTGCTGTTTTTAGAAAAATTTTCCAAAAATACACTGACTACTGATTTTCATAAATACGGCATATATTGAATATTTCTTTGATATTCCAGATGAAAATGATCATCCATCATCACAGTGGACAACATACATCTTAACAACCCCCTGAACTTCTGGTTGGTACACAGATCTGCTCCATTTCGGAGCCTGTGAGGTTGCTGTCAGTCTCTCTCTTGGGGTGCCCTTTCCCAGTTCTTCAACTGAATTATATAGGCCTAGAAACCTAAGGAACCAAGGTTTGTCAGTTTAATGGGTTGTTTTCCAAGCCTCTTTTACATAGATTTGTATGAGCTTCAGAGTGAAGGGATTGGGCCCTCTGTCTTAGAAAATAAAACCGTTGTTTGCTTTACTTCAGGATTAGAATTTCTTTAACAATGAAATCACTGTGTTCTAGTACTGTGGAAACTGCCCTCTGGATTTGGGCCTCAGCATTTAATTCTTTCTCTCTCATTAAAACCATGCTGTAAGGTTGGCCTTTAAGATCTTCTCCATTTCTATACCCCTCTGGCCCAAAATCCAACCACAGTTCAAGAAACAAATAATGCTAGTATACAAATTCTTCCAGAAAAGAGAGTATGAGGAAAAATCCTCTCCCAAATCATTTTTTGAAGCCCCATTAGCAAAATCAGACAAGGGCAGTATAAGAAAATAAAATCACAGCCAATTCTATACATGAACACAAAGGCAAGAATCCTAAACAAAAAGAAGTAATCTGAATCCAGCAACATATAAAAAAAAAATATACCAGAAACAAGTGAGCGTTATCTGAAGAGTGCAAAGTTGGTTTAACAATAGAAAAAATCATATTAAAAAATTGAATTAGAAAAAAAGCACATGATCATTCTAATGGAGGTAAATAAAAAATAAATTAGAAATATGAGAAGAGAAAGATATCTTTTTTAAAAGATTTTCTTTTTAGAGAGAGGGGAAGGGAAGAAAGAGAGGGAGAAAAATATCAATGTGTGGTTGCCTCTCGTGCATGCCCCACTGGGGACCTGGCCTGCAAGCCAGGCATGTGCCCTGACTGGGAATCAAACCAATGACCTCTTGCTTTGCAATCCAGTGCTCAATCCACTGAGCAACACCAGCCAGGGCTGGAAAGATATTTCTTAATCTAAATAAAGCAGTTACCAAAAATGTAGCT
Source organism: Trachops cirrhosus (assembly GCA_028533065.1). Lineage (NCBI taxonomy): Eukaryota > Metazoa > Chordata > Mammalia > Chiroptera > Phyllostomidae > Trachops > Trachops cirrhosus. Next base: position 65,224,134 of record CM052547.1, read on the forward strand.
AATGTACCTGATGGTGAAACTTAAAACCAATTTCTTTGAAACAAGTAGAAAATGTACACATTAAAATATCATCCCACACATGTAAAATATTTAGAAATTAGTTTAGCAAGGTATGTGCAAGAAGTCCTCAAGTTGATCTTCAAACTTAACTTAATTCTGACCACAACCTTGAACGGGGAATCTAAGGAAGAGCAAAAAAGACTTTAGCAAACCTACAATGAGATAGTAAATAAAATAATATACTGGCAAAGGGGTAAACAAACAGGCCAAAGAGACAGATTACATAGACTACAAACAAACCCATGCATTTGTGGAAATGGATGACAGAAGCAGCACTGCAGATCAGTAGAAAATGAAGAGATTATTTATTCAATAAGCTGTGGTCCAACCAGTGCTTATCCACTTGGAAAAAAATAAAATTGGATCACTATTTTACACAACACAAAAGTCAATCACAGACGGGCTAAATAGAAACTCAAACGTAGAAAACTAGAATCTTTTCAAAAATATTTTCATGAATTCAGAGTAAGGAGGAAGTTTGGCTTTTTTTAAAAGATTTTATTTATCCATTTCTAGACAGAGGAGAAGGGAGGGAGAATGAGACAGACAGAAACATCAATGTGTGGTTGCCTCTTGAGTATACCCACTGGAGACCTGGCCTGCAACCCAGGCATGTGCCCTAACTGGGAATGGTACTGGCCACCCTTCAGTTCGCAGTCCGGTGCTCAATCCCCTGAGCCACACCAGCCAGGGCAGGAAGAAGTTTTTTAACTAGATTAAAAAAACAGAAACTTCAAACCACAAAGAGAAAGAATGGTAGATCCAGCTATATGAAAATTAAAACTTCTCTACAGACAGGAAGGAAATATTTGCAGTCCAAATATCCAACAAAGGATATACAAACTAGATCATATAAAGAACTCTAAAAACTCAACAATCCAGTCAGAAAATGGGCAAAAAACACGAACAGATATCCCACCAAAGAGGTCATACAGATGATAAACTCAACAAACATATGAAAAGATATTCAACATCACTTGCTATCAAGGAAATGCAAAATAAGACCACAATGAGCTACAAATACACCCCTACCAGAATGGCAAATAAAGACTAATGATAACACCATATGATGAGGCTGCAGAGAAAATGGATTTCTCATGCATTGCTGGTGGGACCATAAAAGTGGTACAGGCACTCTGGAAAGAGATTGGCAGTTTCCTATAAAACTACACATGTACTTAACATATGACCCAAATATTTCACTCCTAGGAATTTATCCCAAAGAAACAAAAACCTAGGCTCACATAAAAATTTATTCACAAATGTTCATAGCAACATTATTGAAAATAGCCAAAAACTAGAAACAATCCAGATGTCTTTTCATGGGTGAAGAGTTAAACAGACTGTGTTATATCTATACCATGGGATATTAGTCAGCAAAAAAATAGAATGATACATGCAACAACTTGAATGGATCTCAAGAAAATTATACAGAATGAAAAGAAGACAAATTGAAAAGATTATATAATGTATGACTGCATTTATATAATATTCTTGAAAAAACAAAATCACAGAAGTGAAGATTAGTAGTTGCCAGAGATCAGAGATGGAGGAGGGTATGTAGCTATAGGAGGGAGCAGGAAACTGTGGTGATGGAAATCTATACTGTGACGGTGGTGTTGGTTACATGAATAGACACATGTGATGAAACTGCACAGAACTAAATGAATATATGTAAAACTGGTTAAATATAGTAAGCTCTCCAGATTGTACCAATGTCAATTTTCTGGTTTTACTATTTGCACTACAGTTATACAAGATGTCACTGTTGGAGGAAATTGAAACTGAGTAAGGCTATACAGGATTTTCCTTTTTTGCCAACTTCCTGTGAATCTATATTATTTCAAAATAAAAAGCTTAAAAATATAAAAATTCTATTCATCAAAATACACAAAAAGAAATGGGAAGGGAGTCACAAACAGGGAGAACATATTTATAAGATATATAACCATAAAGGGATGAGTATGCAAAATAAAACAATCCAATAGAAAAATAGGCAAAGACAGGGCCCAGAGCAAGGTACCTCTGCCTCCCAGTCAGGTCTCTGGCAAGGTGGGGGGGGTGTAGTTTACTGATCCCTACTATGATATATGCCTTGACAACCACTGTGCTACCTATAACCACAAGTCTCTTACCTCCTTTGGGGAGGAGAGGGACATGTCCATCACCATTCTTTTATAAAAGCTGGGAAGCATGAAGTCTAAATACAGAAAGATCATTTACCAGGGAATCTGGAGGACAACACACTCTGCTCTCTTCTCTTACTGCATGCACACAGCTGTCATCTGAGAGAGAACAGATGACAATGACAGACTGCCCCACAGGAAGACAAAATCATCTGCTAGGAGATCCCAGACCCCAAAGATCTGGTTATCCTACAGGTTCCTCCACAACCATATCCTCTTAAAGTACCTCCTGTCTCCACCCTTGCATTTCTCCATCCGAAAAACCATCACTATAGGTACTGAAGCAGGAGTCTCCTACTCAAAACTCCTCACTGGGGTCACCCCAGCACCACATACCCTTGGTCAGCCCCTGCCCATGCCTCCATCTCACAGCTCAGGCAACTTCACAGCTTCCATGCTGCCACACTGCTGAGCTTTGATACGTGTTCTTGGATATGCCCGTCCAGCTTGCCCCACCTTCACCCAGGCTTGCTGTACTACAAGATATCCTCTCCTAAAGCAAGTTATCCTCTAAAACCCAACTCAGATGCCACCTGTTCCCTGGAGCTACCTATGAATCTCCAGAGTAAATGACAGCCCTTCTCCAAGCCATACCTGAATCTTACACCACCTCTATTCTCATACTTAGTTCACCAAATTACAGATAACTGGGTCTTCCAACTCTCTCCCCAAAGGGGAGCTTAAGCTTCCATCTCTCTACCTAAGGGAAGCTTAAGCTTCCTGAGGTCCATTCTTGTCCTCTTTGATACGTGATACATGGCACAGGTCTGCATCAAAAGTTTGCTGACGTGATTCTGTTGCTGTTAATAAACCAGCAGCTATAGACTGTGTTAATTTATTATTTTTTTAGATATGTACCTATTTATCTAATGCATCTTTACTGTCCCCAAATCCCAAATTCCACATTAGGTCTTTCTAAAGGGAAGTCAAAGCACTGGGCCTATTTCAATACATAAATAACACTTCAACTACAGGTATCATGAAGCCAAAGTTGAGAGACTTATAACACATATAAATATATAAACAGAGATCAAAGTGTTTTGTACTGAAAATAATGAGCAACAGATCAGAGGTGTGGTTTAAGTTTAGGCCATAAATGTGAATTTCTCAATATGTAATTTCTTTTGACTTTAAAATACTGGCACTCTGCCCTGGCTAGTGTGGCTGAGTGGACTAAGTGCCACCCTGTGAACCAAAGGGTGGCCAGTTTGATTCCCAGTCAGGGCACATGCCTGGGTTGCAGGCCAGGTCCCCAGTAGAGAGCATGCAAGGGGCAACCACACATTGATGTTTCTCTCCCTCTCTTCCTCCCTTCCCCTCTCTAAAAATAAATAAATAAAATCTTTAAAATAAAATAAAATACTGGCATTCTAACATTCATTTGAATAGAAAAGATATTAGCAGCCTCTACATTAAGTTTTAAACCTGGTAACATTCTGAGGTTTTTCTAGACTTGTTTTACTGATCACTAAAAAATAAAATGTTCACATACACAAAAAGCAAGAATGCATCTTAAAATTTTACTTGGCTAGGCCCTTAAAGCTGCTTTCAGGAGGGAGCAGCATGCTTCCTGCCAGGGGTTTAAAGGATAAAGGTTAAACAGCCTGGATATCAGACCAGCCAGTACAAGAGTATATTCAGTGGAATGTGTATTTTATTGAATGTTTTTCAAAATATCAGGACAATCTCCAAAAAGGTCAATTTTCCAAATATCTAAAAGCACATAATTTGCATAAGCATGCCAACAAGTTAAAGTATATTATAAATCTTACAAATACTGTCTCATGATCTATTTTTCATCCCTGAACATACTTTCTCTGGCCTGAAAACAGGCATTCTTCTACAGAGGGGACTCTGATAGCGTATGACCCCACCAAAAATATGTGTGTCTTTAGTAGAAAGGGAAAGATCTTAAGATCCTTAAGAAAATTAATTTGGGGAGGGAGTGGAAATAGATTAAACAATATCACAAGCCTGCCCTGTCATTTAAATACAAAGCAGAGATAAACTCTAATAAAGAAAGTCAATGACCTCCTAGATTATTCTGTGGGAAAATCCAAGGCACTGTGAAATTCACATTTGTCTTCTTTTAGCATTGCTGGCTTGAGTCACCAGCCAAAACAACCACTCCAGATTAAAAAGACCAGAAAATAACTTTAGGTTTCTAATCTCTGAACTTTAAATTCTATCAAGAAAATTATTATACCTCCTCCCATCATCTTAAAAAATCTTTCATTAGCTATGGGAACAAAACCGAAAACAGAAGTCTAGTACTTCTAAAGGAACAACTATAATTCAAGAATGAGAAATCATTTCATTCCCTGTCCCCTTCTTTCAAATTTATCACAAAAAAAAGTATCAAGGAAGAAATCACAAACTTTAACAAAATACTAGGGAAAATGACAAATGAGCAAAGGTCTCGCTGGCGACAGCCTAGATAAAGTCTGAAAAGGCAACTTCAGTGTAAAAAAGAATCAACTTTTCCTATTATTTGTATGGTAATTTTGAAAGCCAAAGTCAGTTTATAAAAAAGGGAAAAACAAAATAAAACAAATAGGGAAGCTCCAATAATGGGAGGGAGGATATTGCAAAGTGGCAAAAAAGAAAATTAGGATTTTTTTTTTCTTTTCTGCGTCTCTAAATGTTGGTCAAATACTGAATTCCTCTACTATGATTAATTCCATGCAACAGTTCTTTTAGTCACTCTATACCCTTAATTCAGTCAGTAGACTTATCATATGGTTCTCCTCTTCCCCAGTGCCCACAAAAAAACCCCACCCAGAGCTGTAGAGGATGCTTCACTAACAGACAATGTCTAACTTTTAATATTGGGTTGGCCATAAAGTCCATTTATTTTTTTCCATAGAATGAAAGAAACATTTTTAATTTTCACCAATAACTTTATTGATTCGGATATTTTGAGTATGTTAGCTCTCTCCTGCTATTGGCTTCTAGTGGGTTGAGGCCAGGGGTGCTGCTAAACATCTTCCAGTGTATCAGCCCCACAACAAAGAGTTATCTGGCCTAAACATCAATAAGTACCAAGAAACTTCGCAAACCACTTTTAACACATCTGATCCATCGCAGCACCTTCTCCATACACTGCACAAATTTTTTGTTTTATTGCATTTTTACCTTTCTTGAAAATAATAAAGCATAATATGCCAAAAATGTTGCATATATTCTTCCACCTTCAATATTAAAATGGCTGTACAAAAATTCACCAATTTTGATAAGTTTTTAAAAAATGCACACTGATATGACAGCTGTCACAATACAATCTAACAAAACTGTTTCGGATGAAGTTGAAGACAACTAAGCACTACTAGAGCAGAGCCGTTGTATAGAAAAAAACTACACAAAGTTTTTTGGCCAAGCCAATACTTTGTCAGAAACAGACATAGGCACTACTACGTGGGGCAGTCAAGTCCTCAGGTCCTAATAAAACACACGTGTTCAAAATATGCCCCCTCATGTGACCTCCAAAAGGCTAGTCAACTCCTGCTAGTCTCTGTTTGATTTTCAATCTACGATGATTATAAGTGTCTATCCCAAGGGTCCCATGAGGATTATGTGAGATCAGATATGTAATATTTAGCCCAGTGCCTTCGGCACAGTGAGTGCTCAGTCTCTGTTAACCATAATCATTAGAAACGTGGAGGGCACAAGACATCATCAGTCCCAGCCCCACTCTGAAAACCACTGTTTCCAGCCACCTTCACCATAAGAAAAAAACTTCTGACAATCACTAACACAATCATTTTAAAATCTAATCATTTCAATGCAAAAACGATAGAGGTGTTGACTGCCACGTGTGGAGTGGCGAAGGGTCACCACAAGGGGGCAGCAGAAAGGAATTGGGAAGGGAGATGTTGTAACTGTTCTGCATCCTGGTTGAGATGGTGGTCACATGATCAATGCATTGGTCAAATGCATTGACCAATGCATGAAATTTACACCTAAGAGTAACTTCTACCACATGCAAAGTAAAAATATTTTTTAAACTGCAAAACAAAAAAATCCAATCTTTTCTATCTTGAGAATAAATAAAAATTAAGACAAAAATAAACTTTTAAATGCTCGTTATTATAACTGTAATATCTATATATTATCCTATGATTACTATAAGGCATATCTAATTTTGGTTACTAGCTCTGATTTATTCAGGCACAAAATGTCAATACCATAATAAATATGAGGCACTGCTTTGCTAAAATAGAAGCAAAAAAACTTTGGAAATGTACCTACATCAACATTAGATATGAGTGGTACTCTCCATTTATGGACAAAAGGGAGTTTTATGACATTTTAGGATTGACCTCATAGATCTCGACTTTACTGCTTAATGAGCAGGTTACTTAACGTGCATGAGTTACTATTCTCAATCCCTAAAAAGTAATATATAAATAGTAGACTTTAAAGATTTAATAAAGTGTAAAGTAACTAGACATGTACACATCAACAGAGACAATCCACTAAAAAGTCAGTGCGTACATTTTGCATTTTTAAAAAGCTATGACATGTTTTACTCAGAAAACAATTCATAAACTGCACAATGGCAAAGGTAAAGTCCCAATACAAAAACATTTTATCCCTGTCACCTTCTGGTTTCACTGTATGTAGAAGGTCTGGCCACTAGGTAATGAGCCTTTTTTCTTTTTTCCCTAAGTCAAATAAACTGGAGAAAAACAAGGCAATGTGAAATGAACACTGTGAAAATAAAAACAACCCAAATGCCCTTCCACTGGTGAAGGTAAAATAAATCACTTTATTTCCATGCAGTGAAATACTGCTGGGTGATTAAAAAGTAACTATTGATACTTACAAAATCAAAGATGGCTCTCAATTATAAGCAAGAGAGGCTCCTCCACCACCACCCATAACGCACGCCCCCCACCCCCGCCCTGTCAAAAAATTCCAGCTCCTACAGTAAGATTCCATCAGATAAAATCCTAGGAAATGTAAACTTATCTAGAGTGACAGAAATTAGATTAGTGGTTGGCTAAAGGACAGTGGTTAAGGGATTACAAAGGGCAAGAGGAAACTTTTGGTGGTGATCAGTTATTTTGATTGTGTTGATAGTTTTCACTGGTGTATACATCTAAAACACATCAAATTGCACACTTTAAATATGTGCAGTTTATTGTATGACAATTATACCTCAATAAAGTTGTTTAAAAGAAAAAGAGCATTAGAAAAGTACATTCTTGTTCTGGCTGGTGTGGTTTAGTGGATTGAGTGTCAGCCTGCAAAATGAAAGGTCCCCTGTTTGATTCCCAGTCATGGCACATGCCTGTGTTGCAGGCCAGGTCTAGTTGGAGGCCTGCAAGAGGCAACCAATCGATGTATCCCTTGCATATAGATGTTTCTTTCCTTTTCACCCTCCCTTCCCCTCTCTCTAAAAGTAAATAAATAAAATCTGAAGAAAACAAACATACAAACAAACAAAAAAAGCATCTTCTTGGCCTGGGACAGGTATACCTCAGAGCTAATGCAGGTCAGATGCCAGACCACCAAAACAAGCATGTATTGCAATAAAGCAAGTCATAATCTTTTTGCTGGTAGAAAATTTTGTCTTCCATTTGTAAAAAAGCAACAGTATGAAGACCAATAACATGACCCTCACTAAAACAAGGTATGCCTGTATATGAAAAACAGAAGCAATGAACATTGCACTTATGAAATGCTGTCCTACCTCATATTCATAGGATGTAAGTATTCACTACATTGTGCAACACTCATATAAAGCTAAATAAAAAAACAACAGGGTCTTCATTTTTCTTTTCCCAATTAATAGAGGGAGGAAGAGACAGAAAGGCTGGTCAACTTGCTTAGGACATAGACTAAATAAATGCAAGTTAATTGGTTACTGGCAAGCTGATTCAGCACATTCCCAGTCCAATTCTCTTAATTGCCTTCAAATTCAACATACAACAATATGGAAAATGTAAAAGTCCTTTGCAGTTTCTCTAATACCTTACTGATTCCTTAATTCCATTCACAGGTCTCAACCTCTGCTGATATTGGGCTGGAGCTTTTTTTTTAAAAAAGCTCTCCAGGTGATTTTCATGAGTAGCAATATTAAGAACTCCAAGATAAGTCAGATTCATATTTCTCATTAAAGGAACACAGAAGAAAGCAAGGTGCCACAAAAAGCTTTGGTAAACCATGGCCTAAGGCTTTCCAAATCAATATTGAACTGTTGAACACATGCAGGCTTTTGAGTTCAACATTCAATAAATTAAAAGTAAAAATATACACATAGGTGTTGTCATAACAGAAGTTACAAAACAACAAACCAGACAAATTCTCCTCAACTCTTCAGAATGCTAACTTGGCATCCTGACATCAAAATGATGAACTAAAAGCACTGAAAAAATGTGCCATATGTCCACTGCATTTAAAACATGGAATTAACTGACAATATATTGTGAACTATTTAAGCAGCACAAATTGAAAAGAGACCATCTTTATCTTTAGTCAGTGCCCTGAATGAGTGCCCACTGCTCTTCAGGATGCACTTCTTCAGGAAGAGTCTGACTCAGTGGTTCTTAGGATGGGGTCTAAGACTGCATTTCTAACAAGTACCCAACTGACAGTGATGCTGCTGACAGGTAGACCCCTTTTAGAGCAGCAAGGCCCCAACTAACTACAATTATGGTTATGTATAGGTTCCAGGATATAAGTGTCAAAAGGAAAAAAAGTGATGGGTTGTGGGGGAAAGTAGAAGGAGCAAGTGCATACTCAAAATACCTGTATAGTGTAGCAGTGCTAAGCACCACAGAATACAGACATACCTCATTTTATTGCACTTGGCTTTATTGCAAGTCACAGGTACTGCGTTTGTTTGTTTGTTTGTTTGTTTGTTTTGTTTGTTTTACAAATAGAAAGCAAGACCCTCCACCAGCAAAATGATTACAACTTGCATTTTTTTTTCCTGACAACCTACATGATTATGGTGGTCTGGAGCCAAACCCGCAATAAAGCCGAGGTATACCTGTACTATTACTTGCCCCAACCTAGTAGTTGTCAAAGTTGACAGAACGTAAATCCCATGAAAGACAGTGTTTATTCAATTTACTACAGCATTCTTATGGCCTACAACACATTAGGTACTTAATAAATGTAATCGAATAAATGAATGAATGCATAGAAACACAACCTGTATTTACGTTGCAACCCAAAAACGTTTGCAAAGGGGTCTAAATATGTGCATATAGATGTTTGATACAAATCACTGACTCACTCGTTGTATTCCATTTTGTCCTTTAAAAAAATATTCCAGACCAATACTTCCAACTGTAAAGCTTTAAAGCTCAGACTTCCCGCACCCTTGTTTAACGTCTTTTTAGTTCTTTGAAGACAATGAAGAGAGGTGGGGAGCATAGGGAGAAGGATTCAGGAAAGGCTCAAAAATCAAAAGGGAAAACAAAGAAACATGGGGAGAGACGGGCAAACAATTCGGTTCAAGTGAAGGAACATCTTAGGTTGTCAGTATTTCCACGTTCTTACCTATGATGGTGGCAGGGTTTGGGTTCGGGCTTTTATTTGTTTTGTTCGTGTCCAGGGTCACTGTTGTAGTAGTATCTAGCTGTGGAAACTCAAGAGTAAATCACCCTTCAAAAGCTTTGGAAATTCATACTTCAGGCTCACTTTCCCCTTCCCAGCGTCTCTCCGCGCGCTGGGAAACGCTACCCGCGCTCAAACAAAATGTCATTTGGACAGCGCCTCTCAAGGCTTGAAGCCAGCTTGAAGCTACAACCAAAACTTAAGATGGCGACAAAACACTAATCGAGGAGCCTAGATATCGCGACCCCTCTGCCCAAAAGAAAAATGGCTTCTGCCCACGATCTTGCGTCTCTTAAGAGGAGACCAAACCAACAATGGCGGCAAAGGCGGGCTATTCAGAGCCAGTGAATCCAGTGAATACCATTGGCAGGTGACGAAACACGGTTACCTACAGTATTTAACAGCAGAGATAATTGAAAGAAAAAGAGAACGCAACATTTCTACAGTAGAGTGTTTCTTGATACTGGACACTGGATGTACAAGGATGTAAACATTCTTCGTAATCTTCGATGGGGAAAATTACAGAAAAGACAGGTTTGAAAATAAAGGTGGCTTTTACAATGTCGGATAAACTTTAAAATAGCCATAAACATAACTTCCTCAAAAATTCCTTAGCATGGTAGAGAAAATAAAAGTTTTGTCCTCCAGCTAAATAGCAAAACTTCAGATAAGGAACGAGGGTAGAAGTGGCTGGAGTGCGACCACTCGCACTGCGCATGCCCGCTTTCCAACCCAATCCGGAGTAGAGGTGTAAACCCTTTACTCCTGGTTTTCATGTCAGCCATAAAAGGAGGTGAATTGGCGCTGAACGACTGAATCGGGACCTTTATGATTGGTCAGATCTGGGAGGCCTGAAACACTGAAAACCTTTGATTACTTTATTAGTTAGGTAAGTTCTTCTAAAACACATACCATAAAGAATATACTGTGTCAACCTCATGTGTTATTTAAAATTTTCAATTTCAACAATTTACTGAGGTTGATGCTGAATAAACCCTGCCCCCGGAGAGTTAAGCTAAAAAAAACCGTCCTCCGTTGCTCCGGGCCAAGGCCAATCCTTTCCCGGCCAGCCGAGAACTTCTCTAAAACCCGGAGAGCGGAATTTAGAGCGGGGCCCGCCACAATCGCGGTGCTACGCAAGCTCCGTCTCAAGGCCCTAGTGAGGGGCGCGTGGTTGCGTGAAGCTCGGCCACTGCGGCCCGCTAGTAGCGGCGGCCTAGGAAGGCGCGGCGTCTGGTGGGCAGGTGAGAGCGCTGGAATCTCAGGTGGAAAAGCCAGCTTACTGCCTGGCCGTAGAGAGGTGACTTCTAGGTGCTCCTCCTCCCCCTTCCCAGAAAGGTCACGGGTGTCCTCTCCGAAGGACATTTGCGGGCGGGGATAAGGAAGCTGGCTCCTTTGAAAGCTGAAGACCTACCTTTAAAAAAGCCGTAGGCAGGCCCTGGTGGGGTGGCCTAATTGGTTGGAGAATGTCCGGTGTAACAAAAAGGTTGCGGTCAGATCACGGGTCAGGGCACAGGCCTAGGCTGTGGTTCCATCCCCCGTCGGACGCCTACGGTAGGCAACCAGTCCATGTTCCTCTCTCTCTCTCCCTCTCTCTCCCTCTCTCTCTCTCTCTCTCTCTCTCTCTCTCTCTCTCTCTCTCTCTCTCTCTCAAATCCATAAACATACTCTCCAGTGAGGATTTAAAAAAGTTATAGGCAGTAAATACTTGTCGGTGGCAAGGATGTGGATGGCAAGGGTGTGTTCAATATTGTGGGTCGAGTTCCAGGTGTGGAGCCTGCTCACTGTCCCATCTGCTCGGCCACACCGTGAGGTAGGTGGAAAAGGTTTTCCAGTGAAAGCACCGATTGCACTTGCGCTGCCACCTTCTAGCAGGACCTTGTGACTCGTCGGTCAGTCCTGTTTCTCTGGGGTGGCACTGGCTGCCTGTGTCTATCTGGGAGGAGGGGGACACCCTCTGACGTGGAACTGGACATCAGAACTGTTGTACAGCTAGCGTGGTAGTGCCAACCGTGTGAAAGCAGAAGCAGGACTCAGCGCCTTTGAGTTTACAGGGACTGAAATCCTTTTAAAGTGTAGACCTTCTGAGGTCATGTTGATCTTTCTTCCCAAGGAGACCATGCCCAAGATCCTATTGCCGTTTTTCAGAAGCTCTCAATACTTGCAGTTTCATTCATTCATTAATATTGTCTATTTATCCATACTACACATAGACTACCATATTTTGCCCTGTATAATGTGCACTTTTTTGACCAAATTTTTGAGGGAAAAATAAGGATGTGCATTATACGTGGGCAGTACCTGAAATGCCTTGTATGTATTCTTGTGTTTTGTAATTATTTGTTACATAAAATTTCGTGTACCATAATATGTTCAAAAATAAATGCTAAAATTTCTTTATAATACAAAAAACATGTATCTAAATATAAGTAAGTAATTGAATTAAAAAATTAAGACAAAAGTTTTTTCCCCGAAAGTATGGGCCAAAAAACGTGGGTGCACACTAAACCTGGGAGCACATTATACATGGAAAAATATGGATATTTAATATACTATAGAATTTATATATACTATCTATGTATACCAACATATAATATCTCTTGCTGTATTGAGTTAGCAGATATAGCAGTGACCAAAGCAGGCATGGAGCTTATATTCAGGTGATAGGAAAAGAAACAGTAAACAAGTCCATTGGTAAATGAATGAGATATTTCCAGATTTTCCTAGGTTGAATTTCCTAGAAAGCAGACTTTCAAGAAACTTGAGAGCAGGATATTTCTTAGGAAGGACTTTTGGATCATTAACTAAGGAAGAAAGCAAGCAGGATTGGGTGAATAGAAAAAGTTGAGTTGCTATGCAATCCCAAGGGAGGCCTCCACCTGTCCCATAGGAACACTGGTGCTTGATTGGCCCTTCAAGTTTGTTCCACGTTGAAGGGGGGGGGGCAACCCTTTATACCCCTGCATTGATTGGATGGTTGCTTGCCTGGAGCCCTGGAAAAGAGGGTATAACTTCAACTCTTTGTTTTAAGATTTTATTTATTTATCTTTAGAGAGAGTGAAAGGGAGGGAGAGAAACACCGTTCAGTTGTCTTTTGCACGACCCCAACCTGGGACCTGACTTGAAACCCAGGTATGTTCCCTGACCAGGAATCAAACCAGCAACTTTTTGGTTCGCAGACCGGTGCTCAGTCCACTGAGCCATACCAGCCAGGGCTTCAACTCTCTTTAGCATAATCTATCCTGGAGAGGGACTGACCATTGAGGGCTACCTCAGCACTCCCAGGAGCTAAGGAAGTGTCTCATTCTTAAGGGGAATCAGGGTGGCACATCACAGCATTCACCGCAAAGGTAGGTCTTTGAAGTTAATAGGGAGATGTGCTAGAGAATAATGGGGGCAAGAGAGGGAAAAACTTTAGAGTAGGTGCTCAGAGAAAGACTCTCTGAAAAGATAACATCTGCACCAACAGCCAAAGCACTGGAACAAGCCACCTTGTGTAGGACAAAGGAACAAAACTCTTTTTGCTATGCACTGAGAATATAGTAGAGAAACAAAACAAATGACTGCTACCTTCTGTTAGTGGGTGGCACTTACCATTTTTTATAGATAGTGACTCCTTGCTGTAACTAAAGATGGAGTAAGTAAAAAATTGATTGAGACTAATTCAGACGAAGATAGAGGAGAAGATGAGTTTGGAAAAATTAGTCAACTTGGTAAAGACTTTTAATCTATATGGTATTTTTTTTTCTCCTATAGATCATTTAATTGTGTATCAATAGGATCGTGCCTCTCTTTTCTCAAGGCTGTATTCTCTGGGAGGCCGGGAACCATGCCTTACTCATTTCGGTAATTTCACCTCCCCACCTCCTCCCAGCCTGATGTCTTGCAAACACCTAATAGACACTAAGTAAACATTTGAATAGAATTAATCTCACACATATTTGAAGTGAAAACTGATAATCCCTAAAAGATGTAAACACTGTAAATATGACTGTATTTGGAACTGTCTTTTCATTAGTCTCCAGTTATATGTTATAGCCAAATATTTGTTGAAATATTAAATGTTAATATATAATAGCTTTGTTCAAACATGAATCTCCAGAGGTGACTATTTTTATATGTGATTTGTATGAAAGATAATGTACTTCCAAAAACAATAATAGCTGTTATGTATTGAATACTTTTGACATAGTAGACACTGTACTAATAAATACATAAGTATATATATATAGTAACCTTCATTATGTATCCCTATATTACAGATTATAAAACTGAGTCTGGAAAAAAGTAATTTGCCCAAGATCATAACTAATTTATGGTGGAGGTCAGAATTTGATTCCCATCATTATTCAAAGCCTCATCACACTAGGACTCTCATATTTAATTGGTAGGCAACTTTATTAACTGTTTTCAGAGAAACAAACATGAAATTATTCACCATCTTTGCTGTTTTACTCTGTCCCTGAGTATTCCTGTTTTCCTTCACAATTAGCTGTCCTGGCTCTCACTTTAGGAGCTTGTCTCTTACCTTTCCTATGACATTGTGGAATCTGACTATAGGTCCACCTCACTCTAATCAAAAGAGCCCCAAAGACCTCAGAGCCTCTCTCTTGAGAATCTGGGTATGTTTATTGACATCTAAGCTAAGTGAAACTTTCCAGATAAGTGGGCCTCCTTTAAGGGGACCACTTCCCTTAGCCATTCTAGTCCTTTCCTCCAGGTTGACCCCTAGTAATATTTTTTCCCTTTTAAAATAATAATAATAGCTAGCAATCATGAGTCCAGACAAAGTGCCAGGTATTGAGCCAACTACACAATAATCTTGTGATATGGAACATTATTCTCATTTTATAGATGATGGAACAGGCATAGTGAAGCTAAGTGACTTGTCCAAGGTCACACAGCCAGTTGTAATGTGGTAAGGTAGTGGTTGAAAGCCCAGGCAGTAGAATTCCACAACTTATCTCCTTAACCACTACAGGACAATGCTTTCTTACCAAAATAATTGACTGCTTTACCTTCTGATGCTGGTATGGAGGAACTAGATCCTGATGGGCTTTTATGCTGTACTAAGAAATTTAGACTACACCTCCTAGTCAAAAATGTTACTGAAGACCTTTAAGCAAAGCAGCAACGTGACCAGATTTGTTGGGATTTTTTGCAAGATAACTGTGTTAGTAGTTTAAAGAATGGATTAGTTGGAAGTAGACTAAAGCAGTGGTTCTCAAACTTTAGCTTCAGAACTACCTAACAATTTGTTAAAATACAGATTGCTGGATCCCATCCTAGAGTTTCTGATTTAACAGGTAAGGGGCAGCCCAAGAATTTGCATTTCTAATTAAGTTCTCAGCTGCCACTACTGCTACTGGTGAGGGGCCCACACTTTGAGAACCACTGGACTAGAACTAGCCAGGAAGTCATGTGAGATAATGAGGACTGTGGCTCTGGGGAGAAGTTACATCAAAGAAATGCCATGTCAAGTGGCAGGACTGTGTGACTGGCTTGATGAGTATAAAGAAAAGGGTAGAGTTTGCTGTATCCAGACTTCTGAATTGAATGAGTTGGTAGGTAATGCTTTTTTTTTTTTAAATTCTAACCAAAACAGGAAATACAGATTGAACAGCAGTTTGAGAAGGAAAGAGATTTATTTCTACATGAAATGAGTTTAGAGTCTTTATGCGCACAGTTATGTAAAGGTGAATAGTAGCAGTTGGACATACCAAGTCTAAGCTGGGAAAGTAGATGCAAGAGTAATTAGCGGATGTATTAAAGTAGAAGCTTTGGGTGTGAATCAGACCACCCAGGAAGCAAGAACACGGGGACAATCCAACCAAGGACAGATCTTTAATAAGGTTGAATAGGTAGATGGAAACTGAGGGGCCATTGCAAAAGAGATGGAAAAGGAATGGACAGTGATCTAAGTACTTGAAGAGTTTCAAGAGCACATCAAAATTCTTATAAAGATCAAATACAGGGAGAGATTGGTGATCTTTATAGTCGAAGCAGTTTCCATGGAGAATGGAATGAAAGCAGGTAACTTGGGTTTGAAGATGGAAGTCGGAAGTGACTCCAGAAAAAGATGCATTATTTGAAAAGAATCAGATTCTGTAGTAGCTGGAGGGAGACTGATACGAGGCATCTGCTTTAAGGAATTTGTTTTGGGTTCTTTTCAGTGAAGAAAAATGGTCAGGTTATGCAGAGGAGGAAGATCCATTACCAGTAGGAGGTGAGGGAAAGAGAGGGGTCAGAGGAGTTACAATCTGAAGACACAGTAGAAGGTGGCAGTAACTGGAGCATAGTTAACAGGTCCTTCCTCTGAGACAGGGAGGAAGGGAGTTAAGGTCAAGAGTGAGATGGAGAAGTTTTTACATGTGGGTATAGGAAGGCGAGGGTACTAATGCCCAGTAGCCACAATTTCATCTGGCTTTCAGGTTGGATATCTGCAGAAACAAAGGTGGAGAGTGAAATAGAAATTCAAAGATGATGAAGAGAGCAATCAGCTCTTTAGGGATTCAGAGCTGACCAGGGGTACAGAGAGCCACCCCTGGAGCACCACAGGCCCAGTCAACTGCACATTGAATGTGGAAGACTTTGGCTATCTGCCTGATATTTCCTTCCACACACCAACCCCAGCATCCAGTGGCAGCCAGGTATAAAAACAGCAAAAGGAGATAGAAAGATTTTCATATAACTACAAACTTTATAAACTGCAAAAACTCTATAAACAACACTTCAACCTTTCTGATAAGCCACAGGCTGCCAGTAAACTGATTTTCTCTTCCTCATTAGTTACTAATCACTCATTCTTCTTATTCTGGACTGCCAGCTATTAGTAAAGCTCCCACATAAAACTCATGATGCTTTCAGCATATTATTTATTTGTAAATGCATCGACTTCACAGTAATGGAGGATGGGGATAGCAAAGACCATAAAATACTTACGCATAACTATATTGACCTTCACTGCACTGTGTGACCACTTCTGATTAGGCTGTGCCGTCAGCAGCCCAGCTACTGAGTAGGTCAAGCTGACCTTGATTGAATGTTGGAGCAGGGAAGGTGGTTGGATTTTTGCTGAATGGAAATGATAGAACTCAGATGGGATCCATTAGTTCATCAGGAGTTGACAGTAATGTTTTGTTGTGTGTGTTTTTACAAGAGTAGAAAAGTTCAGCAAAACTATTATTTTAGATTATATAGTTAGGAAAAAAGGAAACTATTATTCTCTTTAGCATATCTGTTGAATGGTCATAAAGACAATATGCAGTCCTTTCCAATGTGTATACACACAAAATTGCAAAATTTTGAACTGTTATATTAAAAATTGAGGATGAGATTTTTAGCATCAACACTTGGAATTCAGGAATGAAGAATTCACAAATACCTAAAGCAAACATGGTCATTGTACAAGAAAAGGTATACAGTTTTAGTAAACTTCATCAGATATCACAGGCACAGAGCTGGGTCAATTAATTGTTTAGCAGTCTGCCATGTGTCATGATTAAAATACATTGGGTGGAAGTTTTTAAAAATAGTTTTTCCAAATACTTGAAGCAGAGCAGCAATGAAGACAAAAAAAAGAGTCTACCTTAACACTGTATCCAACAGACCAGCAGATGGCGCCCAGCAAACCCAGTAGGCAAAGTGAGAACCTTTTACAGAATGTTTACTGCATCCAGGTTGTAAACTTAATTTAGCATTGCCAATAGCAACCCTTGGTGGTTTTACTTGACATGACGCTACATAGAAAGAGTAATCTGATAGCTATAGCCAGGCTGTTTAGGATTTTCTAGGAAGCTTACTGGTAAATTGCCTTTTTGCCTTTCACCATACTGTGCAATGCTATCACCCAAAAACCTTCATGTAGCTTGGAATGTAACAAGTTGTAGTAAGCCTGTAAGGCCTTAGTGGTAGAAATTGAGGAGATAGTAATCTCTGTAATACAAATTGGGGGAGGGAAATTTGCTATACTAGACACAGTAATGCCTTACCTTTAGTGATTATCTGTGGTCAGAAGCATATTAACTCAGTGTTTTCTTGGCTTATATTTAGATGTACTCAAAAAGAATACAGTATTTTAATGGGGTGAGATACAACAATGGCTTCTCCCCATTCTGTTCATTAATCTCTTGCTATTTATTCTGTGCTAAGAACTAAGCTAAAGAAAACTGAACTAAAATTAGCCCAGCAATCTCAACTATTAGTAGATCCCAGATGTTGTGTTTGGAGAATAATATACTCTTTTGCCCTCTCATTTTGGACAAAGTGACATGAGATTACAGTTAACCTCTTGTATACCTGACATAAGAATCAGAAGAATGTGCCAGGCTTAATACACTGAGTAGTTGACCTCTGTGACCCTCACAAGCATGTACCATACACTTAAGAGTTTTCTTCTTGTCCATCATCATGCACTGGAAATTCTGATTGACTGTATTGCCAAAGGTAAGAAACTAATTCGTAACTTTTGAAAATTGCTTAATAGAATATCAGCCAAGACCTTTACGACTCTGCCATCTAAATCAAGTGCCAAAATTAACTGACATTAATCTTAGAGTCAATCATTTATTACTTCCTTATTTCTAAAGCAGTATCATAAAATTGTTATGAAAACAAAACAAAATAAAAAATATGAACCCTTTTGAATAATGCAAGGTATATATTTTTGAAACAAGAGTGTAAGAAAGCATAATCTGTTAAGATTGCCCCTAACATTTTCTAAACTTAACAAAAGGCATTTCAATGTATAAAACTATAAATACCTACTTTCTATTTTACTTATCTAAAATTCACTAATTTCATTTGTCTTGGTTTAAGGAGTCCCAAGCCTTCTGTTTTTGTTTGTTTAATTGTTTAGGAGTGTGTTTAAAGAAGATTCAGAAAAGATAAGGAAAGGGGAGTGACAAGTACACTATAGGAGGGTAAGAGGAGGGGAAATATCTTCTGTCATTTCTGTCGCTTCTTCCTTCCCAAGAAAAGCTCAATGAATAACAAACACTAACTTAACTTAGGGACCAACCTGAAAATGCTCATCAAATCTGATCATTTTGAGAGCATTCTTGAGAAATGCTTGTTTCAGATGCAGGGATCTCTGATGTCCATAAAATAGTTCCATACTTCTGGAATGACTTGCTAAGTGTTTTGAGGGAAGAACCATCTCAAGATACACTTTATTTAGCTTAATTTTCCATTTTCAAATTGGATTTCCTAGTCTCCCTGCTGCTCATCACCATAAACCTTTGTAAAAGTCAGGATTTTAAAAGCTTGTAGGCTTTGATATGAAAAATGAATTGTTAAGAAATCTAGTAGGTCTTTATCGTATCCCTTGAAGCAACATATATTGGCTGCGAGCATAGGCTCTGGAGTGTTCGCAAGAATACTTATTACCACAGCATATGTAGCAATAAACATTGAAAAAAAAATCAAATTCCTATCAATCAGCAATCTGTCAAATTAGGATATCTCCATACAATCAAAAGCTGTATAGCTATTAAAAATAATAATGAAGATTAATATTCTTGGGGGAAGAAAAAATTACAAAATAGCATGTATATTATGATCATATTTTTGTTAAAAACCAAGAAGATTATAGACACATTTAGCTTTCTTTTCCTTATTTCTATATTTTCTAACTTTAAAAAATAAACTTTATATTTATTAGAAAATGGCAGTGATGCTAATGTTTGTTTTGGGGAGGGAAAAATCACACATAAGGCTTGAAAAGAAAAAAAGTATTAAATCAAAATCATATCCCCAAAATATATTTAAAAGTTCCACAAAAAGATATGAACAAAATAAGGAACACATTATCTCACTGATTTAGCTACATCAGATTTCATATTTCAAAACTTTGTTGTCTTTTTCGCCACTAATGATGATCCTTTTTAGTAAAGTCTTTTGTGTCTGGCCCTGGGAAGTTGGTTATTTAAGCAATAAAATACATGTAATGTGCTGGAAAGCTCTTAAAGGAAACAAATTAAGGTTACTAGGCCATTTTAAGAGTGCTAAGTTTATCTTGCTTGATAGAGATGGGCTGTTAGGTGTAAAAACTGTATTTATGTGAATTAAAAGCGAAGACTCTAAAAGTACTTTGTAAGTGAAAAGCCCTAACATCCCGATCCTAATCATTTTGCAAGCCTCTCTCCAAGGACAACAGAATAACTGTCAGAAAATAGTTATCTGCTCTCTCACCTCCATTAGCCAAATCAGTAGGTGAGATAGGGAGAGTTTGAGGACATGGGAGCATGTAGGTGTTGAGTAAACATTTTAGGTCATTAATCATTAAATCAGCCAACGTCATAATATTAACCAGGTAGTGCTGTTACTGGCCCTCAGTAATATTTGGCAAATAATGACTTTCAGCCAAAACAGATACTGATTCCCAGGCTTAACTAAACCTAAATCTGGAAAAAGATGTATAGCTCCTTAAGTTATTCTAAATAAATAAGAAGAATAGACTGTTAAACACAGCATAGATAAAATGGAGTGCCTCCCTTGTCCTTCACCCATGAATGACCCAGAGGTTCATTTTGCACGCAGGGAACTAATTGGAGGTAGCTAATCGGAGACTATTCTCCAGGAAGGTTCACAGTACATCACATTACTATGATTTACATGGAAAGAATAGTACCACACTTTTTCAGACATTGATTGCTATACATATTGTAGTTTAATTTGTTCTGAATTTTAGTTATTGAGTTATCCCAACTTTACTGTTACAACCTTTCATCCAAACAACTCTCTTTTCTATAAGCTGTTTCCTAAAAGTTTGTAAACTTTCTGGAAAGTTTATTCTGGAAAAAGCTGACTAATATCAAGTTATAACAGTGATTATGGAGAAAATTGGTGAATAGCATAAATGCTACTTGTTAAAAGTGCTGTAACTCGATAGCCTCATGTTGAGAGTGACAGATGTTAAAAATCATCTTAAGTGTTGAGGAGACTAGATATGAATGACAATGTCTTCTAAACCTTGAATTCGAGGTATTTTGTGGACAAAAATGTCACATGTCAGTCAACACAAGCTAGTTGACATAGGCGCAGCCCTGTCCCTCTTTTCCTCTACGAACTAACCCTTATAATTCTTCTCCCTTCATTACTCCAAATCAACCAGTGCCGCCCTCAGTTGGTTTATTTATCTTCCAATCTCAGGTGCTCCAAAGGCTCATTTATAGTGGGCTTCAACGAAATTTAATCATGATACATTTATTTGTGATTGACTTTCTCCAAAGATAGAACATGAGCATATCAGTAAAACATACGGTCTCTAAAGGTTGCACAAAATGTGAAGAATGAATACCGAAGCACTTGAGAAAAAAAAGGTCATAAAATACTTTCAGTTAAAAAGTAGGCCATGTTTTCTTCATCTAGTAGTTTAAGTTTAGCCACAAAGTACTTATAAAATGTAAATTTGGACCTTGGGGAGAAATGGTTTCTAATGCTAGGAATAATATATGTACCTAGACATTAACTCCTGAGTTTCTATTTTTAACATATATGCACAGAACACAAAGGCAGTTCAAGTATTTAACTCGTTAGTACTATATTTTGATCTTGACAAGAGGGAAGGGATAAGTAAAAATTGTGTTCAGACATTTTTCTAATGGCATTCATACAAAACTACCATAAGAAATTTCATGATACTGAAACTCATTCATGCAATTGAACCTAATTTCTTAATTTATCCCATAGATAATGAAGCAGTCCTTATTGTTCTGTGCTCAGAAAAGAACTTGGAAAGTGGTACCCTTCATATCAAAACAAGTCTCTAAACTAATCACTTAAGCCTAATGAGTGTCCCTGAAATAAAAATAAGGAGTCTAGAGTTTATCTAGACTCGAGTTCCTGAACCTAACAGATCATTAGAGACAGACTTCCTGGCCTCATTCCACACTTTCCAAATCAAAGACAGACAGGGGGTAAAAATCTGTTTTCAATACTAGCTAGCTTTGTAACTCCAAGCAAGTTACTAACCCTAATTTCTTCATGTAAACTGGGTTAACAGTAACCCCCATAGGGTAGAGTTATCAGTAATAAGGGATTACAGTCTCAAATGCAGTGGTTCCGTACATAATTATAGAAATGGCATGAATTCATCCTACTTCATAGAGTTCAAACCATAATTTTTGGCTACAGTTGGAATCCATGGATAACTGTCCCAATCTCAATTGAAACACCATCACTTATTTCCTGTCACAATGCAGAATCTAAATTCTTATTGCATATTTAAGGAAATTATATTTTTAAAAGTTATATCCATTCATGAATGATTGTTTCTCAAGATTTATAAAGCTTTCCCAGCAAGTAATGGTGCTCCTTTACAATCATTGACTAAAAGTTTAATAATGCTTTATAGGTTTCCCAAGCCTAACTTCCTGCTCTATCTCTAGGTCTATATCATACCTCAAAAGTTAATTAACATTGCAGTATATCATAACTAAACACATTTAAAAGTCAGCTTTGGTTAGAGTGTGGTACTCTGCTTGTGGTGCTTTATAGATGTAATTTGAGGGATTGTTTAGGTTTTTTCTCTGTTAACCTTTTCTTAGGTGCACTAATGCTGAAGTACTATGAGCTTTCAGAACTTCTGGAAAGACTACAAAGTTCTGGTTGTTATGGTACCTTTAATTGGGCTCATACACTTGGGGTGGCACAGAATCAAAAGTAGCCCTGTTTTCCAAATACCTAACAAGGACAACGTTCCTGGGCCAGATAGTCTGCCACTTGCAAGTCCTCAGAAAGACCACGTCCAGGAAAAATAGCAGGATTGAATACTGCAGGTAAGTTCAACTTAATCTGTAACCAAATGGTATGTTCCAGCAATAGGAAACATTATTTTTTAAAAAGTATTGAGTTCTGGCAAAAAAAAAAAAAAAAAAAAGAACTAAATTGGTGAGTTACCTATTGATTTTCTTATCTATGGGCAAAATATTCTATAGTTGCTTCTAGAAGATCTTGTTCTACATAAATCTTTGACATTTGCCTGGCAGGCTCATTTAGATAAAAAGAGAAAGGCCAATCAGTCCATTACTTCTCCTGTCCTTTCCACTAGCAGTGTCACCAGGATCATGAATGTGTCTAAAGGAGCAGTTGTCTCCTTGTCATAAATCTATTCTAGAGCATACAAATCTGTAACTCACAAAAGGTTATTTTCTTTATTATTCTGTTTTTTCCAAGACAAAACTAATTGTATTCATTCCTTAGTATCTACTAGTTCAGCTTTAAAATAATTTGTTAACTTTTAAGAGTCATCATCACTTTCAATGATTTTTCTCTCATTTGATAAAGGTATTAGTAGCCAAAACATGTGATTACTAGTCTTACTACCATAGGACTGTTGTAGGTGCTAATTTCATTCTACTGATATTCTACAGTACATTTCACCATTATATATTAAAAATTTTTTTACAAGAGAAATCATTTTGTTGGTCACAGTTTCTGTTGATTTGTGGTTTGTGTGTGCCCTAATGTGCAAATTAATGTATGGAAGTCACTTCACTAAGGTTTTATTTAAATGTATTCACAGATTTTGCAGAATCTAAAATAACCATTGAAATAATATTTAAGTACCTTAGCTGTTCCTGCCATAAGATGAGTAGATTTTTTTTCCTCCTCATGAACTTAAAAAAAAAGATGACTATAACTTTATTATCACAGGGAGAAAGCTGGCCATCTTTGTCTTTATTCGGGCCCAGTTGCCTTGGTTTAGCCACTTCAAGTAACTTGAGAGGAGTGGTAAACAAATTAACACTCCACATTTGCATTTCCTCATTCTCATGACCTCTTTGTACATCTCAAGTCACCTTTTTAGTCTGCATCATCCTGTGCTCAGAACTTCAGTGAGTTTTATTTATTCTAAATGCTGTCCAAGTGTTCAGCATAGTTAGCATATCCCTGAAAATAATAATCAGCTGAACCTTCATCTTCAAAGCACCAAACCTCAACAGATAAGGTCTGTGACTTGAGATTTTTATTCTTTCCACGCATTATTAAAGTGTCTGGATTTTATCCCTCGAGTTACACTATTTACAGCCTGTTAAGGAAAATAGTACAAGTGCTAGTGCACTTGGTATATGATAACATTTTATGGCATTTAGACTCAATGAGAATGAATTACAAGTCACATCCTATTTTCTCTATCATCTAGCACATTTTCTGGATTTTGATTGTCACTAACCAAAATTGTGGGGAGGACTAGTTGTAGGAAATCAAAACTGAAAATCATTGATTGATAGTGTAAAACTACAGAAAGTGAGCTCTAACTGTAGACAGATATTTAAAACATGGTGTGTTGTTTGATTCAGTCAATATGTTGTGCAGACTTCTACAGCAAAACACAGACTGTACCTTGGGGTCTCTGCAGTTGGAATACTAACAATTACCTGGTTTTCATAATTACTTACAAGCAGAATTTGATATAAATGTACTTCTTTTGAGACCTAAAGTTTCCAAGCAAACCAAAGTTATAGAAAAAAAGGTAATACTAGATCTTGATATAATAGAATAAAAACATTTGGCATTTTTCTTAAGACTCCGAGACCAAATTCTATTAGTTTTATAATGTAGCACTTATCTTTTGAAAGCATATCATATTCAAATAATTATGCCATAAGCTTTCTAGCTGTGTTGTTTTACCTTCCAAAATATTGAATGTCCATACTTTTTCTTGTAGGGATTTATTGGAGAATAAAGGAATGAATGTTTAGTCTAAGTTGATTTACATTTCTCATTTTCTGGAGGCTTGTGCCAGTTAATAGTTTCTTTTTCTAAAGAAGGAAAAGAGCACTAAAATAAATTGTTAAGCTGAAATCTGTAAAATGTTTTGGCATTATTTCTCTAAAAGGTTTTATTTTTATTTTCTACAGAAAGAAGCTGCTTTGAATGTGAGCTTTGATATTGAAAGAAGAAATGAAAAACACCAGTTGGATTAGAAAGAACTGGCTTCTTGTAGCTGGGGTTTCTTTCATAGGTGTTCATCTCGGAACATACTTTATGCAGAGGGCTGCAAAACAGTCTGTAAAATCTCAGTCTGGAAGCCAACAAACGAGTGTCAAAGAATGAAGTAAAATAAGTATTCAGAATTACTAATAATGTCATTAAATATTACATGCTGATTAGCTTTGTAAACATGAAGCTATTTAATTTTATAACCACAATGCTGCATATTCAGACTTTCATTCCTGAGGAATACTATTTAAAAATGTTAAAATAAATAGAAAACTATGGTTAACAAAATAAAAGCTGTCTTCACAAATGCCACCTGAAGTAAGATGTTTCGTTTAGAAGCTAAAAAGCCATCACTGTGTAAAAGTGAACCACTGACAAGTGAGAGAGTTAGAGCCACACTGTCTGTCTTGAAAGGAGTCCTAACATCATGCTATGGACCTTCAGGCAGGCTGAAGCAGCTGCACAATGGCCTGGGGGGCTCTGTGCGCACAACCTCGCAGTCCTCTGCCCTGCTCGATAACCTCTCTGTCACCCATCCCATTTTAAAGATCCTGACGACTTCCGTGCAGAATCATGTGTCATGCTTCAGTGATTGTGGCCTGTTCACAGCCATTCTTTGCTGCAATCTGATTGAAAATGTTCACAGAATAGGCTTGACACCCACCACTGTCATTAAATTAAATAAACATCTTCTGAGCCTCTGCACCAGTTACCTCAAGTCTGAAGTCTGTGGATGTCGAATCCCAGTCAACTTTAGTAGCACTCAGATCCTCCTTTGTTTGGTACGCAGCGTGTTAACAAGTAAGCCTGCCTGTATGCTCACCAGAAAGGAAATAGAACACATCAGCACTCTGATTCTCAGAGCCTTTTTGCTTACAATTCCAGAAAACACCGAAGGCCACATCATTTTAGGAAAGAGTATAATTGTACCTCTAAAAAGTCAAAGAGTTACAGATTCTACTGTGTTGCCTGGAATACTTATTGAAATGTCAGAAGTTCAATTGATGAAGATACTGCCTTTCAAAAAATCTGATTCTTTCAAGGTGGCACTCTTTCGTGTGTCTTTATCTGGAGACCTTTCTGATACTGGAGAAGGAACTGTAGTGGTCAACTATGGTGTTTCTCTTGAAAATGCAGTTCTGGACCAGTTGCTTAACCTAGGAAGGCAGCTAGTTGGTGATCATGTAGATCTTGTCATGTGCCAAAAAGTAATACACCCATCTTTGAAACAGTTTCTCAGTATGCATCGTGTTATTGCCATAGACAGAGTTGGAGTGGCTCTGATGGAACCGCTGAGTAAAATGACAGGTAAAAACACTCAGCTTTTGCCCCTTACAGTTAATAAATCACACTTTTTTGAGCAGAGATATTCTTGGTGTGTGTCACTGTTAACATCTTGAAAAATTTTAGAAGCCGCCAACCTCACAGCTTATGTGGGTATCATTTCTGGCAGCAAATGTTTCTGGAAAAGATCCTATTTTGTTCACTTATTAAATATTGAGTGATTATGGCTATTTTCTGTGTATTTCCCAGTTCTAAAATGTATTATAGAGTCTGTCATAGTCTAAAATTTAACCCTCAAATATCTTACAGATTTTTGAGAAGACTAACATCCTTTTAATCATAAGGGCTTTCACACTTTTCACAGAATTCTACCTGAG
This sequence comes from Trachops cirrhosus, assembly GCA_028533065.1. NCBI lineage: Eukaryota > Metazoa > Chordata > Mammalia > Chiroptera > Phyllostomidae > Trachops > Trachops cirrhosus. The sequence goes on from CM052547.1 coordinate 65,250,556, forward strand.
TTTTACAAAACACTTAAATCCTTCATGATTCAGAAGGCAATTTTGCAGCGAGGATATTCCCTTTTCTTCACTTTTATATAACTCCAGAAAACAACTGCACTGCTGTCTAAGTAGTGGTTCCTAACTAAGGGTGTGTGTGTGTATGTGTTCTAGCTTTAAATACCCCAAATATTTCCAGCTGAGCTCCTTGAGAACCAGGATCATCTTTTATTTTCAGAGCCTACAGCAGGCTGGTACACAGTAGGTGTTCCAAAATGTTTGTTGAATTGACTGTAACATAATAACATGCAGACTTATAATAGGCAAAAAATTCACTGTATTTCAAAAACTCAGTAAATTAAAAGCAGATGTAAAGTTGATATTTACCTATTAGAGCCAAAGAAAAATGATAAACTGAAGAGTTCCTCATTTCAGCCACTTTTTAGTATTCCTTTAACTGCATTGACAATCCATCAGAAAGATGATCATTTTATTCTGATTGTTATTTATAAGTTACTAGATAAACCATTGTTAAAGTTCACTAATTTTTCCCTTATAAATCATCAAAAAAGGAGTACTATGTATGGCAAGGATTGAGTATATAACATCTCTGGCTTACTGCCCTACCTTTGTAAGATTGTCAAAGAGGAAATTATTAAATAATGCAAATAGTTCTTTGGAATTTATTATTGATATGGTCAGACTCATATACTTAAATAGTTGATGGCTTTTAATGAATCAGGTAATTTCCAATTGTGAATATTAGGTATGACAGATTATTTAGTTGATATGAAGCACTTCCTATAAAAATACAAGTGAGCACTGAGTTTCCACACCAGCCCACAATTGTCCTCAATTGTTTATCCTATATGCAACTAGAACGTAGTATTAATAGCCAGAGCTTTAGTCTTCAATCTTGGGATAAAAGACCTTTTGAGATAGAACATGGGAAATACATACACACACACATATATGTAGCCCATGGCTCAGCTGAAGTATGCTTTGAGCCTAATTCATTTTTCCAGGGTATATTTAGGTTAACATTACCTCCTTTCTTCCCCTTCAAACAAGATTCCTCTTTATCGATTTGGGCTAAATAGTCGAGTCATCATGAAAGGGCAAATAATGGAGTTACCAAACACGGATGATGTGTGTGAAGCTTGTCGTGGCTTACAGAGCATCTTTAACATTGGGTTTATTTGTGAAGTAGACATTGTTATTCCCATTTAACATGGGGAAGCCCACCCTGAAAAGTTAATGGCCTGAATGACTGACTTCACATCCAGTGGCTGATAAACAATAAAGCCAGTTCCTCTCATTATGTATTCTCTATAGTGTCCACCACATGAGATTATACAAGATGTAGGCTTTTTACTTTCCCTTAAAATGTAGTTCTCTCAAGTATTCCTTTTTTTTTTTTTTTTGAGCCTTCAGAAGTAACGAACAAAGGATACTCAAAGAAGTAAAATTGCACAGTGATTATTTTCTGGGTTCTCAAAATTTTTGAGCTGGAAGTATTATTAAAAATATTATTTTAACCCCTTAGGTTTAAAACCTGAAAGAGGAAACTGGCCTAAAGGACTGCATTGTTCAGTCAGAGTTTTAATGTTAAGACTTTAAACAGTCATGTTATGACTGTTGTTATTTGTTGAAATGACCCACAAGTTTGGGGTCATTTCATACATAACTTCCACTAAGTTTTAGAAATTTTGGAAACCTAGTCATCCTAACTTCTCTATTTTTATTAATTTGTGTTTTGTAAACTTTCACTTGTGCAGAGGGCAAGCAAAATAATATATCAAAGAATAACAAAATGAAATTAGAATGTTACATATTTTATTTTGGCATAATTTAGGTAGCTATTTACATATAAACAGTTGCTGGGGGAAAAATACTATATGCTCGCTATACAGAGCCCAAAACAGCTATTTGGGCATTCTAATTTGTGTTTTAAGGTGAAGATAATAATGCCTTTTAAAAATAATAGCCTATGCTCTCACTTCACCCTATTCTAGGTTAGTGGGGCTCTTAGTTTTGGTTCTCTGATTCATGAATGGGCTTCCAGAGTTCCTGGACTCCCAGAAAATATATGCAAAATTTTGTGTCCTTTTTTCTGAAGAGTAAACAATAGCTTCTAAAATATGTTCAAAGAAGTCAGTAAACTAACAGAACCTCTGCTTTACTTCATATTTTAATAGCAGAACACTACTTATTTTATAGGTTTAAGAAGCTGCTTGTTCTTTATCCTATATGTCATTTTAAATGATGTGTTTATAGGACTTACATTGGCTGGGAAAAATATAATTTTAAATGATTGTATACTCCATCTTTACTCATTTGCTTTGTGTTTTCTAAACTTTAAAAAAATAGGAACACAGCCTATTGGTTCCCTCAGCTCAGTCTCTCCTAGTAGTTATGGAAGTGTGAAAGATTTGTGCACTGCAAAATTTGGCTTCAAATGGTTTTTTCACCTTATTCCTAACGAAGAAACTGTCTGCAGCTTGCTTCTCAGCAACAGAAATGACACTGTCTGGGATGAGTTGAAGGTAATGAACTTTGACTTCTATATCTAGGGGCATAGCAATTCAGAAAGATATGACTTTTTTTTTCACATTGATGAGCTATGCTTTTCCCACCCTGTAACTTCCCTAGGTGGTATAGAAAGCAAAAACAACAAAAGTGAGAATTGAAGTGACAAGTACACACTACAGTCAACCTGGCATGTGTTACCATGTATTGTCTCTAGTATTTACAAATAATCTGAACATCCTTAACACACAAACTTTTCTTAAGAAATTAACTCGAATGCTCTTTGATGCTAAATGTGTATGAATAATTCACTTAGATAATGAGTCCCCCAGTCATATCCATCATCTATCTACCTCTTAATAGAATTTGTTGTTCTCTACCAGCAATAGCACATGCAACTTTTATACAGGGAAAGCGATAACCTATGGCATTGGTCACAAGCTTGAAAATTCATGTATGCTCAAGGTTATACCTTTGATAAATATTACAGGTCTATGTGTTTTTAATACAGCTGGGTTATAGCTATATTATCATTTCCATAGCAATTTGAAATTTTGTTTTAGTTATTCAGCTAACTTATTTAGACTCAAAATTCTTTAATATAGATACTAGCAAACCTTGCTTACCCAGTTATTTTTAGACCACTCATTTGTGAATCTCAATTTGCAGAGCTAAATATATATGAAAAATGATATTGATCTTGTTCATGAAAACAAACATTTGTTTAAGATATATTTCTTTAATCTCTAATTTTATTATTCCAAAATGTATTCATCACACTACAACCTTGGAAACACAGGTTTTGTTCTTTTGCAATTAAAATCAGGCTCTTTAAGTTTACTATCTAAGTTGCCTTGAGAGTATGGCTACATTTTTTTGTGTACCTGATGTTCACTGTCTGATTCTGATGATTTGTTTCTCGGGCAGCTCACATGTGAGACAGCACTGCATGCTTTACAGTTAACAGTCAAGGAGCCATGTGTTTTGTTGGGAGGTGGCTGTACTGAAACTCACTTGGCAGCATACATCAGACACAAGGTAGGTTTGATAGTCCTCAGATTAGCTGAATTCCTAGCAGTATTTATTTTATGATAAGCCAAATGATAATTCCCTAGAGCCTTTAATGCCTAATTTCTCCATTGTCTAAATCAGATATTGTATTGGAAAACACTTGAGGAAAATAACACTTGCAAATATAAAGTAATATCTGTATCACAGTGATTATTATTAATCTAACCTTTTACCAAATGATCTCATTCTTTGTGTTTTGTCTAAATATTGTATGTTGAAATGGGTATTCTGTTAATGGGAATTGTCATATTAGAGATATCAACTGCTGTGGTATAATAGTAATTGATATTCACAAGGAAAGTGGTGGATCATCAAGAAAAGAGTTAATTTTATTTTTTAAAACATTTCAAGTATTATATTCTATTATAATTTTTGAATTGGTATCCATTTATGATATATACTATTTCTATTAAGTAGAATCTTTTATTAATCCAGGAAACCATTTCCTAACAAAAGATGAATTTAATGTATTATAGTTCTATTTAGTTAATAAACACTGACCTACTTTATTTGAAAGTAGACATAAACAGGTATATGTTTCTCAAAACATATTTGCAGATATGAGATATTTGCAGCTGATTCTTTGGTTGGTCAAGAATGTTATTAAGAGTCTGCAGAGCTTCTGGTGGATTCCTGGGACTAGAGAGAGTATAAATGTTTTCTGCAGACATGCTCCACCTTGCTTCCTCAAATAATTTTAAATCTACGTAATGCTAAAGCCCATTCATGAAAAGTTATCAGAATATCTATTATGAAAAACAAAATCAGTGCCAATCTATGGATGCTGAATGGGCAATAATATGGTCTGTAAATTGGGTTGAGTAAACTAAAAAAAAAATTTTGGAGGACGAAGATACCTTGAGTAAGATTTTGAAGTAACAAGTCAGCATTGAAAATATGGAAAAAAAATATACATTAGAGATCATCTCATCTGGTTCAAACCTCCTGGGTAAGGAATTTTTTAAAAAGTGGTCACTGTTTTTAAGTAGTTAGGTAAGAATTTTTAACAAACATTCAATTATAAGTTTACTAGTATATTACTTTTTTCCTATCATGACATTTCTAGGATAAACTTTTTAGAATGGTAGAACCAAAAAAAATAGTTTAAAGTCACATTAATTTTCATTAATTTAAAGACAAAGAATATTTTTAAAACATTGATGTAAAATTGCACACATTCCTAAATGGTTTTTGTCTTAATATGTATGTTCTCATTTTTAACAAATCTCAAACATTTTCTTGAAAAAAAAAAATTTCTTGAGTATGAGTAAGTACTTCATTTAGACATTACTCTTCAGAAACTTCTTCCTGTGTATAAAACCTATATGAGCATTATGCCTTGTTCTTCATATATTAAGGAGGCACTACTGAGCAATCATTCAGAATAAATTGATTATGGTACTTATTTTTCATTCATTGTGATAATATAACTGGGTAGATATTTTTACTACAAAAAACTAAGTTAAGGCATTAAAACCTGGCCAGCTGACTCATATATGCCCATTACCAGCATGCCAAACCCCTAAATAAACTGATAGTGAATAGTAAGTTTATAAGGGTTTGATCAAGTACTCTATTTTTCAGAAACATTTTTATAACATTAATTGCTCTGTATGTGTTTTTAATTGTTTCCTTACTCTTTAGACTCTTAATAAACCAGAAAGCATTCTCAAAGATGGTTGGTGTACTCAAACAGAACTTCAGCTAATTACTGAAGCATTTTGCAGTGCGCTAGAATCTCTCACTGGCTCTTTAGAACATGATGGAGGTGAAATTCTCACTGACATGAAGTATGGACACTTTTGGTCAGTTCAGGCAGATTCTCCTTCTGTTGTTCACTGGCCAGATTTGCTTTCAAGATGTGGCTGTGGACTATACAGTAGCCAGGAAGAACTCAACTGGTCTTTCTTAAGGAGTGCTCAGCGTCCTTTTGTGCCACAACCCTGCCTTCCATATGAAGCTGTGGGCTCAGCCAGCAACCTGACTGTGGACTGTTTCACTGCTAAGCTTAGTGGCCTGAAGATGGCTGTGGAGACAGCTAATTTGATTTTGGATCTTTCGTATGTCATTGAAGATAAAAACTGATAGAAGAAAATAATGTGTTTACATTAAAAAAAAACTAGTCAGGTATTAATTAAGAATAATATTGAGCATATTTGTTTTCTCCCAAAGTCTGTTCTGCATTTTTAAATAGATAGCTCACAAAATTATAGATTTACTTACATAATGAAAAATGTATTCTTGAATAGAAGTGCTGTAGAATAATAAAAATGTGAAGCATTATTAAAGATACTGCAATTATCTTGGATCTTTTACAGATACCAATGTATGTTGTTCTAAATTTTTTTTGTTATTTTGACATTATTCTAAGAACATACAGAAATGAAAAAATTCCTAATCTATATCTTAGTTTGTATATACTTATTATAGATATTTTTGTTTATAAAATTTGATTCCAAAATATCGGAGAGCATCCAGTGCATATTTCTCAATCAAAATAAATTTTCAAACTGCATATTTAGTAAAATTTCAGTGTTCTTTATCTGAGATTATATTTATTCAGTGTTTAGGTAATTGTAGAACCTGATCTACATGCAATTGCTAGTTCTTTTCACAGTTCTTCATTTCCGTTATTTTGAGGAAATGTGTGAATAGTAACTAAGCAGCATAGAGAAAAGAAGTGGAAAAGTTATTTCTCTAGTTCAGTCAGTGTTGCAGAAAAGAGACTAGAGCAGCTCTCATAGTTAAAGTACAGACACTGATGTTTCACCAAGGAACATAATTTGAATTTTATGCAAATGCAAGGTGTATTGATAAATTGAAGAAATACAGAATCCGGCTCAAGGAATCAGTGTGGAACTGTAACAGTTGCTAAATTAACCTTTAGGAAAACAGTTTGAAAATTTTTGGAACATTAAACAACCTGAGAATCAATGATCAGATGTATAGCCATGATATAATTTTTAAGCAATTTTCTACAGTATTCTTGGAATCCAAAAGAAAATTTACCCTGAGCCAAAGAAAAAATTATAGTACAAACTCTCAGTAATGCAGTCTATATTGGAAAATCAGCTACACCTCAAGCTTCATAAAATATTTCTCTAAAATTTTACTTCTTTTATTATTCGAGTCAGGTAGCAGGGAGTGTGGTAGGCAGCCTCTAAGTTGGCCCCAGTAATCCCACCTCCTGGTTTTCAGGCCCCTTGGGTGTGGGCTGGATGTAGTGACTTCTGTGAGTCTCAATTTCCCCCTTTCTGAACAGGAATGTCTTATTGCGGTTATTCATACCTGATCCATCATTATTTGTTGGGAGCATAGAACAGGTTACTTGTCTCATTAACCTCATGGGTCTTCAGATAGAGAGGAACTGTGCTCCAGGAGGTGTGTTTAAGAAAATTACATCTGAGGAATGCACTCACCCTGATCTGATTTCAGTGATGAGATTTTGGACTTCGAACTGATGTTGCAATGCAGTGACACTTTTGGAAATCTGGGAGGGTGTGAATGTACTTTGCAGTAATTTGCATGTAGTCTCTAAAATGGCTGATAATGAGCTCACCTCCTGGTAGTCCATCTTTTGGGTGTGGGTAGGACCTAATGACTAGCTTTTAATGAGTAAAATACAGCAGAAATGATGGGGTATTACATCTTATGTAGGTTGTAAAAAGATGGGCTTTTCTCTTGATCTCTCATTTGCTTACTCTGATGGAGGCCAGCTGGCAGGTTGGGAACTGCCCTGTGGAGAGTCTCATATATGGCAAGGGACTGAGTGAGACTTCCAGCCAACAGCCCACACGGGACTGGATTTGGAAGTAGATCATCCCTAGTGGAACCTCAAGGAAGAGTGTAGCCCATGCCATTTCTGCCACATGAGAGGTCCTGAAGCAGAGGATTTAGAAAACCCATAAAATAATGATCAACATTATGTTATAATGAAAAATTTGAAAAGTATGAATCAGACATTAAGTGCATCTTTTCAGTTGCTTTCCTATATAAAAAGAAAAGTAATATTAAAGATATACCAGGTCTGTCTGGAAAAAGTCCCACCATTGTTAATATAACAAGGACGGTTTGCATGACATCAGTGTAACCTGGCAGCCAAGGAGAATGGACTGGAATGCACATGCATAAACAATGACGACTCCACCGTACTAGTCAGTGGGGGCTGTAGACACCATAGAATGAGCATGTGTACTGTGTGGCCATCACATTCAAAATGACTGAGCAATAGAACAATGAATCTCTATCAGACTTTGCCTTAAACTTGAACATCCCTCTGTGCGGAAATTATTCAGATGATTCAGAAGGCCACAGCTATGGGCAACTGGTGATTGGCAACTTCATAACAACATGCCTGCTCAAACATCACATCTTGTGCAGAATTTTTTGGCAAAACATCAAATCATCCAGGTGTTTTAGTCCTCCTACTGCCCAGATTTGGTGCCAAGTGACTTCTGGCTTTTCCCAAAACTAAAATCATCTTTGAAAGGGAAGAGATTTCAGACCATCGATGGCATTCAGGAAAATACGACAGGTCAGCTAATGATAATTGGGAAAACTGTGTGAAGTCCCAAGGTGCCTACTTTGAAAAGGACTGCAACTTCATTGTCCTATGTACCATGTTTCTTGTATCTTCTTCAGTAAATGTCTCTATTTTTCATATTATGTGGCTGGATACCTTTTGGAAAGATCTTGTATGTCTCACTGGCTAGATGATCAGTTCCTTGAGGTCAGGGATTGTGAATAAATCTTTTTTGTAACCTCTAAACTATTGAGTATTATGTCTGACAAACAAAAAGAGGTCAACTAACACTTCTCAAAATGAAAGGACAACACTTCAAACAAAAACTGCAGGGATAAAATAGAATGTTTATTATAAATATCTCCTCAGTGTGAATTTGTAATAGGAGATTGTCAAGTTGCTTTATATCCCTCTTAAGTCACAATTTATTAAAGTGCTGGTATTCCACTGCTTTTAGTACATCTAAGTCTACTAAATTATCTCTCCAAAAAAAAACTTTGATCTACACATAGGAATAATTTTCAGGGATTTATTCTTTTGTATGAGTATGACTATATTCTTAATAAAGAAGCAAATAAATCTACTTTTAATCCAAAGATACAGGCTAACATTGGATTAGATACTTCTGAACTCAAATTTTGTAGATGACTGGCAAAAATTTCCATGGATTACAGATACCATAGTTGCTAATTGGAAACACTTAACTACATGAAAAAAATTATAAAGATACCAGATTTTCAAAATTGCCTTTCCCTTCAGATTAAGAGATAGATTTATTTAGACAGCTGAACCAGGGTTTTGTAAGAGTTGTTTAGTCTCCTTAACTATAACTCAAAGATTATCAGAAAGGAATAAAAACTAATTTGATGTTTTGACAGGGCCTTCAGTGATTATGAAAGTGATTTTTGTGCTTGATACACTTAAATAATAACCTGCATGTGTGACTACAAATATTATTGGTTTATTGTAAGTTATCCAAAGAACAGTTCAACAATTTAAGAATACAGAAAATGACAGGTCTTATTGGAGGTACTTAAAATTTCTCTTATATCATGTGAATGCCTAACTAGCTTTGACTATACAAACTAAATGAGTTCAAGGGTACCTGTGATAATAAAAGATACTAACAATATATAACTTAAATATACTGTGGAAAATACTTCACTAATAGTTGATTTAAAATGTCTAACATACAGCCCTAGTTGGTGTGGCTCAGTGGATTGAGCACCAGCCTACGAACCAAAGGGTTACCAGTTCAATTCCCAGTCAGGGCTCATGTGACAGGCAAACACACATCGATATTTCTCTCCTTTTCTTTCTCCCTCTCTCTAAAAATAAATAAATAAAATTTAAAAAAATAAAATGTCTAACATATAAAGATACTCTAACATATGTACAAACGGAAGAGTTAAGGAATTGAAGGTATTTATATAAGACCCAATAAGTATTTTGGCTTAAAAGATTCTTTGAATTTCGGTTAGTTGTCCAATTTTTTCCATGTTGCCAAAGTCCTAACCTCTTTTGATTAATAAAATGCTAATCCTGTTTGACTCCGGTGGTTCAGTAATTGTTAATGCTACATGTTCTGTGAATTCCACAAAAGTATTGAGCAGCTGTTACTGACTTCATTCTCTTCTGCATTATTTCCCTTTTCTTTTTTTGTAGCTATCAGGGTTTCCCATTCTGTCTCCCAAGGAACCTCATAATACAATATTCAGACCTCAATCTTACTTTAAGTCACAAAACAGTGCCTGAGGCTTAACTTAGTTGTGGTTTTTTTCTTGTAATTTATTTCTGTCAAGTGAGCTCCTGTGAAATTATTTTCATGATTTTTCATCTCATATTTTACCATCCAAGTTTGAATAATGACTTTCTTGAACTGTTAAGGAAGTGGTTTTAAAAATTATTTACAGCTACAGCATAGGGAGTATATTCAATAATATTGTAATAACTATGTGTGGTGGTAGCTAGGTACTGGAAATATCAGGGGAACACTTTGTAAAGTATATGGTTATCTAACCACTATGCCATGCACCTGAAACTTATGCAAAATAATATTGAATGTGAACTAAGTAAAAAAAAAATTAAACTATAAAAGCAATGTCTGTTTAAAAATGTATTTACACTATTTTCTGGTAAGGACTGTACACAACTTCAGGAAACACAAATTTATAAAACATTTCAACATGATGGAGGTGAAATTCTCACTGACATGAAGTATGGACACTTTCATGTAGACACTTTCATGGACAGTTTAGGTAGATTCTCCTTCTGTTGTTATCTATCTGGCCAGACTTGCTTTCAGGATGTGGCTGTAGACTATGCAATAGTCGGGAACAACTCAACTGGCATGTTGCTTTATAATCTGTTTTTTTTACCTAATATGTCATGAAATTGTAAATATGTAGAATCATTACACATTCTATTCCTCCACCATTTTTAATGCCTGAAGAAATTTCAGTTGTAGAGATTATACCATAATTTAGTCAATGAACTTTTATTAGTACACCCTTAGGCTGTCAGTTTTTGTATTCATATAAACAAAAATGCAGTAAACACCTTATATATGTCCTTTTCCTATAGCCCTTGTCATTTCCTCAGTGTGAAACAAGTCCAAGTGTATTTAAAATGGAAAGGCTATTATACATGTATATTGTTCGTCTTCCAGAAATGTTGAATCAATATAGTCCAACCACAGTGTGTGAAAGTGTTCATTTTCATGAACTTTGGCCAACAGTAGTTATTGTCTTTGCCAATGTAATAGCTGAAAATAGGCTTCTTTTATAATTTGCATTTTTTAATTATTAGTAAGGTAGATACATTTTTATACATTGTTAGCTATATATTCCTTCTTTACTCAATGCTTCTTAACAGGCTTTCTAAGTTATCTATCAGAAGTTCATCTTTCTAATATATATTTATATTTTTATATTTATTATATGCAGTATTAAATATATGTACATATTAGATAGGTGAATTTTTAAAGCAAATGCATAGTTCTTTTCATGGTTTCAATTTTCTAACTAGCTTTCCATTCCCAAGCTAAACATGGTACTCTTTTAATAGCACAGATTTGTACATTTCTATTGATTTGCATTCATAGACATCAGTAAAACATCTAAGTAATGTGATGAACTTAAAATACTAGGACTTCCAACCAAGATATTGGCATAGGTACATACACTTTGCTTTCTCACACAAACAAAAGTAAAACAATAAATTTAAAAATAAAAATCAACTAGAACTGCCAGAAAATTGAAACATATGGAAGTCTGACAACCAAGGATTTAAAAGAGAAACATTCATTCATCCAGACGGTAAGAGGGATGGAGACAGGTAGCCAGGATGGAGAGGACAAATGACAAGGCAGCTGGTCGACCCGGTGGCCCCACATCCACATGCAAACACACCCGGAAGTAACAACTGGGGAGTAAGATAGACCACACAACACAGGGTTCCAGTGCAGGGAAATAAAGCCTCAAAACCTCTGGAGGTAAAAACCTCTGGACATTGTGGCAGTGGAAGAAACTCCCAGTCTCAAAGGAGGGTCTTTTGAATGGACCCATCTACACAAGCCCACCCATCCAGGAATCAGCACGAGAAGGGCCCAGTTCACTTCTGGGTAGTGGGAGAAATTACTGAAAGTGGACGAGAGCTGAGTAAACAGCATTGTCCCTCTCTAACTGTTCCCCCACAGACAGCCCCATAACACAGCAACATGGGTTGCCTTACCATGGTGAATACTTAAGGCTCCATCCCTTACTATGTAACAGATGCCCTGAGAAAAAAATATGGCCCAAACGAAAGAATAGATCAAAGCTCCAAAAATAAAATAAAGTGATAAAGAGATAGGCAACCTATCAGATGCAGAGTTCAAAACACTGGTAATCCAGATGCTCACAGAAATGACTGATTATGGATGCAAAATAAAGGAAGCAGTGAAGGCTATACAAAGTGAAATAAAGAAAAATATACAGGGAACCAACAGTGAAGGGAAGGAAACTAGGACTCAAATCAATGATTTGGAACAGAAGGAAGAAATAATCATTCAACCAGAACAGAATGAAGAAACAAGAATTCGAAAAGATGAAAGGAGGCTTAGTAACCTCTGGGACAACTTTAAATGTTCCTACATCCAAATCACAGAGATGCCAGAAGGACAAGAGAAAGAGCAAGAAATTAAAAACTTAACTTGAAAAAATAATGAAGGAAAATTTTGCCAATCTGATGAAGGAAATAGACTTCCAGGAAGTCCAGGAAGCTCAGAGAGTCCCAAAGAAGTTGGACCCAAGGAAGCACACACCAAGACACATAATTAAATTACTCAAGATTAAACATAAGGAGAAAATCTTAAAAAGCAGCAAGAGAAGAGATAGTTACCTACAAAGGAGTGTCCATAAGACTATCAGCTGATTTCTCAAAAGAGACCTTACAGGTAAGAAGGGGCTGGAGCCCTGGCTGGTGTAGCTTAGTGGATTAAGCGCGGGCCTATGAAACAAGAGATCGCAGTTCGATTCCCAGTCAGGGCACATGCCTGGGTTGCAGGCCAGTTCCCAGCAGGGAATGCACAGGAAGCAACCATACATTGATATTTCTCTCCCTCTCTCCTTCCTTTCCCCTCTAAAGATAAATAAATAAAATCTTAAAAAAATAAATAAAAATAAAATAAAAAAAAAGAAGTACTCATGAAAAGCAAGGACCTACAGCCAAGAATACTATATCCAGCAAAGCTATCATTTAGAATGGAAGGGCAGATATAGTGCTTCCCAGATAAGGTCAAGTTAAAGGAGTTCATCATCACCAAGCCCTTATTATATGAAATGTTAAAGGGACTTATCTAAAAAAAAAGAAGATCAAAATATGAATAGTAAAATGACAACAAACCCACAAATATCAACAACTGAACAAACAAATGACAAAGTAAGCAAACAACTAGAACAGGAACAGAACCACAGACATGTAGATCACATGGAGGGTTATCAGTGGGGAAGGGGAGGGGGAGAATAGGGGAAAAGGTTCAGGGAATAAGAAGCATAATTTGTATGCACAAAATAGACAGGGGGCAGATAAGAATAGTATGGGAAACAGAGAAGCTAAAGAACTTGTATGTATGACTCATGGGCATGAGCTAAGTGGGTGGGGGCATGATGCTGAAGGAGGGAGGATGCAGGGCCGAGGGAGATAAAGGTGAGAAAAAAATGGAATAACTGTAATAGCATAATCAATAAAATATACTTTAAAAATGTAATTAAAATATTAAACTATTGCCCCTGACTTTTTACTACCATCTAACTCTTTCATAAATCATCTGTGAAATAGGATGGTGTATTAGCTTGCCAGGGCCACTATCATAACCAATTACCACAAACTTGGTGGCTTAAAACAACAGAAATTTATTTTGTCACAGTTCTGGAAGCTAGAAATCTGAAATCAAAGTGTTGACAAGACTATACAGATGCTGTAAGGGACAGTCATTCTTTGGCTCTTCTAGTTTCTGTTGGCTATTGCTAATCCTTGGTATGCTTTGGATTTTAGATACATCTCTCCAATCTCTGTCTCTGTCTTCACATGACCATCCACCCCTTGTCTCTCAAATCTCCCTCTCCTTTCTCTTATAAGGACACCAGTCATTGGATTTAGTGTCCACCCTAAATCCAGGATGATTTCATTCCAAGATTCTTAACTTAATTACATCTGCAAAGACCCTATTTTCTAACAAAATCACATTCACAGATATGAGGCATAGGACTTAGACCTAACTTTCGTGGGAAGGAGGACACCATTTAACTCATTACAAATGAAAAAAAACTGCGAAGATGTAACTCCTCCTTCCCCAGAACTACAACTACACAGTAAAATATGCCCAGCTTGGACACAGGGCACTAATAGCAGATTTCACCACCAAACATTTTAAATAATTTCTCCATTTATTGTTCTTTAATTATAATCTTCTTTCTCCTTTTTTCTTTAAGCCTCATAACTGACATTCTCTATTCCCCTTCTCTAGGAACGTAGATTGATGTGCTATATTTGACTTTTTATCAGTGCATCTGATGTATTTATGAGTATTGAGTAGGTGATTTCATTGAAAACAATAATGTTCCTTGACTTTAAGCAAAATGGATTGAATTTTTTTCAACAAATTATTCACATTTGTCAGTGGTGCTTGAAACATTATCAAAACTACTCTTTTGCATCTTTCTCTCTTATGTATGTAATTTTTGGCTGTAAGAAATGAATAAATATATGTGGTATAAGTAGAAATCTATTTTATGATTTCATAAACAAATTTAAAAATTCTTAGGTTACTCATCAAAATAAAGGACTTAAAAACTAATACAGAAATTTCTGTCAGTTTCTCAAGAAAAATTACCAGTCATTATTATTTATTTTACTTATGGATTTATTATAGATGAACATCTTGTTAAATTAGGTCACTCTTATTTGATGATGAAGTGAAAATTTTATCTTTACATTCATAGCATGTGAACCTAAGGTTTTTAAAACATAGATGAATACAAGTTCCTGCTTAAATACCCTTTTGGGTTTGTTGTTTGAGCATTGTAAGAAATATCTTTATCTTCCTACTATAAATTAAATCCTGATTATCTGTATGAATAAATCTCTCTACTCATATTTGAATCCTTTCTGATTTATTTTCATAATAATGAACTTATTGATATAAATACTGAGACTTTTTTGTGGAAACAACTTCAATGTGTAAAACATTTGCAGTTGATTTGACTGAATGAGGCTTATTTTCTTAGAGCCACATTAGATTCCAACTTACTCACAGCAAAGACCATGTCAGTCATTGTGCTCATATTTTTCCAGTCTAGCTTCATTCTTTCAATCATCTAGCACTGTTGTAAGTATGGAAAGACATTGTTCCTAGTCTGATTGAGCTTGAAGTCTGAAAATGATCTACATAAGGGTAAATTAATCTGAACTATGAAGGAGAGATATGTCATTTCTATAAGAGAATAAAATGGGAATCAGGAGGATCTTACCTAAGGAAAGATGATTGAGATGGGATCATAGAATGATCAGCATTAATTAGATAAGAAAAAATGAGATGATTCCAGTCTGAAAGAGTAGCATGTAAAAAGACCCTTTGGCAGGAGGGATCATAACATATTTGAAGAAATGAAAGTTCACTGCAGCCAAAACTTGGAAAGTGAGGGCAAATGTCATGGAAGATGATTCTGAAGATACAGATGGGGTCCTGGGCAGGTCAGACTTTGTAATGATGAAGAGTTTGGAATTAACTAAAAGCAGGGAAAATGCTGATGTTTTAAGTTGAGGTAGGAGGGCAGTCAAGGGAGAAGCAGTGAGTTTGGTGAGGGGAAACCATGTAGTTAGGAAGTTATTTACTAGAACTGGGAAGAAATTATGGCAGATGGTACTGGAATTATAGATGAGAGACATGGATGGATTCAAGAAATATTCAGCAGAGAAACACAACAGGGCTTGTGATGACTGAAATAATTGCAAATGGACAGTTGGATAGTTAGAGATAACTCCCTGCTTTTAGTTGACTCATCTTGATGACTCATGAAAAAGATTTGGGAGAGGGATGGCAGTTTTGTTTTAAACCTAATGAGTTTAAATTGCTTTCTCCCTAATCAAGTGAAGAGATTAAGAATATAGATAAATAAATCTAGAGCTCAGAGGATGAATCTTGGGTAGGAATATAATAGGTGAGTAATTTGATATAGAGAGTTATTGAAGCTGTTCATTCACTGATTCATTCAATCAACACATGTTTATCACACTCATACTATGTGCCAGGCACTTTTCTATGTTTTGGAGATTCAGATAAATTTTAGAACCAATTTGATAATTTCTATGAAAATCCTTTGGGATTTTAATTGGGATTTCATTACTTGTGTATAATTGATACCTATGTAATATTTTAAAATTATATTTTATTATACTATTACAGTTGTCCTGATTTTTCCTTCTTTGACCCCTCCACCCAGCACTCCTCACTCCCTCAGGTAATCCCCCCATCATTGTTCATGTCCATGGGTCATGTGTATAAGTTCTTTGGCTACTTCATTTCCTATGCTATATTTTACATCCCCACAGCTATTCTGTGACTACTTATTTGTACTTCTTAATCCCCTCACCTCTTCACCCATTCCCTCACAGCCACCTCCCATCTGGCAACCATCAAAACACTCTCCATATCCATGATTCTGTCTCTGCTCTTCTTATTTGCTTAGTTTGATTCAATTTTTGATAGATACACATTTGTTGCCATTTTATTATTCATAGTTTTGATCTCTTTCCTATTAAATAAGTCCCTTTAACATTTCATATAATATGGCATGGTATGATGGACTCCTTTAATTTTTTTTTTTGCCTGGGAAGCTGTTTTCTGCCCCTCAATTCTAAATGATAAAGAGAGGAAAATGGCAGCATGGTAGGAGGGAGCACATTACACTTCCCCCTACACATGGGAGAAAGACCTAGCCGATCTGTGGAGGAACAGAGAAAACAGCCAACATTATCACAACATATATGAAAATAGGAGATCAAAAATTGTAGCAGACATTGAAAGACCAGATGGTAAGGAGACTACTTCAGGATAATAACGGCCCAGGGATCAGCACGGAGACCAGGGAGGTTGCAGCCCCAGCCCCCGAGCTCGGGGGTCTGCCTCAGGGCTCTCGGAGGAGAGCTGGATCAACCGCTCCCTCCCCAGCCAAACAAGGACTGAGCAGCACTGCTCCTTGGGTCCTCCGGTGCCCAGGCCATGAACTTGGGGGGAAGTGGGCACCCCTCGGGATCCACAGAGTTCACACCTGTGATCCTGGAAAAGGTGCAGGCGCCCCACACAACACCAGAGCCCACTGCAGTGAGCTCCGGGGAGAGTGCTTAGGAGTGCCCAGACCCCACACCCAGGGCCCTTCAGAGAGGCACCACACCAGCTCTGGGGAGACCGTGGCCCAGCCGGTGCGACCAAGGGAGGCCTGGCCGGTGGCCTAGCCATGTGCCCGCGCCCCAACCTGGAGAAAGTGTGGTTTTGTGGAAGACCCGGAGCCCACAGCTGTGAGCACAAAAAAGGTGCGGGCATTATGCAGGATCCCTGTTGCCCAGGCCATGAATTTGGGGGAATTGCGTGCCCGTAGGGAGCCACAGAGTTCACACCCATGAACCCGGAAAAGGCGTGGGCGCTCTGCAGTGAGCTCCAGAGAGAATGCTTAGGAGAACCCAGATCCCATACCCAGGGCCCTTTGGGGAGGCACCAGACCAGCTCTGGGGAGAGCTCATGGCCAGCCCTGGGAACAGTGTGCCAGAGGCTGACTGAGTTCTGAACAGGAAGGGGAAAAAAGTGAAGGCATTACCCACTCAGCCTGCTGAAGCCAGCAAGACCAGAAAAACTGGTTTGGCCAGTCTGAAACCAACAAAAGGGTTTTTTTATGCTTGATTTTTTTAAAGTAACTTTTTATTTTTTAATTATTGTTATTTTTATATCTATCAATTCCTTATGCTTCTATTTCTGTCATTCTACTGTTGATCCTTCTCCCTTTCTTTCCAAATTTATCTCTTCTTCCTTCCATCTGCTTTTTTTAAAACTGCAAGTAATTGCATATTTGTATTATCCTTATTTCATTATTATTATACTTTTTATTGTAATAGTATTTTGGTATTCCTCTTCTTTCTGTATAGTCTTCTTTGCTTGGCTGGTTATGTTGTATCATTTGATAGGTCCCCCCTATTATCTCATTCATAGTGGATAGCTAATTAACTGTCCTTCATTTGTGTTCCATTAGTACACTTCTCAAGGCTCCATACTCCCCATTCTTGTTATCTAGATCTCTTAGATTCTGTCATATGATTGTTGCTCTAATATTACTCTAAATAATAGCTATTTCATACAATTGTAAATAGTACGCAACATCCCAACCAAACCTTAGCCCACTTCTCAGTTTCCTGAATTCTATTACTGTAGTGGTTAACTCTATTGTCTCACACACTACACCTATTTACTACTCTTTACTCTCATCCTGCCTCAGAATCTGACCTCCCACAGCCTCACTGTTTTCTAGATCCAACTCACAATCCTTTCCTTCCCAACAAGAGTCTTATCTTCTTTACATCCTTTCTAAAAAGTGGCTAGTGGGGTGGAAGATCACGGTTAACACTATACATAGCCGAAGGATCTCCTATCTCTTCTCTACTTGCTGCTACTGTAAATATCATAGCATACTCTCTTGCTGTCTTAAACCATTTTGCCTTACCCCTCCAACTGATCACAAAAAAGAGTAGGTGGAAACTGTGAACACATGGATACCAGAAGGAGATTGCACCACCAAATCTCACAGGTATTCTACCACAGAAGTACACACCATAAACCCAGGGAGCCAGAACAGATCAATTTAAGAAGCTGAGGCTAACAGGAAGAGTCTCACACACAATGAGAAGACAAAAAAACAATCCCCAAAGGAAGGGAAAGGAGGAAGCCTCAGAAGGGATGCTAAATGAAATAGAGACAACTCAACTATCAGATTCTGAGTTCAAAGCAATGATTATCAGGAAGCTTAACAAGCTCACAATGAGTTATCAGAAACAACAGGGAAGCTACAATGAACTCACTGCAAACTATATCAACATGAAAAATCAAATAGAAACTATCAACAAGGGCCAAGAGGAAATGAAGAATACAATTTCTGAACTGAAGAACACAGTAGAAGGAATCAAAAGCAGGATCGATGAAGCAGAAGATCGGATCAGCAAGCTGGAGGAAAAAGTAGGAAAAAAGCACACAGAAAGAGCAAGAACAGGAAAAGAGGCTCAGAAAGAATTAAGAGGGGTTAAGAGATGTGCAAGACAATATGAAACATAATAATATCCATATAATAGGGATACCAGAAGGAGAAGAAGAAGAGCAAGGGATAGAAAACCTATTTGAAAATGTAATGATGGAAAACTTCCCTAATTTGATGAGAGAAAAAGTCACATAAGTCCAGGAAACACAGAGTCCCAATCAAGAGGAACCCAAAGAGGCCCACCTCAAGACACATCATAATTAAAATGGCAAAGTTTCAAGACACAGAGAGAATCTTAAAGGCAGCAAGGGAGAAACAGGAAGTAACATACAAGGGAGCCCTAATTAGGCTGGCAGCTAACTTCTCAATGGAAACACTCCAAGCCAGAAGAGAATGGCAAAAAATATTCGAAGTAGTAAGAACTAGAGGTCTGCAACCAAGGCTACTTTACCCAGCAAGGCTCTCAATCAAGATAGAAGGCCAAATAAGAACCTTTCCAGACAAAATAAGTCTAAAAGAATACACCTCCACCAAACCAACTCTGCAAGAGATGCTAAAGGGACTGCTTTAAGGAAAGGAAGGAAAAGAGAGAGAGAGAGAGGAACACAGGTATGTAAATGGCAATGAATAAGTACCTACCACTAATAACCTTAAACATAAATGGACTAAATGCCCCAATCAAAAGACACAGTAGCTGATTGGATAAGAAAGCATGAACCACACATATGCTGCCTACAAGAGACCCACCTCAGGGTCAAAGACCTACACAGGCTGAAAGTGAAGGGCTGGAAACAAATTTTCCAAGCAAACGGACAGGAAAAAAAAGCTAGGGTAGCAATGCTCATATCAGACAAAATAGACTTCCAGAAAAGGACCATAAAGAGAGACCCAGAAGGTCACTTCATAATACTCAAGACAAGAATCCACAAAGAAGACATAAACATTGTAAATATATATGCACCCAACATAGGAGCACCCAAATACATGAAGAAAATCTTAGAGGACTTCAAGAAAGGTACTGACAGCAACACAATTATAGTGGTGGATTTTAACACCCCACTGTCAAAAATAGATCTTCCAAAAAAAAATCAACAAAGATATTGTGGCATTGAATGATGCCCTAGATGAAATGGACTTACCTGATATATATAGACTCCTCTGTCCCACAGATGCCAAATGCACATTCTTTTCAAATGCGCATGGAACATTTTCAAAGATAGACCACATGATAGGACACAAAACAAGCCTCAACAAATTCAAGAAAATTGAAATCATATCAAGCATATTCTCGGATCACAAGGGACTTAAACTAGAAACAAACCCCAAGGGAAAAAACCCAAAACCCTCAAAATCATGGAGATTAAATAGCATGCTATTAAACAATGAATGGGTCAAAAATGAGATTAGGGAAGAAATCAAAAAGTTTCTAGAAACAAACGAAAATGAACTCACAACAACCCAAAACTTATGGGACACAGCAAAGGCAGTCCTGAGGGGGAAGTTCATAGCAATACAGGCCTACCTAAAAAAGATAGAAAGATTTCAAACAAACAACCTAACTCTACATCTACAAGAACTCGAGGAACAACAACACAGACAACCCAGAGCATGTAGAAGGAAGGAAATAACCAAGATCAGAGCAGAATTAAATGACAAAGAGACTAAGAGCATAATTTTAAGGATCAATGAATCCAGGAGCTGGTTCTTTGAAAAGATAAACAAAATCAACAAGCCTGTAAGCAGACTCCATCAAGAAAAAAGAGAGAAGACTCAAATAAACACAATTAGAAATGAAAGAGGAGAGATTACAACTGATACCACAGAAATACAGAGGATTGTAAGAAATTACTGTGAAGAACTGTATGCCAAGGAATTTGAAAACCTAGGTGAAATGGACAGATTCCTAGAAAAATATAATCTTCCCAAACTCAATGAAGAAGAAACAGAAAGCCTGAACAGACCAATAACAGCAGATGAAATTGAACCAGTAATCAAGAAACTCCTGACACACAAAAGCTCTGGACCAGATGGTCTCCCAGGAGAATTTTACAAAGTATTTAAGGAAGAGCTAACCCCTATCCTTCACAGACCATTCCAAAAAATCCAAAAAGGTGGAAGACTCCCAAACTCCTTTTATGAGACCAGCATCATCCTAATCCCAAAACCAGATAAAGACACAACAAAGAAAGAAAACTTCAGGTCCATATCACTAATGAACATAGAGGCTAAATCCTCAACAAAATACTGGCAAACCGCATCCAACAATACATTAGAAAGATCATACACCATGACCAAGTGGGATTCATCCCACGGATGCAAGGATGGTTCAATATTCGCAGTAAATGTAATACATCACATAAACAAACGCAAAGACAAAAATCACATGATCATATCAATAGATGCAGAAAAAGCATTTGATAAGGTACAGCACCCATTTATGATAAAAAACACTCAGCAAAGTGGGAATAGAGGGAGCATCCCTCAACATAATAAAAGCCATATATGACAGACCTACAGCCAACATCATACTCAATGGGCAAAAACTAAAATCTTTTCCACTAAGATCAGGAACAAGACAAGGCTGTCCACTTTCACCACTTCTATTCAATATAGTACTGGAAGTTTTAGCCATAGCGATCA
>CM052547.1:65280463-65291101 GCA_028533065.1 Trachops cirrhosus
GGAGGTAAAAGACCTGTATTCAGAAAACTACACAACACTGAAGAATGAAATCAAGGAAGACACAAACAAATGGAAACATATACCGTGTTCATGGATCAGAAGAATTAACATCATCAAAATGTCCATACTACCCAAAGCAATTTACAAATTCAATGCAATACCTATTAAAGTACCAATGGCATATTTCACTGACATAGAACAAACACTTCAAAAATTTATATGGAACCATAAATGACCCGAATAGCTGCAACAATTTTGAGAAAGAAGAACAAAGTAGGAGGGATCACATTACCTGATACCAAACTGTATTACAAGGCCACTGTAATCAAAACAGCCTGGTACTGGTGAAAAAGAAGGCACATGGACCAATAGAACAGAACAGAGAGCCCAGAAATAAACCCAAATCTCTATGGTCAATTAATATTTGAGAAAGGGGGCAGCAACATAAAATGGAGTAACAATAGCCTCTTCAACAAATGGTGTTGGGAGAACTGGACAGCTACATGCAAAAAAAAATGAAACTCAAGCACCAATTTACACCATACAGAAAAGTAAATTCAAGGTGGATAAAAGATTTAAATATAAGCCATGAAACTATTAAAGTCTTAGAGGAGAACATAGGCAGGAAAATCTCAGATATTTCCTACAGCAACATTTTTACTGATATGTCCCCCAAAGCAAGGGACATAAAGGAAAGAGTACACAAATGGGATCTCATCAAAGTAAAAAGCTTCTGCGTGGCAAAAGAAAACAGTATTAAAATAAAAAGAGAGCCAACTGTATGGGAAAACATATTTTTCAATGATACCTCAGACAAGGGTTTAATTTCCAAGATATATAAAGAACTTATATGACTCCACTCAAAGAAGACAAGCAACCCAATTAAAAATGGGCAAAGGACTTGAACAGACACTTCAGACAAGGATTGTCTGGATACAGACAATCCAGAGACACATGAAAAGATGCTCAATATCACTAGCTATCAGAGAGATGCAAATTAAAACCACAATGAGATACCACTTCACACCAGTCAGAATGGCCATCATAAATAAAACAACAGGCAACAAGTGTTGGAGAGGTTGTGGAGAAAAAGGGACCCTAGTACACTGTTGGTGGGATTGCAGACTGGTACAATCACTGTGGAAAACAGTATGGAATTTCCTCAGAAAACTAAAAATGGATCTGCCTTTTGACCCAGCAATTCCACTGCTAGGATTATATCCTAAGAATCCTGAAACACCAATCCAAAAGAACCTATGCACCCCAATGTTCATAGCAGCACAATTTACAATAGCTAAGTGCTGGAAGCAACCTAGGGGCCTATCAGTAAATGAATGGATCAAAAAACTATGGTACATTAACACAATGGAATTCTATGTAGCAGAAAGAAAGAAGGAGTTCCTACCTTTTGGTGCAGCATGGATGGAACTGGAAAGTATTATGCTAAGCAAAATAAGCCAGTTGGTGAAAGACAAATGCCGTATGATCTCACCTTTAACAGGAAGCTAATCAACAAAACAAACAAATGAGCAAAATATAACCAAAGACACTGAAATTGAGAACAGGTTGACAGTAACCAGAAGGGGGAGGGAATTTCAGGGGAAAAGGGGAAGGGTTTATAGGAACAAGTATAAAGGACACATGGACAATAACAAGGGCGGGTAGAAATGGGAGGGAGGTGGGGAGGGCTGGGGGGGTGGACTGGAATGGGGGTAAAAGGCAGAAAACTGCACTTGAACAACAATTAAAATTAAAAAATAATAAAATATTAGAAAAGAAAAATAGTGCTTCTCTACTATAAGGAGAACAATAGCACATAGGTGATGCAAACGGTAATGGACAGACAGATTCAAGCCAAGAGATGACTGGGAATGGTGGGGACTGTGCTGAACTGGAGAACACTCGTTCTGTGTGAGATAGCAGACCTACTCTGTCCTGTTTAAGCTTACTGTGTGCTTTGCTATGGCAAAAATGTCAGTTCTGCTCAGCATTAATTCCAGGAGCCTATAAAGAAAATGGAGGATGGCTGCTGAAGAGCCATCCATCCTTCAGATGTGGGCCAACCATTGACCAATTTAGTCAGTTTGCTAGTAGGCCTTTTTTCTATAAAACATTTATCAATTAATAACCTGAAACAGATAATAGAAGTAAATTTCTGATGCAGAACACCATTATGTGTCCAGCCACATATAATGAGGCTTTTCCCACATCATGACCAATAGCCCACACTAACCCAGCTCTGCTGATGTGGGTATAACAAACTCTATTAAGTGAAAACCCCAACATAATGGCAACTATTAATACCTTCAAATATTAGTAGATAGCATTAATCTTATATAATAGAATGTGTTCACTTTGTCATTTCACATCTCTTCTTCAGTTTCTATAAATGTCCCTCAGCACTCTGACCACGTCTTCTGGATACCTTCTGCTTTGTCATTACTACTAAGATGGGGACTAGAAGGCCAACAATATACAATACAGAACAGAAAATGGAGGCCAAATCAGAGTTCTGGGGTTTCTTGTCCTTTCACCTAGAACTCTTCCAGAAAGGGAATGAATATAGGAGACATTCCTGTTAGTCTAGCACACTCTTACTCATCCTTCAGATCTCAGCTTAGGTGCCACTTCCACTAAGAAACCTACCTTTGAATAACAGTAAATGTGAACTCATATAGAAATATATGATCAAAGTCAACTTGTTGAATTTTAGTGTTATAGCCTTCAAAAATTATGCAACAAATAATGGCAAAAGAAAAAGATAGAGGGGTCAAGGAGCATTGATTAAAAGAGACTGAAGAGATAGAGTAATCAAGTGTAATGTATGTATTCTGACTGGATCCTAAACCCAAACAACTAACTGAAAAAAGAAATCACAAGACAGTGAGAAAAATTATAGTACTGAATCACTATTTGATGATATTAAGGTATTTTTTAATTATTTTTCTGTTACAGTTGTCCCCATTTTCCCCCTTGTTGCTCTCCCCTGATTTATTTTAGTATTGATAATGGCATCATTATCTTTTTTAAGTCTTTATCTGAAAGAGGTGTGTGTGTATGTGTGTGTTTACTGAAGTCTTTGCAGATAAAATGTGATGTCTGGGGTTTGTTTTAAAATCATATAGTGAGAGGAAAGAGAAAATAAGTAGGGTATAATGAAACAATATCAGCCATATGTCAACAAATTTTGAAACTGTGTGATGAGTACATGAGAGTTCATTATACTGCGGCCTTTATTTCTGTATATGTTAGAAAAATGTAAAATATTTTGCTATTACAAGAAAGCAGTAACAATTCATATAAGTCCTAATGGTTCAATATTAGAAAAAATTTTTAAAGCTTTTATTTTTTTTTTATTTTGAGAGAGAGGTAAGGGAAAGAGAAAGAGATGGAGAGAAACATCGATGTGGGAAGAGAAACAATGATGTGTGATAGAAACATCAATCAGTTGCCTCTTGCGCGCCACCAACTGGGAACCTGGCCTGCACCCCACCCATGTACTCTGACTAGAAATGGAACAGGCAACCTTTGGTTCTCAGGCCTGCACTCAATCCACTGAGCCACACCAGCCGGGCAGGACATGAAAATATTTATAGGGCATATATTAAAATTTCTGCCTCTAAGGGCCTTTATAAAGTTCAATAACATTTCTAATCACTTTGGCCCAATGCAGGTGGAAATAAACATTGAAAAGCGGAGTCATGATTAGGGATCTTCACAAGGTCTTAATATGATTAAGCTCACAAGTGAACAGAATTTAATTAATTTAGCACCTATTGACTGGAAAATCAAAATAGAAAAGAGGATTTTAGAAAATGTCCACTCTGAGAATGTCTGAACTCTGAATTGTCATCAACAATAATTGTTCCTTTCATCAAAAGATTTGCCAAGCCTTCCTTCAGATATCTGCTTCCACTCAAGCACTTAAAATAAATAACCCAAATTTGATTAACTCTGTTATTTTTGAGAGCACACCTATTAGGTAGAATACCTGTAATTACATTCTGAACGAGAGTCTTCAAAAAAATATTGGATACTATTTTTGTTGTGTTTTATTTTATGTCTTATTGAACTATAACATACACAAACAAAAAGTGCACATAAATAAACAATTGATGAATGTTCACAAGCTGAGCATATATATGTAACTGGTACTCAGATCAAGAAACAAGACAGTCCTCCCTTGTGTGTCACCTTCCAGTCACCACCTCTCCCAAGAGAAACCACTGTCCTGACTTCTAACACAAAGATCAGTTCTGCCTGTTTTTTGTGCTTTATATAAATGGAATTATACTGTCAGTAAGTACTTTCCATGTCGAGCCTTTTTCACTTGTTAGTTATTTTTTAAAAATATTTTTTGGTTAATAAAATAATATAGGTTTCAAATGTATAATTCTATATAATATTGATACATCATCTGTATATTGTATTATATGTTCACCACCCGAAGTCTAGTCTCCTTCCAATACCATTTATCCCCCCTTTACCCTCTTCTACCTGCCCCCATCTTCCTCTCCCTCTGATACCAACATATTGTTGTCTGCATCTATGTTTTCTTTTTTTGCCTAATTCCTTCACCTACTTCACCCAGACCCCCAGCCCCCTCTCCTCTGACATCTGTCAGTCTGTTTCTGTATCTATGAGTCTGTTTCTATTTTGTTTGTGTATTTTGTTCATTAGATTCCACATATAAATGAAATCATATAGTACTTGTCTTTCTCTGACTGGCTTATTTCACTTAGCATAATACTCTGTAGGGCCATTCATGCTATACTAAAGAGTAAGATGTCCTTCTGTATTATGGTAGAATAGTATTCCATTATGTAAATGTATCACAGCTTTTTTATCCACTTGGGCACTTGGGCTGCTTCCAAACCTTGGCTATTGTAAGTAGTGCTACAATGAACACAGGAGTGCATATATTCTTTTGGATCAGTGTTTTCAATTTCTTTTTGAATATATTCCCAGAAGTGGAATCGCTGAGTCAAAAGGTAGTTCCATTTTTAATTTTTTGAGGAAACTCCATACTGTTTTCTAGTGGCTGTCCCCATCTGCATTCTCACCAACAGTTCATGTGGGTTCCCTTTTCTCTACATTCTCACTAGCACTTGTTGCTTGTTGATTTATTGATGATAGCCATTCTGACAGGAGTAGATGATATCTCATTGTGGTTTTAATTTGCATTTCTCTGATGATTAGTGACATTGAGTATCTTTTCATATGTCCATTGGCCATCTGGGAGTCCTTTCTGGAAAAGTTTCACTCATTGTTATGTTGACCAGATTTATCTGTGTTGTTTTATGAAATAGTAGATATTTCATTCTAATTGCTATTTTGTATTGCATTATTTAAATAGACTACAATTTATTTATCTATCCATTCTTTCACTGATGGGGATTTAAGTCATTTCCAGTGTTTGGTTATAATAAATAATGCTGCTAAAAACACTCTTGTGTGTGTCATTGGGTGAACATATATACACATTTCTGTCAGGTATGTAACCAGCAGTGGGCTGCTGGCTTGTATGCTTATACTCAGTACTAACAGATAAAGACAGGGCAACTCACAACCAACTGTGTGAGAGTTCCAGTTGCTCTACATCCTGCCCAGCATCTGATATTCTGTGTTTTTTTAATTTTAGCCATTCTGGTGAATTTTAATTTGTGTGTTGTTTTAACTTGCATTTCACTCATGACTAATGAAGGTGAGCACCTTTTCAAATGTTTATTGACCATTTGGACATTCTCTTTGGTAAGGTGTGTCTGTTCGAGTCTTTTGCCTATTTCTCTCTAACTGCCATCCTTTTTTTTCCCTGTTGATTTGTAGTCTTGTATTCTGGATAAAAGTATTTAGTTGGATATACATATTGCAAATGTTCTTTCTGTGGGTTGTGTTTTAACCCCTTTTATGGTGACTTTTGATGAAAAAATGTTTATAATGTTAATATACTCCACTGAAATCAATTCTTTCTATTATGTTCAGTGTTTTTGCATTTTGTTTTATAAAAAATTATTCCTTTCCAAAGTCATGAAGATGTTCTACTTTTTATAGACTTTTTATTTATTTACTTGCACACAGGGAAAGGGAGGGAGAAAGAGAAAGAGGAAAACATCAGTGTGTGAGAGATACATTGATCCTTTGCCTTTCGCCCCCAACTGGGGACCTGGTCCATAACCCAGGCATGTGCCCTGACTGAGAAGCAAACTGTCAACCTCCCAGTTTGCAGGCCAGCACTCAACCCACTGAACCACATGAGCCAGGGGTCTACTTTTTTTTAAAGTTGTATTCTTTTTACCTCTTATACTTAGATCTGCGATCCATTTGGAATTTATTTTTGTGTAAGATGTTATAGATCAGGTAATGTGTCTATGGGGGTAAGATGAATCACTCTGAAATAATTAATGTGTGGTATTTGCTTGTGGAGGGGAGAAGGGAAGGTGTTTATGCTCATACACTTAGAAATATTTTTAAAATTCATACATCTTCCTGCACCCTCCTATTATTCTATCTACCATCAGTGTTCCTGCACAAGATGAGACATGGATTCAGTAATATTCATCACTCTCCTACTTAAAGTCATTTTCCTGCATTGGATGGAAAAATTATTAAGTCGATCTTAGCTCATAGCAACAACAAGAAAAGTTAAGTTAAAACCATAAAATACCTATAATTTATGAGGAATAAAGAAAAAGTTCATACTATTAACAACCAACATACATCACTTTTTTTACAATAAAACAAAAATTATCCTGCCTTCATCTGTCTTCATTATTTCTTAGACTCTCTTGCTTTCAAATCTGCCCAGTGGGGTGGCAAGTATTATTTTCAGTGAAAAGGATCTGTCAGGAAGGACCAGAGGGCATGAGGAACTGAAAGGGCAGGAATGTTCTTAGCTCCTTAATTTTGAAAGCTTAGGCTTAGAAACCACAGAGCTTGATTTAAATCATCCTTAGCCTCTGAAAACTAGAGGGAAAATTGACAGTGTCAGATAATTGTCTAAAGCAGAACATTTGAAAAAAGAATTGACAATACTTTCTGAGTGAAAGGTACTTCCAGATCAGTTTAGAATATTTCAAACCAATTTGTTACAATCTGAGTTTGGAGTTTAATTGCTGAGAATGTGCTCTTTCTTCATCAAAATGTATAAGATTTACCACCTTGTGAGATGAGATAGTTTTTCTTTAACTGCAGTATGAAGTATTAAAATAAGCCCATCTTTCATTTTACCTTTTGTGGAAAAGAAATCTATGAAAGTTTAATATACAATATACAATAAACAAGAAACCAAAATACATGGCTGAACAGGACTCTCTAGTTGTCCAAATCAGCCCCATCTTTTCACAGATGAGAAAACAGAGGCTAAAAGATGTCAGGGCTTGTCCAAGGTCCTACAGGGAGCTAACGAGAGAACGGATGAAGAGAGCTCCATTTGGAATGGAGTACAGGCCTGCAATTACCCAACGTGTTTATTTTATTGAGTGTTTTCATCCAGTTTTTATTGCCAAGAAAATAGAAAACTGCTGGCATCTGGCAACAAAAGTTCATTCATGGGAAATCCCTGTATATGAATGACCTATTGTCACAAAACCAGCCACCACATACTTGTGCTGTAAAAGAGCAACAGTCATTTATTATTATTTTCTCTCCTGGTTTTGGGGGTTCAATGGGCTCAGCCATACAGTTCTCATTTGGAGGTTTCTGATGCAGTTATAGACAAGTATGAGCTAGAGCCAGAGTCCTCTTGAAGTCTTCTTCATTTGGATGCTGCTGTCCACTGGGACCTCAGGGGTACGTGCCAAACAGAACACCTGCACGTGCTTCTGCATGAAGCCTGGCTTCCTCACAGATGGTGTCTGAGTTTCCAGAACAAGTGTCCCAAGAGAAATCAGACAAAAATTGCATTGCTTTTAATGACCCAACTTCAGAAGTCACTTAGTGTCACTGTCACTGTAATCACAAGCACACTCAGATTTAAGAGGAGAGAACAGTGCCCCCTTGTCTCCTTGGGAAGAAAGTAAAACAAGTATGCGGGATAGGAGGTAGTATTGTGGCCATGCTGAAAAATATAATTGACTGTACAGTGGTGAATATATCTCATCTTTGCCCCCAGTTTTTGACATAGACCTTCAAAAATCCTGTGAATTTCCTGTAACAACAGGGTGTCTGTTATGCTAAAGGAATGACTTTTAGTGGGACCCTAGTTAGCTACAGGATGAGGACTGGTCACCAGAAAAACCAGCCACATGATTTGAAGGTTGGAAATTTAGGCCATCCCTACCTCCTGGGAGGAGAGAGGGGCTGGACATTGAATTCAATCACATGAATAATTTAATCAATTAGGCCCAAGTAATAAAGCCCCAATAAAAACTCAGGACACTGCCCCAATAAAAACTTGGAACACTGAGTGTATTTGTTTGAGTTCCCCAGAAAAACAGAACCTATATATCTCTTGTCTGTCTCTCTCTCTTATATATTCATCAAATCTATCTATCTATTTATTTACTTATAAGTATATGTATATGTGTACACTTAAAGTATATGTATATGTACCGTTATAGATATAGATATATATATATAGAAGATGTTTCATTAGCTAGCTAGATAGATAGATGGATTTTCTATAAGGAATAACTCCTTATTATGAAGGCTGAGAAGTTAAAAATCTGTAATTGGCAAGCTGAAGTCCCTGAAGAGCTAATAATATAGGGTCAGTCCAAGTGCTAATCTAAGGGCACGAGTAGACCAATGTCCCAGTTCAAAGACAGCCAGTCAGAGAGAAGGAATTTGTTGGGAATCACCCTGCCTGGTTTCAGGAAGCTATAACCCCCACCAAGGCTAAGGCTGAGGGAGCGACATTGGACCATAATTCATTGAGGAGACAAAAGCTTATCTCCCTGGCAGGAGTGCCGCTTCTGCTCCTCTTTTCATAACTGGCTCTCAATGCTTGGTTGGTTAGCCAATGACGGGTAAGATTCCCCAAGGAGGGGAACAACCCAGGACAGGCACGATCATGTGGGAGGTCCCCAAGGAAGGACTTTGGGGGGTACAGCAAAAGGGGGTGATGGACTATCGCCCCTCAGCTTTGACAAAGCCTGAGTCCTCATTCTGTCTGCAAGAAGTCTCCTAATCTCTTGGCTGCCTTATTTCCCTTGCTCCACCTAAGCCTGAAACAATGACAGAGGGTGGTGCAGCCCTGTGCTGGAAAGGGCAGGTTCCCGGGGCAATCAGGCCTAAGAAAGAATATGTAAGATGCTGTGAAACCTGCTTTGCTTAGAATGCTCTCAATTAAATGATAAAGGTCCAAGCAAGAAGTGAGTTTGTTCCTCAAAGTTTTACAGCTTTTTAGTTATCTGACCCTGACTCAAAATAGGCCCTCAGAGTTCTTTGTTATCTATTGTTTGATCCTTACTGCCTGACAATGATTAATGAGCTTTATCTGTATTCCTTTGCAAATGAACCCAATAAAAGCCCATTGAGGAACAGCCTCATGGCCCTTCTTCTTTGAGAGATCAGCCACCTTTCCTCCCCAAGCAGATCCTGTCTTGGTAGACGTATTCTCATAGGTGGCAGCAGGGGGGGCCCTGTGGGTGGAGCCCTCCCCCACAGGAATTCTTTCTTACTCAAGCTTTTATTCTACTGGGACCCTCAGTGGATTAGGTGAGATACATCAACATTGGGGAGGGCAATCTGCGTCACTCAGTATACCAGTTCAAATGTTATTCTCATCCAGAAACACCTCAGATACACACCCAGAAATGTTTAACAAAATACCTGGGGACCCCAGACCCAGTCAGGTTGACATAAAATGAACTATGTACCACGCCTCAGTGGAACTCTTGGTTGGTGAACACACTGGTGTCCTGGGAGAGGGACACAGCCAGCTGCCATGAGGAGGGAGCACAGAAACTCTGTCCCTCTCTACTTTGATCAGCCCCCAACCTTGTCTCTTCACTTGGCTGTTCCTGATCTGTATTCTTTGTAGTAAAAGTGTAATAGTTAGAATTGCACTTTTCTGAGTTCTGTGGATCATTCTAGCAAATTATGAAACCTGAGGGGGGTGGGAGGTCATAAAATCCTTTAACTTGTCACTTGCTGGTTAGAAGTGCAGATATCCTGGGGATCCCATTTGTTGCTAGCTTCTAAAGTGGGGAAAGTCTTGTGGAGAACTAATTCTTAACCTGAAGGGTCTACACTAATTCTGGGTAGTTAATGTCAGAACAGAATTATAGTTCACTGGTTGGTGTCACAAAATTGGTGTCAGACTGTCACATCCTGTAACATTGGTTCTTCAGTTACCAAATTGCTTTGAAAATTTTTGTCATCTTTATTAGTCTTAAAGGGAATTTTATTTTATTTTTTTTTATTTTAGATTATTCAGTACAGTTTCAATCTTTTACTCCCATTCCAGCCCACCCACCCATCCCTCCCAACCTCCCTTTCATTTCCAAGCCCCGTAGTTTTGTCCATGTGTCCTCTATATTTGTTCCTGTAAACCCTTCCCTTCTCCCCTGAAATTCCCTCCCCTCTCCCCTCTGGTCACTGACATCCCGTCCTCCATTTCAGTGTCCTTTGCTATAATTTACTTGTTTCTTTGTTTTGTTGTTTAGGTTCCTGTTAAAGGTGAGGTCATATGGTATT
>CM052547.1:65291601-65309545 GCA_028533065.1 Trachops cirrhosus
TTTCATCTTGGGTAATGTACTTATGATGTGCCTTGGTGTGTTCCTCCTTGGGTCCAACTTCTTTGGGACTCTCTGAGCTTCCTGGACTTCTTGGAAGTCTATTTCCTTTGCCAGATTGGGGAAGTTCTCCTTTATTATTCATTCAAATAACTTTTCCACTTGTTGCTCTTCCTCTTCCCCTTCTGGTACCCCTATAATTCAGATGTTGGAACGTTGAAAGATGTCCTGGAGGTTCCTAAGCCTCTCCTCATTTTTTTGAATTCTTTTCTGTTTGGTTGTTTCTTTCTTCCTTCTGGTCCACTCCATTGTTTTGAGTCCCAGTTTTCTTCCCATCACTATTGGTTCCCTGTGCATTTTCCTTCATTTCACTTAGCGTAGCCTTCATTTTTTCATCTAATTTGCAACCAAATTCAACCAATTCTGTGAGCATCCTGATCACCAGTGTTTTGAACTGTGCATCTGATAGGTTGGCTATCTCTTGGTCACTTAGTTGTATTTGCTGTGGGGCTTTGTTCTGTCTGAGCCATTTTTTTTTTTGTCTTGTTGCACCTGTTACATATGAGGAACAGAGCCTTAGGTGTTCACCAGGGCAGGACAACCCAGTCTCTGGGTGTGACACTGTATGTGGGGGCGGGGTCCGAGAGGGAACAATGGTGCTTGCTCTGCTCTCTGTCAGATTTCAGTGCCTTACTCTGCTTCCCCCAAGTAAACTGGGACTTTCTGGTGCTAATTCCCATGTTGGTGGGCTTGTGCACATTGTAGGACCCTGTGGGTCTCTCCAACAAACTCTCCAATGAGGCTGGGAGTCTCTCCTCGGGCCTCAATCCCCACAGGTGTTTTCAATTGGTGTTTCGAGGCCTTATTTCCCTGCACTGGGACCCTGGGTTGCAAGGTCTGTCTTACTCCCGTTTCGCCTGGTTTATCTGCGCACAAATGTGGGATTGCCTGGTCAGCCAGCCACCTTGCACGCAGTGCCTCGCTTCACAATCACTGCCTCACTGGGTCTGCCCATTGCCACCCTGTGCACAGGGTCTGCAGCTGCAACCTGTGTGCCCAGGGACTGCTCACTGCAGTCTTGCATGCCCGGGATCCCTTACGTGCCAGGTGCCACTGCTTTTTTTGCCGTGACCCCTCTCCGCCTGGCTGCCTGACTCTCCCCTGCCTACTGGTCTGGATGAATGTGTCTATTTTAACTCCTTGGTTGTCTGACTTCCGTACCATTCAATTTTCTGTCAGTTCTGGTTGTTATTTTGTTTCTAAATTGTTATTGTCCTTATTTTGGTTGTGCAAGGGGGCACAGTGTATCTACCTATGTCTCCATCTTGGCCGGAAGTCTGGTTTTATATTTTTCATGTACCTGTCCAGTTTTTCGAACACCATTTATTGAAGAGACTGTATTTACTCCATTGTATGTTCTTGTCTTTTTTGTCAAATATTAATTAACTATAAAAGTGTAGATTTATTTGCTGAGCTCTCTGTTCTGTTCCACTGATATAAATGCCTGTTTTTATGCAGTACTGGCCTGTTTTGATTCCAATGGCTTTGTAATATCATTTGATATTTGGTATAGTGATACCTCCAACTTTGTTCTCCTTTCTCAAGGTTATCTGGGGTCTTTTTAAATTCCATATACATTTTTGGAATATTTGTTCTAGATTTGTGAAATATGCATTGTATTTTAATATGAATTGCATTGAATCTATAGATTGCTTTAGGTAGTATGAATATTTTATTTATTTAAGTATTTATTTATTTTTTTAATCCTCCCTCAAGGATAT
The DNA here is from genome assembly GCA_028533065.1 of Trachops cirrhosus. NCBI lineage: Eukaryota > Metazoa > Chordata > Mammalia > Chiroptera > Phyllostomidae > Trachops > Trachops cirrhosus. The sequence continues at coordinate 65,293,380 of CM052547.1, forward strand.
GTTTATTGATCTTAAAGAGAGAGGAAGGGAGAGAGATAGAGATAGACAGACAGAGAGAGAGAGAGAGATGTGAGAGAGAAACATTAATCTATTGCTTTCTATATGCTCCCCAACAAGGAATCTAACCCTCAGCCTAGGTATGTGTTCTGATTTGGGTCAAACCCACAACCTTTTGGATATAACCAGGATGATGCTCCAACCAACTGAGCCACCTGACCATGTCATATGAACAATTTAATGATGTTAATTCTTCCAATCCATGCTCACAGCATATGCTTCCACTTATTTGTATCTGCATCAAGTGCTTTCTTCAGTACCCTATAATTTTCCAAGTACAAGTCTTTTACCCCCTTGGTTAAATTTACTCCTAGGTACCATATTTTTTTTCTGTTGCAATAGTAAATTGGATTGTTTTCTTAATTTCTCTTTCTAAGAGTTTGTCATTGATGTATTAGAATACCACAAATTTGGGGGAATTAATTTTGTATTCTGCTACTTTGCCTAATTCATTTTTAGATCTCAAAGTTTTTTTTAAGATTTTATTTATTTATTCATTTATTTATTTTTTTAGGAGGGAGAAGGAGAGGGAGAGACATATCAATGTGTGGTTGCCTCTCATGTGGTCCCCACTGGGGACCTGGCCCACAACCCAAGCATGTGCCCTGACTGGGAATCGAACCTGAGATGCTTTGGTTTGCAGCCTGCACTCAATCCACTGAGCTATGCCAGTCAGGTAGATCTCAGTTTTTTTAATGAAGTCTTTAGGGTTTTCTATGTACAATATCATGCCATCTGTGAATAACAGTTTTACTTCATTCTTTCCGGTTTGGATGTCTTTTATTTCTTTTTCTGGTCTGATTGCTGTGTTTAAGTATTCCAGTACTATGTTGAATGAGAGAGGTGAAAGTGGACATCCTTGTCTTGTTCCTGATCTTAAGGGAAACGTTCTTAGTTTTTGTTCATTGAGTATGATGTTGGCTATGGGTTTGTCATATATGGTCTTTATTATGTTGAGGTATGATCCCTGTATTCCCACTCTGCTGGGAATTTTTATTATAAATGGATGCTGGATTTTATCAAATGCTTTTTCTGTATCTTTTGATAGAATTATGTTATTTTTACCTTTCATTTTGTATGTGATGTATCACATTTATTGATTTGTGAATATTGTACCAACCTAGCATCACTGGAATAAATCCCCCTTGATCATATATTGCTGGATCTGGTTTACTAATATTTTGTTGAGGATTTTAGCATCTGTGTTCATCAAGGATACTGGCCTATATTTTTCTTTCTTGGTAGTGTTTTTATCTGGTTTTGGAATTAAGATAGTGTTGGTCTTGTAAAAAAGCTTGGAAGTCTTCCCTTTCCTTCAATATTATGGAATATTTTGGGAAGGATAGGTGTTAGTTCTTCTTTGAATGTTTGGTAAAGTTTGCCTGTGAAGCCATCCAGTCCAGGACTTTTGTTTGCTGGGAATTTTTTGATTACTTCTCAATTTCATTAGTTGATGTTGGTCTATTCAGGGTTTTTGATTCTTACTGATTGAGTTTTGGAAGATTGTATGCTTCTAGCAATTTGCCCATTTTACCCAGGTTGTCCAATTTGCTGGCATATAGTTGTTCATAGTATATTCTTACTAACCTTCGGTTTTTGGTGGTGTCAGTTGTTACTTCTTTCATTTCTGATTTTTTAATTTGGGTCATCTCTCTTTTCTTCTTGATGAGTCTGGTTAAAGGTTCATCAATCTTGTTTATCTTTTCAGAGAGCCAGGTCTTGGTTTTATTGATTTTTATTTTTAATCTCCATGCCATTTATATGCACTCTAATCTTTATTATTTCCTTCCTTCTACTTACTCAGGACTTTGTTTATTGTTCTTTTTATAGGTTTGTTTTTAGGCATAAGGGTAGATTATTTATTTGAGATTTTTCTTATTTCTTGATGCCTGTAATGCTATGAACTTCCCTCTCAGCACTGCTTTCTTTGTGTCTCATAGATTTTGGGTTGTTGTAGGTTTATTTTCATTTGTTTCTAGGCAACTTTTGATTTCTTATTTGCTCTCATTGTAAGCCCATTCATTGTTTAATAGCATATTATTTAGCTTCCATGCGTTTGAATGTTTTTCAGGGTTTTTTTTAATTGTTGTTGATTTCTAGTTTTATACCATTGTGATCAGGGAAGATGCCTGATATGAATTCAATCTTCTTGAATTTATTAAGACTTATTTTGTGTCCTAACATGTGGTTTATCTTTGAGAATGCTCCATGTATATTTGAGACATGTATGAGCAGAATGTATATGCTGCTGCTGCAGGATGAGATATTCTATAAATATCAATTAAATCCGTTTGGTCCAGTGTGTCATTTAAAGTCACCATTTCCTTGTTGATTTTTTTTTTTTGGTTTGGAAAAATCTATCCATTAATATCAGTTGGGTGTTAAAATCCTCTATTATGACTGTAGTTCACCAAGAATTTTTAAAACAATATATTTAGCTGTTTGTATATTGTGTGCATATATGTTTACAAGGGTTATATATTCTTGTTTGATCAATTTCTTTAGTAAAACATTATATTTCTATTCTAAGACACTCATTTTCACTCCATATTTTAATATTTCTATAATAAAGGTATGCCTTTTAATCAATGTGTTTTTAATTATGTAATAGTATAATTGGCAACATTTTTTTCTTTTTTGGTGACATTTATTTTATTGGTGTACTTTATAAACATTGGCATCCTAGAGCTATGAAATAAGGTAAATGATTAGCACAAAATCTCCCAGTCAGTCCATGGTAGAACTGGGACTGAAAATAAGTTTTCCAGAGTTTTAAACTAGTTTTTAGTTATTAGATAACATTTCCATCAAAAAATGGAGCTCTTCCCAAGTTGCTTTTATGCCATATCTTGTGAATTTAAAGAACCTATAAGCCCTGGCTGATGTAGCTCAGTGGATTGAAACTGCAAACCAAAGGGTATCCGGTTCAATACCCAGTCAGGGCACATGCCTGGGTTGCAGGCCAGGTTCCCAGGAGGGGACGTGTGAGAGGCAACCACCCATTGATGTTTTCTCCCTCTCTTTCTCCTTCCCTTCCCCTCTCTCTAAAAATAAATAAATAAAATCTTTAAAAAAATAAGGAAGCTATTACTCTTTTCCAGATATCTCCCATTTGATGTTAGAAGGGAAGAAATAATGAGTTTCAGAGACACTCTCATGACAAGTTTCTTGCAGCTGGGACCTCACCTAATGTCACTGCGTATAGCAAATAATAATACAGGAATGTCTGACATATTTCATGGGACATCCTTATGCTAAATAATAATTTGTTTTTATCTGAAATTCAAATTTAACTAGGCACTCTGTATTTAATCTGGCAACCATAACCTTACCCAGTTTTTGGAAGATAGGAGGTCAGTGCACTGATTTTGACTTTCTTTTTTAAAATTGTTTATTATTTTTTCCTTTTATTAAATTCATTAGGGTCACACTGGTTAACAAAATTATACAGCTTTCAGGTGGATGATTCCACAACACATCTGTACTCTGTATTGTGTGTTCACCACCCTATGTCAAGTCTCCTTCCATCACAATTTATCCCCCCTAAAACCTCATCTACCTTCCCTTATCCTGTTTCCCTCAACCATGTCCGTGAGTTTTTTTCTTTTTTTTCTCAATCCGTCTACCACTCTCCACTCAGCCCCCCATTATTCCTCCTGGTGTTGTCTTTCCACAAGATTCTCAGTGAGGGGAGCCCGACAGGGAGGCATGAGATGTTCCAGTTAACCAGGAACTCTCTGGAGAGTGTCTGACCCAGGATTTTGAGAGCTCTCTTGATTCAGCTCCTAAAATTCATGTTGGCAGTGTTCCACATACTCATTTTGGCTAAATGCCAAGTGGCCTAGTATTAAAATAAATATTGGGTTGAAGCTAAATATCACCAACTTAGAATGAACTTCTGGAGCAGGTTGTTTTCCTTAAAAACTCACAGCCTGAATGGAATTAAATAGCAAAGTAAAAATATGGTTTGTAAAGGTTATTTTGTTTAATGTCATAAATAATAACAAACTAATAATTTTGCAATGATTATAAATATGGTTTGTATATAATCTCTATTATTCTGTTTTCCATTTTTATTTAAAATTATACAAACATTTGTTGACTCAAATGGATAGTATATAAACAATAAAGTACAATAAAAAAGAAATAAACAAAATTTTAAAAACAAAAAAGAATAGTGTTATCTAGAGGCATTCCTGTCTAATATCCCTATTAGCTGCTGATTTATTTCTTAGTGATTTAACTATTTGAAAGTTTTTAATCCTTGATTTTGTATATAAAATTAACAGTTTTGCAATCATTAATTACAGTAGCAATTTACTCTTGTAATAAATATATGTTAATATTTATATTTAAATTGACTGATATAATTTTAATATTTGAAACTCACAAGAAGCTTTTCTTTTAACATTGTGTCTAGAAGCTCACCTCTATTTAAAAATGAATATTAAGATGTTAACAATAAGTTCAAAAGAATGCTAGTCTGTTTTAGTTAACTGATCATTTATTTATTTATTTAATTCTAGTTGCAGTCAGGTCTTTCTTTAAAAATCTGATCGGCCAATTTAGCATTTTCCACCAACACAGGTTGCAGAAACCTCACAGTCTCCACGATCTTTTGCTTAGGTGCTGCCTTTGTGGGAGCCTTAGCAGCAGCCATTGCTGTCTTTTTAGAGGCTTGCTTAGCCTTTTATTGCTTCCTTAGCAGCCCTGATAGCTTGTTTTTGAGCTTCCCTAACTTTAGATTTCTGATTCCTCCTGGCCTTGCATATCAGCGAGAGATGCACCAGTGATGGCCCTCTGGAATTTGACTGCACCAGCAGGTTCTTTTCTTTTGAATCTCTTCCAACTCTTTCTGTGCATTCTGCTGTAGAGGAAAGTTCAGTTTATCTGTTAAGGATTCCTCTTGGAAAGGCATGACGACTCGCATTTTGCATTAAGAAATTAGAAAACCTTCCTGTTGGTCCTGGTGTAGTGCCTCATGTGTTAGGGATTGATCTTGTGCCCACTGAAACTACATAGCTCCACCTTCCTGGCTGCAGCTGCCAGAAAGATGGTGAAGTGATATTTAACTGATTTTTTAAAAACTCCAAGTGTGGTCCTGGACCAGCAGCATCACCTGAGATTAATATGCTGTGTTTCAGGCTAACCCCAGATTTACAGAATCAGGATCCTGAGGGTGGAGCTGCATTTTAACAAGCCCTCCAATTGATTGAAATTTTCATTGAAAGACTCTGGCCTTATAAAGAATCTCTTAGCCACTGGCTAGAAATGTGTGATTTCAGGCTCATCCTAGACCTAGGGAATTGATATCTGCATCATAACAAGATGCTTAAGTGATTTTTTGTGCACATTAAAGTCTGAGACCTCATGTCCTACCTAAAAGATATCTAAACTGACTGTTGTGTTTCATCATAACTGTCTCTCACCAGCTGACACTGAAGGACCAGGGACTTTGAGTGATCCCTGTCCCCACACTGACAACTAGACCTGATTTAAGACTCTTTCCTAGTGAATGAAATATGAGAATTATTTTCACCAACAATGAGCAGATGTCAATCTCATTCAATTCTTCCATTCTGTCCACAGTGTTCCTTTTTAATCCTTAATTAGCATAACTACCACAGGAACCTGCTACCTCCTGCTAGCCTTTTCCCTTGGTTTTGTTACACAGCAACAACTAACTGACACAATGTCTCCTATGATAGCTTCATCAAAGTCATTGTAAAGGCTTACCCAAAAGATACATTGGGAGATAATACACAGAGGTTGGCAAAGGTGGGCTTACAGTTATGAGTATGCAAAAGAGTTTATTGTTATATTTTTATTTATTAATTTATATTTTTCCATACGAACTACTATAAATTTACTTTTGCCCACCCCTGTATAAAGGTCTTCTAACCCTGCTTCTTCTAAAACAGGATTGCCAGCCTGGCTGTATATTAAAATCACCTGGTAGCTTTAAAAATTCTGATATTTAAGGAGCCATCCAGACAACTAAATCTGAATCTCTGAAGATGAGATGAAAGCATTAGTCTTTTACTCAAAGGTGCCCAGGGGATGATTCCAATATGTAGCAAAAGCAAAGGCAAAATGATCTAAAGTCTGGTTTGATTACCATACCTTCTACATGCAATATGGTCTATGCTGCTAACCTTGATGCTCATGGAATTTGAAGTTCAAGCAAATGAAACCCAAAAGGTTTCTTAGTTTGGGAATATCTTATTGTCTCACAGATGAACCTTTTAGGCAGGAGGCAAGTGAGCTCTACCAAGATCATCAGTTTAAAAAACCCCTATTAATTGTAAAATCCACACTAAATGCTTCAGACATATCAAATTTGGTACATCAAATGTTTGCCATAATACTAATATCTTATTTCCTATTCTTTCTATTCTGGTGACTCTCCCAAATGTGTTTAGTCACATTCCCCACCCACTCCCTTACCTTATGAGAAGGAAAAAGATCTTACATGTAAGGGTCAGAGTCTTGTCAGCAGTTTGGTGTCAACTATTAAGTTTGAACTGAAAGTTGAATATTGGTTCTTATCTCTCAACATAGTCTTTTAGGAGAAAATATACATTTTTAACAACTCTTCTGCAGTAAGACTATTGTTTTAAGTTTAACCTAAATCTCTTCAGCAGCTGAACAAGTTCATCACTGCCCTTGAAGAGGAATTCTTGATTACAGCTCTACAATCCCAGATGAGCTTGGGAATTTGAAATTTTTGGAGTATAGAAAGGTAATGCAGTGAGTATTGCATATTGTATTATATCTCCAGGGAGGGCTAAAGCAGCATCCTGTAAGAAACACATTTAAATCTGTGCAATGAAACATAAAAGTTCATAGTAAGCAAGATAAATAGACATTATAAACAGTCTCATGTACATTCTGGTTTTATTATTAAATTATGAGAAAACTTTAGTTCTCAGGGCTTTTTTCTTGGGCATTATGGATAAGAGATTGTACATTGCAAGTTACTGTAAAAAAGTTAAAAAGAGTGAACTTCGATTGGGAAAAGCTGAAGGGAAACAAATGAACAATAGCAGTGGTATACACTGGAAAAGCTCATTTAACAGATATTTTTTCCCATAGGCCAGCTGGATCTGAAGTGAGAATTATCTGGCCCCTGAGCAGACTAGGCTCAGAGCTCCAACTAGGAGATCTTGCAATAAAAAAGAGACTGATTCAAATTGGGAGAGAGGTTTATAGAGAAAGATCAAATGATGAAAATAATAAAAAGCTTCGGGAGCACCCAGAAATGGCATCTTGTATGTGGGCTAATTGTTTTCAGTGGTGATTCATCCCCCAAGCAGTTTGCAGCTGTCTTCTCTTTATTTCTCCCTTTCTTTTAATTCACAATGTGCTAGTGGTGGGTGGTTCAGGACATCTTGGCCCGCCAAGATTGGAATTGGGAAACTGTAGCCCTGCTTTAGAAATATAGGCTGGTTTTCTTTCTCAGAATATTCCTGAAGATTTTTCTTTCGGCTTTTACTTTTATAGAATGAATCCAATGTGAGATGTATCTGTTCAAAGATAGGCTAAAAATTCAGAAGCAAATCATTGCTTCCTCTCAAACACTTTGCTAAATAGAATAACCACGCACATCAGATGTGTAAGTCACTTTTAAGATAATCTTAGGTGTTTTGTAATGTAAATTTTATCAACATATAGTGCACATACAAAAAAGTAGAAAACTCATAAATGGATTCAGAACCTTCATTTAACCAGATGCCCAGGGAATACTGATACCCTTTAAAGTCTGAGAAATACGGTTATAGACATTATCAGAATTAATTCTGATTATGATCACATGAGGATGGGAGGAACAAGAGCCTTATTTATTTATTTATTTATTTATTTATTTATTTATTTTCAATATCTTTTTTTCCAGCTTTATTAAGGTATAATTGAAAAAACAACGTTAAAAAAAGATAACTTTCTCTGGAGCATGTCCATGCCTTTCTTCCCTTCTGGTGTGCATCTTTACTTTTGTCTCCTAAACTCTAAGGGTCCCCATGAGTTTTTCAACCAGGGGAGCAATGGGCAGTGGTGGCTTGTTCTGGGCTTACCCTTTCAACCTGTCTGCAAGCCCCCCTTTTCTCTGACTTTTTAGTGAGCAAACAGCAGCCCTGCTGTAGCTCAGTTATTTCCTATAACACTTCTAGAGAGTCAAAGCCACCCCACCTAGTCTTTCTCCTGTTGCTTCTTCTATCCTAGGTCCTTCCTTGTTTCATTGTCCCCAGCTTAATAATAGTCCTCTCAAAAAAGAGAGAGATAATTGATATATAACATTGTGTATATTTAAGGCCTATAACATGTTGATTTCATACACTTACATATTGCAAAATTATTATCTTTGTAGTGTTTGCTAATACCTATATCATATCACTTATTTCTTGTGAGAACACTTAAGATCTACTCTTTTAGTGACTTTCAAGTATATATTGCAGTATTTTAAACAATAATCACTATGCTGTGTATTAGATACCTAGAATTTATTAATCTTAAAACTGGAAGTTTTTACCCTTTGACCAATATCTCCCTATTTCTGCCACCCTCGGCCCCAGGAACCATCTTCTAGTCTCTGAGACTTTTTCAGTCTCCACATCTGAGTGAGATACAGTATTCATCTTTCTCTGTCTAACTTATTTTGTTTTGCATCATACACCCCAGTTTCATCCATGTTGTCTCAGATATCAGGATGTCCTTCCTTCTCATGGCTGAATAATATTCTACATCATCTTTAGCCATTCATCTATTTGTGGTACTTAAGTTGTTTCTACATTTTAGCTATTGTGAATAATCCTGCAGTGAACATGGGAGTTAGATATCTCTTCAAGATCCTCTTTATAGCCATAAGTGAGGTTGCTGCATCATGAGGTAGCTTTATCTTTAATTTTTTGAGGAAACTCCATATTGCTTTTCATAATGGTTAAACCAATTTACATTGCCAGCAATATCCCATTTTAGAGATGAGGAAGCAGAAGCATAGAAAGCCTTTGGAAATATGAATTTAGAAGAAGACTGACACTAGAGCACAAGCTTATAATCATTATACTATGTAACCTTTAAATTATTTTATAAGCATTTGATTTATGTGTAAATTTTTAGGACCTTATTTTGGCATAAATAAAGAATAACAAACCCACAAAGTGAACAAGCTTTGAATAAAATGGGCATCTGGTCTTTTTAGTATTGACTTTGGGGAATGCTGATATTTTGCTGGCGAATGATTAAACAGATAGAGAATTGTTTTGTTTTGTTTTTTTTCCCCTCTCAGGAAAGGTGGGCAGTTTGGTGTGGGTGAGTAAGCCAATGAGTAAATGAGCTGATAATGATGAACTTCACCTCAGCCCTATGATTCCAGATAACAGAACAATTAATATACGCTAGCAACATTTGTTCTCCAAAATTCTACCACCCTTTCCTATTCCAGGAAATGACTTACTGACAAGAAACACTCTCCCCAAATGATTTAGATAAGACTGCCTCTCTACTCTTTCTCATGACTCTCATCAGATTTGCAGATGACTTTCTTATTTATCCTGTGACCACCAAACACAGACCTTTCTCCTTTTGCTAGAACTTGACAAAAGGCCAGAGGCAGACCTTCCATTTCCAGCTCTTTGTCTCATGAATGATTAGCTGAGATTAAAACTATTTGTCTCTATGAATCTAGCTAGACACAGAGATAAAATTTCCTGTTCAGCCGACTGACAGCACCTGATTGCAAAATATTTCAACTCTAAATTACTCCACCTGTATAATTTGCCTACTCCTCTGTATAGAAGCCTAAGCCAAACTACCTTGCTGAAACACTGCAGGGTGTTCTGTCTATTTTATAGTCTTAATAAAATTAATGGCCTTACTTTTTCCATTTTTGTCTTGGGAGAGATCATGTTTTCATGTCTTTAATGACTAAGGGTTGGTGGTTAACCTGGTAAAGGTAAACCTTGCCTAATAATACCTGAGCTTTGTAGTATCAGGGGAAAATATAACACTTTTGAATCTTGCAAGAATATCTTATCTCCAATTTACTGTCATCTTGCCCCAGGTTTGGTAAGTCTAACAAGCTACTATCCTCTCAGGTGTGCTCTAGGGCCCAGGACATCACCTGGGCTCTAATATTAGCTTATATTAAGTCCCTTCTTAGCAAGCTCAGCAGCCTCTGGGTTTCCAGCTGAAGTGCTGAAGATGTTTGAAAATATAAGAATGTTTAAAGCAGAAGTCCTCTAAATGTTTAAATGCATATGAAGTTACAGAGTTGATCTGAAAAGCATTGGAAAGTTTTGAACTAATATCTATAATACAGATGTTTTTTCAACATTTGCATTTCATTTAATATCAATTTTCTCTTCTAGAAGCCTGCTTAACATGTGAACACAAAAGGCATTAAGGAAGAAATGTATATTTATACAATTTAATTCGTCACAAGGAAGAAAAAGAAACCACTCTTCTATACTTTACGAAAAGACATGCTTTCTATAAAAGAGAATTCTAGAAGTAGGAGGGGAAGGAAACTTTCATTTACTACATCTTTCATTTTTGCCATTATAGAAGCAATCCTGAAATAAATAAAAACCCATCTGAGCATCCTTCTTTGAATTGCATCTCTGTTTTGGATTCAGTGTTTAATGATTAAAAAATAGAGAATAAATAAATAGAGAATTTGGATTAGCAAAATGATTTTGGGCTTGAATTTCTAATCCTGACAATTGAATGTACTATTTGGTGGTCTTTCATATAAAGTGTATGTTGTATTTACTGAATTAAAATTAGAAACATTTTTAGGTTCTCTTAAAATCTGAGCTAAGGCATCAGCACAAACAGGAACTTAAAAATCTATTGGTTACTGTTTCTGTAAAACTCTACAAAGCTATTAGAATTCTTATAACCAAAAGTGTCAATATACAAATGTTTATAACTATAAAAATTTTTTATTCTGCACATAGACTATGTAGAAAGATCAGCTGCTTACATCTCAGACATTTTTACTGCCTACCACCAATCTGTTTTCATGGAAATATCAAGCATTATTTTTATATCTGTATTTTCTGATCTGCCTCTGGAGAGTAATTAGGCAGAACAAGAACACTGAAGATAATTAAAAGGTTGTAGTAGATTTCAGAGGTAGCAAGAAATAACATCAGGCAAAATATAGACCTTTAGCACTATGGCAACAGAGTGAGTGGTTGAATTTTGAGCCTAAGACAATTGAATTATTTCTGTAGCATGAATATACTGTTAGATTTTGCAGAGTTATCTTAGTGTTTTTACAAAATAATTTCTTTACTCTAAATCAATACATAGGATCGCAAGATCATGGTTCATCATTTTTTTCTAAATTAATTGTAAACTGAGGTAATCTAAGATCAAAATATTTATTTTTTCTAGTTTTATTGAGATATAATTGACATTGTACAAGTATAAAGTGTACAAAGTGATGATTTGATGCATGTATATAATGTGAAATGATTACCACAATAAGATTAGTTAACATCTCCATGAACTCACATACCTTTTGTGTGTGTGTGGTAAAAACATTTAAGACTTACTCTCTTTAGCAATTTTCAAGTATATAGTACAGTATTGTTAACTACAGTCACTATACTGTATACATAAATCTCCAGTATTAATTCATCTTGTAATTAGAAGTCTGTACTCTTTGACCACTGATTCCCCATTTCCCCTACCCCTTAGCCCATGACAACCACCAGTCTAATATTTGTGAGTATGAAAAATTCTATTCAGGCCTGGACTGGTTTTGTGCAGTGGGCTGGGTGTCGTCCTGAAGGTTGTCGCTGCCTCAACTCCCATCAGGGCACATGCCTGGGTTGTGGGAGCATGTGAGAGGCAACCAATCAATGTTTCTCACATTGATATTTCTCTCCCTCTCTTTCTCTCTTCCTCCTCCTCTCTCTGAAAATAAATAAATAAAATCTTTAAAATTAAAAAAATTTTATTCAGTTCCTCTGATCATTTTTAAATTGGATGATTGATGATGATGTGCTATTTAGTTGTATGAGTTCCTTATATTTTTTAATGTTAACCCCTTATCAGATACATAGTTTGCAAATATTTTAGGTTACCTTTTCATTTTGCCGATTGTTTAATTTGCTGTGAAAAAGCTTTTCATTTTGATGTAGTCTCACTTGTTTATTTTTTGTTTTTATTGCATGTGCCAAAACCAATGTTAAGATATTTTCTTTTATGAGTTTTATAGGTTGGGGTCTTCTATTTAAGTCTGGAATCAAATTCAAGCTAATTTTTGTGAGTAGTATATGATAGACATCCAATTTCATTCTCTTGCAAACAATTATTCAGTATAAACTTTCCTTTTAGAACTTCATTTGCTGTATCCCATAAGTTTTGGTTCATTGTGTTTCCATTTTTGTTTGTTTCAAGAGTTTTTTTACTTCCCTTTGGATTTCTTCTTTGATCTATTGGTTGTTTAGGAGTGTGTTGTATAATTTCCATAGGTTTATGAGTTTTCCTTCTATTATTTATTTCTAGTTTTATATTATTTTGGTCAGAAAAGACTGTTGATATAATTTTATTCTTCTTATATTTGCTAAGACTTATTTTGTGACATAACACATGATGTATCCTAGAGAATGTTTCATATGTGCTTAAGAAGAATGCATATTCTGTTGCTGTTGGATGAAATGATATATATATATGTCTATTAGGTACATATAGTTTAAAGTATAGTTCAAGTCCAATGTTTTCTTATTGATTTGCTGTCTGGATTATCTATCCATTGTTGAAAGCAGGGTATCAAAGTCCTTCACTATTATTGTTTTGTTGTTTATTTCTCCCATCAGATGTATTAGAATCATCTGTTAGTATTTGCTTAATGTAGTTAGGTGCATATATATTTACAATCATTATATCTTCTTATGAATTGACCCCTTTATTATTATGTAATGACCTGTTCTTGTCTCTTGTTACAGTTTTGGACTTCAAATCTATTTTTCTGATAAAGTATAGCTACCTCTGCTCTTTTTGGTTTCTATATGCATGAAAAAACATTTCCCATTCCTTCACTTTGACCCTAAGTATGTCCTTAAAGCTTAAATAAGTCCCTTGTAGACAGCATATAGTTGGGTCTTGATTTTTTTATTGTGTTTATTATTATTTTTAAAGATGTTATTGGGGTGACATTGCTTAATAAAGTTATATAGGTTTCAAGTGTACATTTAAAAAATTCATTCAGCCATTCTACACCTTTCTTTTTTAGCAGAAATTTATTTCTCACAGTTCTGGGAGTGGGAAGTACAAGATCAGGGTGCCAGCAGAGCTGGTTCTGGCATGGACTCTCTTCCTGGCTATTCAGCCATCTACACCTTTTGATTACAGAATTTAATCAATTTACATTCAAAGTAATTACTGATAGGAAGGACTTATAATGCAGGCTAATTGTTTTCTGGCTGTTTTGTAGGTCTCTTGTCTGTTTCTTTCTCCCTCTCTTGTTGTCTTCTTTGGTAAATTGATGATTTTCCATAGTGGTATATTTTGATTTCCTTGTCTTTTGTGAATTTAATCTAGGTTTTTCATTCATGTTTACCATAAGGCTTTCATAAAACATCTTATAAATATATAGTCTATTTTATAGGCTGAGTTTTTTTACTTTTCTTTTTAACTCTTTAACTCAAGAACCATACATATCATCAAGATTACAACAAATGCCAAATTATTTGATTCCAAGTTCCTGAAGCTCTTTAGGCATTTATATTATTCTAATTTTTTAAAAAAATATTTACTTTCTTTTAGAGAATGGGGAAAGGAGAGAGAAAGAGGGGGAGAGAAACATCAATGTGTAGTTGCCTCTAGCATGCTCCAACTGGGGACCTGGCCCACAACCCAGACATGTGCTCTGACTTGGAATAGAACCAGCGACTCTTTGGTTTGCAAGCTGGCATTCAATCCACTGAACCACACCATCCAGGGCAGTATATTATTGTAAAAGAAATGTTCAGGATGGTCATGTATCACTCTAGGGATGATATGTACTTTGGGATTACCAGAGTGTATTATTCTTCAGCAAAACTAATTCCTTTGAGCCTGTTTGTTTTTTTCAAATTTCTACAGTTCTTTGGTTCTACTTCATGTTGACCACAGGAATCTACTTCTTTGTATAGTAGAAGCATAAAATACTATATAACTACATATAGTTTATAAAAACCTTTTATGTTGTGCTTTGCAATGCATGAATATTGCTAACTTAGTGTCCAAAGCAAAAGCTTTTCCAACAAATATTGAAAAGTTCATGACTATGGGAAATAAATTTAAATGAATCAAATTTAAATTTGCTAAAAATAATAAAATGATAAAATAATTAGGGTAGCTACTATATTATTATTAAGATAAAGAACCCCTCCCCAACAATCTCATGCTATGTATTAGGAGACATTGCTGGTTATGGTGATGGGGGCCAGTGATGGGGGCCAGGGATGGTAACTGATTTTGGAGAATGTGATGTCATAGTTAGTATAATTTTAGCAACACCTCAAAGAGATAGGTTACTAATATTCTCATTTTATTGAAGGTGAAACTAATATCCAGTGTCTATCATTACATGGTTAGAAATGATAGAAACAAGACTCAAATGCACATTTAGCATTCAGATGATTAGTAACACTGTTTTTCTAGAGCTGCCTTTATTAGAATGGTACTCAAGTACAGACTATATGATTGATGGCAAAACACTGTATTTGGCTTTGGCTTTGTTTTCATTTTATACAGATTGTCAGAACATTATAAAATTTGACTCTTCATGTAACAATTTCATACACTATGTTCCTTTACAGAATCTCTGCCTATAAAAATTGTTATTGTTGGTATATACTACAAGGGAATTCCGGCCAAGATGGAGGCATAGGTAGACACACTGTGCCCCCTTGCAAACTGAGATAGGGACAACAACAATTTAGAAACAGAATAACAACCAGAACTGACAGAAAATTGAACTGTATGGAAGTCAGACAACCAAGGAGTTAAAATAGATGCATTCATCCAGACCGGTAGGAGAGGTGGAGTTGGGCGGCCGGGCAGAGAGGGGTCACAGCACAAATAGCGTTGGGACCCAGCACCTAAGGCATCCCGGGCGTGCAAGACTGCAGTGGGCAGACCCTGGGCGCACAAGCGGCAGCTGGCAGACCCCAGCGAAAGGGTGGCAACTGCCAGACCCAGTGAGGCAGCAATTGTGAAGCAAGGCACTGTGCGCAACCCAGGATCCCAGCGTTGGGAAATAGAGCCTTGTGGCACTGATTGAAAACACCTGTGGGGGTTGAGACCCAAGGAGAGACTCCCAGCCTCACAGGAGAAGTTGTTGGAAAGACCCACGGGGTGCACAAGCCCATCTACATGGGAATTAGCACCAGAGAGGCCCAGTTTGCTTGGAGGAAGCGGCAGCAGGGACTGATATGACGGAGGTCCCACGGAGAGCAGAGCAAGCACCATTGTTCCCTCTCGGACCCTGCCCCCACATACAGCCTCACAACCCAGAGACTGGGTTGCCCCGCCCTGGTGAACACCTAAGGCTCCACCCATCATATGTAACAGGCATGACCAGACCAAAAAAACAAAAAGATGGCTCAAACAGAAGAAAAAATGAAAGCCCAGGACCAATACTTTTAAGCAACTGAGAGATAGCCAACCTATCAGATGCACAGTTCAAAGCACTGGTAATCAGGATGCTCACAGAATTGGTTGATTTTGGTCACAAATTAGATGAAAAAATGAAGGCTACAATAAGTGAAATGAAGAAAAATGCACAGGGAACCAATAGTGATGGAAAGAAAGCTGGGTCTCACATCAATGGAGTGGACCAGAAGGAAGAAAAAAACATATAATCAGAAAAGAATGAAGAAATAAGAATTCAAAAAAATGAGGAGAGGCTTAGGAACCTCCAGGACATCTTTAAACATTCCACTATTCGATTTATAGGGGTACCGGAAGGAGAAGAGGAAGAGCAACAAGTGGAAAAGTTATTTGAATGAATAATAAAGGAGAACTTCCCCAATCTGGCAAAGGAAATAGACTTTCAGGAAGTCCAGGAAACTCAGAGAGTCCCAAAGAAGTTGGACCCAAGGAGGAACACACCA
>CM052547.1:65310045-65321982 GCA_028533065.1 Trachops cirrhosus
GGGTTAGCAACAGGGGAGTGGGAGGGGGAGAGGGGGGAAAAGGTACAGAGAATAAGTAGCATATATGGTAGGTAGAAAATAGAAAGGGGGAGGGCAAGAATAGTATGGGAAATGTAGAAGCTAAAGAACTTCTGATGCATGGACGTGAACTTAAGGGGGAATGTGGGTGGGAGGGGGTGTGCAGGGTGGAGGGGAATGAAGAGGGGGTAATGGGACTACTGTAATAGCATAATCAAGAAAATATATTTAAAAAATATATACTACAAGGTCATTGTAATGAAAACAGCATGGTACTGGCATAGAAACAGATACAGAAATGAATAGAACAGAGACCCCCAAAATAAACACACACCTATATGGTTAATTAATCTATGATAAAGGAGGGAAGAATATACAAATGGTAGTAAAGACTGTCTCTTCAATAAATGGTGCAAAAGATGAAACTGGATCACTTTCTTACACCATATATAAGAATAAAACATGGATTTAGGACTACAATGTAAGACCCCAAACCATAAAATGCCAAGAAGAGAACATAGGCACTTGACTTTCTTACAATGGTCTTAGTAATGTATATTTTTTTTGGATATGAAGCCACAGGCAAAGGAAACAAAAGAAAAAACATATGGGACTACATTGAATAGAAGAGTTTTTGCACAGCAAAGGAAATCATCAACAAATAAAACAAAAGCTACTGAATTGGAGAAGATATTCACCAATGATATGTCCAAAAAGGGGTTAATATACAAACTATTTAAAGAACTCATACAACTTAACACCAAAAAAACCCAAACTATCTGATTAAGATATGGGCAGAGGACAAAACAGACATTTCTCCAAAGAAGGCAGATGACCAATAGACATATGAAAAGATACTTGACATCACTAATCATCAGAGAAATGTAAATTAAAACCACAGTGAAGTATCACCCCACACTTGTCAGAAGGGTTATCATCAACAAACAAAAGTGCTGGTGAGGATGTGAAGAAAAAGGAACCCTTGTGCACTGTTGGTGGGAATGTAAATTGGTGTAGCCACTGTGGGTAACAGTATGGAGAGTCCTCAAAAAATTAAACATACAACTACCATGTAACCCAACAATTTTGCTTCTGGGTATTTATCTGAAGAAATTTAAAACATCAATTCCAAAAGATATATGCATCCCTATGTTCACTGTAGTGTTATTTACAACAGCCAATATATGGAAGCAACCTAAGTGTCCATTGATAGATGAATGGATAAAGAAGATGTGGTACACATGCACAATGGGATATTATTCAGCTATAAAAAGAATGAAATCTTGTCATTTGCAACAACATTGATGGATCTAGAGGATATTGTGCTCAGTGAAATAAGGCAGTCAAAGAAAAGACGAATATCACATGATTTCACATAGATATGGACTCAAAAATCAAAATAAATGAATAAACAAAACACAAACAAAACAAAACAAAAAAACTATTATTGTTGATTTAGGCTTCCCCTTTTCTGTGAAGAAGAGTTATCTTTTACTAAACTCAAAATGATAAACTATTGATCAAACAAAGCAAAATAAAATATTTGAGGGAGTAAAAGATATACTGGGCTTCCTGAGGGATGATTTGGGCCTCTTTGTTCAAGTTCTAAATATACTAAATACAGAAAACAGACTCATTAAGTGCATCATGGAAAGTATTCATGAACGACATAGAGAAATGTTAATTCATAAAAAGCTCACAGTATTGTTTCTTGTAGTCAGAGCACCTATATGTTTTAGTTTTTAGAAGACATATCACTATTAAAATTGTTTAATCTTTCTGGAGCTCAGTTTTCTCATCTTCAGAATAGGAACAAAAAAATCCTATTCTTGCTTTTTGGAGATGTGAAGCTCAAATGAAATGATATGTGTTCATATTGACTTTTGTGCTATTCCCAGTACTTTCTCTGGGAAGGAACATAAGGGGCATGGGCTGCTGCAGTGCTGTGATCCTAAGCCAACCTTCTCAGGAGAGAGAAATAATCTTGTCATTTCTCCACTTGAGGTTTCTTCCATGTAGCATTGCCAACAGGACAATAAGCAAGGCCATGTGGGTATTTGTTATCATTTGATTTATTATAGACTGAAATTGACCAAGGTCAAGGAGAAAAATTCACTTGGGCCCAGAAGCTCTCAACTAGGTTCAATTTAACCCTTCTATAAATAACATAAAGCGTGTTTTCCTGTCAACTTCAACCTTTGTAACCTAAACCTCAAGGTGGAGCTATGGAGATCACTGCTAGTTCCACCTCTAATTGCTATTTACTTCAATTGGGTACATTTTTTCTTATTAGCAGATGGGGGGGCAGTCCTCACCAAGGCAACCCCAGTGGGTGTATGCTCAGGCTCTGTGGGATTCTTTGCCCCATGAAGTCTCGTTTCAACTGCGTTCTCGGCTAATTCACTTACAGGATTTCAAGTATGTAAATAATTCATACTTTTCTCCTCTGTATTTTATTTACTTCTCCATAAAGTCTTGCTGACCTGAATACATCCCCTTGAATTCATATATTCTTTTTCTACAACTTACCATCTTTTCCTCCTTTGATACAATAAACTCCCCAACATATCTACATAAGCTTCTTATAGTGAAAAGGCCATAAACAAACACAAGACCTTCATAAGCCTGATATTGCTAACATAGATTTGTATTTCTCATTTTAACCTAAAACATCAGGCTGTCTGGACAATAGTTAGGACCCATTCTGTCTCTCTTGTCTCATGGTTTTAGCTCCAGCTCTTCCGTCTCTTTCAAAGTCCTCCCCTCTTCTCCAAAAAGGTTTAAATTCTACCAACTCTGGTATTGAAATTTGCTGTAAACACTTCCTTAATCTCTCAGATCTGGCATTTATTGTTCATAGAATATATTTATTAATTTGTGCAAGATTGTCTTGTAATATTTACTTTGCTAGCTCTCTTGATCCTGTAATTATCTTTCATACTGATTAATTTTAGGTTAATATCATTTTTCCCCACCTAGAATTTTAACTTCTTGAGAACAGGAACTGTTGATTGTACTTCTAGACAATCCTACCCTACTCTGTCCATTGCCTTCACTGGGGAGGCCCTCCAGAAGTGAGTGCTTGTATTTTTTTAAACATATGTTTTCTATATTTTACCAAAGGAAATGAAATGGGCTGGTGTTTCTTTAACTATATCCAAACCTTTTACTCTGAATATATATTTTTTAAATTTAAGATTTATGGACTTCTAGCCAAGGGTGTAGGTAGGCATGCTGTGCCTCCTCGCACAACCAAAATAAGGACAACAACAATTTAAAAACAAAACAACCAGAATGGACAGAAAATTGAATTGTATGGAAGTCCGACAACCAAGGAGTTAAAGAAGACACATTCATCCAGACTGGTACGAGAGGTGGACACAGGCAGCTGCCGGGCAAAGAGGACTTGTGACGTGGTGGTGGCTGGAGGACCGAGGCAGGCATGGCAGTGGTTGGCTGGTGGACCCAGTGAGGTGGCAGATTGTGGAGTGGGGTGCGCAAGGCAGTAGCGGGTGGACCTGGTAAAGCGGTAGACTGTGGATTGGGTGGTCCCACATTCCCATGCAGATAAACCGGGAGAAACCATTAGGAAGCAGAATTAACTGCTCAACCCAGGGCCCCAACACAGGGAAATAAAACCTCAAACCATTGATTGAAAACACTTGCGGGAGTTGAGGCAGCGTGAGAAACTCCCAACCTCACAGGAGAGTCCATTGGAGAGACCCACAGGGTCCTAGAATGTACACAAACCCACCCACACAGGAATCAGCACCAGAAAGGCCCAATTTGCTGGTGGGAAGCAGGGGAAGTGACTAAAATTCGGCACAGAGCAGAGCAAGCGCCATTGTTCCCTCTCAGACCCCTTCCCCACATACAGTATCACAATGCAGCGTTGTGGGTTACCCCGTGCAGGTGAATACCTAAGGCTCCGCACCTCACTACATTAACAGGCGCATCAAGACAAAAAAAATGGCCCAAATGAAAGAACAGATCAAAGCTCCAGAAAAACTACTATTAAGTGACGAAGAGGTAGCCAACCTATCAGATGCACAGTTCAAAACACTGGTGATCAGGATGCTCACAGAATTGGTTGATTTTGGTAGCAAATTAGATGAAAAAATGAAGGCTACAATAAGTGAAATAAAGGAAAATGTACAGGGAACCAATAGTGATGGGAAGAAAACTGGGACTCCAATCAACAGTGTGGACCAGAAGGAAGAAAGAAACAACCAAACAGAAAAGAATGAAGAAACAAGAATTCAAAAAAATGAGGAGAGGCTTAGGAACCTCCAGGACATCTTTCAACATTCCAACATCTGAATTATAGGGATACCAGAGGGGAAGAGGAAGAGCAACAAGTGGAAAAGTTATTTGAATGAATAATAAAGAAGAACTTCCCCAATCTGGCAAAGGAAATAGACTTCTAGGAAGTCCAGGAAGCTCAGAGAGTCCCAAAGAAGTTGGACCCAAGGAGGAACACACCAGGGCACATCATAATTACACTACCCAAGATGAAAGAGAAGGAGAGAATCTTAAAAGCAGCAAGAGAAAAGGAGACAGTTACTTACAAAGGAATTCCCATCAGACTGTCAGCTGATTTCTCAAAAGAAACCTTGCAGGCAAGAAGGAGCTGGAAAGAAGTATTCCAAGTCATGAAAGGCAAGGACCTACATCCAAGATTGCTCTATCCAGCAAAGCTTTCATTTAGAATGGAAGGGCAGATAAAGTGCTTCCCAGATAAGGTCAAGTTAAAGCAGTTCATCATCACCAAGCCCTTATTATATGAAATGTTAAAGGGATTTATCTAAGAAAAAGGAGATAAAAAATATGAACAGCAATCACTTCTCTGCCTTTTGGCTAAGATCAAGTGTAAAAAATATGAACAGTAAAAGGACAGCAAACAAATAGTTATTAACAACCACACCTAAAAGGAAAACAGAAGCAAACTGAGCAAACAACTAGAACAGGAACAGAACCACAGAAATGGAGATCATGTGGAGGGTTATCAACAGCAGAGTGGGGGGGGAGTTACAGAGAATAAGTAGCACAGATGGTAGATAGAAAATAGAAAGGGGGAGGGCAAGAATAGTATGGGAAAAGTAGAAGCCAAAGAACTTATATATATGACCCATAAACATGAACCAAAGGGGGGAAATGTGGGTGGGAGGGGGTGTGCAGGGTGAAGGGGTGTGAAGGGGGGAAAATGGGACAACTGTAATAGCATAATCAATAAAATTTATTTTTAATAAAAGGGAAAAAATTTACTTTTTTTTTAATCCTCACCCAAGGACATCCTTACTGATTTTAGAGAGAATGGTAAGGGAGGGTGAAAGAGAGGGAGAGAAATATCAATGTGAGAGAGAAACATCAGTTGGTTGTGTTTTGTAGGCATCCCAACCAGGGACCAAACCCACAACCCATGCATGTGCCCTGGGTGAGAATTGAACCCACAACCTTTCAGTTTATGGGACAACACTCCAACCAACTGAGCAAAATCAGCCAGGGCCTAAGATTTGCTTTTATTAATTGGAAAGTTAACAGACCAAATGTATGGGGGTGATGGTGATGGTCATGTAATAATTATCACCAATGTTCAATGAGATCTTCCTATGTATCATATCATAGTATACTAAAAAAAAATAAATAAACAAAGAAAAATTTGGTCTTTGTTCCCAGTTCCTGGCACAGAGCTTCTGAAATTCTTGGAACTCCCTTAGTGAAAAGGGTATTTTTTGCTATTTATAGTGAGCGTCTTTCCAAAATACCAGAATTTATGCTAATTAGATGACTTAAGTCTTAGATAGCTTTACGATGGGGGCTGGTGGCTGCAAAATGAAGTTGGAAGTTTCAGACCCATCCCCCAAACACTGAGGGAGGATAGGCTAGAAGCTGGAGAGGGGGGTTAATCATGTGTCTAGTTATTTAATCAATCATACCTACACAATGAAACCTCAATTAAAAACTCTAAACTGTTGGAAGCAAAACAGCACCAGGTGTTAGACCAGTGAAGTCAGACCAGATCTTTAGTTCCGCAATCTTGGTACTTCAGCTCTGGCTAGGAAAAAATTCACACCTATGACTCAAACTAAACAAGAAAGTTTATTTACAAAATCACAGAGGTAGAAGTGAGCTGTAGAAGAAATGGGTTCACAAGTTGCAGAGGCAAAAGAAGGGCCCTTGGAGCTTAAGAGAAAGGGAGAGGCAAGGAGAATATGCCTGAAAGAAGCAGGTGGGGAATGAGACAGATGTGCTCTAATGCTTTCTCGCTTTCTAGTTTTCTTTCTTTTGCTTTCTATTTGGGTCCTCTGTCCTACTGGCTTTTAAGAGTGGGGATTTTGTGGGTGGTCTCGGGAGGGGCTCAATGCAATAATTCATTAGCTTCCCCCTGTGATCTTTCAGGGTCACGGTCTCCACTGATTGGTCAGCACCAGGGCGGGGCGTCATTAGTCAGAGTAGCTTGTCTTGATGTCAACATGGTATTACTTTGTCTGGTTTTGCTGCTTTTCTAGGCCTGGAGCTGAAACACAACTGAAGCCTACATGTTATCTCTAGGACATAATGCTTAAAGGAATGGCAGTGCAGGGTCTTGTATGGGGTCATATGAGGCTATTTTCCTACCGGTTGTTCCTCCTCTAAGGACGTCTAAAACCTTGTGACTAGCAATATGCCAGGGGAGAAAAGATCATCCTGGGTGTGAGGTTCTTGTTTTTCCAGTTTTGCCAGGTGCTAGGTAGCTGCGGCTTTCTACCATGGTGACCTTCTGTACCTGGCCTATCGTCCTTGTTCTGCTTCTGTCACTTTGACTGCCTACCACAGGACCATAAGGCTTAGGAAGCTTCCTGGTCAGTGAATACAACACACTGGTAGAGTGGTGAACCCTAACTCAGGACTCAGAAACTCCTACACTCAGGACTCTTCCAGACCTTGCATCATATGTGTCCCTTCAGCTAGCTGTTCATTGATTGTTATCCTTTCTAATAAAAATGGTAACTAAGTATGGTTTCCTGAATTCTGTGAATGGTTCTAGTAAATTATCAAACCTGAGAGGGGGTGAGAAACCCTGAAAATTTATAGTTTGCTGGGTAGAAGTATAACCAAATGCAGGTCCAGCAGTCTGCCACTTTGAAAGCCAATACTTAAGAGGCAGATTCTGATATAAGGGAAAGTGGTTTATTCAGGTGCTGGCCACCTGGAAAATGGGAGTCTCTTGTCTCAAAGACCATCTCAACATCTCTGTGCAGGCAGAGGTCTTTATATGAAGGGAGAGGAGAATCAGATCAAGGGAAGGGGTTGAGAAGTTCTCTATGTGCAGATCAGCACAGTCCATTCCAATAAGGCAGTTGATGGTCCGGTGTGCATCATCCTGGTTTAGTCATCCCGGCTTCATGTCATTCTGGCTTTATGTCATCCTGGCTCCACAGTTGAAGGTTAGCAAATCTCCTGGAGCTGGGATGCTTGAGGGTGGGAGTCTGTATCCTTCGAAGTTAGTTCCCAGGATTCTTACACAAACATGCTGTTTATCTACAAGCTACATATTAGTCAGAGTTAGAGTTTACAGAAACAATGTCAAAAGAATAATGGGGTGGGTTACAATTCCTTACTGTTAAAATTTTCTACTGTTACAGAAGTGTGGGTGGCTTTGGGACACCCAGGACTTGGAGCTGGTATCTCAAGTGAGGGGTAGTCTTGTGGGACTCAGTCATTCACCTGTGGGGTCTGTGCTAACTCTGGGTAGTTGGTGTCAGAATTGAATTAACTTGTTGAATACCCAGCTGGTGTCAGAAAGTTGTGTCAGAATTTATATGCTACAGGGCTAAGCACTTTTTGTGTATTATCTCTACTCATTTTCACAGTAACCACGAGGTAACTGTGGTTATCATTATACTTTTATGGAAATTAAGAGGTCAGAGCACAGAGAGTTAATTCTCCAAGATCAGTGAGGACTAGTTTCTTGGTGTCAAAGTCCGATGAAGTGGCACATTATGTTATAGTGCCCCTAAGTCTGACAAGTCTCATAGGGTAAAGATAATCCACTTGGTGGTGGGAAAATAAATGTATACTGGACACCTATTTTGCTCATCTGCAAATCTTTTGGCCCCTTCTCTGACTCCACCTGCTTCCACAGTGACCAATTTGGGACCTGCCTTGAGCAGGTTTGGAGTGCAATGTCTTGTTCACACTAGCCACATCCCTTCTGTGCAAATTCCCTTGGGAACTGCTCAGCATCTATACATGTGAACCCAGATGAGTTGGGGTATGAACTTCTGACCAATGGAAATTGAGACATGGAAATCATTGGGTGGGTAAATGCTTCCCTCTTTTGTTTCTGAGATATGTTTCATTAGACTCTTCCAAAAATCTCATGGGGTCAAACATCACTTGCCACATGGTAATGGCTCACTTGGCAATGTATTTCTTTCTTTTTAAAAAAAAATCCTCACCTGAGGATATGTTTACATATGTTTATTGATTTTAGAAAGAGGGAGCGAGGGAGAGAGAGAGAGAGAAAGAGAGAGAGAGAGATGTGTGAGAGAAACATCAATTAGTTGCCTCTCCTAGGTGCCCTGGCGAGGGATCAAATCTGCATTCTCTTGGTGTACTGGGCAATGCTCCAACCAACTGAGCCACCTGGCCAGGGCAGCAATGTATTTCTGTTTTGTGTTTCTCTCCTACTCTGATGGCCTTGTGGGGGCTAAAAGCAATTATTATATTTCTCCTGCTTTCTAAGTTCTTCTTGCTGGGCTAATAACCAAATTAACAGAGAAAGATTAATAGGAGAAAATCAATGTTTAATCCTCACATGAGGAATTCACACAAACATGATAAATCCATGAAAATTCCAAAGACAATGAGGCAACATTGGGTATATAAGGCATTTTGGATATAAGAGAAAAGGAGGGGTGGGCTATTAGATTTCAGAAGTGAGAATGGGTGATGGCAGGGAGTTGAGGGGGGTGGGACACACATGGAAAGAAATTCTTGCTAGGTGACTCAGAAACAATGAGGCATAATGGGTATCCTGCCAACCGGCACCTGCTTGAAGCTCTCTTGTTTACCAGGCTTAATTCAAATTAGTCTAACGCAAATATCCTAGATCTCCTTCCTGAAGTAGGTTTCTCTGTCTGACTCTCTTGGGCAGGAAACAGGAGAGGGTTAAAGCTTCTGTGTCCTTTTTTTCTAATAAAGGGCTTAAAATCAAAAAGCAGGTTTAGGGTGGCAGAATTTTGGTCCCTTTACCTTCCCCATCCCACATTCTTGCTTCCTTAGATTATTTCCCAAATAAACTGCCTACACTTTTGCAGCCTCTACTTTCCAAGGAAACCAGGTGAAGGCAATATACTATGAACTTCAGCCAGAGGGATACTGACGACGACTTACAGACTAATGGCACAGCAGTAAATGGCCTTGCATAGAATTTAATGCTCCTGCCTGACCCTGATTTGTTGCTAAACAAAGTATGTTGGAACTAATTAAACTGTTTCACATCATGGAATTTTCTGAAAGGGATGACCTTGAACTAATAATATCTAAAATGATTAATGGTATGGCAATTGAAAATTAACATCAGTGAGGAGTGTTCATTAGAATTTATGGAAAAATTAACACAAAGAGACTTCAGAGTAGATATCCTTATATGTGAGTTTGAAACGTATTTTATTTTAAATAAAATTCTATTCTATTTTATTCTAAATCTGACACATCTAGAATAAAAACTTTTGATAAGTGTTATTTGTCTAAAGAAGAGCAGGGGCCATATTATACTGAGGTTTGCATTCTCACCATTTGGTGCATGGCACATAATAGACAAACAAAAGTGTGTATTGCATAAATAGAATCTTAAGATGGTGATCAGAGGTTGTAGTGGGTTGAATTGAGGTCACCAAGACATATTCAGTATGTCCATGGTCTTACCCAGCCGCCCAACTCTGAATATAACTTTATTTGTAAAAAGGGTCTTTATAGATTTAATTAAGTGAAGGATCTTGAGATAATTCTGGATTAACAGGGTGAGCCCCAAGTCAATGACAAATATCCTTACCCTGGATGATGTGGCTCATTTGGTTAGAGTGTCATCCTATAAACCAAAAGGTCATGAGTTTAATTGCTGGTCAGGGCACATGCCTAGGTTTCGAGTTCTGTCCCTGGTCAGAGCACATATGAGATGCAACTGATCTATGTTTTTCTCTTACACTGATATTTCTCTCCTTCTCGCTCCCTCCCTTCCCCTCTCTCTAATAATTAATAATAATTAATAATAATAATAATAGAAATGTCTTTATAAGAAGAGAAGAAATAGACACAAGGAAGTCCACATGAAGATGGAGAAAGATACTGGAGTTATGCTGCCACAAACCAGGAAGACATGAAGCCATCAGAAACTGAAGAGGTAAGAAGCATTCTCCTCTAGACCCCTTAAGGGGGTGCAGCCCTGCCAACACCTTGATTTCAGATGTCTGACCTCTGGAGGTTTGGCGACAAAGTTTGTGGTAATTTGTTATGGCAGCCCTAGAAAACAAATACAGAGGTATTAAAATAAAACAAAACATATAACAAAAACTAATAAAACATAAAACATGGTTTCAACCATAAAACTATTCAACAATTATTGATTCAGCATGTACTATAAGCCAGGTATTTCTCTCAGAAAACAACAATAAATAAAATAAATCAAAAACATCGTAGAGCAAAATAGAGATCTGTGCACTCATGATGCTTACATTTGAGCAATATTCTGATCAGAGAAATTGGTTTATTTGAAACTCCTTCATTCTTAACCAAAATGTGTTTGTGTATGTACCTATGTCAGAATGAATTATTATACACAAGGTATTAAAATGATAAAGACATCACTCAGAGAATGAAGATAGCATAACAACTCAGGAAGAACTTATTCCTCATGGAGAACGCAAGCCCTAGATTTTCCATAAAAGATATGATGTTTTAAACAAGGATAATGGGAAGAAGAAATTCAGGATTTTATGATCTCCTGATTTCTCTTTAGCTAATGGGATAGATTGGTATCTCCAGTTAGCTAGAATGGAACATTGACTTTTTGTATGAATAGGCAGTGATTCTGCTAAAGTGGAGCAGTATGCAGTTTGGGTAAAAAAACCTGAGGATTTTTTAAAATTTTGTTTTTCTTTTTTTAATAAATTTTATTGATTATGCTATTACAGTTGTCCCTTTTCCCCCTTTCATTCCTCTCCACCCTGCATACCCTCTCCCACCCACATTCCCCACCTTTAGTTCATGTCCATGGGTCATAACTTCTTTAGCTTCTACATGTCTCATACTACTCTTGTCGTCCCCATCTATTTCCTACCTACCATCTCTGCTAATCATTCTCTATACCTTCTCCTCCTCTCCTCCTCCCACTCCCCTGTTGCTAACCCTCCATGTGATCTCCATTTCTGTGGTTCTGTTCCTGTTCTAGTTGTTTGCTTAGTTTCCTTTTGCTTTTGTTTTAGATGTGGTTGTTAATAATTGTGCGTTTGCTGTCATTTTACTATACATGTTATCTTCTTTTTCTTAGATAAGTCCCTTTAACATTTCATATAATAAGGGCTTGGTGATGATGAACTGCTTTAACTTGACCTTATCTGGGAAGCACTTTATCTGCCCTTCCATTCTAAATGAAAGCTTTGCTGGATAGAGCAATCTTGGATATAGGTCCTTGTCTTTCATGACTTGGAATACTTCTTTCCAGCCCCTTCTTGCCTGCAAGATCTCTTTTGAGAAATCAACTGACAGTCTGATGGGAACTCCTTTGTAGGTGACTGTCTCCTTATCTCTTGCTGCTTCTCTGATTCTCTCCTTCATTTTTACCTTGGCTAATGTAATTATGATGTGCCTTGGTGTGTTCCTCCATGGGCCCAACTTCTTTGGGACTTCTTGGACTTCCTGGAAGTCTATTTCCTT
>CM052547.1:65322082-65435832 GCA_028533065.1 Trachops cirrhosus
GGGGAAGTTCTCCTTTATTATTCATTCAAATAACTTTTCCACTTGTTGCTCTTCCTCTTCCCCTTCTGGTACGCCTATAATTCAGATGTTGGAACGTTGAAAGATGTCTTGGAGGTTCCTCTCCTCATTTTTTTGAATTCTTGTTTCTTCATTCTTTTCTGTTTGGTTGTTTCTTTCTTCCTTCTGGTCCACTCCATTGATTTGAGCCCCAGTTTTCTTCCCATCACCATTGGTTCCCTGTGCATTTTCCTTCATTTCACTTAGCGTAGCCTTCATTTTTTTCATCTAATTTGCTACCAAAATCAACCAATTCTGTGAGCATCCTGATCACCAGTGTTTTGAACTGTGCACCTGATAGGTTGGCTATCTATTGGTCACTTAGTTGTATTTGCTGTAGAGCTTTGATATGTTCTTCTGTTTGAGCCATTTTTTTTTGTCTTCTTGTGCCTGTTATTTAGTGAGGTGCGAAACCTTATGTGTTCACCAGGGCGAGGCAACCCAGTCTCTGGCTTGTGACGCTGTATGTGGGGGCAGGGTCTAAGAGGGAACAATGGTGCTTGCTCTGCTCTCTGTTGGGTTTCAATACCTTCAACAACTTCCCCCAAGCAAACTGGGCCTTTCTGGTGCTAATTGCCACGTGGGTGGGCTTGTGCACATTCTAGGATCCTATGGGTCTCTCCAACGAACTTTCCTGTTAGGCTGTGAGTCTCTCCCTGCGCCTCAACCCCCACAGGTGTTTTCAATCAGTGCCCCGAGGCTCTATTTCCCAGGGGTGAGACCCTGGGACTGCCCAGTCAGCCAGCCGCCTTGGGTGCAGTGCCTTGCTCCACAATCACCGTCTTGCTGGGTCTGCCCATTGCTACCCTGGGCCCAGGGTCTGCCAGCTGTGGCCTGTGAGCCTAGGGTCCACCCACTGTGGCCTTGCATGCCCGGGATGCCTTGCATGTCCAGTGCCACCGCTTTTTGTGCCGAGACCCCTCTCCACCTGGCTGCCCGACTCTGCCCTTTCTACTGGTCTGGATGAATGCATCTATTTTAACTCCTTGGTTGTCCGACTTCCATTCAGATCAATTTTCTGTCAGTTCTGGTTGTTATCTTGTTTCTAAATTGTTGCTGTACTTATTTTGGTTGTGTGAGGAGGCACAGTGTGTCTACCTACGCCTCCATCTTCGCCGGAAGTCCCTAAAATTTGTTTTTCTATACTGCTTTTTAAAATAGAATATTCCTTAAATTTTGGCAGGTGTCATCGATTATCTGCCAGGGGGGAGGACTAGCCAATAAACTAGACCAATGAGCATGTAACAAACCAACATTAAAGGATAGGTTTGGTTCAAGAGCTTGTGTGTGTGCGTGTGAGTGTGTATTTGAATTTGTATACTTGTGATATTCTACTGCCTTTTATACCATATGAATGTAATTAAATTCAATGCTCTCAATCAATATAAACTTAAAAGGCCAAATATATAATTTTGTGCTAAAGTATTATTTATATGATTGAAGAAAATCATACCATATTCTGCAAAAAGCACTTTGGTTTCTAGGTACTCTAATAGTACAATAATTCTGAGTCCTTCTGGGTTAGCATCAATCAGCAAGAAGAGCAAAGCTCTAAAATATTGGAAAGACAAAGCATAAGGTGAGAAACCAAATCCTATAAAAGTAATAATTTGGTGCTTACAGATGAATCACAACGCTTTCTTACATTTCAACATGTTAGTATTGCATCTAATGTATATGAATTTGACTTGGCAAACACACACACACATATCCTTTTAAATTGGCTTCTGACATTCTGCTCATTGAGGGTGAGCCCCCTGGTCTATGAGTCAGTGTGAGATAGGAATCTTTGTTCCCTCAGTTTCCCAAATCCCTGATTGCCTCATGTGGTGTGTGTGTGTGTGTGTGTGTGCGCGTGTGCATGTGTTTTTCTGTGTACCTGAGTTTAATATAATTCTTGTGTTTAATGGTACATTATGTTCATACAACATGTTCCCTGATTCCAAGCCAACCTCTGTCACAAGCCTTTTCCTAGGCCTCTAATTGTGTTAAATTGTTTGAAAGGCACACAGAATGTCCTTGGGGACAATTTGGGGGCTTTTCAAAATTGAATTGATGTTTGAATTTCTGTCTCATATAGAATCTAAACTAAAAAGAAAAATAAAGAGAATCTGTTGAATTTTACTTTTACAGTAGGTGCTCATCTAGTTAGACATTAACAAAAGGGAAGGAGGCCCTGACCAGGTAGCTCAGTTGGTTAAAGCATCATTCTGATACCCCAAGGTAGTGGGTTCGAGATCCTCTGTCAGGGCACATATAAGAATCAACCAATGCATGCATAAATAAGTGGAACAACAAATCAATGTTTCTCTTTCTCTCCCCCCTCTAAAAAGTCATTAAAAAAATAACAAAAGAGAAGGGAACAAAACTGGCTAAGCCTAAACTTGATTAAACCTGTAAGTTACAGATTCAGATGCCCCAGGGGACAGCCACATTCTCCCCCAAAGGGGATTTAATTCCTGGGCAGCAGACAGGAAGAAAGATCAGTTTTCCAATCTCCCCAAGGGACAATCAGCTCCTTTCAGTAGATTATTGAGGTAAGGAAGAATGAGTAAAGGGAAAACTTCCTTTGCTGGGCAGATGTGCAGTAGGAGCCAAAATGATGATCACAAAGGGGAGGAGTCTAACCTGAGGAATTCTGGGGAAAATTCTCAGGATAAAAGATACAGAATTCCAAAATATCTAAGAAAGGGATTAGATAGTGGGGAGGGCACAGCACAACCCCACAAAGAGCCAAGAAAAAGATTGGTTAGCTTGAAAAAAAAAAAAAACCCTGCTCTTTCCCAAGCATTAGGTAATATAATCAAAGCTTAATAAAGGACTGAGGTTCATTTGTTCACTTGCACACTCTCTCTTTGTAGCTGCTGTGCAGGTCTGGGTGTAGCAGCCATGTGGCACCAAGTGCATCGCTGGTTGGAGCCAGAGGATGAGAGGGACTGGCTGGGTTGAACTGCTGGAGCTTCAGCTGCTAATGACCAGGTAATGGTATAGCATCTCTGGACCCTGGTCCTCCTGGTCTTGGTGAGGACAAGCATGGGACTAGACCCCAGGGCTTGGGCTTCTTTTGCAGCAAGATGGAGCTGAGCCACCTGGGCATGGATTATACATTGCCTGAGCCTTTTCTTTGTTTTTGCTTCAATAAATCTTGCCATAATACTGCCCTTCCTCCTTTGTGTATATCCTTGAAATGAGTTTCCTATGTTATGAAAAGATCCTTTTTCCACTGGCAACATTACTATATTAAACAAAGCCAAGAATATAAAAAATGATGACTGCAGCCCCAGCAAACATCTTGACTCCAATCTCATGAGAAATCCTGAGCCAGAACCACCCAGTTAAAGTACTTCTGGAGAAACTCTGACAAAATAAATGTTTGTTGTCTTAAGCTACTAAATTTGGGGGGTAATTTGTTATGCAACAACAAATAACTAATAAAATAGGTATTATGAATTTGAAGAAAAAATGTAGGATCTTTGCCTTTGAATATTTTGAAATTGAGATGGGAGAGACATATGGAAAAAGCACCTACAAAAAAGTGTGAGAATTGCAGGTCACTAGTGAGCCCAATGATATTTGGGAGCAAAAACAGGACATACCACTCCAGATCACTAGGAAACTACACATGCTCCAATAGGCAAACAATTACCTGTCCCCCCACCAAAGTTCTCTATTTGAAGTCCTAGGCAATAAAAGAAAGAATTGGATGGTCAGCATGGAGGTGTAGGTAAACATGTCTCACCTCCTCACACAACCACAGCAAAACTTACAACTAAACTGCAAAACAACTATCAACCAGAATCATCAGAAAAACTGAGCTTTATGGAAGTCTAACAACCAAGGAATTAAAGAAGTCACATTCATCCAGATGGGTAGGAGGGGAGGAGATGCAGAAATGTGGAACAAATGGTCCCACACTCACATGTGGTGGATAAAAATTTGGAGGGATACCTCAGTAACAAGGGATCCTAGCCCTACACCAGACCACCCAGCCAGTGCCAGGAAGACAGGTAAATCGCCATAACTTCTGGCTATAAAAACCAGTGGGAGTTGGGGTGGCAGAAGAAACTGCAGGATTCTCAGGCATCTCCTCTTAAAGGGCTTGCAATAAACTAAGGACTTATGCAGACTTACTCCTTCTGGGCTCCAGCACAGGGGCAGCAGTTCGGAAGGGTACCAGTGGCACATGGGTGAAACTGAAGTGACTGGCATCAGGGTGAGTGACTGGGGACAGCTTCATCCTGGACAAAGCTCCAGAGGACAGGTAGTGGCCATTGTCCCTTTTCTGAGCCATCCTCCACTCAGAACCACAGAGAATCGACACCATATCTGTGACTCCATCAACCTGGTTCACATGGATTGCCTTGCCCTGGTGATTGATTACCTAAGGCTCCATCCTATCCAACTTACAGGTGTGCCTTTTTATATTAGGTCACATTACTGAGACAGAGAGTCAAAGCAGCTCTACCTACATAGAAACAAACACAGGGAGGCTGCCAAAATGAGGAGACAAAGAAATGTGGACCAAATGAAAGAACAGAACAAAACTCCAGAAAAAGAATTAAATAAAATTGAGGTAAGCAATTTTATCAATGCAGAGTTCAAGACACTGATTATTAGGATGCTCAAGGAACTTACAGGGTATGTCAACAGCATAAAAAAGACCCAGGCAGAAGTGAAGGTTACACTAAGTGAAACAAAGAAAAATTTACAGGGAACCAACAGTGGAATGGATAAAGCCAAGAATAAAATCAATGATGTGGAACATATGGAAGAAAAAAACATTCCACCAGAAAAGCAAGAATAAAAAAGAATAAAAAAAAAAGAGATAGGATATGGAGCCTCTGGGACAACTTCAAATGTACCAACATTCAAATCATAGGGTGCTGGAAAGAGAAGGGAAAGAGCAAGGAATTGAAAGCTTATTTGACAAAATAATGAAAGAAAGCTTCCCTAATTTTTTGAAGGAAATAGATATACAAGTCCAGGAAGCACAGAGAGTCCCAAACAAGATGGACACAAGAGGACCACACAAAGACACATCATAATTAAAATGCCAAAAATTAAAGATAAAGAGACAATTTTAAAAGCAGCAAGAGTAAAACAGAGAGTTACCTACAAAGAAGTTCCCATAAGACTGTCAGCTGATTTCTTAAAAGAACTAGAGGGGACTGGCAAGAAGTTTTCAAAGGGATGAAAAGCAAGTACCTACAACCTGGATTACTTTATCCAGCTAAGCTATCATTTAAAATTGAAGGGCAGATAAAGTGCTTTCCAGACAATGTGAAGCTAAAGGAGTTCATCATCACCAAGACAGTATGATATGAAGTGTTAAAGGCAAGTATTTAAGAAAAAGAAGTTCACAACTATGAACATAAAAATGGCAACAAATGCTCAACTATCAACAATTGAATCTGAAAAACAAACTAAGAAAACAACTAGAACAGGAACAGATTCACAGATATGGAGATCATTTGGAGGATTATCAGCTGGGAGGTGGAAGGGGGAAACTGGGGGAAAATGTGCAAGGATTAAGATGTATAATTGGTAGGTAAAGAATAGACAGGGAATGTTAAGAACAGTATAGGAAATGGAAAAGCCAAAGAACTTATATCCATGACCTACGGACATGAACTAAGTGGGGAAGATTGTCAGAGGGAATGGAGGGTGCTGAATGGAGGGGACAAGGGGGAAAAGTTGGGACAACTATAATAGCATGATCAATAAAATATATTAAAAATAAACTACATTTAAAAAAGAAAGAATTGGAGTAGGGCCTGGGTATACCAAGTAGGGCTGCTGACTTTTACTGACTACCTACTGTCTTATGTATTTTATTGTGGACAAAAGGGGCCAGGTACTAATCTGATGAGCTCAGGGGAAGCATGTATATGGCCTTACAAACTCAGAGACCTAAAGTAACCACAAAGGATGGTCCTAAATTAAAACTTATGAACTAAAAACAATTTATGACAGGTAGTCATATTCATAGGTTCAAATTTTTCCTGACAAAAGTCAATCTTTATCTTAATTAAGCCTGTCTACTTTCTTTTTGCATCTATGATAAAATATCTTTGGAATGTCCAAGTAATTTCCTTTTTCTGGACTCCTCAAGAAACAGGTACCCCACCAGAGGGAGACCACAAACACCCTCATCATTATTATTGTTATCATGTTAATTTTTTACTATTAATTATCCTAAACCCATCTATATAAAAGAAGTATGTGTCTATCATTTTACTTTTTATCTAATCCCAAAGTTTTCCTGGCTTTGCTTTCACCTATCTTCCTAATCTATCACCAATGGATTTTGTGTAACTCACACCTTCTCTTTGGATTGTAATGTATAAAGTAAGGTGTAAAACTATCATTTTCTGGAGCATTTTCTCTATCCATTGTGATTTTGCTTCCCAGTTATTGCTGTCACTTTGGCTCAAAAAAAAAACTCACAAAAATTCTCTACAGGTTTGAATATTTCTTATGTTGATGTTATAAACATTGTTGCAGTCCACCAGCCCACGGTGACTGCAAACATTGTAGATGGCTTGCGAGAGATGAGAGAACATACACACGGACTACTGAGTCCTGTGGAGGAATAGGGATGGCATGGCTACCCTCTCAAGGGGAGGGTGCCTCCGAGTGGCCTGGCCACTCTCTCAAAGGAGAGTGCCCCAAGCCACTGCCTCAATAGGCTTTTTACTAGGTAGTATTGGGTAAGTGAACAGATACAGAATGTGGATTCATTGTCTAGCAGAAAAGATCAAAACAGGTAGATAATTTATATAGGGTCCAAAAGTCTCACGCTGGGTTTTGGGGCTGGTATTACCTAACAGGTACATGCTTGATCTAGTTTCCTGCCAGAGCCTAAATATCCAAGAGCATCCTAGCAAGCAGGTCTCACAGGATTTTACACATCTTATGCCCCAGGTCCAATTCACCCCAGGTGTCCACCAACTCTAGTCCGAGCCTCACTTCCCCTGCTATTTCCTCAGGCCCTGAGTCGGGCGGAGGAGACAAAGGCAGCCAGGAGACTTGGATTTCTCACATCCAGAACAAGGACTCAGGCTATTGTCAAAGCCGAGGGGGCAGGGGTGATATCGATCACTCCCTCACTTCCACAGCCCCCTGAGTTTCTTCCCTGATGGCTTATTCCCACGTGATCGTGTTTGTCTTAGGTCCATTCTTTCCAGAGAATGGTTGCCCGTCATTGACTATCTGACCAAGCTGAAGGGAATAGCAGAGCAGGCAGTGCCCATGTTCAGGGAAATAAGTTTTGTCTCCTTAGGCCTTCCAGTTCTGGGAGGTTTTTCACTCAGGCTTAGCCACAGTGGGTCACGGCTCCTGAAACCAGGCAGGGCGGACACCACAATACATGATCTTATTCAGTCTTCACATTAATTATATAAAGTAGGTATAATTTTCTTTATCTTTTTAGATGGGTACCTGAAGGCCCATAATTGGTGGAGCGAGGATTCAAATACACAAGCTATTTTTTTTATTTTGTTTTACTGGATTGTACCAGAGTCTTCTCCCTGTGAACATCAAGTCATGAAAAGCATTTTCTTTTGCAGTAGTTGATCATTAAGACTATGCTGAAAGTCATACACTCTGGCCTGTAGTAGACAGTGACTTGGATTTTCTTACTAATCAACTGCCATCAGATACCTGTTACAATTTTATAGGGATTGGACAAATATTTCAGAAAGAAGGAGGAAATAAGCAGTGAGTGAAAGTAACCTAACCAATAGGTTGTATCCTTCTCAGTTCCTTAACTTTATAGACAAGCAGTGCTTTACAATCTTAGTAACTTTCCTGAAGTAATCAAAATGAAAATGATTACTGACTGTCATCTTTATTTTGAGAGTTACAATTATGTCCAATTTTTTAAGTCTTTGTATAATTAAGACTAAGCACAAGACATTTTTCTTTCAAGAAAAAAAATAATGATGGCTGAAATTCCTTCAAGAACATAAACTTCAGCATAACTCTTATTGCTAATTATCTCTAATTCTGGGACATCAGACTTGTAAAACTGGGCTGAAAGGAAAATGGTTATTACTTGAAGGGATCAAAATTTGGCCACCTTGAAGCTGCTTTTTGGCATATTGATTTCAAGTGTTTTTTAAAAAACAAAAGACTCAGAAAGAACCTTTAATTCTCCCTCCCTTTCCTACCCATGAGGTTCACACAGAGAAACCTGGATCCTTAAAGGAGATTTTAGGATGTTCACTTCAGCCTAATTTGAATTAAGCATAGTAAATAAGAGGAT
This sequence comes from Trachops cirrhosus, assembly GCA_028533065.1. Lineage (NCBI taxonomy): Eukaryota > Metazoa > Chordata > Mammalia > Chiroptera > Phyllostomidae > Trachops > Trachops cirrhosus. Next base: position 65,330,406 of record CM052547.1, read on the forward strand.
TCTTAGGCAGGGACCTGTTAGTTAGTTGCCCCCTGTGTCCCATTGTTTCTGTCATCTGGAGAGAACTTTCCTTCTATCAGTGCTCAGCTCTTGCTTAACTACCTACAATTGCCCATTCTTACCTCTGAAGTCTAATATCCTGCCCCCTTCACTTACTTGTCTCCTTGGTTCAAAAATGTCTTACATACCCAATGTTATCTCACTGTCTTTGCTATTTTCTTGGAATTATCATGCCTATGTGAATTCCTCATGCACAAATGTGGTTGTACAGATTTTTCTCCTGGTAATCTGTCTTTGTTAATTTGGTCATTAGCTCAACCTAGAAGAATTTAGAAGATGGGAAGAAAAGTAGTAATATTTTTTTAGCCCCTACATACCAGATATAGAACAATTAGAAAATGGCCTAGACCTAGATAATTGTAGAGCCAGAGTAGAGCAACATCTACGTTTGTACCTCAAGAGGTACAAGAAAAGGTCACCCCATCAATAATTCCTTTATTGTTTTGTTAAGACACCTACAATTCTTATGATTAGAATCATTCCTTTTGTCTTTTACAAGGCTTAATTCTAAATGTGCATGGGTAAGGGCTACAGGATCAGGAAAAAAAACAACAATGAAAACACAGACCCAGGGACTTCCAGTATGAGCAAGCCTGCATAAGAAAGCATCTTCCTTTTTCAATTCCTGAAAACTATACAAAAGCTTCAAGGAGAATGAAAAAGCAGCCCCATAGAGTCGATCTTTTGTGAAAGTAATATAACAGGATGCAGTCAAGAGGGGGGCCCCAAATAGGGATTTGGAATGGGGTGCAGAATTCAAGGTGTCCAGGAAATATTAGAAAAATATATAGGATGTCCTCACCCCTTCTACAGGTTTGAGTTGAGGGAAGAGACACATGGAGCAGGGCCATTGAGAGCTATTTTGTACTTCAACAGCTTTGCAGCTAACTTCTGGCATGGTCATTTAACATATCTATAACCTTTAACTGGTTTCATAGATATGTTAAATAGCTGTGGCCTTGCTTTGAGTGAGGGGGATGGAAGTGACTTCCACCTAAGATGTAACCAGGAAGCAATTTCCCTCTGGTTACTGACACCTGCTTCAGAGCCTGGAAATTATTGGCTCCATGCCATGGGGCTGCAACTTGCCCAGACTCACTGTGGCAGCCCAGTAAAGCTGGAAGGATACAGGAATGCTGGCAGGCATAACTGATTGTAGGAGGAGTCGGAAATGGGGCTGCAGAGGAAGATTAGCTCCAGGATTTAAACCCAGACTTGACAGCCATGAGAGGGGAGAACCATGTGGCTTTGGCAGAGGGGGGACCTTGCTGCTTTGTGGTGCTCCCTTTTGCCACGTGGCTTAAGCAGGAGAGACGTTGCCTGGAAGAAAAGGGGTGAAAGGACTCTTGCTGGTGGGTCATGAGAAGGTGCCACGTGGCTTTGGATTAACTGGAGATCATGGTGGTAACACAGCTGATGGCGCAGGGAGCCTGATTCATGGACTTCGACTTCTTTCCCTGAGATATGGTACCCCAGTCTAGGGCAGAGGGAGAAGGAAGGACTGTGTGCATCTGTGGTTATCCTAAAAGACTTTAATGTTTTAACGAAGACATTGGGTCACTACTTTAAGTCTGTATAGCTTTAAATAAATATTTAAATAAATATCCTTTCCTTTTCACAAATCTCTGGCATTGAGAGACATCTTTCCTCTGGCAGTAGGCATAGCGAACCTAGTGGGGGGTCCTTCAGTAATAGTATATTGTACCTCTCCTTGGGTCTATTCTGTAACAGTAAGAGACTATGACTCATAGATTGTAAAATAAATAAAGCAACAGAGAGGGAGCAGCAGCTTAAAAAAGAGAAAGAAAAAAGCAAGAGATTAGTTAAAGAATACAGAGAAAAATGGATCTCAGAAAGCACTGCCATATACTTGCTGAAAGTGATAGGCTTGCCCTGAAGTGACTATAGGCAAACAGAAATGTTACAACTTACAAAAATTGGAGTGAAGAAGATAAAAGTTTGAATAGATATGCTGATTGTCTCATCTATAATAACTCTGACTTAAATGATATCATTAAAAGCTGACTAATCAAGTAATAGACAAACACATTTTCTAATAATAGAAAGGTAATATTATTGATTTAAGTTGGGTGGTAAAGGAGAGAAATGGAATGGGGAAGAAAGAGAAAACACTATTTTTATTGTTTCTTGTAGCATAAGACTTATGCTCTGATTAAATGTAAGTGTAATCATTGGGACAGAATTGCAGAACTTTCTAGAACTCAGAGCTACACAGAGAGCAAAGCAGAGGAAATAGACTACATACAGAAGGTCTTTAAAGTACATAAAAACAGGAAATATGAGACAATATGACAGAATCAAAACCAAATGCATATGCCATCTCGGTAAATATAAATGGGTTTAACCTACATGTTAAAGGAAACATGTTTACCCTACATGTTAAAGATTGAATTATAAAGCAAATACAAACTCTATGTCATATATGAGACACAACAAAATGATTCAAGATTGTGAAAAATAGGGACAGCAAACTATTAGGAAAAGGCTTATTTACAAAAAACCCAGGAATTATGATTGTATCAGAAAAGGTGTAACTGAGCCCGAAAAGCAACAAACAGTGGGCATTTTTATAATTTTGAAGGGTGCAATGCATATAAAAATATTTGTTATGAATATCTAAGTATCAAATAACAAAGCAACAAAAATCATAAAGCAGAAAATGTAGAAAATAAAAAGAAATAGAACCACCCTGGTAGTAGAGGGCTGCAAATCATGTCTTTGGTCTGAAATAGTTTGAGTGGATGAAAAATACAAGGATAAGTGGAAAGTCTAAGTGGAAAGGATAACTTGAAATCTATCTATCTGTCATCTATCTATCTATCTATCTATCTATCTCTCTACCTATCTGCCTATCTATATCAAACCATACCCTAAAAATAGAGCATATGCATTCTTTCTATCAGTGAAATATTCATAAAAATTGATCACATTAAAAAAATGTAGGACACAATAAAAAACCTCATTAAATTCCAAAAAGTAGAAATACTTGAAAGGCTTGAATGAGTTAATGACTATTTCTTGAGCACTTACTGTGTTTTATTTTGGGTTCTCCTAGAAAACAGGTCCTGAGACAAGGATTTGAGAAAAATATGGAAAGTGATAGTTTTGAGATTATTTAGGGGTTGAAGGAAACACAAGTTGAGTATTTTGTGAGACAGGGAAGAGAAAGGAGCCAGTGATAGGTTTCTTACTGAGCCAGCAGCACCTGCTATAAGTGCCTGGAGTTTCATTCTGCTGGGAAAACTCAAAAAGCTGATATAGAATACTTCAGAGTTATCCTACTGAGAGCCAAAGAAGCTAGGACATTTATACACCAACTCCCAGGGGCCTCCCGGGGACAGTGAAGCCCTTGGTGAAAGAGGTGCAGAAGTTGGCTATTAAGTTGGGCTGGTGTGTACTGAACTATTAAAAGACATAGGAGCATACAGCATCTGATCTTCAGTGTGTGCAAGTGTAGCATTAAATCACTGGGGAAAGCTAAAAATCAAATGGGTGAGTTTTTCTGGGTGCACAATCTGTTTTGAGCAGAAGTATAACTTCAGAGGTTTTTTCCCAAAGCTCCCTTGTTTTGTTTTCTATTGTTATTTTTTCCCAGACAGAAACCTTCTCTGTCAGTTGTTGTACAAATGCTCCAGTTTTTACTAGACTAGACTAGACTGCACAGTCCTTCAATACTGTCCTGTTTTGATTATGTCTGCAGCCTCTGTTAGAACAGCCTTCTCAAACTATCCTAATTCAGGTAGCATTGGATATAGAGTTAAGATGTGTTATTCTAGGCTTGTTCCTCCTGTTTTTCCTTGTAATTTCCCCCTGCTGTTCTTAAAAGAGATTTGCATTAATTTTGTAATATGGCTGATGGGTACAGGGAGGGACTTAAGTGAAAGGGATTGTGAATACTTTTGTAATGTGAAAAATATAACACAAGCGGTACAATGTAAAATATTTAGCATACAATATGGTTTAAACACCAGTCAATCCTCATAAAATCTTGACTGAATTCAAGGTCTCTATTTTGTGCCAGAGTTAACCTTCAACAGTTGTTTCTGGGTCTTCAAGGTAGGAGAGGCTAGGATAACTGGGGTAACCTAGAAATTATCTAAAGGGCTCATAGCCCTGGCTCATTACCAATTGGTACTTTAATATCCTAATATTTTAACAAATTGTGAGTACTTGTTGAAACTCAGCCCTGAAACCTAGATAAATTTTGTTAATATTTACTTCTTTGCCTATACCTGCTTTGCATATGGGAACCAGGGAGTGTACAAAATCTCCCAAATATCTATATTTCACATTGGTTGTGATTCACAGTGATTGTAGGAGGAATGACCTCTAAAGAGGTAACATACTGGATTAGTCTAGACTGATATCTGAAGCTCTGGATCCAATATTATTCCCAAACAATAATTAGTTGTGTGAGTTTATTCCTCTATTTTGTATACAAGGTTATCAAGGTAAAGTCAGGAGCTACTTTTTCTTAAAGTGCAATCCCCTGATGTGGGTCACACATAGCAAATTCCTAAAAAGAAGTACCAGAATATGGATGGGCTTAATACCAAAATCTGAGTTGATATTTTTTTTTAATTCAAAGAAAATGAATGATTTGGAATGCTGAGGACTTAAATAGGCCATGAAATTTCTTCTTGGAAATAAAGAACTTGGAATTTCTTGGTTTTCAATATATGTATCTGTGGACTATAAGAAGGCTGTTAGTGGTAAAACAAAAACAGGTGTTACTGGCAATTGTGAAACAGGTAGAAAAAAATGTTTCCCAAAATTGCTCCATTGAATCAAGCCCTGCTGGAACAAATTGCTCCATCGAGTTAAGCCCTGCCAGAACTATGGCAGTTATCAATATGTGGCTATAAAACAATGGTCCAGAACTAACCTGACTCCCTTTACGTTTGTTTTTCAGATCAAAAGCCAAGCCATGTTCCTTCCTGCATCCCATTATAAGTGCTGCAAAATTGCAGAATCCCTCATTGGTTAACATGTACCAGGATATCAGTGTTCTAAAAAGGGAAGAGCTTACACTCTGATTGGTTAATCCCAACAATGTCCATGTTCCCAAGGAATAAAAGCCCCTAAGCCTGGCATTCTGGGCACAAAACTCAGGACTCTATCTCGGTGTTCTCACCCTCTGCAGAGCCTCAATAAATCTGCCTTTGCTTTTTTTCAGTGTCCCTGGTCTAAATTCTTTTATAACCGGAGACAAGAACATTTTGGTAACATTTGGACCTCCATTCAGCAACCTCAGTACTTGAGTTCTGGCTAAGAAAGAATTCAGAGTCAAGAATGAAATACAAGCAAAATTTTATTTAGAAAGTCACATAGATAGAAAAAGTGAGCCATGAAAGAAGTGAGCCACCTGAGCTGTGTGCACTCCGGAAACAAGTTACAGAGGAAAAAGAGAGCCCCTTGTAACTTAGGGGAAAGAAAGTGAGGATATATGTGCCTTAAGGAAGGTGAGGGGAATAGCTATGAATGCTTCAGAGAGAGCTGCCCTGGGTTCTTGTGTCCTAAGGACTTTTAAGGGCAGCGGTTTTAATGGGCGGTCCCAGGTGAGGATCTCAATAGAATATTCATCAGCTTTCTAGGTGTGTCATTTTAGGGTCCTGGTCTCCACTGATTGGCTGGCGCCAGGACAGGGGGTCATTAGTCAATGCAACTGGTCCTGATGTCAGCTATGGTGTTGCAGTGTCTGGTTTTGCTGTTTTTCTGGGCCTGGAGCTAAAACACAACTAAGGACTAGGTGTTATCTGTAGTTTGACCAAAACTCTGTATCCTGGTCAATAGACCCAAGGCTTTGTTCCTAATATTATTTGATGTAAGTCAGAACCTCATTGTCCTGAGGGCTTAATGCTTAAGGGAATGGTTGTGCAAGGGTATGTATGGGAGTCTGATTATAACAGGGTGCAGCCAAGAGGGGAGCCCCAAACAGGGATTTGTAATAGGGTCCAGAAGAGCTTGGAGATAATTGGCTCCACACCACAGGGCCACACCTGTCCAGAATGCTGGCAGCTGTGGCCAATTGTGAGAGGAGCTGGAAATGGGCCTGCAGAGGAAGATTGGCACTGGGATTTAAACAGAGGCATGGCAGCCATTGGGCGTCTCTCTTTTTGGGACCACATGTCTGTTTAGGAGCACTCGGCTTTGGTGTCTTGGTTGGGACCATGAGGCTTGGGTGAGAGTCAGGACCACGAGGCTTTGGAAGTGCTCCCTTTTGCCATGTGGAAGGTGCTGGGAGGACTGTGTGCATTTGTGGGGAACTTTAGTTTCTGTTATTTCAAATAAATAATAAATTCCTTTCCTTTTCACTGATCTCTGGTATTAGGAGGCATCTTTCCTCAGGTGGCAGGCAAAATGAACCCAGCAGGTGGGGAGGAACCCCTGGAGAAAAAGAGGGGTCTTTTATATCATTCAGCCCCCCTTGCTCTGTTCTGTGACATGATGAGTTCATTCTCTGGCCCCCTTGTTCCTCTTGTAAGGGGATCTACCACATGACTAAGGACACTCTAGGGAAGAAAAGATCGGAGAAGAGTCTGAACAACATAACCAGGGATATGGAAGGTCAGAGGGTCTAAACTGCATGACTAGTGATACTGGAGGGAAGCAAAGGTCATCCTGGGTGTGAGGTCCCACTCTCTAATTGTTCATTGCTAGGTACCTGGGGCTTTCCTTTCTGGTGACCTTTCCTTTCTGGCCCACTGTGCCCTGCTCATGCTCATTCAGCTGCCTACTACAGGACCACATACTAAACCTGACAAGCTCAGGGCAGGCCTGCCTGGTGGTCTTACAAACTCAGAGAACTAAAGTAACCACATAAGATGGTCTGAAAAGAAAACTTTCTCATCAAAAGCAAGTCATGGCAGGTAGTCGTGTTCCAGGCCAGTATCTTCCTTACAATGGTCAGCCTTTACTTTAATTGAGCCTGTCTATTGTCTTTTTGCATCTAAAATAACCAACTTTTGGAATTTTTCCAGATCCCTCAGGGCACAACCACTGCACAAGACCATGAGACCACAGAAACCTCAATTGTTACTGTGACTGTGTTAATTGTCAACTGCTAACTATTCTATAGCCTCAAATGTACAAGAAGTATGTGTCTATTTTGCTTTACATTTTATTCAATCCCATAGAATTTCCCCATTTTGCTTTCCTCCATATTCTTAATCTATCACAAAGAATTCCATGTAACCCATCTTACATCTCCCCCTTTGGTTTATGTTTAAAACAAGGGGCAAAACAGCCATTTTCTGGAACATTTTCTCAGTCTGTTGAGATTTTGCTTCCTGGCAATTGTCATCAATTTGGCTCAAATAAACTCATAAACATTCTTATGGGTTTGGACATTTCTTATGTCAATACAACAATTCTGAAGGAGAATCTGAGAGTCTATTATGCTGTCAAGCTGACTAAACCATGCAGAATGCAATGCACATACTATTCACTCATGTATGCATTTTATATTCAGTCGTTATTTAAATTCTAATGTGCCTTTTCCCTGAAGAAAATTTTATTTCATTCTCATGTTTTTTTTATTAACATTATTGCAAAGAAAAAATATTATCCAAAACTTGAAAGAAGGGGAAAAAAGATTGCATCACCTTCATTTCAGTTTCCTGTTCCTAAGTCAGAGGTTAGCAAGCCTTTGTTTTTTCTTTTCTATAAAGGGTTAGAGAATGATTATTTGAGATTGTGTGGACAATCCAGTCTCCGTTGCAATGATTCAACTCTGCAGCAAAAGCAGCCATCTAGAATACATGAGCAAATGGCTGTGGCAGTGTTCTAATAAATTATTTACAAAAAGAGGTGGTGAGTTAGGCCTGTTATAGTTTGCTGACCCTTGCCCTAGAGTCACATCATATGCACATTTATTTGATTTACCATTACTATTGAAGGGACCAAAATTATGCCACCTTGAAGTTGCTTTTAGGGATATTGATTTTAAGCTCTTTATTACAAACCAATAGACTCAATAGACTCAATAGACTCAAAAAGAACATTTGATCTTCTTCCTATCCAAGATTTAGACAGAGAAACCTGCTTTAGGAAGGAGAGTTTAGGATGATGCTTTAGCCTAATTTAAATTAAATGTGGTAAACAAGAGAGCTTCAGGCAGGTGCCCATTAGCTAGACACCCCTATTCTCATTGTTTCTGAGTCACCTCGAAAGAACTTTCCTTCCACGTGTGTTCAGTGATTCCTCAACTACTTGTAAATTACCCATTTGTACTTCTGAAATCTAATACCCCATTCCCTCCCCTTTTCTCCTTTGTCTGAATGATAGGGGAACTCAAAAGTTAAAGATTTTAGCTTTAGTCATAGTTGATAGGCTTAAGTGATTAATGCGTGTGGAACGCTGTCATTCCAGGAACTGGAATGCATGACCAGAGGTCAATAAGCAATTCAACCTTTGTGTCCCAGGGGTCTGCTAGTGACAGCGGGGTGGTATCTGAGCCACTGTGCTCCAGGGAGGGAATGTCTGTGTTGCAGATAAAGAAATTTTGATCAACAGATAAAAACATACTAGGAAAATTGCCACCAGGCTGCAACTCTAATTAACCTTTTTTTCAAACCCCTTACATACCCTTTTTTTTCCTTATAAAAAGGTCAGCTTGAGATGAGATGTTAAGATGGTTTTTGAGGATATATAACCTGCCATCTTCTCAGATCGCTGGCATCTGAATAAAGCACCATAAACACTCAATCCTTGTCTCTACTTATTGGCTCTGGTAGTGACAGGCAGCTCCACGGCCAACTTTCCCAGTTTCACAAAATGTCTTATATACTTAATGTAGCCTCACTGTCTTTGGAATTTTCATGGCTTTATCGTGTCTTTGTGAATTCCCTACATGCATGTATTAAACTTTGATATTCTCCTGTTATTCTGTTTCTGTTAATTTGGCTATTAGCCCAGCAAGAAAAACTTAGAAGGTAGGAGGAAAAAGTATTAATATTTTTTCAGCCCCCACACTACTGATTAGGGCTCAGACAATTTACAACTCTGTAAAGTTGAATGCTCCTTTATTGGAAACTGGTAATAAGACAAGCTAGTAAGCCAGGACAAGTGGAATAGGAAAACTGAGACAGATACTTAAGTGGCTAATCCATTTCCAGCCATCTAGTAAATTGCCAACTCCTATCTCTCCAAACCAAGGACACTTAAGAGTAAATAGACTACACTTCTCACCAACCAAAGGGTAAATAGCTTAAATCACCCTACTCAGGGCGACAAAGTGCAGAAATTCAACTGGTGTCATTTGTGTTAACCACACCCAGGGGAAATGAAGAAGTTTTGGCATAAGGCTAATGAATATTGTATTTGATTTTTTAAAGATTTTATTTATTTATAAAGAAAGAGGAAGGTAGGGAGAAAGAGGGAGAGACACACCGATTGGTTGCCTAACCCTCTCACATACCCTCAACTGGGCACCGGCCTGAAACACAGGCCTGGGCCCTGACCAGGAATTGAAATGGAAACCCCTAAATTTGTAGGCCACCGCTCAATCCACTGGGCTACAGCAGCCAAGGCTAATGAAAATTTTATTGAGATCTTTCTCTAAGGCCACCCCTAAACTCCAAGGCATTAAAATCCTCAAGACAAAGGACCCAGGGCACACTCTCCCAATCAGGAGCACCCTCACGCCATTCTTCCCCCTCAGGCATGCATCTCCTAAACTCTAAGACCCCCCAAGAGACTTTCAACCAGGGGAGCAACATGGCAGCTGGTCCAGGGCTGACCCCCTAAACCTGTTTCCCAGGCCTTCTTTTCTCTGACTTTGCAGTGAGCTAAAGCAGCCCTATGAAGGGTAATTTCTTTCCTATAATATTTCTAGAGTGACAAAGCAATCCTGCTTGGCCTCTCCTGTTGCTTCTTCTATCTTTTGACTTTCCAGTGAACCAAAGCAGCTCACCTAGTCTCTCTCCTCTTGCTTCCTTCATCCTAAGCCATTCCTTGTCCCACTGTTCCCAGCTTTTATAAATGTGCTCTCAAAATCACCTGAACTCATGTTATGAAATCTTTCCTGCATGAAGTCAAGAATCCACCCACTACAGGCTGGCCTGAGGCACACCACTCCAAACCCAGTCCCTTTCTGGAAACAATAAGATAGAAATGATTTTTGCCAATATTATACACATAATTTTTGTCCAAAAGCAATAAAAATTTATTACCTGGTAGTAACACAAATGATTTTTCTTATGTAGACAACTTAAGCCCAAAGATTATGGTCTTATTGTTGGTAGGACAATAACCAATTTTGCATCTAACTTTGTGATTTATTGCAGCATTCTTTCTTTATTTATTGACTATAATCATCAGTTCCTTGAGTCTTGTTTTGAACCAACTTTGTCGCTCTGCTGCTTCCCTCTTTAAGGTGTTTAATAAAACTTTGATTTCTGCTCATTATAATTTTACATGAGAATTGTATTATGTTAAACACTTTGAAAATTACCCTGGATATTGTTCTGTTAAGATATTTACCTATATTAAATCCTATGTTACTGTTCTTCACATTTGTGAACAGGAAGGGTAAGGAAAAAGTGTCCACTTTGACTTCAAAATCCAATTCAAGACTCTAAAGTTATCTAACCTACATCTGAAGACAAGCAAAAACCATGTGAATATAATAAAGAAGAAATGGGTGCCTTGGGCAGAGCAGACATTTAAACCAAATGCCAGGATGTGGCTTGAAGTTTGCCAAGTAGAAAGTATAGGAGACCAGAATACACCACTCCAATATATGCCTCCTTAGCATAACCATTATATAGAGCTAACACAGGGGATATTCTAAAAACAGAATATAAGCTGCCCTTTCCTATGGGAAATTTACATTTATGAATAAAATCTCCACTTGTAAAAGTGTTTCCTTCTCTGTACCAGATAGAGAAGGGTGACTCTAAATCACTAGGGAGTCTTATCAATAGAGAAAGCACAGACTTAAGTCTGCACAACAAACCTTTTTTTCTTTACAAACTTCCCTTGATCACGTTTACATAACTCCCCCAATGCCCCCCCACCGCCTTTATCTGCCTCACACCCTTCTTCTTTGGTTTTAGCTGAAGCTGGTATTTAGGCCCAAGATCTAGCCACCTTTTTGAGTTACTAATCCCTGACTTTCTCTTGCGTGTAAAGGAGATATACATGTTAACAAACTTCGTTCTCCTGTTAATTTGTCTTTTGTTACAGAGGCCCCAGTAAAGAACCTAGAAAAATGGAAAGAAAATCTTTTTTGTCCTCTCTTAGCAAAGTGTATGGCTTATGTTTCAAATTCTGATAGGATAATATGCACAGAGTAAACCTCTTGCATCATTTTCTACTTTCTGGCAACATTTATCTCAGAATGGCAGGTAATTTTGCTACTGGAAGTTGTCAGCATACTTCTCTGATGTTACCTTTACTTTCATACATAAAAATGCAACACAGTTAAAGTAACTTTTCAGTGTAAACTACAGTCATTCATTAAATGCACCCCCCCTCCCACCGCAAATACCCTTAGGGGAATTTGAGAATTCCCACTCCTGTTTCCCTCTTTGGTTCACTGCAGTGACTTTTCCTGTTCTGAGGGGAGGCTAAGCCTTTGAAGGTCAGCTGAGTTCATGCCAATCAGCAGGCAGTGGCAAAATGAAATGGATTTTCTTTCACACTAGACTAGATGGTAAGATGCTGAGCTGAAAAACATTGTTTCATTTTGAATTCATGTTTTTTTTCTATGCCATGATACTTGAAAGTCAAACTGAATGTTAGATATAAGTGTCATGCAGATTACAACGCGGTTCCCTGCGCTCACTGGAGATGTATGCAGTTGAGATTCTTAACTGAGGTATAGATAGGTCAGTTCAGCTATGCTATTCCCCCAGTCATCCCCTGCTATTCCTCACTCCAACAGAGTAACTCACCTTAGGTGTCCAGATGAAGCTCAGGTAAGACTAATATTCAGCTGGGCTCTTAGAAGCAGTCAATTATATGAAAGTACTGATGGATAAGTTTTTAGAATAGGTAAGCTCATGACTCATGCATATATAAAATGGGCACATATCAAAGATTTTGTTTAACTCATTAATTAATGAGGTAACCAGTAAGATGTTATGACCTGTTCAAAGGAGAATCCAAAGACAGTACACGTATGTAGGCTCTCTGGAATATTGCAATACATTTGAATTTGTTTAGCAGGTGCTAAAATGTCTTCTTCAACAGAGAGGGAGGGAAATTAATCGAACCTTCCTCAAATCACTTGCATATTCATGGATAAGAATCATTTGCATCTCTTTCAATTATCTACAACCTACAGATTTATATAAAGCATCAATACAATAAAAGGTATAAAACTCCCATAGAATCAGATAACCTGGAGGGGTATGCTACACGATGTCCACGGAATATTAGTAATATTTTTGCTGTGTTCCAGACCTTTGCAATTTTTTCCTTCAAAAGAAAACCTAATATTAATTTGTGTTTTTAAGGTTATATAAAACAGAAAAGGCAATGTGTTTGCTTCCTGCAACTGTTTGCCAAAAGCAATCGAAATAGACAACAGATGGACTGAATAACAGCAGATACTTGTAAGCTGGGGAAATCAAATGGAAGGGAAAAGTAAACTTTACAAAATACCCTTTGCTTAATCATTGTCTTTACAGTACATTTGTGTTTCATATTGTGGAAAATTTTAAGAGAAACATACTAAATAGACTGAGCTGTCTTTTAAGCTACCCTGTTTTCATTTCACAAGCTTTTCAACATTTTGGAACATCAGGAATCTTGAAGCCTTGAATCAAAAACCTTGGAAAATAAAGTGTAAGTATTAGTAAAATTTTTCACAGAAGAATTAGGAGACACTACATTGCATTCCATCCAGCAACTCTTCCCAGCAACCCTCTTCCACACCCATCTCTCCACCCCAAACTTCCACTCCTAATGGCTGTTCTGGAATCTCCCCTCTTTTACTTATGCTTCAGATGTCTTTAGTTGTGCTAGCTCTTCTCCTTACTTCCCTTATCATTTCTCTTTTTGTTTTTATAAAAAGTCTTCTCAACTTCTTCAGGTTTTCTCTCCTTCCACTACCCCTGTCAGCATGGTGTCCTGATAAAGAAAGCAAATACTGTGTTCTTTACCGGTTGAAGGGAATGGAGAAGACTTTCACAAAAACTTGCAATTTGAAATGTTCCTCCATGCCACACATTATTTCAAACTAAACAATAAATGTCTTTGTTATGTACCTTGGAATATAAATAGCTGCCACATCATAATTTTAAGAAGGTAAACCATAAATGATAATGATTTTATTAAACTTATAAAAAAGAATTTCTAAGCTTTTTCTAAATGTCAACCAGATTCCTCCCAACAGTTCCAAAATTCAGGCAAATTAAAGGAGTGTATTAATTTGCTAGGGCTGCTATAAAAAAGTACCCCAGATTGGCTGATTTAAACAACAGAAATTTGTTTTCTCATAATTGGGGGGCGGCTAGAAGTCTGAGATCCAGGTGCTGGTCGTGTTGGTTTTACTGAGGCCTCTCTCTTAAGTTTTCAGTTGGCCATCTTCTCCGTGTCTCTTTACATGGTCTTCTCTCCGTGCATGTTTGTGTCCTAAATTATTCTTCTTATAAAGACATCAGTCACATTGGAATAAGGGCACACTCTAATGGCTTTATTTTAATTTAATTACTTTTAAAAGACCTTATCTCCAAATACAGTCACATTCTGAGGCATTGGGGGTTAAAATTTCAATTCTAGGAGGACATAATTCTTACCAAGACAAAGTCTATTCTTTTCATTCTAGTAGCAGAAGAATGTCAGGTTCCAGGGATTAAGTGATGTCTGAACAATCCATCAAGCAACACAGTCAGCACCTCTAATTGATAACCTGTACTGTAGATTTTTTAAAAGTCATTCTTAAGGCTCTGGCTGGTGTGGCTCAGTGGACTGAGTGCTGGCCTGCGAACCAAAGGGTCACTAGTCTCATTCCCAGTCAGGGCACATGCCTGGGGTGTGGGCCAGGTCCCCGGTAGAGGATGCACGAAAGGCAACCACACACCAATGTTTTTCTCCTCTTTCTCCTTCCCTTCTCTCTCTAAAGGTAAAAAATAAATAAATAAATGAAATCTTTAAAAAGATCGTTCCTGGAAGAAAGAGTTGTAAGAGTGTAGAACTTTTTGGAGTTTCAGAGTTAGCATTATAGAATAAGCTTGAAGAAAGCAAGGCTTTTATTTTTGTCTTTAAAGATATAAATGATGGACAGATGCCAACCTTATAAATATTCTTCAGGTTAGCTATTTCCATAGTTATCTAAATATTCATACAAAAGCAACACAATTATTTTTGTGCTTTTTTGACAACTATATTGAATTTACATGTTATAAATTTTACCAGTCTAAAGTGTACTATTATCATGAGTATTTATGTGTGCAGTTATGTGGGAAATATTCTGCACTCTCTATGTAAATTAATTATAATTTCTATAATAGCTCTATGAGGTTGATAACATCCTTACAGATGAAGACACAAGACTAAGAAATGGAAAACAACTTTCTCAGAAGCACACAGACAATGAGTGGAAGCACTGGTTATTCAAACCCAGGTCCGTGTGGGTCTAAAACCCACACCTATATATCTCATTGCCCAGCCTTCCCCTCCCTATTTTGCCATAGGTAATCCATTCTCATTGTATGGAAATCTAAGAGCACAGCTAAATAAAGAGAAAATAGAAATCAGTTATAATCCCATACTCAGAGGTCACCAACTATAATCATGTTTGGCATATACCCTTACATTTGTTTTCCCATTCACATGTATCAGGCATGCGTGACTTCATATACATAAACTCAATTTATAGGAAATGTCATACTTCTATATTTTCTTCAAATAAAATTGTCTTTCTCTAACTTTTATCCTGCCAGATTGCCAGGAGATCCTTGTAAGTGTTGGAGGTCCTGACCTTCCTTGGGATCAAAGAGAAAAATGTGAGAGTTATGCACTGCTAGGAAAGTGGAGGAAACCTTTAATCTTCAACCCAGCATGACAGCCTTCATCACTGCCTAGTCTCCCACAGCTCAGGAGACCAGGCACTCTATTCCCTTCAGGGCCCAGAGGAGTCCTGCCCTGGATGGGAGGCTCGCTGTTACTTTGAGCTTTCCTCTGAGGTCTTACACTGCCTAAGGGTACTGTGAGGCATGGGTCCTCCAGTTCACTGTTCACCACCTCCTGTTTAAAGAACACAAGCTTTATTTCACTGTCAATCTCTCATGTAATTCCTTCTACTATAGGATAACCCCTTTTGCTCAAATTTTAAAAAACAGAGCTCAGAAGGGAAAGGCTTATGGTTAAAAACTTCTTTTGAAAAAAGGGAAAACAGACTACTGAAAATTATTTTTTCTATTTATTTATTGTGATTATTATTTACAAAATTGGATCACACTCTATCTGCAGCTTTTTAAAAAATTTTTCACCTGAGAATTCTTAAGTTGATTTTAGAGAGAGAGGAAATGAGAGAGAGAGAGAAACATGGATTTAAGAAACATGGATCAGCTGCCTTCTACAAACACCTTGACAGGGAATTGAACCCACAACCTAGGCATGCGCCCTGACAAGTAATCAAATCTGCAGACTTCTTGGTGGATAGGACAAAGCTCCAACCAACTGAGTCTTCTAGCCACGGGTCTAACTGTACTTTTTAAAATCAATTTTGGCAGTCTTTATATTTTTAGCTATAATTTTTCTTATTATTGGGTTTTATGATTTTTTTATATATTTTGGATACAAGTCTTTTCTCAGATATGTATTTTGCAATAATTTTCTCCCATTCTGTCTTTCATTTTATTAACAGCATCTTTAGCAGGCAGAAGTTTTAAATTTTAATAACATCCAACATATCAATGTTTCCTTTCCTTGACTGTGCTTTCGGTATTGCATCTAGAAACTCATCTCTCAACCTGAAGTCATACAGATTTCCTTCTATATTTTCATCTAAACTTTATAGTTTTGGACTTTACATTTAGATCTATGATACATCTGAGTTAATTTTTGTGAAGTGCATGAGGTAATTTTTGTGAAAAGGTATGATCTAGGTTCCAGCACCATTTATTTAAAAAAACTGTCCTTTCTTCATTGAATTGTCTTTCAGCTCTGGTCAAAAATAAATTGAGTAATGTTTTTATGGATCTATTTCTGGGCTCTCTATTTTCTGTTCTATTTATCTATGTGCCATTTTTTTTGCTAACATCATGCTGTTTTGATTATTGTAGTTCTGCATTAAATCCTGAAATTGGGTAGTTTAAATTTGCCAACTCTGTACTTCTTTTCAGTATTGTGTTAGTTATTCTATGCCTTTTGCTTTTGGTATACACACTAGAATCAGTTCATTGACATCTACAAAATAGTTACTGGGATTTCAATTAGAATTGCATTGCACCATTAGAGAAATTGGGAAGAAATGACATTTCTGGACAGCAATGTCAAGCAATGACCAACAAGTGTTGGTTGATAAATGCCCAAGCATTCCCAACCCTTAGGCAGGACATCTCTGTGCATGTTCTACAGTGACTCCCAGACACCCCAGCAGCATCAAGCACCAATTGCCCACAGTGGCTACTTCTCAGGCAGACATCTTTTGTTGGCTGTCTTCTCTCCCATCTGACTTCCCCATTCCCCTACCAGTGTTTCCTGTAATTACCTTCCAGATAAAATACTGCTGGCAAACCTCTTCTTAAGGTTTATTTTGGTGGGGGTGAGGGTTGGGGGGGTGGGAGAGTCGGGGGAGGGGAATTTAAGGCAGACCTTGGCACCACTGGTATACTAAAAGGCAGGTTCAGTTAGGAAATTCCACTTTTCATATGTTCCCAGTTTCCCGTGTAGGATCAGACCTAATCAATTTATACAGAAAACTCACAGTATGGTAGCTTAATACCTACCCTGGGAATTCAGATTGATGCTTTAATTTAAGAGGTAGAAAGCAAGTGCATCTCTCAAAATTGCCATCTCAGAAATAACAAAATAAAATGCATTTAATTTCAACATGTATACATGGGCATGACAATGTACCTCAAAGTAACTAAACTGATAAAAGATGCGTTGCTATTTAAAGTCAGAAGATTTGGATTTGCTTCAGACAGCTTTTAGCATAGAGGGTTTTATGGCTCACTAGTTTCAGGTTAGAAAATTAGAGTTGCAAAGCATACTGTGCTTTCAGTCTTTCATAATTTTGTAGTACAAGGGTGCCGAGTGTGGGAGATAAGGGTGGGGTGGAAAGGTAGGAGGAAGGAATGAAAGGTACCAAGAGAATGGGCCCAACTATCTGTCTTCATTTTTAACAGCCTTCAAAACAGTCACACATGCTGAACACTGCAGAAGCACCAGATCTTTGCTAAGGGAAAATTCCTTTGGGAACCTACTCCTTGAAGGGAGAAAATGGCTCATAACGAAATGATGCAAACATGGCACTCTGCTCTGCCAACAACTTCTCTCTTTATTTGCAGTTGTAGAAGGAAATATCCACCACACTAAAGCCTCAGTCAGCTGTAAAAACAGTGTTGTGATCTGATATTTATTTTTGCTGAAACATAGCCTCAGGCCTGGCAGTCCAGTTTCTGCAGTCTTGCAGAGCACCCAGCCTTCTCTGACCTTGGGGGAGTGCAGAAGGCTAATTAAAAAAAGTCTCACTTTTTTAAAAGAAAATTAAATTTTGGGGGTTGATGTTGGTTAATAGGGTCATAGAGGTTTAAAGTGTACAATTCTATGATGTATAATCTGTTTATTGCATTGTGTACCCACCATCCAAAGTCAAATCACCTTCTGTCACCATATACTTGGCCCTCTTTACCCTCTACCACCCTCCACCCCTTTCCATCTGGTAGCCACCATACTGTTGTCTCTCTGTCTGGGAGTTTCAGTTTTATATCGTGCATGTGAGTGAAATCATATGGTTCTTGGCTTTTTTCTGACTCATTTATTTCTCTTAGCATAATATTCTCAAGGTCCATCTACGTTGTCAAAAATGGTAATATTTCATCTTTTGCAATTTAATTTTTCTTCAAGAACCCAATCGAGAGCTACATGAGTTTCTATCTAGCTTTTGGTGGGAAAAACAAAAATAAATTAAATAATCTTATCAGACAGTCTTTAAAACATGTAACATCTGCCCTTTATTATGATGTAATATCAGCCAACACTTGCTTCACTGTCCCTGAGAGGAATTGAATTGGAGCTGCTGATTATGGAAGAAGTAACTTTGTTTTCTGACTCACACACTTCAGCAAGTTAGATCTAGTCTCTGAGAGACCTGATATCATAAAGGGATATTGTGTTCAGGTCTCCTAATCAATGTAAGCATTACCTCAACACTGCTCAGCTTAGTCACTGCCATGATTTCTATCTTTCCCTGTAGGCCCACACTTTATGGAAGAGAAATTATTGCTCGAGTACTTTACCGCCTATTATTTTTTTAACTCTAAGATCTGCTGCTGTAGAACACTGGCATGACACTGCTCTTTGGAAGGTCACTAAGAGCCTCACTTTCTCCAACCTAATAAGCATTTTTTAATCTTGATAGATTACACCACTGAACACCACCTACCCACTTCATCTTCTATTGGGAGGCCTTGTTTTCTTGCCTTTTGTTGACATGGTGCTTCTCTCTTTTCTATGCATCCTCTCGGCTGTCCCCTACAGTCATTCTCCAAAATTTTTTCTTCCAACCTCCCATTTTTTTATATTCATCCTCTCAACATGTATCCTTTTTCATATTTTTAGCCATTACCTCACTGATAGCTGGAGCATCAGCAGCAGTCTTGACTAGTGAAGTACACTTGAGGATGGAATTCCCCAGTGGAGCATTGTGAAGCAGGACATTAGAAGGAATTTGGTCCTGTGGTGACTTTGTTGAAGGTGCCACATCTGTTCTTCCATGCTTATCTCCTGATTTCTTCTATGTGCTAGAATAGACCCTGTGTGTTTAAGCCATTGTTATTGGAGATTTTCTGTTATGTACAACAGAATCTAATTTAAATAATAAAATGGGTAATGCCTTCTCATAAAGTCTGTGTAAGGTTTACATATAATATAGGTCATATGCCTAGCTCATGTGCCTAGTCAGGTATAGCCTAGGTGGTCATGATATTACAGACATTATTATTGTAAGCTCTATGCTTTCATTTTCAATGTCATGATGCACCATACTACAGCATGCCAAACATGCCCAAAATAAAACCCTTCCAAAGCCAACTCCTCCTCCTAATTGCCTTAATTTTTGGCTTATGACATGCCTAATTTCTTGTTTTAGTCAAGGTTTTGATTCTCTTCTTTTTTTTCTTCCTAATACTGAATCAATTGCTAAATCCTATTGATCTAATCCTTCAAATTTTCTCTAATTAATTTCCTCAATTTTTATTTTCCCTGCAAACTCCCCAGGTAAAACTTCATTATCACCTCCCCAAACTATCTCAATCATCCACTCAGTTGTTTTCCTGCTTCCAGGGTGCCTTCCTACTCATAGTTATCCTACAGAAACCCTGACATCTTCCCCAAACACTGCTCTAATCTTGTAACTTCTTTGATTAAAAACTTGAGTTGCTGTCATTGCTCACTGGGTTAGAAAGACACCTTAGCCTGGCACTTGAGACCCCAACCTGTTTTGTAATCCTGTCTCCAACTCCTTCTATGCTAATCAATCCGGACTCTCCAATTCACTTTTTTAATTCTGTTGCTTGGCTCATGTTTCACTCACCCACAGTGTCCTCTTCCTACACCACTCCCTACTCTTCAATGCTTTAGTTAACTTTAAAGGCTTCACATCTATACTGTCACTCCTCAAAGTCCTGCTTGCAAAAACAGGGGTTTTCCCTTTACTCAGAGCACTTTGTTTCTCTCTTATGGTGCTCGTGCGCTATTGTTTTACAGCTCTGATTCTCAAATTTTAGGGGACATCATAATCATCTGGAAGAATTATAAAAATACAGATTGCTGGGCCCACCTCCCAGACATACTGATTCTGAAAGTCTGGGGTTGGGTCAGAGGATCTGTAATTCTAAGTCCCAGGTAATGCAGATGCTGCTGGTCTGGGGACCACACATTGAGTACCGCTTTCTAGTTGTCTGGATCTGATTCTCCCTCTACATTGTAAACTTCTTGACAATATGGTTTATTCTATCTTTGTGTTTCCTGAGGTCGCAGCACACAACGTATACTTAAGTAAGTTTTATTTACTTAAATGAAATTGAATAGAACAAGAAGCCAGATTTCTACTTTCAAAGTTGGCACTGACCCTTTGGAGTTATGTTCAGTTGTTAGTTTCCATCATCCAGAAAAAGCACATCTAAGTGCTTTTGCTGAGAGCATAGCCAGATTCTCCTTGGTCTTTGCTGTTGTTCTTGATCTGCGGAAGTGAGATCATAGCATGTGTCTGAAGGAACATGAGGGATTGAGGGCAATGACAGAACGTGAATTCAGGAAAAGCAGTAGTTGAAGTGCTCCCCCAAAGGAATAGAATGACAAAAGATCAACATTTTGGAAATTAAGTATGAAGATTGCCATGGTAAGGTAACAACAGATTTCAAAATTACAATTACAAATCTGTAATTGTACCTGGAGACAGGCATGTAATAGTCCTTTCCACATATTTCTGTTCCCTCTTATGTTTTTAATGTTTCAGAAGCAAGTCACTCTGAATTCAAATTGTGCTCCTAATTACTCTTCTTATTATTCTCAGGATGTTCTTTACAACCAACATGGCTTTTAGGGAAGAAAATTAATTGCAGCTTTTCTTGGTTTGGAAATGTGAGAACTGGCTCTCCTGGCAAATTCACATCCTGTTTTCCTCCTGTGTGTAGATAACAGACTGACATTCTCCTTCTGCTATCTATTCAGTTATCCAGTCAGGGCATTTATTCAGGAGGGCAAAAGGAAAGTTTGCATATGGAAAGTGTTGTGAAATGACAAGAAAATAAAGAACAAGTTAGCCAAAGAAACATAAACACTGCAGTCATCCCCCAAAGACCTTTTTTCTAAGCTTGAATGTTTCACATCATACTTCTCAAGAAATAAATCCTATAGAAATAATGAAGGATAGGTGCAGAGCATTTAAGTACAGATGTATATCAAATGTGGATTTTTTTTTATTTTAAAGAGGCAAATAGATTATACCCAGATGGAGCATTAAAAATTCACACCTATGCATCATCACTTTTTAGCAGAGGCACAGATGGTACCTTTTCATTTGTACCACATGCCAACATAGCTGACTGTCCCATCCTCAAGATGATTCCTAGTTTACATGTAAAAGGACATGTTGGTTGAGTTAACTCAGACACCCTTGGGAAACTGCAGTGCGTGGGTCCCTGCCATTACTATTTTATAATATTTTCTTCTTCAAGGAAGCAGATGGGCTTACCAGACACTGACTTTTATCTGCTGTTTTTTGAGTAAGGTGCCCCAGGGCTTCCTGACCTTCCCAAAGGCAGGCCACTGATCTATAGTGATGGAAAGAAGCACACAACATCTGCAGACCTTCTGTGGAAAGCTCTTGTTTGTTTAAACATCTTGTTTCCTTGTTATTTATATTTCTGGAAATTAGAGAGATACTTATCTCTTTTTATCCCAAAACGGTTAAAAATTATGATTGATGTCATTAAGGGTCCACAACTTACGTCCTGAGTAAAAAAACAAAAACCAAAAAACAAAAGAAGCCCGAGTGAAAATACACCATGACCACCACCACCATCACCTCCACCTGACTGTTGGAATGGATTGCCTGGGCACAGTAGCAGTAATCCTGCTTCCTGTAGGGAAGTTACTGTTGTCTTTTTAGGGCAACATACCTGCTTGCAGGGCCCAGGAGAATCCCACTCGAGGAAGGCACAAGGTAGCTAATAACTGAGAAGCACTTATAATTTAACTAAAGGGAGAATGGAATTGTTTACCAGCCTATCTCATGCTGTCCTGAAATGTCTGCTTCAATGTGATAAAACAAAACTGGCCAGAGAGCAGAGAATCCCTAATTGTTATATACTCTTGGGCCCTAAGGCATTCACAATCTAGCATTTATTTACCACTTTAATTCTTGGCTTCCTAATCTTACTGATTTCACTGGCAATGATAGGCACTTACCATTTTCAATATTTCATAACTGTGTTAAACTCTGTTGTCTCCTGTCCCTGACTATTAATGAAGAAGAGCTTTCAGTTCTTTGAAAAGCATCATCTTCCCATTTTTTAGCCCTTCCTGTGTCCATGCCCTTTGTCATGTGGCTTTACAGCTTCTGCCATCAAAAGGTTGAGGCTATTTCCCTGTACGTTGATTCTGATTTAATCCATGTGACTTGTTTTGGCCAATGGGGTATTAACAGATGTGACTTAAGCAGAGGCTTGAGAAAGAGCTTCTTCACATCCATTGTGGTTTGTATCTCCTGTCTGTACAAGTGTGTGCCCAGTTACCTGCTGGAGAATGAGTGCCATATAGAGCAAAGCTGAGTTATTCCATTTGTCCCAGGTAAAGACAGTCTAGATCATCAATTTTCAACCTTTTTCATCTCATGGCTCTCAGAAACCAATTACTACAATTCTGTGGCACACCAAAAATATATTATATTATATATTTTGCTAATCTGACAAAAAGTAAGTATAATTCTTTTTATGAAACATTTTGTTTTAAATCCTTACCTGAGGACATGTTTATTCCTTTTAGATAGAGAAGGGGAGAGAAACATCAATGTGAGAGAGAAACATCAATAGGTTGCCTCCCTTACATATCCCGACCAGGGATTGAACCTTTAACCTAGGTATGTGCCTTAATCAGAGATCAAACCAACAAACTTCTCGTGTACGAGACAACACTCCAAGCAACAGAGCCATTCAGCCAGGGTAAAAATAGGTATAATTTTGATTCATTCACATTGGACAGCTATTGGCTATTGTGTTGGCTGTTGTCATTTTTTTTTTTTACAATCTAAAGAAAAAAGGTAAGAGCCCCTGACTCCATTGTCAGGTACTGCATGTTTTAAAAATTCTTGTGGCACAATAGTTGAAAATTGCTGGTCTAGATCAACCTACAGCCAACTGATTCCCCTACCAATCCTTTACCTTTCAGTCCATTGTCCAATTCTGGTTTTTACCTCCAAGGTAATTCTCAAGTTCACACACATTTCTCCACTTCCAGAGTGACCTCCTAGTCCAAGTCACCTACACAGTATTTCATTTGGATTTTGTAATGGTCTTTTAGATGGGGCCCCTGGTTTCTCTTACACTTCCCTGCAAATTTGTTCCCATTCAGTAGCCAAGGGGTCTTTACAAACATAAATGAGATAATATTAGTCCCCTGGATAAACCTTTTGACAGGTTCTCCTTGCTCCTAGAATAAAATCCAATACATTTACACAGTTCTCAAGGTTCACATACTGTGCTTTTTTACCTGAACTTATAAAATATTCCCATCCTCTTACTAGACTCCCATTCCATTGGTCCGATCTTTTTTTGTCCTCAAATAAACCAAGCCCATTCCCATCTTAGGGCCTTTGCCGGTGCTGCACCCTTTGCCTGGAAAGCCCTTTCTTTGGCAGTGATCATTACCAGCTCCGTGTCCTCCATCAGTTTCTGCTTAAACATCACGTCCTCCTGGAGATCCCCTCTGTCCTCTATCTAATAAGCCCCTCCCAAGTTGCAATTAGACCATTTACATAATTTCCTTCATGACATTAATCACAATTTATTATTATTCTATTTAGTTATATGCTTCACTGTTGGCTGCCTTCCTAGTTACCAGGTAAATTCTTCATAGAGAAGATCTTGATTTCCTTATTTTCATGGATAGGTAAAAACTAGAGGACTTTTTTACACACACTATACATGTAATAAGCATTTGTGGGTGTATGGTAATGATTCCTTTAACTTCACATATATATGTAATGCATATGTAGAACATACACATAAGCAATGTATACTTATGTGTATAATGTACATATATATGTATAGTCATAACTCGGTACTCTTCAGCTTCAGAACTCATCAAACCCTGTACTCATCGCATTTTGATGAGAAAAAGGTGTTTCAGCACTTGGTGCTTGCTTGGGACTCACTGCATTTGCTAAAACTTGTATGAGTCATGCTGCCACCCCACAAGAGAAAATGCTTCATTACTCCTCACTTGCTCACCACTCAGCTCCCCTCTCTTGGGATGAAACAGAGGTCCATGCGTCAGACTCATGGTAGCTTGTGAACAGTGCAGAACCCCCACATACTCCTCATTACTGTCTTGTACTTTTAAGTGCTAATTGTGGGCTACAAAAGGTTTAAGAGCGATACTACTAAGCCTAAAATGTAGTTAATAAGAACCATGATCAAAGAGAAAAAAGAGATCATATGTAAGTATGAGACTGGTGTAGGTGTGATTGATACCACTCTTCCATTCAAGATGCCAAGAATGACAATCTCGACGATAGTGAGAAGTAAGGGAGTGATTAAAGGAGCAAGTGTTGCTAAGGATGTAGAGTCTGTGAGTAATCAAATTTCACAGGCATTGGGAGAAGTTGAAAAATTGTTTTACATCTGGATTAATGAAAAACTTTTAGCAGGCGACAGCATTCCTGAGGCAATAATTTGTGAAAAACCTAGGTAATTGCATGCTGATCGGTTAAAAGGCAAGCCTGAAACAAATGGTGAGAGCACTGATGTGTTTGAAGCCAGTCATGGATGGTTTGATAGATTTGAAAAGAGAAGTGGCATTCCTAGTGTGGTGAGGCATGGAGAGGCAGCCAGTGCCAACAAAGAAGCTGTAGAAAGCTATGTCACTGAGTTTAGGGAGTATGCAGAGTCTAAGGGTTTTGTCCCTCAACAGGTGTTTAACTGTGATGAGACTGGTTTGTTCTGGAAGAAAATGCCTAACAGAATCTACATCATTCAGGCGGAGAAGGCATTGCCAAGGCACAAGCCAATGAAGGACTGCCTAACTCTGTTTTGTCAGAATGCTAAAACTTAAGCCTCTACTAGTGTATCACAGTGAAAATCCATGAATTTTCAAGAGATAGAATATGATAAAAAGCAACTTAAGTGTGATGTGGAGGGCCAGTATTAGAGCTTCGGTGACAAAGCAGTTCTTTCTAGAGTAGATGAAAGAAGTTTTTGGCCCCAGTGTGAAAAAGTATTTTCAGGAAAACAAACTGCTTCTGAAGGGCTTTGTTAATTTTGGACAATGCTCCTGCTCACCCTCCAGGTTTGAAGAGTGACTTATTGGAGGAGATCAGTTTCATAACCGTGAACTTCTTGCCTCCTAACATGGATCCTCTGCTCCAGCCCTTGGACCAGAAGGTCCTTTTCCAGAGTTGTTTGGAGTAACCTTGGATACACAGTTGACACTCAGAGAGTTCTGGAAGAACCATTTTAATATCTTCCACTGTGTTAGGCTCCTAGATGAGGACTCACATGAAGTCTCTTAAAAGACCATGAACTCTGAACTCTGCCTGGAAGAAACTGTGGCCAGGAGCTGTAACTCCAAGGAACTTAGAAGGCTTAGAAGATGATCCTGGTAGCCCAACAGTGCAGCATATTGTGTCTCTGGGAAAGTCCATGGGCCTGGAGGTCGGTGATGAAGATGTCAAAGAGTTAGTAGAGGAGCACAGAGCAGAGCTCAGCACTAAGGAGCTGCAGGAACTTCAGAAGGAGCAACAACAGACAATGGCTAAGGAAAGTTCTTTAGGTGAGAAGGAGGGAAGGGGGAAAGCCTACTGCACTGATAAAAGAAATGTGTGGTAAATGGGTTGAAGTTCAAAATTCTGTGGAAAAGTATCACCCAGACAAAGCTCTTGCAAGCCGAAATGTGGACCTGTTAATGAACAGACAATGTCACACTTTAGAAACATTTTGAAACAGACAGAAGCAGGTTTCTTTTAATAGATTTTTAGAGGAACTCCCTAAGTCTGAGTATCCAACAATGTTCAGTGAAGCCAAGAGACAAAAAAACAAAAAACAACAACAGAAAAAACAAACCAGAAGAAATCCCTGAGAAATCCTCTGAAATTGTCTTGGACGAGGAACCCTATTCCAACAATTAACCCCTGTCCTCTTCCTCCTCTACCTCATCACCATCCCATTATGCCAGGAACTCCTCTCAGTACAAGTAAAGTGAAGTTAAATTTTATTTTATTTCTATTAATTAATTGCTTTTTTATCCATGTCTGTTTAGTTTTAAGGTTCTGTATTACAAAACAACCTCATTACTTAATATTAGCCCAGTAAAATGAGAAAATTTGGATGAATTTTCACAAATTATTTCTAATTACATTATTTCTTTTTTTAAAAAAGATTTTATTTATTTATTTTAGACAGAGGGGAAAGGAAGGAGAAAGAGAGGGCGAAAAACATCAATGTGTGGTTGCTTCTTGTGCACCTTCTACTGGGGACCTGACCTGGCCCACAACCCAGGCATGTGCCCTGACTGGGAATCGAACCAGCAACCCTTTGGTGGCTCAGTCTACTGAGCCACACCAGCCAGGGCCTAATTACATTATTTCTAGTGGGAAAAATTTGTTTGGTACTCATCTGGAGTTCCAGAATGAGTAAACGAGCACCAAGGTACCACTTGTAATGAGGCTTTTATTTGTAAACTGACACACACACGTACCTAAACAATTTACTCTTCAGAATCTTCTATTGAATAAAAATATAAATAGAACATCTTTTATAACCTCAGATGTAGGCTTACCTCATCCCTAAGATTGCATAGTGTTCTTTTGTATGGATGTACCAAAATTTATTTAGTCAGTGAGACCTAGTACTAAGGTTGTTCCCATTTTAGTGATGGGGATACAGAGACTGAGGGAGCTAGTTTGCTGAAGCCAGCCAATGTTGAACTTAAGGTTCAGTGGAGGAGT
This sequence comes from Trachops cirrhosus, assembly GCA_028533065.1. Classification (NCBI taxonomy): domain Eukaryota; kingdom Metazoa; phylum Chordata; class Mammalia; order Chiroptera; family Phyllostomidae; genus Trachops; species Trachops cirrhosus. Next base: position 65,357,329 of record CM052547.1, read on the forward strand.
GGGGTAGTGCAGGCCTAACCTGGCACGCCCTGGGGATGTGAACAGGTGGAGGCAAGTATGTTGGGGTAAGTTCCGTTCCTGTTGCTATTGCATTTTTTGGCCTGAGGCTTTCTGTTACCAGTCCTCTCTCCAACCAATCCTCCTCCCAACAGTTGAATGAGAGGATGTATGTCGGTGGCTCTCAAAAAGTAGTGTCCACAAAATCACATGGACGTCTTGTCATGCAGATATTTAGGCCCACCCCAGAGATTCTCACTCAGCAGATCTGGGCTGGGAGCTGAATTTCTGTATTTCTAATAAGTTCTTAGGAGATGCTGATGCTACCAGTCCATGGACCACCCTTCAGGTGTGAAGTGCCCTGTAAACTCTGAAGCCCACGCAAAGTCAGGAGAATGTGAACTTTAAGTCTCTATTAAACCCTTACTGAGTGCCAGTTATGGTGATAGGTATTATGGGGGAAAAATAAACATAATATGGGGGCCTCATTCAGGAAGGCTTAAAGATTTAGTTTGTGAAAACAACACATGTGTCGCAAGAACATAAATTTTCAGTGCAAGGAAGAGTGAGATAAGTGTCAAAGAAATAGTCTTTAATTAGAAACCAGTTCTAGGGGGAAAAACAGCACTCTACTTAGTGCAGACAGTAGGATTTTTGGCATCTACTTATTGAATATTAATTTTGACAAACCTTGTCCCCACATTTTAGCAGGCGCTGGACCAACATTCTCCCAGAACTGAAAGTGTCCACTCACCAGGGTTTTTGCATGTCCACATCTTAGGTTATTGTAGAACACTGAGTAACGACCACCCGGAGGTACTAATCTTACCTCCTGGAAACCATTAATCTTACTGTAAAAGGAAAAAGGGTCTTTGTGGATGTGATTTTTAAGGACCTTAAGATAGAGATATTATCCCTGATTACCTGGGTGGGTGTTGAATGCATTCACAATTGTTTTATAAGACAGAAGCAGAGGGAAAGTTGACACACAGAATGGAAGGTGCTGTGAAGATGGAGGCAGAGATCCATTTGGCCACAAACCAAGAAATGCCTGCAGCCACCAGGAGCTGAAAGGGGCAAGAACAGATTCTCCCCTAGGGCCTCCACTGGGCAAATGGCTCTGCCAACACCTTGATTTCATACTTCTAACCTTCAGAGCACTGAGAGAATAACATTCTGTTGTTTTAAACCACCCACTTGTAATTTCTTACAGCAGCCATAGACAACTAATACAGTTGTGATATTACCTCTTTCTGGAATTACCTGACCCCCTCCTCCTATAACACATACTTCATCAGGATGATTCCTGTATTTGCAGCTCACATGCCACCTCCTGCAGGTAGCCTCCTAGATGTGCCCCTGCCCTCTCCAGGTTCCAGTCTGAGTAGAGACTCCTTTTCTGTCTCCCATAGCTCCTCTTTCATTGCTTTTCCTCATTCTTTTATGTGACCATTTGTAGGTCAATCTCCACATTAAATTCAAAATCCCCATGTGCCTTATTCATTCTTGTATGTTCTGGGATTGGCATAATGCTGAATGTAAAGTGGCTTCTTGGTGAGTATTTGTTTCTTGCCATGAAGATGAGAGAGATGCTGTTGTTTAGTGTCTAAAGGGGAGTTTTGGGGGCCTGTGAGGCCTCATATCTCTGACCTAAACCTGTGTTCCATGAGTGGGTGGCAGGTCCCTTGTCTGGGCCAGCTATGTGCAGGCTTCTCCCCTGTGAACCTGTTTCTCAAGCCCTCCAGTTCAGCCAGCCCAGAAGATTTCTGAGACCTCAGACCTGGGTACTCCCTTCAGCTTTGTGTCTGCAGGGCCCGTGTTTATTTTATGCTCAGCTCTTTTTATAATTCTCTTCCTCTCTCCTTCTTTTGCCTCCCAAACAACAGTGACTCAAAACCTCAAACGCTTCTCCTTTTTCCCGTTATTTTTAGGAGCCACATGGTTTCCCTCATTATCGCCTTAGGGCTAGAACGGGAGTTGGCCTGCAGTGTTTTATTCTTCAGGGCCACTCTGGGGGATGCAGAGCAAGTGACAGTTCAATAAACTGGGGGTGGCGTTAGTGTTCTATAAATCTGTCTGCTGAGGAGGTAAAGGCTAAACATGGAATTTGAAGAGTAGGGATTCATGGGACAAAGGGATAATGCTAGCATTTTAAAATTCTTCTGCAAATTTGCTCCACAACTCAGACTTCCTGGACAACATTTGCAGCCAAGTTTAACAATCCTTCCTAAAGTCTAACAGTTTTCTATTAGTCTCCAAGGAAGGTAGATAATTAATTTGTCTTTTAAAAATTCTTATTATTATTTAATTAAATTTATTGGGGTGACCTTGGTTAATAAGATCACATAGGTTTCAAGTGTACATCTTTTTTTCTTTTTAAACACCAGGTAGAGGGATTCCAAGGCAGTGGTGGTGTTGTGTTTTTTTTTTCCCCTTACTCTGTGAAGAAGCCACTGTAGTGTTATAATTATGAATCCTGGGCTTTGGGGGAGGCTGAATAGTTTATTAATAAATTAACTGAATTAGTTATTTATTGCTGCAGAGAAAGCTATCCCAAAGCCTAGCAGCTTAAAACAACAGGCATTTATTACCTCGAAAAGTTGCTGAGAATCAGGACACAGGAGAAACACATTCTATCTCAGGGTCTCTCATGAAGTTGAGACAAAATGTAGGTTGGGCTGCTATGCAGAAGGGCCTGAGGATCTGTTTCCCCAAAGTCTTCTTCATATGGCCCGTTGGCTGGAGGCCTCGGTTTTTTTGTCACAAGACCTCTCTGCAGGGTGGCTTGAGTTTCCTTATGACATGGCAATTGGCTTCTCCCAGTGTAAGTGATCCAAGAGTAAAAAAGAAAGAAGCACATGGCTTTTGATAACCTAGTCTGAGAAGTTACACACTCTCACTTCTGCCTTATTCTATTCTTAGGGGTGAGTCACTAAGCAGACACTTAAGGGGAAGAGAATTAAGCTTCATCTATTGGAGGGCACGTCAAAGAATTTGCAGATATATTTTTAGCCACCAGAGTGGCTTTACTTCAAATAGCTCCAGGGACGGCAAACAAATCATTGTTACCCTTTAGATAAACTATCACATGCTATTTGAAAGTTCTGCTGAGAGGTTGTAAAAGCTTAGAACACTTACGTCATGATCATTAGAATAGTGAAAAGTTAATAGCATTTAATAGTGAAAAATAAGACTAATGTGGATGGGTGAGAGGATATTCTGCTCTCTTAGTAATAGAAGAAATGATTTGGGAAGTGTAGGGGATACCATTGACATCAGTTTAGTACTTTCTGTTTAATATGTACAGTATTAACTAGCTATCGCATTGTGTTTCTAGATTCCACAATCCAACACCAGTTATCACACAAAATCCTTGCCTTCAAGGATGAGATAAACAGAGCAGAGATATCCCAGCTAAGCTGCTGCTGCCTCAGCCTAGCCCCACCAAGACAAAACCCCACCTGACCATAGATGCGTAAGTGAGCCCAGCACAGATCAGCAGAACCACCTAGCCTAAGTCTGCTGAATCCTGCAGAAATGTGACACATTAATATTTATTGTATGCCATTGAGCTTATGTGACTGTTTGTTATGCAGCAAGAGTAGCTGATACAAGTTTAGAGTGTCATGAAAGAAACAAACATAAAGGCCAAATTTGCAATGCAACATGATACATATCACCTTTGAAGACTGAATGGGGTGCCCTGAGAAGAGTGAGAAAGAAGTGCCTAAATCTACCTCAGGGTGATCAAGGAAGTCAAAGACTTCAGCTGATGCCTAAATGAAGTCCTAAGGATGAACAGGTGTTTACTAGAGTGGGGTGGAGACTGAAGTTGGGGTTGGGGAAGCATATCCTTTTTAGATAACTGCAAGTGTCTTAGTATACTAAGGAGCAATAGCAATGGATGGGTTCCAATTGTTGGCAGCCACTGGCTCATGGATAGCTTCATAAGTCCTGCTAAACAATTTGGTTTTTATCATAAATATAACTACTAAAGGATTGAAGAGGCACCACATGATCAGATTGATGGTTTTTTAAGCTTTGGGAGTGGTATGGACCCAGGCAGGAATTGGGGAGGCTAGTCTTGAATCTGTGCTCTTCCAGATTTGGCCATGGGCAAGAAGGGATTAGAGGAAGGAGATATTGAGAGGTGGTGCGGACAAGTCTTGGCAACCAATTCAGTGAGGGGGAGATACCTGGCTTCAGTCATGAGGCAGAAGAGTTTGGACAGGGGTGGTGGTGAGGATTTCCATGTGGGTCATGATGAGTCTGAAGTGTCTGTGGGTGACCTGGAGGGAGCTGTTTAGTAGGCAGCCAGAAATGTGGTTTGGGGCCTGAGAAGAGGATCCACTATCAGGCATCTGTTTGGGGCATTATCTACATGGAGGCAGTGGCTGAAGCTACTATAGGCAAGGTTGGGTTTAAGTAGAGTGAGAAGCAAACCAAACTTGGAACCTCAGGGAAGCACCAACACATATAAGATGGGCAGAAGAAGAGAAAGCAAAGGAGACTAAGAAAGAAAGCAGAAGAAAGTCATTTCACATGAAAAAGTGGTTTATTTGTTTTGTACCCAGGAACTATGATGAATTTCATGGTGACTCGAGAAAGAGTTGACTCAAAGGTCAAGAACGGTGAGAGATATATTGCATAGAGTAGACAAGAAAACGTAGACAAGAATGGTTATTAACTTCTTCATTACAGAAGAACCATTTATGGTCTCTTGTCCCCAGGTTTGCCTTCAGCCATAGATAAGTAGATGGTTCTGTGCAAGCTTAGCTTCACTTCAGGCAGACAGCATCTTGCCTCTAGTTGTCCTTTGAATTCTCCCTTCTGTCCAGGGCTCTTCCAATGTCATGGTCACCCATGAAAGCTTGCTCAACACTGTACAAATGATTTGTGCCTAATAATTGCAGAATGCCACTTTGCTCTACTCCAGGAGGCATTTTTTCACACTAGGAAGGAATTGTGTAAACTCTTCTCCTACTGACCCTTTAGTTTTTCCCTTAAAACATAAGGTAAAGTCTTGCCAAGAGAAGGAAGAAAAAGCATGGGGTTGGGGAGAGATTATTTTTTTGTATTTAAAATGCCTCTAGAGCTGAAAAAGAACCAGATAAAAAGTTAAGAAATGTATTTTGTTGTCTTTTTAAAGTTGTTTCAAACCTTGTTGAGGTATAACATACATCCAGAAAAGTGCACATATATTATACAGTTCAATGAATTTTCACCAACTGAATACACACATGCAACCAGCACTCATATCAAGAAACAGGACATGGCCACTGCCCCAGGGACTTCCCTTGTGTCCTGGTTAAGTCACTAACCCTTCACCTCAAGGATAACCACTATCCTAACTTCTAACACTGTGGATTAATTTACCTGTTTTTGAACTTCATATACAGGATCTGGCCCAAATAATGTCCCTGTCTTATTACATAAAAATCTTTTATTACAAATCATAAGCATGTAATTCTGTAACATAAAAATATCATGCTTAAGCACACCTATGACTTTTTAGGTGAAATGTTAAAATTGCTGTCCACCTCATGTGAGACATTCATGTACCCTACCAACCATGCTCAATAGTGTTACTTCTGCTGAAACCTGTACATAAATCACACAATATGTTCTTTGTATTTGGCTTCTTTCATTCTACACTGAATTAGTAAGGTTTATGCACGTTGCTTCAGCTTGTAGTTGTGATATGCTCATTCTCATTGCTGTAAGAATCCCATGTGTAAACAACCATAAGAGATTTCTTCATTCTATTGTCAACGAGCATTTGGGTAAATTCCAACTGGGGCTATTGTGAGTACTTCTACTATGAACATTCTAGTACACATCTTTGGGTAAACAAAAGTACACATTTCTGTGGATAGATACCTAGAAATGGAATTGCTGAATCATAGTGTATGCATATATTTAGCTTCCCTAGATACTGCCAAATCATTTTTCAAAAGTGGTTGTATCATTTTACACTTCCATCTGCTGGGCATGAGAGTGTCTATGAGACCACTGCTCTTTATTGACCCCAGTCCAGGTATTTGCATGAATACACCCTGTGTTCCCAAGGACCTCACCTAGAGTTTGGGGTATATAGTCCAGGGTTGAATGACAGAAAATTGAAGATGTTGACATGAGAGTGGAGGGCATGGGTACCATGGCTCTTGGAAACATTGGGAAGTTGGACTTAGAGAAAACTTAAGAGAAGCAACTAGAAGTTTAGATAAGTTTGGAGGGCATGCACAGAGATGTAAGAACATGAAAGAATGGAAGTGTGAAATTTTTGGTCAGAGAATGAGTTTAAGATCTTAGGACTTTGGGGCAATGTTGGATGGGTCGAGACTGAGGATGAGAGTGGCTTTGTGGTATAGACACTTGTAATCAAGGTCACCAAGATGATAGCCATGAAAATCAAGGCAGAGAGGGGGATCAAGGAACACAATTTCATCAGGAAGCTTAAAGAGAAATAGCCTGGCAAGGGCAACAAGTAACTGAGTCCAAACTAGCACCTGTCTTCCAATCCTTCAGCTACTATTATTATTTAAAAGTTCCCTTTTATATTTTTTCTTGTTCCCCTTTAACTATGTCATTCTCTGCCTCCCTGTCTTTTCTGGATTATTTTGCCAGAATCTTTCCACCCTGCCTTCTTTAGTGTCCCTTTTTCTTATCTTCCTCCTTGTGCTGAAGTTTTTGGCTCTTAACCTCTGGGTCTTCAGAACTCAAAAACAAAAATAAAAAATTCCTTATTACTTTCTTCTGTCATCCAAAACTTTGATCTGCTACCAATATTTAGAACTTTATTTTTCCCATCTGTTCTGCAATTTGCCCTTTCCATTGGTCCTCCAAATGATTTTAAATGGTGTTTTTTAAAGATTTCATTTTTTATCATTTTCATATTTTCTTCTTTAGCCATGAAAGCTCTTTCAAACAAAACCTCAATTGAGAACTTATGTATGAAACAGGAAAATAGGAAACTACTCTTATGATGTGAATGGTGCCTTCTAGGGTTGAGCAGTATATAATTTGCACAACTGTACACAGTGCACATCAGATGCTTCTTAAACATACCTTCAAATTCTTGTGTCCCTGTCTCTGTTTCCAGCCACAGCAGTGGTGACCAATTTCATATAAACTTCAACCAGCCTTACACAAATATAAACAGACAGTGCCTGCCTCAATTCAATCTCTCACTTCTGCCCAGGGCTTCTTTGATCCACCAGTACAGGATATCCTTGAAAAGAACCCTTTGAAATTCATGCATACAACCCAGAAGTGCAGAAAGTTACCATTTTGTCCTGTTGGTAACTTTGACCAAAGGACCATGGAAGTGGGTGGGCAAATCTCCCTTTCTTATTCCAGGAAGATGGTCCTAATGTGCACTTCATAAGGATTCACAGCTTCCCACAGGAATCGAACACCCAGATGCCTGTAGCATTAATTCCATAATGCATTCTTGCATTGGTTCTCCTCCCTTCTCTATTTCACTCTCCCATCCCTTTTTTCTGATCCCTGGAAACACACTTCCAGAAAAAGTACTTAGACATATGTCTTTATCTCAGGCTTTGTTCTCTGAGAGTCAGCCTGTAACACTCTAATTCAGCCCTTGGGGGTAAAATCATTACTCTGGAATAAAATTATGTTGAGATAGTTCAGATATCTTGAGATGAGCAGGCTATTTGTATTTAAGGTGCATAGATGAAAGTTCAGTGGGCAGAAATTCAAATGGACCATTGTCATGTTCAAATCAATTTGTATGGAAAACAACGTAGACTTTTAGTGGAGAGGTATAAAAGCTCTAGCCCCTTGGAGAATCTATTTGGCCTAATTTGGAGTTTTGCCTTTTATAACAGATAACAGTATGGGTTTAGGTCTCCAGGGCTTTCTATCTCCACAGCCTCTGAAAGTTTAAAAGCACACACCATTAGCACTTGCCTCATCTTTCCTAAACTGGTGTTGTCACGGTTCCCTTAAAGAAATAAGGCAGTGCCTTGGAAGATAGCAGTCACCTCCCACACCCCGACTCCCCCAGATACCCAAGATACATCTTGTGTATACTTAAGCTGTCTCTGACACACATAATTTCTTTTTCATCCTGAGTAATCAGTCTTTTTTATCCTCTTAGCAAAGAGAACAGTATATTTTTGTACAGAAAAGATTGGAAGGAAAGGAAAATAAAAGAAAGCCCCCCACTCTCTGAAATTTCAGGGCAAATTCTCACAAAATAGCAACAAATAAAAGATGTCAGGGAAAAACCACAGAAGTTTCTAGAATAAGGGTATTTGTCAAGTGCTGGTTGAAGATTTAGTTTTATTTTGAACATTTTGAAATGATTTTTTTTCAAGCTCTGTTCTTTTGGTGTTAATGATGGTACTGAAACTCTATTGCTTTGAATAGGAGGGATTTGTTTTACTATTTCAGGATTAAGGTCAATCTTATGGACAGGCTGCCACATCCTGTCAGCAGTTCCCAGTCCTGCAGAAACTCTGCTCATGCTTCTCAAATCCTCTCTTGGGATGCTAGCCAGCTGAGCCCTACAGTTTTTCTTTTGAATACTACTGAAATGGAAGAATGTTAACATGTGCCCACTCTAAGACATACAGAGGGTTCACCCTAACCATTTTCCCCCCATAAAATTCAAAGCCCACAGAAGAGAGAATTCATAGGCCTCTTTGAGGCTGAGGTAGATTACCATAGGTAGTTAGCTAGCTATTAATAAAGAAAGGTAGGAAAGGGATTCAGACATTGTTGAGCATAATCAACCAGAGAGCATAAGCAGGCTTGTGCTACAGCTTCACTCCAGGAGAATCACAGCACTGCCCTGTAAGGATCAACCTCTTCTCTTCTTGCTCCAGTCCTGGATTGTTGCAGGGAGCAGAGGCAGGTAGTACATGTGCAATAGAAATCAAAATGGTGTAAGCAGAGGTGCTTGACCCTAGAGGCTGGTCAGTCTAACCTGGGAAAGGGATCAATTGACTAGGTCATGGATCCATCATAAGCCCAGGAAAGCTGGGGAAGTTGATTGGTTATTTTGAAAAAGCTCCTGGTCTTTTCCAGGCCCAAGATGCTATAACGCAGCTTCACAAAGAAGCTCTCTCTCTCATGCTCAGAAACATGCATTGCCCTGTTCCTTCGCATGTTCTGTCTATAGTATCCATCTGGACCTAGCAACCACAGGGACTACAAATGCAGGCTCTAGGTGGGAGCCTGAATACAGCAGTGCAGCTGGGAACAGAGAACAGTGCTAAGCTACCTGGATGGAGACTGAGACCACTGAGCAGTCTCCTGCAGGTTCCAAAGGACTAAGATTTAACATGAAATAGAAACTGTGGACACTGGCCTTTGTTTTGGCCTTGCTGAAGACATGGTTGTACTTTGTCCATGGAAGGACAGACAGAGATGGAACACAGAGGGGCAACCCTCTATTTCCACCCAAATAAATCTTACCACACCACAATCTCCCATGCATGAGTCTATGAAATGCTTTTTTTGTGATCCTGTGAAAGAGCTCCACTTCCACTGGTAACAGATTGTAAATATAGTCATATTATTCACCTCCTTTGGTATGCACACCCATTATAGTATGACTTTGAAACTTTTCCTAATATAAGTGGGGAGAATTTCCCTATCTCTTGAAACTGAACTATCCTTGTCACTTGTTTTTACCAATAGAATATGGTAAAAGCAACGAGCTTAGAGGAAGTTTTTCATGCTTCTACTCAATTTCTTGGAATTTTTCTGACTTTTCCATGAGACTAAATCTTGGACCACTTGAGAAGAAGAGACCACAGAGAGGAGAAGTAAGGCACATCAGCCAATAGCTGGCCAACTCCCATGGCTAAGCTGCCCAGCTGACATGCTGTTGACTATGTAACATGAGGTGCTTTACAAAGGCCTGAAGAACTGCCAACCAAGCCTAGCTCAAAATACCAAACTGCAGAACTGCAAGCTAAATAAACATTCATTGTTTTAAGTCACCACGTTTTGGGGTGCTTTTCTTCATAGCTGTAGCTAACTGTTACAGCAGTTTCATAGCCTCCACTGTATTTCTTGAATAGTTTGCCTGGTTTGCCTTATTGCCATTAACAATATTGGCAGAAATGAAAACAATAGTAATATTAGGATAGAACTGTAGAGTTCTATGACTCATTTGGTCCTCACAATAACATCTAGAGAATAATTTCTATTTTAGATGTAATCAACAGCAGGAACAGTGTTAATATCCTTGACTTTTATGACATTTGGGTAAAGGTCAGAGAGACTGAAATATAATGATGAAAAAATTCAGCACATCAACTGCTACAATTTGGTACATGGAGATACTTGGACAGTTGATTGGTGGAATTAACAAAGGAGTGAAGCATATTTGATGTGGAAATATTTTCACATAAACTTAAGATGAAGTTCATTGTGTAAATTGTGCACACATATATGCAATGAAAGAATTCTCTAATTAGACGTGGCAAGGGAGGGAGGCCTGTTTCTGTCTCTGATAGTGTTGATTGTGTTTTCTTTCACTTAATTAATTACTAATTTATTTTTACTTTTTTACTGAATTTATTGGAGTGACATTTGCTAATAAAATTATTAATAGGTTTCAGGCATACAATCCTAGAATACATTATCTGTATATTGTATTGTGTTCACTACTCCAAGTCAAGTCTCCTTTCATCACCATTTATCCTCCCTTTACCTTCTTCTACCTCCCCCTGCCCTTTTCCCTCTGGTAAGCACCATAATGTTGTCTGTGTCTATGAGGTTTTCTTTTCTAAATCCCATCACCTTTTTCACTCAGACTTGCAACCCCCACTCTGACAGCTGCCTGTTTTCTGTATCTATAAGTCTGTTTCCATTTTGTTTGTTTATTTTGTTCATTATGTTCCACATGTAAGTAAAATCATAGGTACTTGTCTTTCTCTGGCTGGCTTATTTGACTTAGCATAATGCTCTCCAGGTCCATCCATGCTGTCTCACAGGGCAAGATTTCCTCCTTTTTTTATGACCCAGTAGTATTTCAGTGCATAAATGTACCATAGCTTCTTTATCTACTCATCTACTGATAGGCACTTGGGCTGCTTCCAAATCTTAGTTTTTGTAAATAGCACTGCAATGAACATAGGGGTACATATACTTTTTGAATAAGTGTTTCTTTCTTTTTTTGGATATATTACTAGAAGTGGAATTGCTTGGTCATGTTTTCTTTCACTTTAATTGTCATGTTTGTGGCATATAAGATTTATAACGCATTTAATGAACATTAGTTGATATTCTTAACCATTCAGTGAAATAAGCAAGACAAGCATCATTATATCTTTTTTGCTTAGACCTACATAGACTAAGCCTTAGGAAAGTCTGAAGATTCTCTTTCCATAGCACCTTGATACTACCCTTTAGTTTATAACTTTGCGTGAGGCAGCAAACTCCTGTTTTGTTCCTCCAGCCCTTCTTAGGGGAGGATGTGGTGGTGCATAGGTACAGAAGCTGGATTTCACAGATGAAGAACAATGTGCTAAGGCAGTAGTTGGTATTGCTTTGCATGCAGCTCCTTGCTCACTGCTGATGAATGCCAGTTTTTATTTTTTAAATTTTTATTTATTGATTTGAGAGAGACAGGGAGAGAAACAGTGAGAGATAAACATTGATTTGTTGCTCCACTTCTTCAGGTCTTCATTGGTTGCTTCGAGTATGTGCTCTGACCGGGGAACAAATGTGCAACCTTGGCGTATCAGGGAAATGATCCAACCAACTGAGCTACCAAGCCAGGGCTAGAATGCCAGTTTTTAAATGCAGGTTGTAAGAATTAAGGGGCATTTGACTGATGATGAGTGGGTCCAAAGAATGGTTGGAAATAGGTAGAAGGCAGCACCTATAGGAATTTCTGTATTGCAGTGTTCTGGGGGAAATTCTCAGAAGCTGGCATGTATCTCATGAGAAAGTGTTGCCTGAAGTAGGGCTTTCCCAGAAGCAGATCCTGAAACAAGGTTTTGGGGCAAGTAGTTTATTTGAGAAGAGATTCTAGGAAACACAAGTTGTGAGGTGGGAAAGAGACAGAGAAGAAAAGAAAGTCATGAAAGAGAGTGATAATCATCAGGCAAGTTATCATGTGAGGAACTGGGATTGTTTCTGCAAGGATATCTCTGAGAGATAATGTAGAACACACATGTAGAGCTGTCCCAACCTGGGTCCAAGGAAACTGGGTATCCACTCATCCATCCTCATCCATCCTGGTTGAGGACTACTTCCAGGGGCATTAAAACTTTAACATTTCTGGTGTTCCCTGCTCCAAGGCAGAGAATTACAGGGTTCTTCACTCCAACAGCCTTTTGTGAGTAGAGGAAATTGCTCAGAGGTTGTAGACTGGGCACCAGCAGTGTCCAGTAGAAGAATTATGGGCCACATTTTTCTGAGTTGCTTGTGGAAAGAAGATCATGAACTCAAGGCAGTAAACCCCCTATGATAAGAGCCTGGAGGAGCTAAGGATGGGTATAAGGGTGGGTGGGGAAGATCAGCTGGTTGCACCATGCCTGGGGCTGGAACTCTAGAATTCTAGAATGTTAGATAGTTATCCTGGAGGTAGTCATGGGTACAATGGTTAAATGACTTGTTTATAGTTTACTTCCTTAGCTTCCTTGTTTCCCAAAGTTTTCTACATTGTAGAAGATTGATTTGAGTTCCTAAAACCTAGAGAGAAAACCTGAGGTATGTGACTCAACTACTTGAAGGTAAATTACTAAATTGATGATTGTACAAAAACCACGTAAAGGAAGAATTCCTAAATTTTATATCATAAAGTTAACACTTCCAACTCTTCTAAGAAAATTTGACTTGATATTCATCCCTTGCATACTGTTTTATCCTCTGAATTTGACTCCTTGCATGGGCCAAGGATTTTGCAAGTCTCTTTTGAACAATGGTGGAAACACTTTAAACCAGTATTGACTGAATTGCAGAGGAGGTACTCCAGGATTACAAAGTGAAAAGATATAGGTAGTTTGTACATTTATTTCATTAATCCTGGCCCATCTTTCCTAAGTGGGTTTACTCTAAACATATCATTTTAGTTATTCTAACACTTGAATTGTCTGCTGAAACTTATCTTATCTGTGAGGTCTTCTACTTTTATTTTTTAAAAGATTTTATTTTTAGAGAGAGGGTAAGGGAGGGAGAGAGAGAGGGAGAGAAATTTCACTGTGCAAGAGAAACATCAATGGGTTGCCTCCTTCATGCCCCCAACTGGGGACTAGCCCACAACCCAGGCATGTGCCCTGATTGAGAACTGAACTAGTGACCCTTTGGTTCATGTGACAATGCCCAACTCCCTGAACCACAACAGTCAGGACCCTATCACTCTATTTTAAAATAACACTCTCTTTCCTATCTCCTGCATTCTTTCCCCTTCATTGTTTTGCATTTCTCTCTGGCACTTACCATCTAATATACTTCATATTTTATTTGTTGGTTTATCTATCTCTCTCCAGCTTGAGTGTAAGTTCAGTGAGTGCAGAAAATTTTTTACTTTTCCCCCTCTCTGCTCTGCTCTCAATACTTAGGACCTGGCATAGAAGCCCAGTAAATATTTTACAAATGAATAAATAAATGATGAAAGGCAGATTCACCAAGAACTCCTGCTAAGAAATCGAATATATTTGTCTTTGCTGTTTTTTTTTTTTTAGTGAAGCCAAATATCTCCTAGAGTTTCTGGTTGAATTGAGGGAGGCACCATCCTGAATTTATTTTCCAGGCCTCTCTATAGTTTTGGAGTTACACACACATCATGCTTATATCACTTACGGGCTGGGAGATCTTGTTTAAATAAACTATTAATTTCTTCCTCTGAAGAATGAGCTAGTAATGCCTATTTTGTAGAGTTTTTAAGAGGCTTTAATGAGTCTACCTATACAAGACACTTAACACAGCACCTGGCATGTACTGGATGATAACAAAGTATGGATTTTCTTCTGTTTCTCTTAATTTCCAGTGTAATCATCCAATTGACAACAAAGCCGTGACACAAACATTGGGGAAAGTTGGTCAAATCAGATGCTGAGGAAGGATGTGGAAGAAGAATAACAGAACCTAGAAATAGAAAGGCAGACAAAGGAAAGGACTCTGTTGCTAGGATCCAGGACCAACTTTCACCTTCTGTCTGACCTGTCTTTTGTAGAAAGCTCATGGAAGAGAGAGGCAAAAGATTTAGCCTTGACAGAGTTCCTCCTTACCACAATCATTATATTTCTAATGTACTTCCTGAGTTGGCACATTACCCAGAGCTAATTCATCCGCAGGGTATATGTTCTCCTTTAGCCAAAAAGAGTTGATTGCATTAGAGCTGAGGTTGAATAAACTCAATTATCAAAGAAATATGCTTCAGAGTGAACTATGTGATGGACTTTAAAGCAAAATGCCCATATCTTACCTTTCATGTATCTAGTATGGTTTTTAATTCCTCAGACAATGTGGAAACACACTCACTCACCTGAGAACACATGGAATTTGGAACAGAGTTTTCTAACATGGCCCCATATATTGCCCCCTTAGCAGTTTGACATATGCTGCATATTTATTCACTTTCTATGTCTTTCAGCATCTTCTGTAGAAAATAGATGTGTTATGGCTGGCTCTTAGAACAGCTTTTCTGAGCATCTAGTATATCTCTAGAACCTGTTGTGAAGCTTGGAAAGACGGTAAAGAACTGCAAACATTTACTGAGGATGATGAGTTTGTCTTCACTGTTTTCACTTCTTAATTGTTCTCACAAAATCTTCAGAGCTGCTGGTGAAATGATCTGCAGCCAACCAGAGCTTCCAGAATAAATTAATTTGATTGCTATTATGGGATAGGAGAGGCAGAGGAGGTGGTAGAGGTGAGGGAGGTGATGGTGGTGGCTGGTGAAGGTGGTAGAGAAGGCAGAGGCAGAGGCAATGGTGGTGATGGCAATAGTAATAGAGGTGCTAAAGGTCATTGGGAAGGTAGTAGTGATGATGGTGGATATGCTAGTTTAGATGGTGGAGAGGTGGCAGAGGCAGTAGGAGGGTGAAGGTGGTGATAGTTGAGGCAGTGGTTACAGTGGAGATAGAGGTGGCACAGGTAATGGTGAAGGTGATGGTGGTAGAAGAGTAGGTAGCAGAAGTGTAGGTGGTCAAGGCAAAGATGGTGGAAAAATAGCAATTGAAAACACATGTCCACACAAAAATTTATACATGAGTGTCCATAGAAACATAACTCATAATAGCCAAAAAGTGAAAACAATTCCAATGTCCATCAGTGGCTGAATGGATAAACACAGTGTGTTTTCCATATAATATTATTTGGCCATAAAAAGGAATGAAGCGCTGTTATATTTTACAACATGGATGAACCTTGAAAACATTATGCTAAATAAAAGAAGCCAATCATGAAAGATTATATGTTGTCTAATTCCATTCATATGACATGTTCAAAACAGGCAAATATATAGCGACAGAACATAAATTAGTGGTTGTCTACGGCTGGGAATAGTGGGATGGGACTGACTGCTAATAGGTATCAGGTTTCTTTTTGGGGTGACAGTATTCTAAAATTAGACTGCACAATACTGAATATGTTAAAAACCGTTGAATTCTATATTTTAAATAAGTGATTTGTATATGTCAGAAAGCTGTTACAAAGTCAAGGTAGCAGTGGTCGTTGTAGAGGGCTCAGCTTTGGTGGAAATATACCAGGGAGCGGAAGGTAGAGTAAGGGTACATTGACAACTGATATACCTGAATCTATTTAGGACCACGTCTGAGCACCACAGATTATTTTTCTCATGTCTTCTGGAAAATTATATAACTTCCCACAGCCAATACTGAATCTACACACAAGTATTTTTGAAACAGATTGTAAAAATCAAGCCAAGTTTCAACTGCTACTGGAATTGTGTCTAAGAGACACCTTTGCTTTTTCCATTCAGTGTCCTCAGCACACAGAATTGGCTTCTTAAGGGCAACGGGATGGAGTGACCAGGCTTTCCCTTCTTGTGTGAGTGCAAAATCAGATGGGGTCCATGAAGAAGTTAAAGCAGACATCTGGTATCTATAATTTTTAATAACTTTAAACTAGCTACAAAATGTCAATCACTTCACAAACTGACAGAGGAGACAGGAGGAATTTAATATTACATGCTGTAATGATATTTATCTCACAGTTTATCTATATTTCATTCATTTATATTATTTTTAAAGGTTTCTTTATCAGCTACTAAACATCTCAGCAATTTGGTATGCATAGCTCTCGATTAAGCAACAGAGAATTGAACTGATAACAAACCACAGGGAAAATGGTGATTAGTAAGAGTCAGCCTCATAAAATTTACATCTCCACAGTTTCACAGCAAGATAGCTTTCTCCAAAACACAGCCTTCAAAAGCAGCAAACAAACCCTATATTACATCCATTTGACATAATTTCAGCCAAACGTTGATTTTGCTGGAAATGATTAAATGGTGAGTGTGTCAAATTCATCTTTTTTTAAAATTCTTTTTTAAAAAAGGATGATTATGATTAATAAGACTATATATTGACAGAAAGAAAATGACACTACTGCAGTTTTGCTGGTATAACTTAATCTTGACAGTGTCTCAATACTGAGCATGCTTTGTTGTTCTGTTGTTGCTGTTGTTGCTGTTGTTGCGTGTGTGTGTGTTTTCTCATCAGTATGCTACTGTCATGGAAAGATTTTGTTTAAGTAGGAATCTAAAAATCTATTTAGTTCTCATGCATAAATGCATAAATCACATCACTTTTAGTGCAATGCCTGTTATATAATTCCACATTGTCTAATCATGAAATCATAGATGACAGCCATGAGGAACCAAAGACAGCGAATTTTGAGAGTTTCAGAGCCTGACACCCAAAGAAAGGACCGTGGTAGTAGCTCTGTGGAATGTCACAGTTTTACAAGAACAATATTGTGATTGAAAGAATCAACAGCACATTGAGCATTCCTAAATTGTTGTCATTCAGCAAACACCACTGAGGAGAGAAAGGGAAAAATGAAAACCAAGACATCTTATGTAGGGAGTTAGAGCCACCAAATGACTACTATATACAACTTTTGGAAAGAAAGAGACTCAGAAAGAACAAAAGACATAATATTTTTGGGAAACTGATGGACGACACAAGACAACATTCACAATGAGGGTGGACTGATGTGTGTGTGTGCAGACCTACTAGGTAATACCATGAGAAAAGCATGAAGTTGCTGTCTTGCTTGACAGCATTTGGAAGAGAACACATTTAACCACTCCCCAGCATCTTTGTTGCACGTTGGTTGGCCTCATCAATTCTGGTTTTGTTGGAATCAGCCTAGGAAAGGAGAAAGAAAACAGAATCCAGGTTAGCAATTAACATTTCATTCATCCCTGTGAGTCCAATTCAAATGCACCCTTTTGGATGAAGACATCTCATAACTTTACCAGAGTTGACCATCTCTTTGTGTTTTGACTAATTAGACATGATCATAGAAACTTGATCTTAGTTCTCATGACTATTTTCCCCACCAGAGAGTGTCCTTTTGGGGACAGAGTTATATCATTTATATTGCTCTCCTGAAATGACACCTAATGACATCTATGGTAGGCTCTTACATCTGTTGCATTGAATTGGATTATTACTATTTATATAGTTGGGTTCAAATAATGGATAACTTATTAGTGGTGTTACTTTGAGTAAATTGCTTAACATCATGGGGCCTCAGCTGTCTCATCTGTAAGCTGGGGGCAATGGAGAGTACTGCTAATATACTCTGTTTCATTCATTCAACTTTGGTAACAGCAAGATAGACATCAACTATGAAATGTATACTGTTATTAGCTCCCCTTTCCAAGTGAGAAAACCTAGAACAGAGGATTTAGGCAATTTGTCTAAAGTCATAGTACTAGTAAGTAGGGACACCAAAGTCAGAAGACAAGCAGCCTGGAGTCAGAGTCTACACTGCTAATTATTATGTTAATCATTTTACTTCTTAGATTTGCTGTGAAGAGGAAATCCATTTATACACACAATGTGCTTAGAATAATGTTTTGCAAAAATTAAGTGTTCAATATATCTTCTTTTGCAATTATTATTAGGTGAAAATTTGGCTTGCTTTTTGGGATGTTTAATTATTTTACAGCCCCGTTTCTGAAGACCCACTTCTATGAGTTTGAAAACTGAATTAACATGAGCACATTTATCATATTTTCATGCCTTGATTGATAACCTCACTGCTTGAGCTAACTTTTGTTATATATACAGCATGAAACCCAGGGCTGCTACCAAGACTGACCTTTAAACCCCAGAAAATAAACTGTACCTAATATTACTGAGAAACATATGAGTCAGCAAGTAGAGGCAAAGATTAAACTTTCTAGGAAAATGGAACTTTTTTCTGTCAATCAATATTAATTCAATGATTATTGATTTTGCTTCTACTACTGTGCTTGGTGCATTCCAATCTCTATCAAGTTGGGTCTTCTATATTCAGTTTAAGTGTGAAGTCCAAGGACCCAAGAGTGTTCCATATTCAAATAGAAGTTTGCCAAGTGGAAACAGAAATATTTCTAGATTATTCATAATTCTAAATTATCTGGCAATAGTTTCCAACCTCTGTTGGATTATCAAGAGTTGACTTTCAAAACAAGTCAGGGAGAGCATTAAATTTCCTTGATTATTTTAATCCATAGACTCATATTTTTGATCTTGGGTTCCTAATTTGGAAAATGATATTCTTTTCAATTTTACTTAGCTTTTTTTTATCCTTACCCTAGGACATTTTTTTCATTGCTTTTTAGAGAGGGAGGGAGAGAGAAAGAGAAACATTGATGTGAGAGAGAACTATCAGTTGTGTATTGAGACCCAGGGATCAAACCTGCAACCCGGCTAAGTACTCTGACAGGTAACTGAACCCATACTTTTTGGTCTATGGGACAATTCCCCAATGAACTGAGCCACACCTGCCAGGGCAATTTTTTTGGTTTTAAATCTTCCTTCTTTAGCTACAATTCCTATCAGAAATAATTACATGTTGGTGCAAAGAAAAATTACAGGCTTAGTTAGACCAATGTGAAATGTTCCTACAGATTGAATTACGCTATTTTCCCTGACTGAGAAAAGCTTAAATGAAAAAAACTATCCATTTCAAAATGAATGACATTTTTGGAGGCAAATGTTCTAGGACCTCCTGCATTAAGAATGCATTAGTGACCTTCACATGGTGGAGCAAGAGGATATTTTAAAGGAGAGCATGAAGTTTCCCTGGACATCTTCAAAGGACCTGGGTGGAGTTGAAACAGACCTGTGTTCAGTGAGCATCTGTGATTTCCACCTAAGTTTTTTTCTGAAGCATATCAAAATTCCAATCCATACAATATCAGACCCAAAGGTGCCACATCTTTATAATTGGTATAACAGAAGTAGTATCTTTTAGAAAAAAATCCTGAGATAATCTCTTTTTAGATGGCTTCTTGGTATTTGGAGAATGCTCCTGTGTTTATTCTATTTATAGGCTTTAGGACTGTATTTATGGAATTCATCTCATCCCACTTTTCATGTTTCTATTTAGAGGATCCTGAACTTGCTGGCATACACAAGATATGCCAAGATTTGTCCTGTGGGAAAGCCAAAATGCCCACTGGAAAGTCAGTAAGAGAGTTAGAAGGAGCCAGTTAGCTCACCCTTCTGAACATGCTGGAAATCTCAAAATCACACCACGGCAGGTAGTTTTTAGGCCACAGCTCAGATGTCCAGAAGTAGAGGCTCATTATCCACCATCGCAGCCAGTTCTGATCCCAGATTTGAACTATTCTCATATTATCTTTTAAATGAGAAAACCAGCTGACGAAGCTGATGCAGGAAAACCCTGTTGGACTCAAGATCTTAGTTTTCAAATGCCATGTGTCCTTGTTGGTAAGAGAATCTGAGGATTGCTATAGCTTCCTCACTGTATTCCACCGTGCATGTGGCATCTGCCCCTGACAAATTTAAATTGAAGTTTGAACATCACTAAGTTATTTCCTTAACAACAGTTCTCATAAAATATCTGATGTGAACTTGCCCCATTTTAGTTTTATGAAACAATGGTACCTTTTTAACCTTAGAAAAAATATATGTGGGGTGGGCAAAAGTAGATTTACAGTTATGAGTATGCAAAAAATTTTATTCTAGTATTATTATGTATTAATTATTGTATTATTGTCCATACAAACAACTGTAAAACTACTTTCGCCCATCTGTATATATAAATATCCTAATTAGAAAGCAATGTTTTTTAAAGGGCAAAGTCATTTCTTGACAGTCTATGGGCATATATTGAAAATTTCATTGTTTTGAACTCCCAAAACTCTATTATTAATCAAAGTGATGAGAAAGGATCATTACTGATGGAATTAGCTGAAAGTTGTTGTAGGGGTCATGACAGCATATGAGAGAAACAACAGAAAATTCTCTTTCCTCCTACTGTGTGATTCTGATTTAGTATTAGGCATGTGGGAGACTCTGCACACCATTTCCTATGATCAGAATTGAGAACTTACGTGAGAAGGTGAAAGTCTGTGAATTGTGAAGCCCACATAACATGCATTGAGGGCAATGCTGGGATGAACTGGGTTCTAACTAAATCATGTCCAGACTGTAATTATGGGGGGAGAAAAAGCTAGTTATTCAAGGCAATTAGACCCCTCCCCACTCCTTAGGCAACTCAGTGTTCAAGGAATGATACCAACCATAATGGCTATTTCCCATCCTGATTTTTGATCAAACCATATAGCTGCATATGTCTTTGTCCTTGTAGTAAATTGGGCCTAGAATGAAAGGTTTTCCCTAAAGAAGACAGCTAGAATTGCAAAGTGGCAGAATTAAAGTGCCACTTGCCTTTCCAGGAACAATTTTTCTTGCTTAAAGTCCAACTTTATCAGTAAAGGTTGACCCCTATCTCTTAGTAAAATTTCTCCTCCAGAACTCTAATTGAGTTAGAGATACAGTATCTCCCTACCTCTTTGAGTAAATTGGGTCCATTAATAGAAAATGGCTACTTGTTTTTTTAAATCATTTTTCTGTTAGAAGGTAGTTCAGCAATTATTTCTTTGTTCATTTTTCTGGGCTGTAATGGGTTAGGTCAGTTTGTGTTGACTCCAGTGCTTTTTAAAAATCTCAATATCATTCTAAAATCTATTGATTTGCTCAGCTTTAAAAGCTTTAGAATATCAAAGGCTCTAAACAATGGTAAGTACGTCATGACTTGTAAAAGTCAGCAAAGCACAAGCATTTTGCCAACCAATACTGACATTTGTGTAGCTAAATACTGATCAGGTAAAATATTACACAATCAGATATTTTTAATACGGAGCCCATAGAACACAACAGGGCAAAGTGTTCCCTTTCTGTCTGTTTATTCCTTTTTCACATCAGTGGAGATTGCTTGGGTACCAAGAAACTGAATCTTTAGCCTTATGATTCAAGAGATCTCAAAAACATCCTTCTCTGTTCACCAAAGTAGAATAAATTGTTGAAAGGAGATTCGGGATCTCAGGCTCAAAACTTCAATATCTCCCAGGGAATAAATTCACACATGATAAGATTATTCACCTAGAATTGATTACAGATGCACAGTTACCATTAAACTTATAATGTGTCTATTATTTCCTTTTGTCATTGGACATTTGAAGATATTGTAAGTAATAGTTCAGACTCTACTGATTGGTGAGGGGTGGAATACAAGGACATAGAAACTATGTCAGATTTATATAACATGGAATGTTAGGTTTTGATGTCCCAAATATTTTTTATAGAAGCTTTCCAGTGTTTCTTTCTCTTCCCTTCTAATCTCAGGCCCACAAACCCACCCCTCCTGATTCTACTCTCGCCACTCTTAGTCACATTATGTTCCTCACTTTGAAATCTGGATATGTGTATTGTTGGACCAGAAATGGAATCTGAGCCTTTTTGAACTATCATTAATGCTTTGGCATTTATTAAAATCAAAGCTTATATTCATCTTCTGGTTAAACTAAAATAACTATTTCCCCCATTTCCTGATTTTTATTTCTAAATCATATCCACTTGACAAGGTCCAAACCATCCTACAAGACCCAGTTCAAATTCAACTATTTTTTTTAAGATTTTCCCACCCTTCGACCCTTAAAATATTTCCTCATCTAACCTACTTAGCATTTTATGTGTGGTTATCTCAGTGAATTACATTTTCTCTGGTAATAAATTCATCTGGAAGCTAATAACCTCCTCTAGGCTGAGAGTTTTTAGGCAGCAGGGATGGTATCTTTCTCATCTTTACATGTTCTGTGATGCCTGGCACAATGCCTAAAATAGAGGTGCCCCTGAGGAACACCTGCTGGATTAAATTCCATCCTCTATTTATTTACCTGTTGCTGAATTTTTATCTTGGGGTAGATGAAAATTTTCTGTCTACCATTGTGCTTGAATCCACCGCCATGGTGTGAGGGTCTCATTATGCCCTTCACACTTTCTCAGTAATTACTTCAGAAGAAGTAATGAACAATGGAAATGTGCTGACTGCCACATGCTCACCTTCTCCATGATCCTGTCGATCTGGCGATTCTGTGTATCAATCTCATTGCCCATATCCAGGGCCATGTGACGGAGGTTTCCAATGATGCCGCTCACCTGCTCCAGGTTTTCATCCATTTCATTTTCTCGGGCATCATTTGTTACCCTTGGAAACAAACAGCAATTTTTGATGAATAAAGGTTGAGAGAAAACTTGAATGCCAAGGACCCAAAACTTAGGAAAAAAATCCATAGACCTCTAGGTATCAGT
Organism: Trachops cirrhosus; assembly: GCA_028533065.1. Classification (NCBI taxonomy): domain Eukaryota; kingdom Metazoa; phylum Chordata; class Mammalia; order Chiroptera; family Phyllostomidae; genus Trachops; species Trachops cirrhosus. The sequence continues at coordinate 65,380,116 of CM052547.1, forward strand.
CTTATCTATCTGAAATCTCTATTCAATGGGAGGACAATATTTAGCTTGTATACATTAGGACATAATTTTTATTTGCTTTCCTTTATTTTATTAGAAAATAATTTTATAATGCATTTTGATCCCTTGAACTTCTATTTTTAAAGAATTAAAAATAGAAGGACTTAATAGAATTAAAATAAGGACTTTTATCTATTTTATCTATTTATCTACTTTATCTATTTTAATAGAATTAAAATAAGGACTTTTAATAATAATCTATTTTTAAATAGATTAATTTATTTACCTCTGTCACTTTTGCCAGCATATCATTTTGTCCCTTCAAATGTCTATCCAAATTTTCACTTTTTAAGAATAAAATTATTTTAGTTGGGAGGATTCCAGGTCAGAAAATGAAGATGGAGCTAGTTAGGAACTATATTTTTCTTCCTGAATTGTCAACCAAAATCTCCAAGAGCCAAATTGAGAATGAAAGAAAAAGCCATTGTGCTAAGGCAGAGCATATCTCTGCTCCGTTCTTTCCCGTTGAGGACCAATGTCCATGGGAAGAGTAACGATAATTTCAATCTGCCTCCTAATCTTGCTTGCTCCCAAGAACTCCAAAGAGAGCTGCTTGTTTAGGATGATTTTTATTTGCTTAGATTTCAATGCTATGGGGTTTTCAGTGGCATTGTGAATGGGTTATTTCAGGGGGAGAAAACTGTGATAAAAGGTTTTGTTCCAGTTTGAGTGGGAAGATAGGAGTTGGCTCTCAAAGTGCCTTGCCATTTTGCTGTATTTTTTTTCTTTACCTCAGCTTGAAAGTTTAAAAGGCAGTAACTCTTATTGCAAATGGTAGGTACTTACACTTACTCCAGAATGTTCTGGCTAAATAACATATTCCCACTACAGATGGTGATGGGCTAAAAGTATTCAGAGGGGTTAAAATCCTCCCCCCACGGTAACTCCTAATGCAGACTAGCCCACTGAGGTTTTTAAAGCAGCCCAGTCCAGAAAAATTAAAGGGGAACTTCCTAGCTTTTTTTTAAGCATAGAATAAGCTTATTTAAATGATTGTCAACAGCTAAGACATATTCTTATTTGATAGTTAGCAGCCTTGATTGCATAACAGAATCACCTGAAGAGCTTTAAAAACTGCAGATCTCTAGGTCCCACTTCTAGAGATTCTGATTTAGTTGGTGTGGATTAGGGTCAGGCACTTGTATTAAAACAAAACAAAACAAAACAAAACAAAACAAAACACTCTTCCAGTCAGTCTAATATGCAGGCAGGACTGAGATCCCCTGCGCTAGTTTCCCTGGGAGTAGATAGAAACAGAAATAAAATTGCCATCTCTGAGGCTCTAGGTAAATATTTAGACCTTATACCTAAGTGACAGTGACCTGTCCTTTGAATCTGCCTTATTAATTGGCATCATTAGTGGCCTGGGTGTAGACAGCTGTAAAACTACCTAGTCACTGATGAGTCCTGGTGTAGTAGCCTACAAAAGGGGCTAGGTATTTTTTTTTTCTTTTCAACAACAGAAATATTTGTTACTGTAACTGTTTTCTGGTCTCCTGAAAGCTGAGTTCTGAACTGACAGATCTGTGTAACATGAGATTTTTAAAAAATAGATGTTTAACTTGGCATTTGCTTCCATATCTCAAAGGAAATGATTAATAAAAAGCCAGGTATGCCCAGCATTCTGTCTTTGTACCTCCAGATTTGTTCTCTGACCTTTGCTCTCTGCTCCAAGAGGCTGACCTCTCTACAACTGTATCACTCAGGTTTTCTCACCTCTAAGTTCCAAAGGACTTTGGAAAATGGCCAATGAGAGGCTGGAGGGCAAGAGGAGTAATGAGTTGGGGCATCTATTGCCTTTCTCATTTCCCACTGTTAATAGTTTTGGCAGCAGCTGCATTTCTCTACCTGTCACCTCTGCCCACAGTCCTAGCTATTGCCGGGTTGTGATAACAGCTCTCTCCTGTACCTTCAGAACTTTTCTTGCTATTGCTAATCCATAAATGCTTTATCAGTTCTTGTTATTAACCCTGTCCACACCTATGTAAACAATCTCTTTAATAGTTCTGTTCAATTAAACTCACGGAATGAGATGCCTGTCTGCTGCAGCATTGACCCTGGATATTGATCATATGACTTGCTTTGTCTGATGAGGCTTTGGCAAACATGACACAAGCAAAGGCTTGATAAGTGCTTGTGAATTGGAACCTGCCCCATGGAATGCTTCCACCGCCCTGTAAGAAGCCTGAGCTATCCTGCTGGAGGAAACATGATGAGAACAGAGGCACTCTGCTGCAGCCCCTGCCAACCCTAGCAAATGTTGACAGCTCCAAACAAATGAGTGAGGCCTTTTTGGATCATTCCACACCCAGTAACCTGTAATGAATGAGCCTAGAAGAGGCTGTCAGAAGAACTGTCCAGCCAATGTACAGATTCATAAGTAATAAAATGGGTGTTGTTTCAAGAACCAGTCAGTTTGGGGTTGTCTGTTGTGCAAAAAATAGCTGCTACAGTGTTGGCTGCACAAGGCTCACCTGCGAATGAAGCCACCACTGATGGCCATCTGCTCCCGTTCGTCCACCACACGAGCAGGCTGGCTGGCCACGACTCCATCCTGATTGTTGCCCCAGGCTTTTTTATAAGCATCACTTGATTTAAGCCTATGCAAAAAAGAGGGTGAGTAACAAAGGCAAGGGGGTGGAGCATCAAGCTCACAGCAATGGTTATCTCTTCAAGCCAAGGACCGAACCAAGCAAATGAGTTTTAATTTGAGGCATTAGAGAATACCGATATATCATAATATGGACCCAAAGAGTTGGCCACCACCATGCCTCAACTACTCAGCATTTCATTTCCAATTGAGTCAATTGCAATTGTGGAGACTGTAACCTTTGCCCACAGTTTGTTCTTGTTTTGGTTTGTTTTTGTGGTTTAGTTAGATTTAAGACAAGGATTAAGGTAGCTTGAGGACAATCAGTTCTATTTCATTGGTTATATTTTGAGACACAAAACACACAGGAAAACACACTGGCAAACAGACACAAAACAAGACTGCCAAGTAGAATGTGTACAACACCACAGCAACACACTGCCTTCAAGAAAAACATACTTGACTTTTTATACACTGTCATGAAGAATTCCTTGTTGAATTATTTCCCCCAATGCATGTGTGGAACTAACCATTCCAACTCTGCATGAAGGACATAAAGGATTGGTGGTTGGCCAAGGGTGATGGTCTCTGAGTTGCCTCTAACATGATCTGAATTAGATAATATATCGGTACTTCCAAACAGTCACCATACATCCAGAGTTGATGTACAAACCTTTGTCCACAGAGACAAAAAGTAAAAGAGGCGTAGTGAAATGAATGCAGGAAAATAGAAGAAAGAACAAGCCATCTAGCATCAAAAGGAAAACCCCTCTACATAATCTTCATGCACCAGCTACAGGCATGAGTAGAAAGTGAAGCATTCTCATTTAAGCCAAACTACTCCAGAAGTTGACCATTCTCGAAAAAGGCACTAGCAGGACAGTAATAGCCTTCATGAGGATTTGAAACGCAGTTTCAATTGCTTCTTTGTCGGTCTCAGGGGCAGGGTGGGAGTGAGTACAGACTCCTACTTCAAGCTATCCTGGATGTGGCACGAGGGGAGTGGTCTGGAACTGGTGTGGTCTTCACGGGCCATATTTCACTGAGCTGCCTTGGAGAGAAACTTAAAATCCAGGCATACCTGTTGTGCCCAATAGAAACATGTGCAGCTTATTTTGGTGGGTGTGTTGTAATTTAAGGCAATCAAAGATGTTGTTAGGTTCTTTGCATAGTAGAAATCACACACCTTTTAGTCCAAAAACGAAAATACTTCCTTTGGTCCCATTTTCGTAATTTCTATTAAAGATATTTATCCCCACTTTTTAAATTTTTAACTAGACAACCATAGCTATCTAGTAAAACTGGCTCTACTATTAAAACTTAATTGGAGAATAAACAACCCTGGAGACATATTAGAAAATTGTTAAGATAAAATCTCAATAACTCCCATAATCTAGTATATAAAGCCACAGCCCTTAGAGCTGTCATAATTTACTGCACTAAAGAACCATGGGCCCACTCAGTGGGACAGGATCCAAAAACTAATTTAATAGAGCTCAGTGTCTGCTTTGTTTTTTTTTCCCCCCAACTTCCCATCCCCTTCCTCCTCATATTAAAAGAAGTTATATGGACCTGGTGATGTTTTCTGCTATGTAAATGTCTGGTATACCATCTTTGGCAAAGTCAAGGGGGTAGGAAAGTTTGCGTTTCCGAAAGAAGGCAAATCACTGCACTCACAATGCTGCACATAGACTCACATAACTGCCGTACATCTACCATAATCCTTCGAAACATGCCGAGACAGGGCGAAGCCCCCAGAGAGTCCAGGGCACCACCAGACACTGCGTTGTGACACATGGTTTTTACAGCATTATTTACACACAAAGGGAACACTTTGGTCAAGCTTTGAAGCTCAGATAGGGTCTCCTGTGCAGTAAGAAATCTGTGCCCACTAATATGTGGAATTTGTAGGGGTCATCATTTCATCCAAACATTAGAATCCATCCTAAGGGGACCTGCCTCCGTTCTTTCTCCACACTCAGTTGATGAATGGGAAAGAAAATATATCTTTTGGAATTTATCACAAAACAGGTGGAAATCTCCCTTGGTGGCAAGTAGTCACTGAAAGATATACAGTGAAATCTTGACTAACTGGAATGCTTTGAAATGAGTCATTTTAGTGAATTATGTGACTTTCTTAATTAACAGTGGGCCATGGAGGAAACTTTCATTTGAGGGTAATTGGTGATTATCAGTTAAATTCTTGAGCCACTTGCTTGCCTTAGTCTTAGGGTAGTGAATGTGATCAAATCTTTTCTCAGTTATGGTTTCTCTTCATGTGTCTAATGGCCTTTCTGAAGATCACCTCTTATTGTTTGGTCCTCTTAGGTGTGGAAGTTACAGAAGGAAGACTGTGTGAAAGAATCCAAGCTACCCAGATTGCCCATTTTCAATTCCTGATGTTAATTATTCCCCCTTTGTTCATTTGTCTCTTTTTGCCAAAAGTGGAAGGGAGCAAAAATGTAAATACATTTGAGGGTTCCAGTTAGCTAGATTCCAGTTAATCATGCTTTACTGTAGATCATTCTTTTTACAAAGAAATTTTAAATTTATTTGTAAATTGAGCCCCTCCCCCTCCTAAACAGGAAGTGGGATATTTTAAATCAGCCTCAAAGTTTAAAAGACGTGAATGGTCATATAATTAGCTAGAAATCACATCAATTTCTATTCTAAAAGCTAGGATCAGGAAAGGTTTTAGGAAAAAGGTTTCTATTTAGAGGGAAGTGGGAGGGGTGAGGGAGGTCATGTAACGGGTTTAATTTTCCAAATGCATGTAGGACAATCCACTCATGCATTTTTTCCCCACAGCTAGTCAAATGAGACTATCTTCCAGAACCCTCATTTTCAGGTTCCTTCTGTTGCAAACCCTTATAACCACATGTCACATTTCTGCTACATTCAAAAAAAGCGTTGCAGAACCTTGAGAACAGTTGAATGTGTTGTGATGTTGTGCATGCAAAATCTACACATTTCAACATTTCGGCCAGTGTACAGGTAGATCTTCCAAGAGGGAGAATTTAAGAGGGATGGGTCCAATTTGGGTAAGGCTTGAGCACTTCTTGCTGAAGGACTCCTTGCCTCCGCCTTGGGTATGGCTGTGTCATCTCTTGTCTAATCGCTGATCAGATTTGGCAATTGGCGGGCAGTTGAGAGTGTGAATCACTGTCATAGACTCTAACTTACAGAATGCTTACCTGGGCCAAATTTCCTGTCTTGTTTACTTCTGAAAAATCAAACCTTGATATATGTGCTTCTCATCTTCTAAACTTAGCCCCAGTCTTTTCTAAATCTGCAATTTTGACTTTTGGGGTTGGGAGAAAATAAAATTCATTGGGTGATTCTTTCCTGAGGCTAGTCTCTGCCTCGAAGTACACTTTCTGGAAAATGTTGAAACGTTCATCAATAATAGTTGCTGACAGTGAAGCTTTCACTGTAGTATGCCTGATTTTTAATGCATCAACAGTAACTCCCACTAATATTATCTATGCTATGAGATGAATGCACTGGAGACGGTATTGATCTGTTCTGCATGCCACATGCTCATCCTGTCTTTGTGCCTGGCAGGAATGAGCTTTTCAAGGCTTGGAGATGGGCCTTGGGAAACCAAAGCTTCAGGCAGGCAGGCAGCACCTACTTGTTACAGGGACACACACAAAGCCCGCAGAATTTTCCTAGGTCCGTCAAATTCTTTTCTGCTTCTTTCATGTCCTTATTGATTTGGTCCATCCCTTCCTCAATGCGTTCCAGTTGTTCTGATTAAACACAAGTATTTTATCCCCACAGAATGAAGCAGATGGAAAAGGACAAAGAAAAAAAGACAAAACTTCAGACATTCACTTTGACATTAAAAAAGAAAAAAAAAGAAAGAAAGAAAACTGGACGCCACAGATTAGAGCTGGTACCCAGTACCTACTTGTTACAAGGACATATGAAAAGGCCACAGCATTTCCCTAAATCTTTTAAATTTTTCTCGGCCTCCTTCATGTCTTGGTTGATATGGTTCATGCCTTCTTCAACACGATCGAGTTGTTCTGGTTAGGACAAAGGGATGACAGTGTGGAATGAATTTTTGGGGGGTTTCCAACAGAACATGAGAAATGACTATGTGAAACGGAATTTGAAAGATAAAGAAAGATATTACAATGCATTGTCCAAGTGGATGCATTGCTGTAGACTGCTTCTGTTGCCCTATGCAGGCACGGAAAGAAGGAAATGAACAAAAATGATGCTCAAAATTGTTTGTAATTCAGACATGATGGGATGGGGTATGTAAGCCTGTCTGATTTTGAGTGTCCAGGAAAAAAGCACAGCAGATTCACTTACTCAAATGCCAGTGAAACCCAAGTGAATGAAAAACAGAGCATTAGTTCGTGCGATAGGCGTTGAGATTTAATGCTACTAGTCAAAATATTTGCTTCATCCTTAACAATGTCTCTATCATGGTTTTTTTAAGCATCCTCAACCACGTAGGGGTTGGAAGTAGAATCCGTCTTTTTGGAGAGGGGTGGATAACAACAACTAAAGTGATAATTGGCAATGGGTTCTGGATCTTTTTTCTCCTAGCTGTGGCCATCTAGCCAAAAGCAGCCTATGGGTAGTTTTTAGTTTTGAATACTTAATTGGGAAAAGCTGTAAAAACAGCAACACCTGCACACAACTTTACAAGGACTGGGACATTTCAGTTCATCCTTCATTGTATGACTTATTTGCTATGAGAGCTTTGGGAGGTGTTTCACTTCTCTGTTCCTTGATCTCCCATTCTCTACCATGGAAGGCATGCAAGATCCCAGCTGCAAGCAGAAAGCAGAGGAAATGAGCACATGAGTCTCTGGAGGAGGAGCAGTGGACTGGAACTTAGAACAGCACTGAATCATCGCTGCCAGCAAAGCTGACCTCAGTATATTGAAGACGTAGATCGATAGCTATAAAAATGAATTATACTTCTAGGTTGCCAGAGTTACATACACTGACTTGATTAATTTTTCAAAAGTTGCATCACCAAGTTGAGTAAACTACAAATTCAATGAAAGGATTTTTAAAATAGTCTTTAAGACCATTAAAGGAAAGCAGCAATGGGATGTCTTGGTTGTCTAATTACAAAACATAATTACACTTCCATTCCTCTTTTCCTCTATACTTTCATGCATGCATGCCTATGCTTCTGGGAGTAAGGGCGCTATTAGGATAAAAGTGACAAATACATTTCCAGTCTATAGGCATAAATAATCACTTAAAAACAATTTCACATTAAATGATACAGTGAAATTGTCATTCTGAAAAACAAAGGTTCACTAGTGACCCAAACTGGAGAGTCTGTCCATTTGGAAAACAAGAGCTTATGGTTTTCTATTTTGTGATGCTGGAGAACAGAATTCAGATTATTAGGACCCTGCTGTTTCTGCTATGCTTTTCAAATGACCCGTGAAGGCAAAATTTCAATGTTTATCCAGCACTGGATAGCTTGAGGAAATAACAGTGTAGTGCTGGTGACCTTTTGCTGAATAAATGCAGGTATAGTAATTAAGGTCTTCAAGACTAGCCTGAAAAAAGCTATAAATAAATAAATAAATAAATAAATAAATAAATAAGTAAATAAATATTCACATCCCAGAAGATTTTGTACTTTTTAAAAGACTTCATTCTAGTTCCCTTTAAAAAATGCAATAAATTAGTTTGTAGATCAAATTAACTACCAAATGAAGAGATTGAGGGGGTTGGAACCAATCAACATAATCAAAAGAACCATGGTAAGTACAGACAAAAATAGGGTGCCAAACCCCAATCGAATAGTTGCTAATGGCTTCCTAGAGTTCTGTGCTGAGATGAGATTGAAGGAATGTCTGGGCTCAGGGGGAAGAAAGCCTGTTAGATTCAACTAATGACAGCTGAAATACATACAGATTCTGGCCTGGGGATATGTATATATTAAGGTGTTTGCTCTTCCTGAAGATTTCTCTTGAGTTTATATTTTTTATCAAAACATTAATTCTGATTATACTTCAGGAAATCCATGCACTGTGCCTCCAGGGATTAGGAAGTAACAGAAAAATTGGTCCACAAGAATTGGACTTCTGAACTAAATAACTCAAATTAAAAGATAAAACAAGCAGATCCAAATCCATATTCTGAGAACTGGGTTCTGCCATGGTCTTTGGCTTGTTCAGTAAGGTCACAGCTAAGAGAGGATTCTAAAGCTCTTTCAGAAAAATTGATTCAGAAGATCATTTTATAGCTACCAGTGTTGGTTGAATGTATCTTTATACATAATTGTAAGTCAAATGCTTAATTTAAAAAATATCATGGAACCATGTTCTCACAGATATTCTAACAATATTAATTTTTAGGGTATACAGAGTTATGTTTGTGACTATGTTAGGCATATTGGGACTTCTGAGCACACCAATAATTTCTACTAAGACATTTCTCAGGAAATGCTTGAAAATAACCAATATCCTCATTCCATTCTGAGGTGGACAGCAGCTTCTCGGAGACTGGAGTCATGCAGTGTCTAGGGCTGACTGCTCCTTCACTCCCTAAGTTTGCTTTCTGGCTCATTTCTCTGTGTTTTTTGAGCTGGGAAGGACAATAACATTTTCAGTCAGAAGAGGTATTCCGCTAGATAACACTAGAATACCTCTAGTGGAATAGAGGTATTCCACTAGACAAGAGCTTAAATTTTTTCTACCATGTTTGGATGACTGGATACTTGTGATAGATCCACCAATGGCAGGATGCTCAGATATAAAAAATTTAGTCATCTATTCTACTAACCTTACTCAAGTAAGGCATATGGGGCCCTTGGAATCCCCAACTTGGTAAAAAATAGTAGAAAAATAGCAAGACATCAATGCCATTGATCAGTGTGCAAGCCTTCATGAGTACATCCAGTTATAAAATGAATGCTGCCTACATGATTTTCATTTTTCTTGGCATTGTTGAACATATGAAAATTCATTCAAATATATTTAAATAACCACATGTGGCTACCATATTGGACAGTTGCAGCTTTAGCCATTGATAACATATTAGTGAGTGGACTTTACAAAGAAGGATGTCTTCACAAATACTACATTTTTTGCACCTTTTAAGAAAGTCAGCAAGCTCTCTGGATGAAGCTTTACTTTGTCTTTACTCTTCCAACCAGGGGTCAATGATTTTACTGTTTAGTTTAGAGTTGATCCCATGAGATTTTTCCCAAAAGCTACAGCTTCAGCATCAAAACAAACATATAACTGAGCAAAGACCAACAAAAGGAACAAGAAATAAGTAAGTGAAAAGTTAAGTCATCACACATTAATGCTAAGGTTGTTTCAACGGGATTCTCTTGGAGACAAGAAAAGTCCCAAGACTCAGTACATTTCCAGGGCTGTCTGTCATGCTTGGTGCTCCTTGGTGTCTCCTGATACCTGGGTATAAAACAAGAATTCAGTAAGGAATTTCTGAGTGCAGCATTTAGCTGGGCAACCTGGAATGCTTCTTTAGGAGGATGATGGTTTTCTGGAAATCCTGTGTAGCTGCAGATTGAAACAGTTAACACCTTTAGTATTCAGGCATAGACAGAAGTACTAGGGCATAACTGGAGAGAAATTTTAAAGCAGTTACTGATCTAAACAACTAAATACAGTATAGGCAGAATTAAAATTCATTTATGATGGCAGTGAAGATAGTTGTTGACTTATGCTCAGTCGTCATTTTAAAAAGGTCCTCATCTCCTATTATACTATGAATAGAACGTGTGAAGCACTTTTAACTGAGGAATTCAGCAGTTACTGTAGTGTGGCCACAACTGAAATATTTTAGCTGAGAACATTAACTATCTTGTGGGGAAAATCTGCTATTCTGCTTTGCTTCTCAGAGAATAGTATGTGGATGTTTCTGGGAATCATTTGTGCTAAGATAATATATTTTTGCATTTGTATGACAATTTGGCAAATTTTTTCATCAAAGTACAATGAACTTTGCAATTCATTAAGCATGTTATTCACTTTCTCTCTTTTTGATCTCAGATTTGTATATATTATTTTCCATGATTTTATGTCAGTGCTTTATAGTTAGGGGGATAAAAGACATTTTCGTAAACTTTTGCCCAACCTTTCCTCCTGTTGCAATGCTCCTTTTTTTACCCCCTTCACACACAAATTATTAACTAAGGAAGTTAATAAGGCAGAACTGCTAATTATTTGAATGTATATGTATCAACTTAGCTCTGGAAATGGGGTGCCACTCTTCTATATGGGCATCAGCTGCTTAATTTAAAAACAAACAAAGAATGTCTTGCTGCATCCTGAGTTTCAAAGTCTGGAAGCCACTACAGAGATCAAGCTGGTAAATCTTACAATTATAGCAAAATTATTTGGGGAGGTCTGAATACTGCCACAGCCATTATAATTTCCTCAAAATACAACTCCACTAGACTCATTTATTTGCATATAAATCTTAACAATTTGTATTTTAAAAATAGGGGGAAAAATTGGAGTTGATGTTCAATTGCTTTCAATTATTTTTTTATTTTATTGACTGATTGGTATATATTTACTGAAGATTTTGAATACAAACAAATAATATAGAAGCATAAGTCTTTACATGACAGCCATGAGGGTTCGCCCCTCATAGATCCCTTCAAGAGGGACCCTACCAGGAGGAGGTGTTTAGCTGACACCTCCAGATGCTGCACCAGTGGGATCTGCCACAGCATTTATGTGGACGCCATGCTGTCCCCAGGGTGCTTCTAGCCAACAGCTGAGCACAATGGCATTACCAGAGCTAAAGCATTCCTGCCCAATGTGGAGCTGTTCTTTGGGTAGTCTTTGCTCCTGGGCTTCCTGTTAGCCTGGCTGAGATGTCCTCAGAGCAGTACTGCATTTGACATCCTTCCTATTCAATTCTCCTTCCCTCCTCTTCTCCTCTTGTGTCAGATCCACCTCACAGTCAGGAGGCTTTCCCTGCCTACTACTCCCTCTCCCCTTGACTCATCAGACATTTCCCTGATAAATCTCATGCACTTTTAACTGATTCTCAGCGTTTGCTTCCCAGATGACTCCAATGATACACCTTTCTCTAGTCCCTGCATGTCCCCTGCCCTATAATAAATGGTTGCAAGATATTTTTATAGCATAATTCATTTGGTTGGTTTTACATGATTACAGGTAAGTCATGTACATTTTTCTTTATGTAATTTTCAATGTATGTTTGCAGTGTACAATTCTAAGAGTGGAATGTCTTGGTCAAAGATGGTTGCACTTCAAAATTTGAAAATATTATTAAATGGCTTTTCAAACATTTGTTATTAGACTATAGTGCCCATCTCTAGAATGAGAGTTAGTGTTTTCCAAACATATTCACAGCATTGGTGACTATAAATTTTAAAAATCTGTGTCAGTCTGCTAAAGAGTCATATGTTATTACTGTTGTTGGTTGAAGCATGGTTTCATATGTCTGTTTGTAAACTGATGATTTATAACTGACATCCATTTTTATTTTAGTTTGTTGCCTTTTTCTTTGATGATATGCAAAGGCTCTCTGATTTTAGAAAAATGCTTTATGTCTCTTATCTGCATGGCAACATTTTTCCCAGCTTGAGGTTTTTGCTTAGAGTTGTTTATGGTACCCCATAAACAAAGATAAAAATATAAAACATTCGTAACAACTTATACGTTTGATTATGGTATCTCACAACAGCTTATTTAACAACTTGTGAATAAGTTGTTGTGAGTCTTATATTTTTATCTTTGATACTATAAAACATCTTCATCATTCTGAAAAATTTTCTAATGCTTTCATAAAACATGATAAAGATAAAACTTTCTAAAAAATCTGTTATTACTATTAGAATTCAGAATGAAATCAGGTAACTAACTTGCGGCTAAAATTAAATGAATCATCACCATATGACTACATGTATTGAGACAAAGAAAAAGTTCTGTACTGTCCTTCTTGATTCCACCTGCAGATGCTATACTAAAATGTTGGCCCTTTCATTTTCATTGCTTCTAGAGTCTCCATAGTTTTAAAAACAGGTCTAATATTTCAATGGGCTCAATTTCCCATTTTCCAATGATCCACCTTCACATATAACATGTTAAAAATAGTACACAGTTATTTAATGCATCTCCATAATAACTCGGAAATCAGAATGGCCAGCTACTGACTTAGGATGGTCAAAAGAAATGGACAGCATGATATATATACTATTCTCTCATTCTAACAATTTTTTGAAGAAAATGAAATTTATGGGAAAAATTGGAAATAAGGAAATAAAAGGATTCTCACACTGTCTAAAATACTATCATTTAAAAATCAACCAAACAAATAATAAATATTACCCCACCATATATAACAGGGAGGTTAGTGTCATTCATTTAATCATGAAGGCCTCAACATTTCCATACATTTACCTTTACCAATCTTTTCAACAGACAAAATAAAAAAAAGGCAAGGTAATAAAAACTCTATAGTACTCACATTCATATGTGTCTTTAATACATGTCAAAATGACTATCTGTGTATGTATGTGTTTTTTATTACTTCATTTAGATGAAAAATTGTTCTTACTGAATAAATCTTGACTTACCTCCTTGTTCATCCAACATAACCAAAGTCCTGATACCAGCATCTTTACTCTATATTCCAAGAATGGTAGCAAAGTTGAAAAAGAGTTAGAGAGAAAAGAGAGAAAGAAAAATCAGTAAGGGGACGATTAGCTCTATTAGAAATGGAAAATGAAGAAAAACCCAAGAAAAAAAGGGGAGAAACATGGGAAGAGTATTAGGGGCTCAGGACGGACTCAGAGGAATGGGTCACGTGTGGACTTGCTCTATCAGGGATTCTCAGGTTAGGAGAGGGGGGTGTAGCTCAGTCTCCACAGACAGGGTTGCAGATAGGGCTTGGCATAGAATTGGAATACATATACTTAATATTATACTGTAATTTTACATTTGGAAAATACAAACACCTACATTTTCATAACACCAACCACAGAAAGCTAATCTTACAAAATCTTCTAGACTAAATCTTCATCTCTGGAACCATATATTAGAAAGCCTCCTTCAGTAAATTGGGGAGGAATGCCACCTATGAAAGATGTGTAAGAGTCTTGGAGGGAGGGTGAGATTTTTAGATTTATCAAAGGAAAAGATTGTTTTACAAAGGCTGAGAAACACAGTTCAGAAGGAAACTCATTATTCTGTGAGATTTAGAAAAGGGATTGGCAGATGAGAAATAAAGATTATTCTGATAAAATTTCAGAACAAAATAATTTTGGAAAAATCTAAAATAAATATAATTTTATTTCAGATGAAATCTAAATTTCTTCATTCTGAAATATAAGATTCTGCACAATAATATAATGAAGTAATTTACTCATGAGCTTTATCATAGTCTTTATTACAGTTCTCAATGGAAGACCTTCTGTTTCACAAGGTAACTGTTCATAAGTATAAACAGTTAATAAAATGGTAATGCTTACAGTTTGAATTAATTGTTTTTCAAGAAAAGTTCCTGTGTCACCTAAAATAAATTCTAAAATAAGGTATCTCTCACAGCCTCATTTATTTGCCATGGACTTACTTTAAACTAAGAAAGAGAGAGATGTTTAGTGGAGGTCAACAGAGGGTGTTTTTAAAAACAACAGCATTTTAACAATTCAATTCCAATAGTGCTACCAAAAATTAAATAAAATACTAAGTGATTTCTGTGACCTTTTATAATTCCCCACTTCAGAGAATGTGACCAGTTAACTCTCCCAGACACAAAAGTCTACTTTACTTTTGAATACATTTGGCTCAGCTTTAATTGTGAAATCAGGCTGTAGTTTGGAGATTGATGGACAGTACAGAGTCTAGAGCCAGACTCTACTCTGGAATTCCTCATGATTTCATTTTGTAGCTGTGAGACTTCAGGCAAATGTCTTAATTGCTCTATGCTTCAGTTCTCTCATTTGTCATATCTAATAATAGTTACAAGGTCATTGAGTTATTATGCAAATTAAATGAGTTAATATGTGGCATGTGAGAGCATGATGCCAAGCCTATATTTAGCATTAGAGATGTGTTTATAAAATAAGTGCCTTCAGAAAATACATCTACAGCAGGATATCTAGGCAGACTAAAAATACCATTATTATCCACTACCATCAGAAGCTTCTAGACCACTATGTCTCAAACTTTAATGTGCACATGAGTCCCCTGCACAGGAAATACCTTGTTTAAACATGGATCCTGATTCCATGGATACCTGATCCTGGGATAGAGCCTGAGATTCTGCATTTCTAACTAGCTCTCCCATGCTGATGCTGCCAGTGCAAGGACACACTGAGAAGCAAGATTCTAGACCCCAGACATTTCAAAATCTTCTTCTTAAGTATGTTGTAAGGACATCTGTCTACTCTAGCTTGTATTTTAATGATTTCTTTGCCCCTTTCTGCAAATTTTAGCCATTGCTTATGATAAGAAATTATAAAAAGCAGATGGCATATTCAGGCATATGCATGTGACAATGCAAGTTCTGGTGAGCCCAGAGCCACTACAGAGCATGTTCTCCTCAGAGCATCCAATTCCAGGCTGCGCATAAGATCCTTGTTCCATTCTGTTGGGGACAGTGGATGGTAATAGGTTAGTGATTTCAGTTGGGTCAGTCTAGCTGTCACCTGTTCATACTTTTTTGATATGCTCTTATACCCTTTCTTTTATATGGAGCTCTGAAAATACAATTTCACATTTGTTCCATTTAGTGCTAAATGTTTCAATACTGGAATGATTCACAGAATTAATCCAAAGGAGCAAGAGTTTATCCCATCTTGAGAGAACAGAAGCAGTGAACAGGGACCAAGGAGTCAGAAATGCTGGGTTGTGCTCTCAGGTCAGCCAGCAGCTACTTCCAAGACTGAAAGAGTCATCTGACCTTTCAGGATGTTTTCTCCTCTTTAAGATAAGGTAGAGATGCCAAGTAAGATTGGGTGTTTGGTAGGTTGATTCATTCACTCACTTGCTCATTCATACACACATACATTCCTTCATTCATTCACTGTTTGTTGAGCTTCTATTCTGCGCAGGCACTAAGGATAAAAGGTAGGAAGACAAATACATGGCTTCTCAGCTATGCTTCATGGTTTGACAATTTGTTCAGGTGGAAGGAGCAGAGATCTGGGAGTAAGTAAGTCTGATTTCTAGACTTCTCTGTGCAATTCTGTTGCTCTAGAGTCACCTGTTCTGTTTCTCCACTTTCCCAGCTCTCTGATGGGAATAAAAACTGCTCCTTCACTTCCCAGATTACTTAGGAGGATAAAATGAGCTATAGAATGCAAAGGTTTCTACAAGTTCAATTCCATGGGAGACAGTGGTTCAAGAAGGAGTACATTAAGATAAAGGACTTAATTTGTATGGAATCTCAATCAGTTTAGAATAAGTTGCCTCTATTTTATTTTAATTTATTTTTAGATCCTTCTGGTTTTTGTGGAATCCTAAAAAAAAAAGGAAATATTGTAGGAGTTGATGGTGGACAGGAAATTATGTGCTGTGCATAATAATTCACACTCTGGAATCAGGTAGACCTCGACTTTAATTTCATCTTTGCTATTTGTACCTGTGTGTGTCAAGCAAGTTACCTAACCAGTGTGTACTTCCATTTCTTTCTTGGTAAAATTAAGATCAAAATGCTGTAATTTTACTTGAATTTTTGATAGCGCAGGAGGTGGGCACACCTAACCCGTGTATTTTTCAAGGGTCAACTGTAGTAGTGGAAGGTGGCTACAAGGATTAAGTGAGCTAACATATGCTTGATGATGAAAGCTTGATGATGATGAGAAATTGGCACATAGTAGGTTCTCAATAAATGTTAGAATGTACATTTGGCTTTACTGTTTTGCTGACAGCTCTTATCAAACTAACTGGATTGTTCTTTGGGGAAACTATCAGCTGTGCAAGAGAGAAGGGCAGGGCTGGGGACAGTATCTCAGGGGAGGCAGAATATCATTTTTACCTCTTCCTCAAAGAGTATTATGTTTTAATAGTTAAGAGTGAGAGGAGGTGGTTCTATTTTTATCTTAGCTCAATTCTTGTTTTCTATTTGAGATTGCTGGGACAATTTTATACCTAAAAAAGGGCAGTTTGAGATGTGAAGGATTTTTGTCCATGCCTTGTTTTTCTTTTTTCCTCAATTTTTATTTTTCCTTTCTTGCACAGGAACTAACACCATGTTTGTAAAACATTCTAAGGTCTTTTTTTGTCATTCTTAGATGCTTTCCCCCCAGTCCAATACATCCAAATTGAAACTAGCAGAGGCCAGGCGCTCTCTAACTGCCAGAGTTCCAAAAGACCCACATCTGCCTGTCAGAAAACAGATGCCCTGCCTGAATTTTCCATTTTAGCAGAAAGGCGGGTATGACACAGCTATAGCTTTGGAATGCAAATTCTCTTTTCATGGCCAAAGTGTCTTGAAAGATAAGTTGGCATAAAAACAAAAGGAGCTAAAACAGCCATAAAATGTTGGGGAACCCCTGGGCACCACTCCAGGCTTCTGAATCAGCTGCCCTGAAACAGTGTAGCTTTTCCTGGGCTGAGTTTTCATAACCCAATGTATTCATGTATAGATGGCATTTAGTGATAGCAGAGTTAATCTTTTTGTCTGGAATCAAATACTCCTTTAGGATACATTCATGACTCTCCCATCAGAAGTAATTGTCTCCTTTATGCACTTAAGGCAGGCACGGCCTTGAATTTGGAGAGCTATTTTCATAGCTGTTCGCCTGCATGAGATAAATTTTTATCTCCTTCCCATCCCCATAGTTAGACATTCCATACACATTCATTGAAATTCATCCATCAAAAGAAGCAGTAGCCACCTCCAGGCTGGGAAACAAATGCTGTGTTATTTCTAACTTTTTTACCTGTATAGGCATTAGGCTCTTCTGAACTTTCCCTACTGACCTCTGTGTAACCTTACATCACCCTTGAAATGCTGATGCAGTGGCTTCTACTAAAAACAAGACTCTACCCCAAAACTCTGTTATACCCTACAACATATGAAAGAATGCTTGAAGTTGGACGTTCCACTGAAAGTGAGACTGTCTTTAGGAGACATCGTGCGAGTAGTAACCTTTCCTGTCTTTGAGACTGAATTTCAATAGAAATTCTGTTCAATTCAAATTATATAGCAGTGATGCACTTTGGGATCA
Organism: Trachops cirrhosus; assembly: GCA_028533065.1. Classification (NCBI taxonomy): domain Eukaryota; kingdom Metazoa; phylum Chordata; class Mammalia; order Chiroptera; family Phyllostomidae; genus Trachops; species Trachops cirrhosus. The sequence goes on from CM052547.1 coordinate 65,397,932, forward strand.
TGGGCAAGATCCTGGTATTTCAATGCTCAGATTTCCAAATCAAATCATTTCTGCCCTTGACGAATATTTAATGCTCGTTCTCTTTAAAGATAATTTCTTTTTTTATTGAAAAGCAGAATATCATGTGAATACCCAATGTCCTAGACATAAGAGCTGTTTGACCATAAAAATAAAGTAAGCCCAAAGGAAGTAAGAACTGATCAATCTACTCTAATAATGGCTTGCTCCTAATTTCCTCAGGAGGGAAAGTCTAATATCCTCCTCTCACTTATTAGAGATAGGAGAGAGCTTCCACTTGTTTCGCTGTTTGTTCTAAGATGCAACTTCCTGTTTGATCGAGAAACACTTTAGAGAAGCAAACATGTATGATTCAAGAATCCTACTTCAATGAATGGAGCATTTGAGATTCTTTCTTCCTGCCAGAATAAATTAGCGCAGACACTCCCTTTTCAAAACTGGCTGACAATGCCTGCAATTTAAGAAGACACAAACAAGAAATGGCTGTGGCTCAATAACTCTGATGGGTGAAGGGCCAGTTTAAAGTGGTGTGGTGCTTTTTTGGTTTGTTTTTTAATTTTGAGAGGGGGAAGGGAGAGAGAGAGAGAGATAGAAACATTGATGTGAGAGAGAAACATCAATTGCGGCCTCTCGTACATGCCCCAACAAGGGACCGAACCCCCATGTGCCCTGACCTGACCAGGGCCAAAGTCATGCCTTCTGATGCATTTGCTCCACCTCATTCCACGTTCTGGGCAGTGTTTTGACATTGCACAGGTGAGCAAATTGGTGGTAGTTCTGCTATTTTAGAAATATACTTCACATCTCCATGCATGTAGATAAAAAATTTGAAAGATGAACTTGGAGGCTTGTTGAAGATGATAAAGATATATCAAGATAATTACGTCAGTGGATGTCTGGGCTCCCTTCAGGTCAACATCAGAGCTCACACAGAAATGTTACTAATGTTTGTTCCTTTCACTTGCTCTCAGATTGAGGGACAATAAATCCACCTGAAAGCCTCTCCAGCATTCCTAGAATTAGATTATCTGCCTCCTTGGTCCTCGAGTATTTCTGCATGAATGGTGTTCCCAGGATAGAGCAAAGGAAAATTTCTCTTCATTTAGAAAGCAAAGGCTGCTTTCCTTTGCTGCCAAGGGTCCCTTAATGGCCTGCCTTCCTATGGGTGCCAATTTGTGCTACATCGAGGACTCAAACTGTCCTTTTTAGTGATAACGGATTTTATTAAGTCCACCTCCCTGCCCTTCTCAAGTGTCCTGGGAGCTCCTAGTTTCACCTCTCCCTACCTCTCCTGTGGCAATTCTCATTTAGCCATCATATTTCATTCCTAGATGAGAAGCTAAAGGCTTCTATAATGAGTGGGGAAGGCAGCCACTCTTCCTTTCAGCATTGTAAAATTTATCTTTTTTTTGTTCATGTCATTGCATAAACAATTTATAGTGACATGAAGCAAGTTGGCTCATTAATTATTCTGCTAGCGAACCTCCAAGATCTCCAAAAATGATAACCACACATGCATTTACATATTGATTATCAGTTTCAAACCATAGCTAAAATAGCATCTCACTGAATAAAAACTATTAGGCTTATTTCATTCATTCAAGATAAATATAACCCACCCCATTCTTTTCCCACTTCATCTCTCCCAAAGGACAAGCTCAATTAATCTATTTATTCTTCCTGGTTGACTGCTGCTCTCCCAAATTGGAATCAGTGAATTTTACTGTAAATGGCCTTTTGATTCCATAATTGCTATCTGACCTATTTTATCCATTTAAAAATAGTTTGGGATTTATTAACCATGACTTGCAATGGAAGTTCAATTCAGAGTCAGAAATATAAAAGAGCTTCTATGTTTACATTATTGGTTTGATATCTCCCCCTTATTAAAGAAGTATCCTCTTATTTTATGAATTTTATGTTATTTCTCTTGTTTCATGAATTTCAGTGCCTGAATCCAAACACAACAATTTCTGAAAATGTTATACCTATAGGGGTACATATTTTAAAAAGTCATACATGTGGCTAAAGACAGAAGAGAGTGTCAAAATTAGGCGCAATTTAAGGGCATCGAAATCACTACAAATAGGCTTTTATGTAGATAATTCCTTTGTATATTAATAATCACTCTGATTTGTTTAAAGTGATTCAATCTTTTGTGATTTCATGGGAGCATTTACTTGGAAATACTATCCTCTGATTCTCAGATTGTAAAGGCAGCCTGGGCTGGGAGAGTGGATACTTTGATGGCTACCTGACAACTTCAATACAGCATCTCCCTTACCATATGGCTTCTGGGTAGGCTCTATCAAGCCTGGAATCAATGGGATCATGGCTTAGGGAAAGGCAGTAGGGTCTAGGGAAAGAATATGTGAGTGAAAGGATTAGTTTATCATAAACGATGGTCAATCCTTACCTCTTCGACCAGTTGCAGCATACGACGGGTGCTTTCCAGCGACTAAGATTAAATAACAAAACAAAACATAAACATCATAAGTGCAGGATTCAGAACAAAGGTCTTAGGAAAACAGAACTTCATTCTTCTCTTTTCAGAAACCCAAAGAGTTATTATCACATATTCTTTTCTGTTCGTAGCTGAATCACAAAGGTTCTTCCCATTTTCAATCTCTTTCCTATCAGGATTTCTACCTAATAAGATTCTCTAAAGTAATTACATTAAAGGTGCTCTTCATAAAATCAAAACCATATGAAGCTGATCTGGATATCAGAGAAAGAATAATCTGTAAAAGATAATTCTGTATGGAGAGGATGCATGAAAAATGATCTCAAATACTCAGAGGACTAATCTGACCACACTAGAATAAGAATATTGACTTTTAAGAACAAACATAATTATGAATTGAGATGAATCTAAATTGAGTTTCTTAGAAAGCTCCTAAAAACACAATTAGCAGTTCTTATCAAAACAAATTAAGCTGTCACCTTAGGGTGAAAAAAATCAAGCATATTTGAAGTAACTAGCCTATAGGAGGAGACAGCCATAGTAATTATCTTCATCCTCAGATAAGAAAAAATGAGATGGAAGTCTGGGTCATCAGGTGCTGTGTGGATACTTTTTTCTTCATCCCTTTCAAACTATTAGAAGTTAACAACCTGTGTGACTCCTCAAAGCTATGCTTTCAAGTGACGAACTTATTTGGGACGAGACTCTGCAAAACATGAAGAATGTTAAATTTCCTGGAAGAGCTGGGAGCAGACTGCTGTTGGGAATAGAATGGCTGTAGGCAGTGGTATGCTGGCAAGGGTTTAACATCTGGCTTTCCAGAAAAAAAATATGAGTAAATATATGATTTAAGTTTATATATGATTAAAGTTAATAAATGATGAGTAGCATAAAATTTACAAGTGATAAAATAAATACACAATACTCTTTATTAGAGGTTCCATATAACCAATTGGTTCTCCCTGAAAGCTTTTGTTGATTTGTACTGACCTCTGTGCCCATAGCTTTGTAAGGGTAAAACAAGTTATTTCTGGCATGAATCCTGGTTGATATTTTAATTTATGTTAATAAGTAAGAGGAAAGTGAAACAATGAAGACCTTTGTTAAAACTTTACTCATTTGTCAATGATACAAGAGACTTCTTTGCAGAAGAGAAATTTAGTTTTCAAATACTAGACAATCCTCAAAACAATGAGTCCAGCCCTGATTTGTAGCATTTGCAGATTCCCACAGTGTAAATACTCTTACCCTGTCTGACTTGTAAGTACATATGGTGTCACTGATGGTGAACTTGGGAAGATTCCTGGTAATGAACCATTATATTGTATCTCCACACTACAGACCAAAAACATGTCAAGAAATTTGAGAGCCTAGATAGTGGTAAAATACAGTAAAATGATTAGGAATTGATAAGTTTTGAGTATTTAGTACCTCTGATTTTAGTATCATTTATTTAATCCTTAGCTTATATAATTCAATTTTAATACCAGGTTGCAAAGTTCTGGAAAATGTGACAATCAGCTCTCAGAATTGAGCCAGCTCCAGCATACTACTAAGTGAAAGACACCCAAACACATAGCTACTTTAGAGGATCTTGGCTCTCTAGATTTCTAGAAACTGAGAGTTTGGGCTAAGACATTAATTTGTATGTAGGTTTTATAATTAACCCATGGTTGTCTGCAGAGGCCTTAGGCATAGAGGATATACAGTTATATTACCCCATGTGTGTGTCCATTTTAATTGAGACATTAGAAGTAGCCCTTTTCCCACCTTTCCTCTGTCTTTTACTCCCTTCTCACTTTTCATCCCTCACCTCATCAGCCAGCTGGTCAGCTCTTCGCTGCATCTCCTCCAGCTCATTGCGCATGTCTGCATCTTCGGCCATGGTAATGGTGGGGGGTGGCTAGGCACCTGGGCTGGGGGGTCAGTGATGGGTTTGGCCACAGAACCTGGGAAGAAGCAGATTTTAACATATAAGAGCTTATATGTGTATGTGTAGGTGTGAATAATGGGAGATATAAGTAGCCCATACTCTGTCTCCATGATGCAGTCATCTTCTGAGCTGGAAGCCTTACTCAAACGGGAGTCAAGAGAATTATGTTGTATCTCCAACAGACACCATGAATGCATACTTGCCAACATTACCATGGAGGAAGATACCTGTCTACTTATGAAGTATCTTGTAAGATACAGACCACCCAAGAATTAGGAATGATGGGATGGAGGGAAGCGGTTCTGGTTAGTATTTTTAAATCTCACATTTCTTTATTTTTCTTTTTAACAGCTTTATTGAAGTATAATTGGCATACAATAAATCTCACATATTTGAAGTGTATAATCTGAGAAGTTTTGACTTATGTATACACCAAAGAACCATGACCACAATTAAGAAAGTAAACATATCCACCACCACCAAACACCTTACCCCAGACTGAGACAACTGCTTATATGCTTTCTGTTACTGAAAATTAGTTTGCATTTCCTACAATTTTATATAAGTGGAGTGATACCATATGTACTAGGTTTTCCTCACTTCTTTCATTTATATAATTATTTTGAGATTCATTCATGTTGTAGCATGTATTAATAGTTAATTCTTTTTTGTTGCTGAGTAATATTCCATTTTATTTAGAGGCACTTAGAAACAAAAGACAGAAAATCTTTAGTCTTTTTTCATTTTTTTTAATTTTTAGTTTTTGTTTACTTTTCAGAGAAAGGGTACAGTTGGGAGAAAGAAAGGGGGAGAAACATCTATACAAGAGAGAAACACTTATTGGTTACCTCTCATACATACCCCAAGCGGGGACCAAACCTGCAACCTACACATGTGCCCTGACAGGGAATGAAACTGGTGACTTTTTGCTTTGTGGGGTGATGATGTCCAACTGACTGAGTCACACTGGTCAGGGCTAGTCTTTTTAAACTTCTATCAGAGGTTGCTAAGAGCGTTTATATGGGGATGGACAACTATTTCTTCAAAAAAGGATGGGTTCTTGGCCCTGAAATGTGACCAGCCCATTTTTTGGTTACTCTCTTGAAATCCCCCATTGTACAAATTACAGATAGCCTGACTGAGCTACCTCCAAAGCTAACTAGTATTCCACTCTTCAACCCTTCCTTTCTTCTTTCCATTCTTTTTCCTATGCTTCCTTCCCTCTCAAATATTTATTGAGTACCTGTAATATGGCAGGATAGTGTTAGGCACTAAAAATATGATGATGAATGGGACAGGCAAATTCATTGCTGTCACAGAACTACAGTGCAATTGGGAAGATGGGAAGGAAATAAGGAATTAGATTATTCAGTGTGAAGCTAATTATATTTGGGAACATACCATGGGTGCACATAGGTCACATCAGGCCTCCCAAAGGAAGTCATGTACCCAGAAAAGGCCATCAAATGAAGAGTTCAAGATGATAACTATTTGATAATGGTAAAAACTTCTCTGTGAGTAGCACAACTGTAGAAGGCATGGGCTTGTGTCTTGTGGCTATGAAGGCCACCCATGCACCAGAATTTATCCTTCCCCCTTCATGGTAGGGCACAGTCTCTGGGAAAAGGCTTTCCTGTTGAGAATTACATTTCTAGTCCCCATTGCAAGGAGGTGGTACCATGTGACTAGAAATGTTTATGAGTTGTAGTCAAAATTCTGTGTGTACCTGCCAGACTAACACAATTCAAAAATAGGAATTCCTTTGACACCCTCTCTTTCTCATTTGCCAGGAAAAATAGGGTGCTGGAGGATGGCCAGGCCATGACACAGCAGGAACTTGGGCCCCCTGAATACATGCCTGAAAGAAACTTGATAGTTGACCAGAAAGACCTGAACCTTCATATAAGGTGACAATGTACTTTTATTGTGCTACGCTACTGAAATATGAAGGCTTGTTTTGTTATAGCAGCTGGTTTTCCACTAGTAAAGGCCTGAGGAAAGTTAAAATGGAATAGAGGCATTTCATACAAACAGGATTTCCTAACTGAAAAACAGTTATGTTTGTCTTTTCATTAGAAACTGAAGCTGGGAGAGGAAATCAGATTTAGGGCTTTGGGGAAATACTATGTTTTTATTATTGTTGTTGTTGTTATTATTATTATTACTGCTATTATGATTTGTATGAGAAGCATTTTTTTCAAAAATAAAATGAAAATAATGAGGATCATACCCATTGGGAGGCAAGGAAACCAAAGTTCACAGAGGCAGGTCCTCACCGTGAACCTGCAGAGGACGGCTCTATGACCCTAGCTCCCAGGCCCACTGCTGCAGTGTTTTCTTGACAGCTAAGGTGGAATTTCTCTGCTATTCTAATTTAGTACATATTATTAGAATCTTTCACATTTACCACATTTGTGAAGTAACACAGACTATTCAGAGTTCCTAGGTAGGAGGAATCCTAAAGTAAAACTTCTTTGGAGATAATAGATTTCACGGTTCTTTTGTTCCCAGTGAATCTTGGGCAAAACATCAAATATGAAATTATAGTAAAAAAGAAAAAAAAGCTTCAAGGCTGCATACTACTAGTGACATTAAAAAGAAAGATAGTAAGCTTAAGATAGATTAGTTTTACGGGCAGTCATTTAAAATACCGACTGGGCATCATACCAGGAGCCTGCTAATTTTTGCACACCTATTCTGGCCACCAGAATATGTACTTGTGATGTCATGTAGAGGTTTAAATGTTTTGTGTTTTGCTTAAATACAGGCCTCCACTTTAGAAATTAGGGATCTAGGAAACAGAAATTAGAATAAACTCACACCAAGTCACTTCCAAACCTTAAGATGAGCAGAAGCACAGTTCCCATGTCCCCTGAGTGACTGGGATCGACCCTCCAGAATAAAACAGTAGATCATGGAAACAATGAGTAGATTGTCAGCTGGAGCTCCCTGGAGTGGAAAAGGGCTCTGCTATCAGAAAACCTGGTTGGGCTGGGAGCTCTGGCACTCAGTTGCTGGGTGACTCTGGGCAAGTTTATCACTGGCTCTGAACTTCAGTTTTCTCAACAAGGCAAATAATACCAGTCTCACAGGCTTATTGAGGGGATATGTTATAAGAAGCTCAGATCTACCTTGTTTGTAACGATGTGGGGGCTTACTATTGATAAAGCCTTGCTCATTCTGGATAAGCCTATATCCTTTGCCAAGAGTGGAACAAATCCAACGCTTCTTAATTAGTTTTCCTTTACTAACCGCTGGGCAGGAGGCATGCTGAGCACCCATGGAAGCCCAAAACCCCTGGGGAAACCAGCAGGGTGCCTGAGCCTCCAGTCCCTCAGCAGCACCTGTCATGGGATTACCACATAGTGACAAACAAGAACATCTTCTCATCCTCTCCTCCCTCTTTGTATTTTGCTGCCAGTTTCCTTAGTGGAAGGTTTTCCTTCAGTCTAAGCAAGCAACTGACCTTTCCAATTAATAGGTCAGAGTATTAGAAGGCAGAAGTCTGTGTGCTTTCAGACCTGTAAGACTGTTGCAATTTCCTACTCCTCCAGGTCTGTTTGCTGATGGATGCTCTCTCTCGCTTGTTTGCACGCTGTGTCTCCTCTCTTGCTCTCTCTCTCTGATCTCATATGTTTCCTTGGTAATTTCCTCTCAAAGTTGCTATTTTCAGCATCTGAAGAACAGTTATTGGGCCCCTTGGCTTCAAGCTGACAGCACCCTATGAGGAGCTGACTGATGGGCAGCTGGGGAAGTGGCGGAGAAGCCATGTGGTAAATGCCCTTGTTTTCATGGTTTCCCCAGAAGCTCCCATATCTGTGTCCTGCTCTAAGGTGTGGGGGCATGTCTGAGATTTTGGAGGAAGGCTTATGAGTCTGACAGATCTCAAATGCACAGCCTTTCAAAGCTGTAAATGCAGTATCTCCCATCCTAATAAGAATGGAGTGACAGCAGGCATGGGACACACATTCAAATTCTCTGTTGGGATGTCTAATGCGAGTATTTGATAACTTGTCCCACAAAACCCAAGCCCAACATATTAACATTCTGAGAGACAGCACTTAACGGTAATTTCAGTAGCTGAAAGGATGTTAATAGTGAAATGGCATTTATTATCTAGGCAATGTGGAACACTTCACTCATATTAGTGCATTAAACCTCCATCCTGTGTGTTGCCTGAGCTGAGAGAGTGGCCTCAGCCAGCAAAGCTTGCTGAGTAAATGAGAAAATAAGAAGCAGAGCCACTCAAAACTATTCCCTGGGGCTCTGATGAAAGACATCTCCCATCCATTAAGGGCCCAACAGTATTCTATTAATTATTTCAAGTCACCAGTGTTTAGGGGTCTGGCCCCTAGTAGGTGTTCAATTTATGTTAATTGACTTACTGAATGAAAGACTGAATGAACTGTTCTAACACCGCCAGGTGGCATTTAATGTTCCCAAGTCAGCAGTTTTCCTTGTGTGGTCTAGGGCAATGCTTCTAAAACTTCAACAGGCATCAGAATTACTGGAAGCTTGTTAAAACAGATTGCTAGGTCCCACTCTCAGAGACTCTGAGTCAGTTGCTCTGATGTGGGGTTAGATTCTGCATTTCTAACAAGCTCTCAGCTGATGCTGGTGCTGTTGGTCTCAGACTGCACTTTGAGTGGCTCCAACATATAGGAGCTCCTATCTTTGGAAATGTTAGTAAGTGTCACCAGGTGAGGTGGGGACGAGGCCCTGTGGTTAGAGTGGGGAAACTGTGCTCAACTAGGGTACTTCAGGGAATTAAGGCCAAATCCAGCTCACTGCCTGTTTTGGCTCTGGTCATGAGCAAAAGGTGAATTTTTACATTTGAAATGGTTAAAATACTCAAGAAAAACACTTTCTTTGTACATGTAAAAATTATGTTAAACCCCAGTTTCAGGGTCCATAAATAAAATTTATCTGGAGCATGCACATGCCCATTGGCTTCTCTATTGTCCATGACTTCTTTTTTTTGATCAATTCATTTATTTTAATTTTTTCAATTATAGTTGACATCTAATGTTATATTAGTTTCAGGTGTACAGCATAGTAATCAGACATTTATATAACTTAAGAGGTGATCACCCTGATAAGTCTAGTACCTAATGCAGAGTTGACTGGTTACAAAATATCAACATGCCCCTCAAAGCTGAAAATATTTACTCCCTGGTTCTATACAGAAAACATTTGCTGAACTCTAGGCTAAATAAATTTAAACAGAAATTCTTAAAGCATTTCTCATAAGTCTTTCATATCCACAAATCATTGAATATTTCCTGTAGACAGACACATGTATGGTGTTTTTGGTTTTTTTTTCTGTCTGTATTTGACTATAGAATTCCCTTTTCCTGGGGCTTTCTGTGATAGTGTTTGTGTTTCTTGGACCATGATGTAAAACAAGAAGTGATGCAAGGTGTAAAATATATACATGAATTTACCTTTGATATATAATTCCTACAGGGTTTTAGGACTGCAAATCATATTTAATCCATGCAATTAATTGCAAGGTTCTGGGGTGCTCACAGAGCTCTCACAAAGATTCCTAATTTCTGTGATGAGCTGCAAACCAAGGATCTCAGCCCCATATGCAGCGCTGGACTGTTTCTATCAGACACAGAATCCTCTGTGGGTCTGTCATATCGAGGTATGTGGTACAAAGTGAGCAGGTTTCAGTTACTCCCTGATGTCAAGTGTAATCTGTAAAGCCCTTCATTTTCTAAGGTTGCATCAAATTTACTGAGACCCACAATGGACAGAGGGCAGATGGATTCTGGAGATGACCCTTTCTCCCTTATCAAGGGGCTTATTCATTTACATGCATTAGGTTAAGACTGCTTTCTCAATGCAGAGTCTGAATTCAAATGTGAGTTAAGACTTAGGAAGAGGAGAGGAGCATGTGTTTTTGATATATCGGGGGGAGCAGACCTAGATGGCTACTTTGCTGGGAACAATGGCCATTAGTCCAAGCACCATAGGGCAAGAAAGTCTTGGGAAAGGTATAATTCCCTCCATGTTTCACCTTTTAACTAGTAAAATAAACCAACACACATATTTCAACACCTATTGGCTGAATTATCACAGAGAGCTGAAATCTACACCTTGATATCTCCCCACACCGCTAATTACTCAAATGAAGCTTCTGCAGGGGAGATCTCCTGTCCACACTGCTGGTAGAATTCAACAAAAGCTTATCAAAGACTCAATAAAATTTAGCAAAAGTTTATTAAAGACTCATTATATTCAACAAAGCCCAAAGAAGAACAAAGGAACTTTATATGTAGGACAATTCTTCTTAATTATTAATAAAAATTATACCAACACTTATTGAGGGCTTACTCTTTGACGGGCACTATTTTAAGGCTTTTCATATAATAATAAACATAAACCTTATATGACACATGGTGTGCATATTATTACCATTCCCACTCTGTAGATTAGGAAACAAGCTTAGAGGTAACTACTGACACGCAGATGAATTTCAGATGAAGAATTTGAGTCATTTTCAAAGCATATTTTTCTCAAAGCACCTCTTGTGGATATTTTGTCTTTTAATTAAAAGTTGGAAATATTTTACTTGTAATTTCATTCACATATTGGAAAATAATATGGAGTGTTTTGACAGGAACACCTCAGTATATCTCAGCTTTTGACATTATTTATCATCTCCACCTATGTTTCTAACCTCTAGTTCTTTTTCCCCTTGTATTCATTTTTATTTTTACTTCTATTTTCTTCCTAAGATATATCATTATGTTGTTCTTTTTTATATCTTCTTGAATTAACAAAAGATTCATTTATTTTGCATTTTTCTTGTATTGGGTACAGTATACTTATTGCTATAAATTATCCTCTCTGTGTTACTGTGGTCCTATCCTATAGGTTTTGGAATATAGTATGGCTTCTATTATTTATTTCTAAATAGCTTTAAATTTCATTTTTATTTCCTCTGTAATTGAAGAGTTATTTGAATGTATAATTTTAAAATTTAAATAATACACTTTTTGTAATTAAATAATACACATTTCTTGTTTTGGAATTTTATTTTTATGGTCAGTGAAAGTGACCCATGTGATTTTTGCTATTTGAAATTGGTGAGATTTCCTTTGTACCCTAACACATGACCAATTTCTGAGAATGTTTAACATGTATTTGAAAAGGAAGTCTACTCTGTCTTTGACTATATCTAGCTACCTACCTACATCAAATCAGGCTTAAAAGGAAGGTTTATTATTCAAGTCCCATTAAATCTTGAGTCAATTTGATTTATTGATTTCTGTGTATTCAGATCTCCCATAGTAACTGTAGCTTTTTCACTTTCTTTTTATATTTCAGCCTATTTTTGCTTTTTACACTTTGCAGCTGCAACATCATACACACACACAAACACACATCCCATGATTGCTTCTTTTTCACAGTAGGTTGTAGCTTTTATCAATATTAAAGATTAGTATTGCACCTGTATACTCCATTTCACTATGTTATTATGTTACAGTTTGGGTCAAGCTCAAGGAACAGAAATATACTTCTTAGACCTATCCCTTTTATCTTCATAAAAACAAAGCCAAAACAACAGCAACAAACCAGTATTACCCCTCTGAGCTGTGGGAGCTCTCATTTGCCTCACGACTCAGAATCTAACAGTGGGGCAGTGACCCACTTTCTCTGGGTTTTCATCCTCACCTTCTAGAAGGAGCCAGCACTTGGATATTTGGAGGCAGGGGCTAATCATCTCTTTCTCCAACTGTAATGATATGTGATGAAGGGAATAATGAAGTACAGTGACAGCTGCTGAGACAAGCCCCAAAGATTCCTCAAGTGCATTGGGAGCATTTTCTATTCTGAATAACAGGAATTCACCCCAGGTTTGTAGCAACCTTTCTCAACTAAGAAAAATCTGCTGGATTTGTTCCAACAGTCTATGTCACATAACTCTTGTCAAAATATTAGGCATAATAATAGTCATTTATTGAGAGCTTGTCATGTGATAGGAATCAAACGAGGAACTTGATATAAAATTAGGGGGTTTATTTAGAACCCCAAACCTTTGTTACTCAAAACCAAATCAGCAGCATCAGCCTCACCTGGGAGCTGAGGCTCCACTGCACACCTCCTGGGTCAGATCACCTACTGCACAAGATCACCAAGCATCGGAAGTTTACGTGCTGCTCTAAACCACATTATCTCCACAATAAGCATGAAAAGAATGAGGTACAACTTGACTCGATAATGAAACAAGATCACAGGGCTGATCAAGCCCCACGTTGGGGAGCTTGACTCTGTGCCTTTAATATACTCTGCTGCACCGCCTGCCATTAATTAGTTCATGTTGCCCATTCAACATGACTTGCCAGCAGCAGGCTGAAAGCTCCATGGGCCATGAGCTCTGACTGTCTTGCAATAGTGTCCTGCACTCTGACAGGGACTGGTAGACTTGCTAGCTGATTTCCATGAAACAAAGTCTTTCATTCAGGAAACAAGGGGAAGATGCTTATCAGGAAAAGCACCCTGAAGATTTTCCATTTTCCCCAAATAACAGTTTGTGAAGGCTAAGACCAGTTTAAGATCATTAGAGCTCAAAAGGGAGAAAATACTGAGGACTTTGGGTATTGGAGACTACTGGTTGTCCTGATAAATTCTTCTTCCTCTGAGAATGAGGATGCAAATCTTAATGCTAAACTAAGGTCCAGAACGAAGAATAATTTCAGCAGATAACAGATAGCAAAGTTCTATTCACACTTCTATTGTTAAAAATGGCCCTTTCTTAAATCTGCTGTGTCTGTGGTTGTTTAAGACCTTTAAAGGGTGGGCTGGACTTGGCTCCCTGCTCTTCTATTTTGAACATTCTTATGCATGAAATTCAACCTTCTTCTCTTTTCATAGTGGGCACTACTGGTTTTAATAACTTTCATGCTTAAATCAAAAGATTCTCTTTCAAATATGAAAAATAAATGGTCCATGAATGACTGATTTACTACCTTACATCCATTTTATGCCCATTATCTGGTTCATGGATAAATCACAAGTGCTCATACCAGAGCTTCTCAGTAGCATGGTCTGAGGTCTCCTTGCATCAAAACCTTTTTAGTTGCTTGTTAAAATGCAGACACCCAGGCACACCACCTGTAGAAAGAGATATATGAAGGTGGGGCTGAAATCTGCATTCTTAACAATAACCACGGGTTCTTCTTATGCCCCCAGAATGGGAGGATTTGTGTGCAGCATCACATAGGACCTAAGGGCCTTCCAAACATCGATGGGAAACTGATAATCTTATGTCAAAACCATCTAGACATGCAAGCACATGGTTCTGTAGCACTTGGGAGGCCATCTTGATCTGAGGTGACAAACTTTGTCACCACCATGCTGTTCTCAATATTTGATGTCATAGTGTATACTATGTTAAAAATACTATAAATGCGTTCTTTATAAGAAAATTGGCTTAAGAACCAGCTTGAATGACATATTTCAACCAGCTCACAGAAGTGTCATCATCAACCTCCGTGTCTCTGAGGTGAGGCACTGACCACCATTAGAGCCTAAATCTTTTCAAGCATGGTTTACTTATTTTCCAAACCACTGCATCCCATCTCATTCTTAAATGGGACTATATGTCTGCACATTTGGATATATAAGCAGATACAATCCTGATCTTGTTTCTCTTGAGAACAGAAGTTTGAATTCTCCAAAAAGATCATTCCCTGGGCTATTCTGGGATTAACGACAGCAAAGCTGACAGGCGGCTTTGGCTTGGATTTTGTTTTTTTAGGGACCTGGGTTTGGGGTGGCCTGGCATTTCAATGCAGCTAGCTTTGGCATCTTGTAATTGTAACAGTGCAGCCAGCCACAACCAACACTGATTATGCCTAAATACCCCCTTGTCTAAAATGCCAATGTTTCCTTTGTCTATTTCACAAATGTGGCCAAATGGGTATGTAGCACTGAGGTTTGTATTATACAACAGTTCCTGATTGTTTACTTGGAGCAGAAACAGGGAAGACTCACTGTCCAGGACAGAGGGAAGGACAGAACCAACCTCATCCCATTTACCCTGATCATAGTCAAAGCAAACCACAGTAATCGGTTCATCCTTTTAGCCAGTATTTACTGAGGGTTACTGTTAGGGCAGCCACATCTGGCTGGCTGTCGGAATGGAATGACTGCCCCTTAAGGACAGCTGTAGGGGCTTTGGCTAGAAGCCTTTTGCTTTGAGGTCTCCTCCTCTATCTTGCCTAGTAGAGGACTGATGAAAACATTTGTTTTCCAAGCTGCCTGTTGGCTATGCTGTCATTAATCCCAGAATAACCCAGGGAAGGGTCTCTTTGGAGAATTCCTCACTTGGTTTCTGGGAGAAGAATGATATCCATGTTGGACTATCACTTGGATACACAAAAAATAAGTCTCATTATGCACTACATAAAATTATTCTACTCAGGAGTGCATGAACCCACAGAATCCAAGACCAAGCAGAAGGGCCCTCATTTTCATTGAAACAAATGCTTTCTGTGCCTACATGACCAGGTCAACAGTGAGAAGGAAGCTGCTATATGGCCTGTTTCACACATGTAATGGACACTCCAAAGGTTCTTTCAGGATCACGCCAAAGCGAGGAATTCATATGCCATTGCTCCACTGCTGGCTTCCTCTCCATCTCACTGACCTGTGTCTCCCCCTCACTTCTATTTTTTCCCATCACCACATCCTTAGTAAGTCACTTGCAAACAAATCCTTGCCTAAGGGTCTGCTTCAAAGGAACCCCACCTAGATGACTTCCCACAGGCTTTTGAGCTATATTTGATCAAGTATGGATGACTGTAAACTAGGTACTGAAAGGAACCTACAAACATTGCATCAGGAAAAAGGGTTGAGGGGAATTCCCCATATTCCCACATGTACCAAAGAATATGGTGCATATTCTTTGTATATTTGTAACATATATTGAGAAAATATAGCACACAAAAATTCTTACTTTATAGATAGTACTGCTTAGAATGAAGTTAAATTTCAAACATGAGTTTCAAATGCAACTAATAAAATTTGAAAAAACAAACTTTATCATCATCTTAAATTCATTTCATGAACCATTAGTGGCATGTCTGTGAGAGTGTGTGTAACTGTGTGTGTGCATAGTTGGTCCAGGACTATGCTATTGGCCTAAGGTTTAAATTTGGCCCTTCATTCTGTTATGGTTAGGGAATGCTCTTGCCCACTGATTCTTACTTGGAGGGCTTGTTAAAACTCAGATTGCTAAAGCAGTAAGTGATTCTGGAATGTGGTCTGATAGTTTGCATTTTTAAGAAATTCTCAAGTGATACTCCTCCTGCTGATTCAGAGAATATACTTTAAGAACCTCTAGTCTTACCTGCTCTGACTACTAGACCACCTTAATTCTGCCACTATAATATTATATATTCATTGGATAAGCCTTTTATGCAAGTTGCTTTCTCAGAGTGCCCAAAGGAACAGAAAGCTGGGACTTCTTTGTGTTGGTAGAACAGGTTGTCCAACTAAGATTGTGTGTTATTTGTAATAAATACTTGCACAGAAGGAAGGATTCATCCTGAAGTTTTTTTTTCTTATAACAACATACCTAATTTCAATGTCATGGGAGAGGAGACCTATAATTGTCACCTATTTTAACTACTAGGGATGGTAGATATCTACTAAATAATTACTGAGAATCACCAAACTGGCAGAGATCAATTTGCAACAGACTCCAAGGAACAAAACCATCAGCATAGGGAGGAAGTTTTGAGAAAATAAGAGTTTGGTTCAATAAAGAACCTTGACAAGGTCTATCCAAAGTCTGGGTCTGAAACCTTAGATGAAGTGAGTTCCTGTTCTTCGAAAATGGCTAATGGCCTCTGGTGTTGAAAGTCAGTGAAGAGAAGGGACACTGGGTCATGCAATGTGGATATTCCTTTCTAAACCTGAGGCCTCTGGCTCTATGAAGGAAGTGAAGGTGTGTTTATGGTGTTGATGCCACAAGCTGAGGTCCCCACATAAGAATGAGTTCTTAGTAGCCATGGGGATTGAGATTTCTTGAGTGGCTGGGGCAAATCCTTTATGTCTCCTCAATATCCACTTTGTCCACAGGCAGACATAGAGGTGAAAATTCTGATGCAGGTAATTGTACCCTTTTGTCCCTTTTGGGAAATGTTTGCCATGTGGGAAACACCATCTGCTTCTTGATATAAAAGGATCCATTGTGTTTTGACACAAGAAGAATATTTCCTAAGTGGACAAACTCCCAGGAACTTGGTGACTCACTTGCAAAGTCTGCTTCATAGAGGTGAGAGAGCCAAAAAAATGCCAACCTGACATTATTTCTCAGATTACTCTAATAATCTCATATGAAACAACACAGGCATCCATCCTGGACTTACATTTCACTTTTGTGGAGATAATTAATATTTTGTGGCATTAGATAACAGTTCCACTAGGCCTCTCACTGAAGCAACCAGGGCCTACAGACACAATTCCACTCCAAACAAATCACCATATACCAATTTAATAAATAGTTAAGCTGGGAAACTCACAGGAAATTGTTTGCTCTAAAACATGAATTCCCTGAAGGATTTCTTAAATAGCAAAGCTCCTAGTTTACAATCTAGCATTTTATAGATCATTAAATACTTGACAAAGAGGCTGGAACAAAAAAAATTAAAAAGTCTAGCCAAAGTATCAGGAGTCCCAGCTGATGGCAGAAGAGCTCCAATTGATGTTAAAGTGTCTCTGAAGTGATTGTGTAATGTCAACGGAAACAGAAGACTGATTTGTAAAATTAGATTTACCCAAGCAATCTCGGCTTGCTGAAGATGAGTAACTAGTGTGACTGCAACTACCTCAGCGTATAAATCTGGCTTCTTCAGTTACTCAATTTGGCATTCACTACCATTAATATGGAGTGGATTTAAAAAGCACTTTGGATTAGACTTTGTGCACAGAGGGCCTGGGGAATTTTACAAACCACACAGAGAGCATGTACTGAGAACATCAGAAAGAGGAAGCTTTCTGGCCATATGGTGAGATGATCATGCTGGATAAATCTCCACTCATTTTGAGTACCTGATGTTCACTTCTGTCACTGAATTCGTTTGATCATGGATAGTTTCAAGGTACAATTTCAAAAAAGTTAAAAACATGACTTGCAAAAATATACAGTGAATCCATGTCAAAGATTTACTTAACTTATTACATAGGAAACCAACAAGTGATAAAGCTGGTTCAAAGAAAATTCATATATAACAATGCTGGAATGAGATTGCTAAATTAGATATAAAGCTGGTTAATATCTTCTAGGGAATAAAAACCAACCCTGTAACTTTTATAGTTCTCTACTAGACAGGAAACATTTAAGTTTTTAGCACACAAAAATCTCCAAGTTAACAAACATGAAACTTCATAGAGTCTGGAGCCTGATAAAAAGTGAATAGTTGAAAAACAAAGAAAATTATGTAATTCTTGGATGGATCCCTTAGACATGTATCCAGGCTTTTTGCTTTATTTCCAAGTTTTGGATAATTTTCCATCATAACAGAAACAGACGAGATTTTCCTTGGATACATGTTACCATGAAATTTTGTAACAGCCACCAGGTGAACTTTTGTTTGGGAAAGCTGAGTGGATATTCATGCTTCTCCTAGTTTGCTTAGTGAAGATGAGTTTAAACAAACCTCATTCCCATGGTTTTCAAATCGGGGGTGGGGTGCAGCACATTAAAATCTCTTGGGAAACTTTTTTAAAAATCCAGATGCCCAGGCAACATCCCAGGCCAAATCAATGGAGAATCTCTGAGAATGGGTCCCAGACACCAATATATTTTAAAGTTCTTCAGGTGATTCTTTTTTAAAATTATAATTTATTGATTATGCTATTACAGTTATCCCAATTTTTCCCCCTTTCCCTCCTCCACCCAGCACTGCCCACTCCCTCAGGCAATCCCCACACCATTGTTCACGGCCATGGGTTGTGCATAGGTTCTTTGGCTACTCCACTTCCTATACTGTACTCTACATCCCCATGGCTGTTCTGTAACTACCTATTTGTACTTCTGAATCCCCTCAATTCTTCACCCATCCCCCCCAGCCCCTTATCTGGCTTCAGGTGATCCTAATATGCATGAAGACTGAGAAGCACTGTACTACTTAGAATCAATATATGTGTGTATGTGTACACATAACTTTATTTTTAAATTGGCATCATATTAATATATATACTGTTTTTCTTTCATTATTAATTATATTTTAAAGTTTTTATTAATCATTAAACATTTCTCAAATGCCATTTTTAAAGACTATTGTGTTTGATTACATAAATGTATTATGATTTTTTTGGCTAATTCCTGGATGTTCATTCTGTTTTCTTTTTTTCTCATTCTCTCTTTTTTCTTTTTTTGCCTTTATAAGTTAGATTGCCATGAACATATTTATACAAAAACTTTATCTATATCTTGGATTGTTTCCTTACAATGAATTTCTGGAAGTGAATTTACAGGTCAAAAAAATAAATGTTTTAAAGACATCTGAGACACATTACCAAATTGCTCTCTACAAAGTTTTATAAATGTTTACTTTTTTAATTGATTTCCTCAGTGTTTTTATTTATAAGATATTTGTATATTCCAAGAACAGTTAAAAATTTCTTTTCAGTCTTTGTCAGTGGTAATTTTACTTTAACTTTTTAATCCAGCTAAAACTTATTTTAGCATATAAAAGGAAACAGTTAAAACTCTAATTAGATATCTTTTCCAAACAGTCCCTTTTCTCAACATGATTTCTGAAATACTTTATATCTTCTCTATTAGTTTATGATTCAAAAAAGCTTACAATATAATATGTAGGCTAGTTAAGTGTACTTTGTAATAGTCAGGAGACTCTCAGAAGCACATGAAAAAGGTTGAAACTATGTGCAAACTATATTTGAGTGTATTATTGTCTCAATTTTAATCATTACCATTTCTTAGAGCTATCTAGTTCTGGTTATAGCTCTCACTTACTTATAGAACTCCTAGGTATTGAAAACAACTCAAAGCTCATCCTCTCTAAGATGGCTTTAATCTGTCCTCAAGCAGCTTGTAGCTTTGCCAATAACAGACCTTCCTAAATCCATCTGTTCTGCTTTAAATATTTGCCTTCTGTAATATTGGTTTTACCCTTGCATTACTATGAGGAAAGATTTTTCTACATAATGTCCCAGATTGACTTATTACTAATTATGAATTTAGTGGGATCAATTTTTATATATTTTTATTTATATATATTATTAAAGTCTCATTGTTCTGTGCTTAATAGCCCTACTTAAAATCATTAAATGAAGCTTGCAATTGTCAAAGCCATATTACACAAAGGAAAAAGAGGCCAGAAATTTTAATTATGCTCAAGAAAACAGAAACATTTTCAATGAACACAGAACTCAATTGTTCTCCCTCCTACTAAGTTTTTTAATGAGTTATACTGCATTAGCACTACTACTCTTTATTAGCTTTGTTGAGTCTGAGAAACTGTTATTGTGCCTCTGGGGGCAGCTTCCCATGACTTCATCCTCTCCCACCCAGCCTCTGTCTTGATTAAAAAGTTAACTGCTCATTGGAAGGATATACACAAGGTGGTAGACAAGACTTAAGTGTGTCATCTATGTCCAGAGAAGCAGGCATTGCTTGATGGCTCTATAAGTGATCATACTTTAAGTGTGTTCCAGCACGAGTGAGCCCATGTAAGACCATTCTGACTTCTGACAACCTGGCCAGGTGGTGGTCACAGTCATCACACTCACTGAAGGGCACACTTGGACTTTGAAATCTGGCAGACTCAAATAGGCAAACTTTCAGGCCTTCTTCTTACCTTTCTCACAGGCCAGTCTCTGGACTGCCCTGATACCTTCTAGGGAAGTGATGCCTTGATATCATTTCAAGTGCCCTTAGATAGTAGATGGCTGTGATAAGGAGTCCTGTTGTGTCTCAGCAACTTTTTTACTTCAAATGAAGAATCAGCAGAAGCCTCAGTCCCTGCTATGGCTGAGTTGGAGAAGAAAGTTGAGGGAAATTTCCTAAAGTCAATGAAGCACAGAGCAGGCTGTTTCTGTTTTCTGAGGCTTTGGGATCACCTAGTGCTTGGATAAAAGTTTCCAGACCCCAGGTACACTTGGGGATCACACCTCACCTTGGGGCCACAATTTTTTTCCTTGCAGGATTCCAAATGCTTCTTTCTCTACCCACTGCCAAGTGGCTGGGCTTTCAGTCCTGCCTCTCTTGCCACTATAGTGCTTACAAAGCAAGTAGCTGAAGATGGGGCCAATTACTCAAAGCAAGCCCTTGCTTTGTAGGAACTTCAAAGCAGGACCCTCCTCCTTTGGGTTCCACCAGGTCTCAGCAGAGACCCACTTCTCTCCTGGCTGTGAGAATGAAGAAAAAAAGAGGTTTTCCTAGGCTGGCCTCTCCCAAGAGCCAACCCTGAACCAAAAATCTGTGTGCAAGGGGTTTATTGGGGGAATGCTCCCAGGGATACCACAGAGACCAGGGAGGGAGTGGACGAAGTAGGTTTAGATAGGGTAAGAAGCCAAGCAACCCAAGTCTGTCCTGTAGAGAGCCCTGGAGTATAAAACATGCCTTAGAGCATGTCATACCTTAAGGCCAGGGAGCTGGGCTTTTGGACTCACTCCCACACCAGTCAGTTACTGGTGAAAGCTACTTCCTGGGGCAAGGGCACACAAACTCCCAGGCATTTCTGGCTGTCTATATGGGCAGGGCAATCCTCTGGTGTTACACACAGGCAGCCCTCTGCTTGGTGGAGTCATAGACTGCCTTTAGTAAAAACACCTGCAGAAGCTGTGTTGTGGGCTAGTAAAAAGGACCCATGGGCACCTCATGGGGGACCCACAGTGCCTGCCGTAGAGACTGTCTGGGGATAGATTTTCTTGTAGCTTTGGGCTGAGCATACTCCAGATCTAGAGAGGAGCCATCTTGCCAAAAGCAGGTGGTAAGCCATCTGTGGCTCTGTGGGAACATGAGGGCACATCCTGCTTAGGGAACACTGCCAGTCAGCAGGGTGGAAGGCCTGGCCAGGTCACCCTGGAACCTGCCTTGCCAGGCTCTTGGTGGGCATCAACACCTTTTCTCCAGTCCTAACATGTAGATCACAGAACGTTTTTGTCATACACTTTATGTGCAGCTATCAGACAACTTGTGTTACTACCATAAATACATCTTCAGAGTTACAACTGAATGACACCCAAAGAGAAATTGTTCTGCCTATACAATTACATTTTTAACCTTCATCAGTCTGGGAAGTTTAATAGCACTTGTTAGTCTTGCTCCATGATCAGAATCCTCGGGTACTCAGCCTCTCATTCAAAGGCTTTATCAATAACAAAATTATCACTGAGGGTTTAGTGTCTGCCAAGCCATGTTTAGATCTTTGTGTGTGATAACTCACTGCAACAGTCCCAGCAACTCTATGAAACAGGTGCCTTTATTTTTGTTTCACAGAAAACCAGGCACAGAGGGTTAAGTGAATGGCCCAGGGTTCTATAGCCAGTAAGTGGCAGAACTGGAATTTGAAGCCAAAGAACTGAAATCCAGGCTCTTTGTCACTGACCGTGAAGTTACAGTATGGTGGGCATACAGCCCTAGAGCTTATGAATGGATTCTGGATGTGCAGAAGCCAGAATTCCACCAGGATTTGGTTCAGGCCTGGTGAATGATTCTACTTTAAAAGTTAGATCCTATTGTAGCCCTCATTTACTCTTCTCACAGTTCATAGGTGAAAAATGAAAGATAAGGTAAAGAAAAGTGATTTGGTCAAGGTCACACAATTCTTAGTATCCTTAGCACCTCATTCTTGGTCTATGGCCTTTCTATCCATATTGTCTCATTCAGTCTCCTTATGTGTCTTCTTCCTTAGAAACAAATGAAAAACAGATAACACTTACTGAATACTATGTCCTCAGTATAATATGCATCAGGTGCTTTGTTAAGCACTCCACATCCATTATTTTATTTAATCCCAGTAATATGCCTATGACATAGGAATCTATGTTACCTTCATTTTTTTTTTCAAATTGGAAATCTGAGCTTTAAGGAAATTAAAATATTTTGCCCAAGGTTACACAATTAACAAGTGGCCACAACCTAAATCTCCTTGATTTTAGATTCAATTGCTTTAATTAATGTCAAGAAAAAGTATCCAAAACTGGGAACTAAAGCAAAATAATGACAGTATCTTTTTATAGCATACTGGAGCATTGTCTTATTGGCTCATCCACTGATTATCTAGTTTTCTAGGGGAATGTGCCTTTGTTTGGCTTACTAATTTTCCTCTTTCTCTCTTATGAGCTTTATTGAGGCATAATTGATATATAGTAAATAAACATATTTAAAGTGTACAACCTGACACATTTTGTCATATGTACATCATCATAAAACCACCACCATGATCAAGGTAATAAACATATCCATCACACCCAAATTTATCTTAATTGGGGACTAGATTGTCACGTTAAAAGTTACTTTATAAAATATTGAGCAAATAATTTTTGTCCAGTAGAGATGCAAATAATTCTCTTTGGTAGAAAAAATAATGCCAAGTGTTATAGTTTTATGGCCTTATAGAACATTGATCAATTTCACACTTAACAAATTTATTTTAACATTCCTTTCCTGATTGTCTATATAAATCTTTGTTCCTCAAATACTCTGAATGAGCTTTATCAGCTTACTGGTTTTCTCACTAACAACATAAATAAACTTTGACATGTATTCTCTATATGTTGATAGGAGAATAATGCTTTAACTCTTTGGTAATTAAACTTGGCCACTACTGAGTTTGTGTGTGTGTCTCAGAATGTGTTGGTGTTTCCCTGTGTCCCCAGACTCTTCCAGAGACCAAATCAGGGCACATGTTGTCTTACCCACCTAAGGATGGTAGAGCTTTAGATCTAGAAGGTCATGGCAGCCATGTTGGAAAGCAAGTTTGTAATTACTCTTTGTTATTTGGCATGTACTGGTGGAGTGCCCTGGCAAACAAGAGCATACAGAAAATTTGTACCTCGAGTCTTTCCAGGTTCTTGTTTTTTCCACTCTCCCAGACTTGAGATTTCTTTTTTTCTAGCTGCACAAATATCTAAAATTTCCATAAATTCACTTTCTAAGCGGCAGGTATTATAGGCAAACAGGCTTTTCTAGGCTCAAAGTTCACTTAAGCTAGAACCTCAGAGGAATGTGATGCAAATGAAAGATTTCATGAATAACAAAATAGAATGACAAAGGTGCCCAGGAAAGGTTAGGCTGCTTTAATCACAAGTGCAAACATGGCTCCTTCAAATAGATTTATGTGTTCCTCTTCAGGTTTATTTAACATTTTCCAAGGAATCAGATCTCATGCCTCTTAATCATTGCTGCATCAGGAGCAAACTTGATGAAAATGCTTATCTACTTATTTTTACTGTAATCCTCCAAATCCCCATTATTTCATTTGCCATAATAGCACCTCTCAACTCTACCCTGCCTTTTTTTCCTGACCAGCTTCCACATAGCCTTCTGAATTCAGCACAAATAGCATCTCCTGGAGGAGGCTGGTGTCTTGGGCCATGACCCCCTCTGGACTCCAGAATGCTCTCTAATTTATCAAATATCTCGTCCTAGTATATTTCTCGCCTTGTGCCACATTGGCCTCCTTATGGATCTTTATCTCTTCTCTGCCCCATCCTGTGACAGGTCCTCACAGGGTACCTTTTGGTCCCAGTAGCTAGTACAGAGAAACACTGAGTAAATATTTTTGAGTACAAGAACCATACACAGATCACACTTCTTTATAACATTTTTTGTTTAACTTGATGCTGGGTTCTCAAACTTGAGTAGGCACTCATATACATGGTGCTTAATTATTTTCTGCAGTTTTTGGTTTCAGTCTCCCTTTGACCATTTAAGACAATACATTCTCAATTCATTTGAACATGTTAATATATATGAGAGTCCAATAAGCAATTTAATAATCACACACACACACTCACACACTTAATCACTGGCCTCAGTGTCAAAGAAGGTGAAGTACTTAGGCTAAACAGTGGAGGCAAGCGTTGGAGAAACATGTCAAGGTGTCCTTTACAGAGAATCTGGAGACCACTTTTGTCTATTTACGTGTCATGTTTGCAGGCCTGATTAACGCACCCAGAGTGTAGCTCCATGCCATGTTTATCCCAGACTCCGGTTCTCAGCAGATGGGAGGTGATCAAAGTCTCCCGAACATGAAATCATGAAACTCTGCCATGTGCTCTTTGACCTCTGCAGTCTCAACTAGCTCTTTCATGACCTGGACACAAAACCAGATCTCTTTTAAAGCAGTTTGTAAACTTGATTGTAAAATAAGTTTTAAAAGAAAGTGGTTTTCTGAAGAAAATTAGTTATTTAATTAAGAAACTATCATTTAAAAATGTAACTATAGAATCAGACATCGTGAAAAGGTCTTGTAAGTGGAAGTTGGTGTTTTGTTTTGCTTTCTTTAAGAAGAATGTTGGCTAAGGAGTGCTGGTTGGAGTGTGGCCCAGGACAGGCAGTATCAATAGGTTCCCTAGGGCACCAGTTAGAAATGGAAACCCATGAGTTCCACCCTAGATCTGCTGAACTGGAGTTGAGGGTGAGGCCCAGTAATTTATGTTTTAACAAGCTTTCGACGTGATCCTGATGGTCACTAGTTTGAGATGCGCAGACTTAAAACTTCCCAGACAGTCAGCTATACTCTTTGGAAAGCAAAATACTTACTTCCACAGAGTTCTCAGTAGACCAGACTTCTAAAAATTTAGTCATGTAAGAATCACCAGGAGAACTTGTTAAAACACAGATCTTTGGATTAGAGATTCTAATCCAAAAGATTTGGAGTGGGGCTTAAGAATCTGCATTTCTATCAAGTTGCATACTGTTTCTGCCCTTGGACCACACGTTGAGTAACAAGGACAGATACCTAGAGACCTATAAGCTAATCCTGCATGGCTACAAAACCTACACTCTACCTAGGCAGATCATCATGAAGGCTTGGTGATCACAAGGTTTACTTTTTGCTTGCACAAAACCCAGTGACATATTATCAGGCTCTTTGCTGCTTAAAAATAGCATAGAGACCTTAAGAGCAGGCTTCTTTCTGTACCTTCAAAAGGCAAGATCTTTGTGTATTTTCTTCTTTCAGATCTTTTATTGAAGAGGACAATCATTTATATAGCAGTATGTAGAGGATGCTGGCTGCAGGGCTCATAACAGTGCCCATTCCAGGGCTTCCCAGTGAGACCACCTCACCAAGGGAATGAATGAATGAGGAATGAATGACTGTAATCTCTGCATCTCACAGTAATGCCTGACTCTCAGAAAGGCTGCTTCTAAATTCCAAACTATCTTCTTAAGTACTATAACCTCACTAGAATAAAGGCGTGGGCTATAAATTTAGGTGAAAATTGTTCGTCTTCATTCTTTTTCATGAGAGTAAACTGGAAAAGTGATATAAGACAAAATTGGCTAGTTGTGTGTCCATGGCCTGTTAAATGAAGCTCTCTGAACTTCTGTTCATCTAACCATGAAGCAAAATTAACAGTACATACCTAACTGCTGCTGTGAACAGAGCTACTCAGTGTCCTTCAGGGACCAGCATCATCAACAGCAGGGGGTCTGTTGGAAATGCAAATTCTTAGGCCCTACCCCAGACCAACTGAATCATAATATTCAGAGGGGGGCTCGGCAATCTGTGTTTGAATAAGTCATCGTGGGATTCTGACAAACACTCAAGTTTGAGTAACACTGAATACAAAAACTGCCAGTAAATTCTCATAGTAAGAATGTTTTACAGAATGAGGTTGCACTGCTTCAAATGCTGGCTCTAGTTTTACTTGCTGTGTGATCTCAGGTATGATGTTTACCCTCTTTGTGCCTCATTTTCCTCATCTCAGAAATTATAATTG
Source organism: Trachops cirrhosus (assembly GCA_028533065.1). NCBI lineage: Eukaryota > Metazoa > Chordata > Mammalia > Chiroptera > Phyllostomidae > Trachops > Trachops cirrhosus. The sequence continues at coordinate 65,424,289 of CM052547.1, forward strand.
AAAGGATTAAGTTAGTTAATTTATGTAAAGTGGTTAGCAGAAGGCCTGACGTGCTGGGCTCAATAAATGGTATTACTAGTCATTTAAATATAGATAGAAACAAGGCCAATGTTATACCATATGTATAATACTTAGTTTATAATTATTGCCTCCAAAACATGAGATCATGCTTGTTGATTTATTTTTTATACTTTACACACTTTTTGCAATTAACATAAATTACCTTAGTGACCACAAGAAACATTATTAACTGTTTTGTGTTGAAAAAGAGAAAATACTGAGTTAGATGAGGTGCTGGGGTTGACTATGGAATATTTTCGGATACTTATGAGGATCCCTGCACCCATGCCTTTATGCTTACAGCCAAACATACCTTTTTTTGGTTTCTGTATATACATGTGTTTGATCATTCTCATGCAATCAATCAGGAAGAACAACTTCCTAGGCCTCATTACTCATGGCATGGGCTCAGGGTGGATTGAGGTATTCTCCATCCCTCCTTGAATCTAGGCAACCACTAGGTGAACAAACCCAGGGAAGCCTAGTTGATCCTGAGACAGACAACGTGGAACAGAAATAAGCTGCCTTCGTTAAGGCCATTCTAGACCAAATGGCTCCCAGCTGACCTACCAACAGACCACAGAGTGAACTCAACTAAGACTGGAAAAACCTCCCAGCTGAGCTCAGCCCAAATTGCTGACTTATAGAATCAAGAGCTAAATAAATGAAAGTTATTTGAAACTACTAAGAGGGGTTGCTTATTATCCAGCAAAAGTTAACTGATATACTGGGTAACCCTTAAGAGTGCTACAGTGCCATTATCCTATTCTTTTCTCCATATCCAGGAGTGAAATTCCTTCTTGCTCTTTTATGTTAAGCATTTTAGGACAGTTGGACTATCACTATGAGTAAGCACCAGGCAGCAAGTAGAGCAGAAATGAAGCATGCTTGAAAGGCACATCAGTAATGAAAGGTGCTGCCTTCACATTCTTTAATAAAAGAAAATAGGCCAAAAGGAAAAAAAAGCCTGACTCAATATAAATTTTTCATATGTCATCTTAGGAACAACTAGCAATTCTATTCTTAGTCTGTTCCTCTATTGAAGCTAAAATTCATTTCCAGGTTAATGTCTCTTGGTCTGAAAGGAAATGCTGAAGGCGTGGGCCAGGACAGGAAGCACATAGTTGGTATAGGAAAATGTTGTCATCCCATTTCACTTAAGGAGCCTGAAAAAAATTGATGTACGAGTGGACCCCACTGATCTGACCAAGTGATTATTGGTGGTATGTCCCTATTTTTCACTCTGCTAATGGCGATCAATTAATGAGAGCCCAGATGCAAAACTAAGATGTTCTCTCCAACTTTAGGGACTAAGAAAGACCCTTGCCTTAGCCATTGAGAAATTGCCTATTCTTTTCTAACTTTTGGGACATAGTGGTTTAAATTAGATAAATTAGTCCATCTTGAGTGCTGAGAAGCACCATTGTTATTAATACATAGCTAACTCCCTGTGTATGGTCAGTGTCTGACCTCTGTGTGTGCTAATCCCCACAACACCCTTATTATCATCACCCCTGTTCTACACATGAACAAACTGAGAAACAGAAAGGTTAAATAACTGCCCCCTGGTCTGAGTCCAGAGTATCTGCCATTAACCCTTATGTCAGAACCTGACCAGACACTAGGACAGTGCCTGGGCCATTGTGGATGGTTAATAAATACTGTGTCTGACTGACCACATGAGCCCTAAAAAGGATGTTGCACCTGGGGTTTGTGAACACTCTTAGAGAATGAATGTTAGTGATGGGTCATTACCCACCATTCCTTTCTTTTCTTTCCTCTTAAAGGGTCACTCTTTCTGGAGTTCAAGGGGACCATAACATTCTTTACAGTTTAAAAGTGGCAATTTGATAGAAAGTTTAGGAGACTTGTCTGGAAAGTGAGTTTTCTCAGAAAGCATACAGTTTTCACTCAGGTTCTATGGGTGGTGGATGGCTTGGGTATTGATGGAGATTCTGGGATGGTGGGTAATGAAATCACACCTGCCCCTCACCTGCCATTGTCAAGGTGACTTGCCTCTTTTCTTTCTTCTATATAAGATGTTTCAGCCAAATGTCAACATTTTGTGGGTTCATTTAGTCTTCATTGCTAAGGAGAACCTTACAAGTGCAATTTGCTCTGCCTCTCAATAAATAGGTCAGTCCTTTTTATCTCTTTCCTTCATCTCCTGCTCCCCCACCAAAATGTACAAATGTGCACAGAACACATATGCCCACTATCCTTTTATTTGCCCTAAACCAGGAAAATTCATTGTGACACCCTAAATATAATGGGTGAGAATCTGCTCAGAATCTTACATCCCCAGTGAAACTGCTGGGATTCTGAGTTTTCCCAGCAGGCTTCAGACAGAAGTGGAGTCAACATACTCAAGGGTAAGATGAATTCCAGTGAGCTTCACTGAACACGCCAACCCTCGAGGACACTTGTTACCTGGGCTGAAGCTTTGAAGTCTCAGATGTTGGTAAAGGTATGTTTGAAATTTCAATCATGATGTGAATTAGCATACTTTTATTCCTTGCCAAGTTTGGAAGCAGAAAGATGATTTTTATATGAGGACAAAATGGAACAAAGGAAAGGACATAGCTGGTAATTTACATGTGCTCTTGAGGTCTCAAATTTGGATGCAGTTTCAAATATTAATAAGTCACAACACATTATCATGAGCCTATTTAATAATAAGTTCATTTAAAAACATATAATAAGCACCTACTGAATGGGAATTTCAGTGTGTGTATATGTAAAAAGATGGATAAGATAGTATTCCTGTCACCAAGAAGTTTGTAGTTGAGTTTGGGTGCAAGAATATGGATCTGGGACACATCCAGGTCAAGAAACTAAAGGCAATACTTTGAAACACACACTGTCAGAAAAAGTATTTGTTTTAGACTCCTAGAGCTCAATGAACATTCATTCTCCTGAAACATAATTGGATATAATGTAAATTCTCACAATTAGATACTTTTTCTGCAAACCAACCCCGACACAAAAATGAAGTTATGCAAATTGCTTTTCTTAGATGTGGAAGACAAAGCACGAAAATGTATTTGATCTAGATTCTTTTACCCTGACCTTTACTTCCAGTTATTTAAAGAGGTGTTCTACTCTCTTCAATCTCTAAAATCAAAGACATGCTGAATTTTCCCAAGGGCACGTTCAGAAATTGAAAAAAACAAGAAACAAAGTGAGGGAGAAGGAGGCTCCCATGGAAAAGATGCTTAATGTCCTCTGGCTTTTGAGCAAAGAGGTTCCTTACTTTTTCCAAACACTCTAGTTCTCGTTTCCCCACCCCTGCCCCCAACTTGCTGTGAATAAGCTTACCCAAGATTTCACAGATGTTTGTCCTACTGGACTTCCCTGCCCTTACCAGGCCAAGCCCCCTTTCAAACAATCTCACAATACTGGACACTGGTAACACTTGGTGTAGTGTAGTGGTTCTGAGCATGGACTCTGAAGTCAGACTGCCTCAGTTTGAATCCTGGCTCTGCCAGCTCACTGGCTGTATGCCTTTAGGCAAGCTACTGTGCCTCAGTTTTCTTATCAGTAAAATTGCGATAATAATAGTTTCTACCTCACAGGCTTTTAATGAAGAGTAAATAAGTATTTATGAAAATGATTAGAACAGTGCTTGGCATATAGTTAGGGCTACTTAGGTATTCATTTAATAAACATTGTGGAATGAGTTGTTTAATATGTCTCTCACAAATGTAAGTTCCAACTTACTGTTTTATGTCATTGAGGTACACTATTGTGGCAGTAGGTATCTGATACAGTAAGGAAGGAGTAAGGAATGTATTGCTACTATTGCTACTATTGGTGGTTAACATTTATAGAATGTTCGTTCTCTGTCTGGCACTGTAGTCAAAACTTTGTAGGCATTATCTAATTCAATCTCTGCAATAACTCTTAGGAATAGGTACTCTATTGATACCCATTTCTCAGCTGAGGAAACTAAGGCTCATAAGGGACTAAATAACCTGCCCAACGTAATGTAGCCAGGATGTGCTTGTTCAGTCCCAGGGGATCTGAGGAATATTCAAAGTTCTGGATCATTTGAGAAAGTTTGCACAATAGTGGCTGGGAACTAAGGCAAAGTGATTGTGACAATATGGCCATAAAAATGTGTCCCTCAGATTTTTGCCTGTAGGTGGAGTTTGATTACCGCCTCCTTTCACGTGCGTGTGCGCGCGCGCGCGCGCACACACACACACACACACACACACACACACACACACACTGAGGGTAGGCTAGACTCAGTGACGCATCTTCAAAGATTAGAGTATGGAAAGAAAAAGAAACTGTACAGTAGAGAGAGAGACCTGGCAAACACTATCCTGGGCAAGTAGGAAACTATAACATCACTAGTGATGTTACATGACTTTGCTTTACTCCCTGACATGAGGTGACAAGAAGGGCACTTCACTTCTGCCATATTCTTTCCAGAAGCCCATAGCCCCAGTCTTTGATAAGAATAACAACAGATAAACCCTGATGGGGGGACATGCTAGACCCAGCCAAAGCTCCTCAAGACTATCAAGGTCATGAAAAAGAAAGATGGAGAAACTGTCACAGAGCAAAAGAGATAGGGGAGACATGACAACTAAATGCAAAGTGGTTCCTGCATTGGACCCAGAAACAGGAAGAAAACACTAATGGAAAAGCTAGTAAAATCCAAATAAAATCTGGACTTTGATTAATAGTAATGACCTGATGTTGATATCCTAGTTAGGACAAATGTGCCATGATAAGGTAAGGTGTTAACAATGAGGGGAATTGGATGAGAGGCATACCGTCTCTGGATGAGAGGTGTACCAATTTTGTAACTTTGATGCCAATCTAAAATTATTCAAAAATAGAAAGTTTAGTAAAAAATGCCCCCAGAAATAGTGATTTGACTGATTGAGGACATGACCTGGGCTTTGGAATTTGTGTAAGACCCTGGGGGATTCTGATATGCCGACAAATTTTGGAAACCACTGATCTACATTCTTCATTGCTACACAGTTGAGAAGGCCACAAGGGGCCGATACTCCTGAGCTACAGTTCCCTCTCTGTGATCGTAGGGCAGTGATTCCTCCTGGAACAGCCCTCCTTGCAAATAGGCCACCTTTACTCTCACATTTATTCTCAGAATCAGAATTAGATCTCTTTGGTGGGGGACTCTAATATACTGGTTAGGTGAACCTAATCCTAATCTCCTTTTACATTGGCTAAATAGATATTCAGATGTAACCTTTGTAGAACCAAACTAAAATGGAGTCACTTATGTCAGGGACAAAAATGGAGACAGTCAACACAGGCACATGAAGGGAACTTAACCTAACCTTATGGGAATTTACAGCTTTTCTCAGAACTAAGCAGAGGACAGTGTCCAACCCCCAAACTCCAAGGACGTTCACACCACTTCTGAACTTCCTTGTTCTCCTGACTCAACTGCTCTGATCCAAATAGGGAAGAAGACCTCTAGGCAACTAATCATATGAAAAACCCAAATAACTTCGTATTTATCACATTAAAATCCCCTTAGTTTGTAAGCAATTCTGAACTCACTGCTCCCATAGCCTGGAGTTTCCTGACTTGCCAGTGGAACACCTTGCAATGAACTCATCTTTCCACTTAGTTTTATTCAGTATGCAGAGCTTGGGTTTTGACACCACCTAGCATGCAATGAATTTATTCCTGAGAAGCTATGTGAATTGAACACCCATGAATAAATTGCTATTTTCAGTATGTAGTGGGAGCTGTCTATTTAAAGGTGTTTTGAAGAGAACCTGTGAGCAATAAGAGGTTCCTCCTGTAACAGGCTTCCCATGTTAGCTCATTTAATTTATTTAAAAAATTTATTTTTAAAAATAAAAATGTTTTCTTGCAGCAGGGCATTTGCTAGTCTAGTCATCCCCTTCCCTCACCCAGGAAGTTCATGACTACTATAATGGATGCTGGAGGTGCCCTTCCCAGATCCCTGTTACACTGTACTCGCAGGTGCACCTGCGACTTCTCCTGAGACCTGCCCTTGGTCGACAGGGGCCACCTCCTGGATACCTGTGCACTTCTGGCTGGCCAGTGATGGACTGATGCAGAGATACTTCCTTGCATCAAGGCAGGACAAACTGTGATGCAACTTATTTTCTGGAGCTCCCCAGGGGATCATGCTGAGGCTGGTCCCCAGCTAAGACCACATCCTTGCCAGGCTTTTCCTCTGTCCCTTCCTGACTCAGTCACATTTTTATAGGCTGACCTGGGAATCCTTCCTCAATGAATCCCTTGCACATGAATTCCACGGCAACCAGAGCACCTGACTTCCATCAGTTTAGGGGTCTCCTGTGGCCCCACCTGGTGCTGTTCATATGCTGGTCACCCCTGTCTAGCTGGGAGCCCCTAAGTAAGTAATGTCATCTCTCCTGGTCTAAACCACACTTGGGAACCACAATTACCACCTACTGGGCTCCATTTCTGCTCTTGCTTCACCACAATCCAGAGTGACCTTGTGAAATGATAAAAGTCATCATGTCAATCCCCTTCTTAAAACCATCCTCCCAGTGCTCTTCAAACAAAAGCCAGATGCTCCAGACCATGGCTGATCTGCTCCTCCTTAACCCTCAGTCTCATTTCACACCACCTTTCCTTTGCCCACTCCCCCCCCCCCCATTAACATGGTCCACTGTGATTCTGCAAACACACCAACCATACTCCTTTGGTCCCTTCTCATCAGGAGCTTACCTGTCATCTCCTCAGAGGCCTTCTCTGACCCCTGTCTCTTGTTACCACCTCACCTTATTTTATTTTAACCTCCTTCTTAGTCTCATCCTCATCTGATATTGTTCTTGTCTGTCTGTTGGTTTCTTTGATGTCTGTCTCCTCCTACTAAAACCTCCACAAGAGTAGTTCTTGCCTAACAAGTTCATCCCTGTTTCCCCAGTGCCTAGAGCATGAAGCATGTAATAGATGCTCAATAAATTCATGGTGAATGACAGAAAGAGGGAGGGAGGATTGGTGAGTGCTACAGGCTCTGACTCTGCACAATGAGGGTCTATAGTGTTGAACCCAATTTATGCCCTCTGAGGCCCAGGAGCTGTTGCCAGGCTGCCTGTAACTCCAGAATAAAGATGCCATCCTTGCCCCCTGATTGTTCCCCACTGTCAACCTGCTCCCTTGAGCTGTCCCATCCCTGTCTCTCTGGCCAAGGCCTTTGCTGCTTTTTTTGGCTCAAGGCAGCCCACCTTTGGCAAGGCTCAGAATGCTGAGGGCCCTGCAGCCTACACTAGTCTCCCTTAGCTGGGTGGGTAGCCCCAGCCCTCTTGCTTGGTTCTGTGAAAGCTCAGTGAGGCATTAGGGCATCCCCATTACCCCCAGCAGCTTCTTCCCAGCTGTGTTTCTGTAGCTCATATCAGGGACCCCCAAAGCCCACAGTGATTGCTGGCTCCACACAGTGATGAAGCCATTCACCTCACTCCCAGGGATGCTAACTGCAAACACTGAATGCTAAATGCTCTAGAGGCCCCTGCCTGCTCTTCCAGGGCTCTGCAGGCCTCAGCTCTTCTGGAACGCTGATTGAGGATTGAGGCAATCAGGTCAGAAAAATGCCTGCGGGCTCCAACTCAGGCTGGCAGGCGGGTCTGCAAACATCACAATTACCCAGTCAGGAGGAGGCCTGGCTGCTGACAAATGGTCATTTGGGGGCCTCTGACTGTGTGCTGTGGATCCAGGTGCCCTCTAGGGTTGGAGCAAGCAGACAGCTGAAAGAAGCACAGCTGGGCTTTCCCCATGTGGGCAGCAGAATTCTAAGATGGATCTCAAGGTTGCCACCCCTGGTACTCAAGCTCTGTGTGTAATCTCCTTCCCTCCAGGGTGGGCGACAAATGTGACAGTATGTCACTTGGTGATGAGTTTATGTTATGAAAAGGTTATGAAATTCTGCATGTGTAATTAAGGTCTCCAGTTAGTGGATTTTGAGGCGATCAAAAGGATGGTTTCCTGGGGGTGGGCCTGACCTAATCAGTTGAAAGTCCTGAAAAGAGGGACCTGGCCCTTCCTGCAAAGTAAGGGGGCCATGTGGCAGGGAACTGAAGGTGGTCCCCGGCTGACAGTCAACCAGGATACACCCTCAGTCCTTCCAGGCAAGGAAATGAACTCTGCCAACAACCTGAATGAGCTTGGAAATGGACCTCAGGCTCCAGATGAGAAAGCAGCCCCAGCTGATGATGGGAGGGCAGACTGTGAGACCCTGCCATGCCGTGCCCAGACTTATGACACAAGGAAAGTGTGAGATAATAAATGGTGTTGCTTTAAGTCACTAGATTTACAGTACTATTGTTGTATAGCAATAGATAGGAAATACACCTGGGTTCCAGAAAGACCCATGCGGGTTCCTGGTGCTGCCGCTTTGAAATCAGGGCTTCTATCTGCCTTGTCTCCCTATACTCCTCTACTTATGGTATTTTGGGGTTAACACGCACCTCTACTCAACAAGCACTAATTTAACAAAGTCACACTGTGTCCTTACTTGTGAGTGAGGGGTTTGAGTTGGAGGCTTCCCAACATTTCTTGCAGCATGACATCCATGATTCCAGGGCACAACCCCACACGTGGGGGCACAGGGACGGTGAGGCACGCTGAATAGATCAAAGCACCTAGGGCTGGGGTCTAGGATGGGATTCAAAACTGGGTCTGAATGACACAAGGCCCCTGCCCTGTTTTCTCCATTAAAACACTTTGAATTTTGTCAATGGCCTATTTGAACCCATGGTATGAAACTCACACACACTGAGCTTTACCAGGGTATTTTCCATCAGAGACTCAGCCCCATTCTTTAAGTTCTTTCAATTACAACTTTATTTTCTCTTTTGCCCTGGGAGGGCTGGAGAGAATCAGCTGCTCTCCAATGGCTTCAGAGCAACAGAGGTAGTACTGGTACTGATGCTCTATTGGTATTGTTTTGCAAAATGATAGTATGATTCCCATCAAGTCAGGTGTATTATTTCTAAAATGGAGCTATAGAGCATTGTGATGTGTCTCACCCACACCCTTTTATATACATGTTTTTGCCTCCTGGAAGTTGAAGTTCTGTGTTTACTGTTTACTGTTGCGGTGTCCTCTCTGAGACTCTGCAAGCTACGGCCTCCCTCCCACTCTCCCACTGGCAGGCTGGAACTAATCATTCCTGCTCTTGGTCTTCACCCTGTGCTGTTTTATTTTTTAAATATCAACAACAATAAATTGGGACTTACATTTTGGTCTGATGCTTGAAAACAAATCCTTGTGCTCCATTTGCTTTGGGCTCACAGGAGAAATCAGCCCTAAAGTCACAAGATGACACAAAGAGGTGGTTCTCTGATTCTTCCAGTAGGAAACCAGAGGCAGCAGGACCTGCCAAAGCACCTGACAGATGCTGGCAGAAGGAGCACAGATCATGAGTGGGTGTGAGTGGGAGGATGCTTAGGGGCCCAGAAATTCAAAGATGTAATGAGCTTGGGAAAGTGGTCACAGTGCCCAGGGTATGGGGGCTGGAGGATTGAGGGACAACCCACTGCCCTGACAGAGTGTTTGGAACACCAAAGGGACAGAAGTTAATTCCCTGGATCCAACTTGAGAACCCCAAATAAAGGAATAAGAGAGCCAGAGATGAGGAGGATTCTGGAGAAATGTTGGTCAGGGATGGTGATTACAGTGAGTAGAATTAGTCTTGATGATGGATCTGGATAAGAATCTCAGCTCTGCCATTTCCAAGCAGAGAGACTTAAGGTAATTTACTTAACTTTACTGCATCTTAGTTTTCTCAGCTATAAAATGAAACTAACAATATCTTGCAGGTTGTCATGGGAATCAAATGAGATAATCTATGCAAAAACCTTAGCTTATTGTCTGACACATGGGTGGTGAATAAATAGTACCCAGCAGGAGCCCAATGAATATGTGTTGAACATATGTTGACATGTGAATGCACCAAAGCTGGAGACAGCCGTTGTGATGCTTGGGGTGTCTGGAGATGACAGAATGTAAAATGTAGCAGCCATTCTTGAAGCTTTACCTACATCTTCTTGACACCAACCTTTCCTGGATATTGAGGCAAGCACCTACCACTCACTACCTTAGGGATTTCTCCAGTTTCAGGAGTAGGCTTGGTCTTACACAGGGCAGGGTGCAAGTTTACACCTCTTAACCACTAAAGGATGGGAGTTAGATTCCCTGCCCTTGAGGTGAGGGATTCAGGATTGAGTTCCAGCAGGTGATTACCTGCTCATTAATACCCCCTGTATTGGCTTCCTTCCCATCCCATCTAGCTTTCCTGCTTCCCTACCAGTGCTTCCTAGGATCATCTCTTAGGTAAAAAATATGTCTTCACCCTTTTCTCAGGGTCTGCTTCTGGGAGGAACCACCCTAAGAGAGTACTCTGACTAAAGAATTTAGAAGCCTTTCTCTTCCTTTGTTCCTTCCTTCCTTTGTTCCTTTGTTCCTTCCTTACTCCCTCCCTCCATCTTCATTCCTTCCCTCCTTTTTGTGCTTTGGGAGCTCAGTAAGCTAAAGCTGGTGAAAGAGTAGACATTTCTGCACAGGGTTTGACCTTAAGGGGTCTGCACTCTGATATTGGAGTGAGTTGAGAAACTACAAACCCAGGACTCAGCATTCCCTTTGGAAGTGCTCAACTAGACAACTGGGTGAGTCTGACATCCCCTGGTAATCTATGGAACAGCTGAGACGAAGGCTCTGGTGGGCCTGCTGTGAGGCCCCAGTGCAGGTGCCTGTCTTGTTTTCCATGACGCAGCAGCATAGTCAAAAAGCCTTCAGGGTTTTTTCCACTGCCTCCTCCCTTGGGTTCCTGTTTCCAAGGCGCTCATTGGGCAGAGGGCTGGCAGAGAACTGTTTCTGCCATTATAGGGAGCTCTTGCAATTAGGGGACAAAGCAGGGTTTGCTTAAACAGTGGGTATTTCTGGAAGGACAGAGAAAATCTTCAAATACATTTGCCCCCACCAAGACAAGGCCAAGTGAAATTCCATATAAAGAAACATAACAAAATAAGAGGAAGTTGATTTTTTTTTCCAGTTTGAATCCAGAAAGGCTTAGTTGCCCTCAAAGTTCAAAGAAAAAAAACTTCCCTTTGATTCTACCATGAATTTAATGGAAATTTGAGTCTGGGATTGCTTAGCTTGGAGACATGCAGTGAGATGTTCCTCTTCACCCCAAAATACCTTAAACTTAAACCCTAAGGTTCCAAGTTTGGCTGGAAAAGATATTAGAAGGCCTATGACAGTAGGGTAATAAAAACCCATGCTTACATCCCCTGCATGGTGGCACTTAGTGGAAGTTATATTGCACCAAATGGACAGCAAGTGCCTAGTCCCCAGCCTATGGTACATAGTGGGGCTTTCTTTGAATTAAGCTCCCAGATTGGTGGGGGCTCTGGAAGATTTCTTTCTTTCTTTCTTTCTTTCTTTCTTTCTTTCTTTCTTTCTTTCTTTCTTTCTTTCTTTCTTTCTTTCTTTCTTTCT
>CM052547.1:65436332-65484952 GCA_028533065.1 Trachops cirrhosus
AGTCTGATTGGAACTCCTTTGTAGGTGACTGTCTCCTTATCTCTTGCTGCTTCTAGGATTCTCTCCTTCATTTTTACCTTGGCTAATGTAATTATGATGTGCCTTGGTGTGTTCCTCCTTGGGTCCAACTTCTGTGGGACTCTCTGAGCTTCCTGGACTTCCTGGAAGTTTATTTCCTTTGCCAGATTGGGGAAGTTCTCCTTTATTATTTGTTCAAATATCTTTTCCACTTGTTGCTATTCCTCTTCTCGTTCTGGTACCCCTATAATTTGGATGTTGGATCGTTTAAAGATGTCCTGGAGGTTCCTAAGCCTCTCCTCATTTTTTTGAATTCTTATTTCTTCATTCTTTTCTGTGTGGTTGTTTCTTTCTTCCTTCTGGTCCACTCCATTGATGTGAGACCCAGCTTTCTTTCCATCACTATTGGTTCCCTGTGCATTTTTGTTCATTTCACTTAGTGTAGCCTTCATTTTTACATTTAATTTGCAATCAAAATCAACCAATTCTGTGAATATCCTGATCACCAGTGTTTTGAGTTGTGCATCTGATAGGTTGGCTATCTCTCGGTCACTTAAAAGGATGAGTTCTGGGGCTTTCAATTGTTCTTCTGTTTGAGCCATGTCTCTCTCTCTCTTTTTTTTTTTGGTGTGGTCGCACCTGTTACATATTGAGGGGCAGAGCCTTAGGTGTTCACCAGGGCGGGGCAACCTAGTCTCTGGGTTGTGAAGCTGAAGGGGTCTGAGAGGGAATAGTGGCACTTGCTCCACTATCTGACAATTTCAGTCCCTTCCTCTGCTTTCCCCAAGCAAATTGGACCTTTCTGGTGCTAATTCCCATATGGGTGGGCTTGTGCACCCTGTGGGTCTTTCCAACGACCTCTCCTGTGAGGCTGGGAGTCTCTCCCTGCACCTCAACCCCCACAGGTGTTTTCAATCAGTGCCCCAAAGTTCTATTTCCCCGGGCTAGGATCCTGGGTTGGGAGCAGTGCCTTGCTTCACAACAGCCACCTCACTGCATCTGCTGGTCGCCACCCCTCAGCCAGGGTCTGCCAGCTGCCACTTGTGTGCCCAGGGTCTGCCTGCTGCAGTCTTACACGCTGGGTCCCAAGCTCTTTGTGCCTCCATCCCTCTCTGCTCAGCTGCCCAACTCCGCCCCTCCTACTGGTCTGGATGAACGTGTCTATTTTAACTCCTTGGTTGTCAGACTTCCATACAGTTCAATTTTCTGCCAGTTCTGGTTGTTATTCTGTTTCTAAATTGTTGTTGTCCCTATCTTGGTTGTTTGAGGAGGCACAGTGTGTCTACCTATGCCTCCATCTTGGCCAGAAGTCTCTCTCTTCCTTCCTTCATTCCTTCCTTCCTTCCTTCCTTCCTTCCTTCCTCCCTTCCTTCCTTTCTCCTCCTCCTTCTTTTTCTTCCTCTTCTTCTTCTCTCTCTGTCTCTCTCTTTGTCACTTTCTTTTGTTTTCAAAAATGGCCACAATAATTCCTCTGTCAGTATTCAAAATTTTGGGTCAGCCCTCCCACACTGACTATGTGCTTGGCCATGTGATTTACTTTGGCCAATGAGACAATAGCAAATGTAGCCTAAATGGACTTGAAATGTGCTTATGCTCCAGGGCTTGCCCCCTTGCTGTTATTGGATGACAAGGGACATACAGTCTAATCACCCCTGTCATCCTGGCCAAAAGTAAGCATCAACCACCCTTCATGGACCAAGTGAAGACTAGCCAATCCATTAACTGACTGAAGAACAAACTAGCTAATCCACAGAACCATGAGCAATAAGAAATTGAATAGTTGCTATTCAAACCACTAAGTTTTGATTGTTGTACAACCAAAAATACCTGCATCAGGGTTTCCCAGTCATTGCTGCTGTCTGGATTACACGTAGGTCCACTCCTCCCTCCATTCCACTGACTTCCTCCTACCCTACCCTTGGAGGACTGAAGGAGGATTCAAACCCTGATGCATCACCAGAAATCTCAGGTGTCTTCATACCACAATTGTTGCAGATATCTCAAAATATTGTATATTCTCATCACCACTTTGAAATTATGGTAGGTATGAGATTCACCACCAAATATGGTTATTTAATGCTTTAATTAAAAAGATTATATATTACTATATCACGAATTTAAAAATATTTTGATAACTGTTTTTCATTATAATTGGTTTCCTATGAACTCCTATGTATTTTACTTTATACATTAGAAATATCACTCTGAGAAGGACTCCATTATCTTTACCAAATTGCCAGTAGGGTCAACAGAAAAAGCAAAAAACTAATTATATTCAGATAAAAAAATAGCTTGGTTGATCTATTTAATGCCTATTTGCCCAATTCTGTCTCTTAAAATACTGACATAACTTATGAAGACAACTGTAGGAATGAATTGTGGCAAAATAAATCAGAAAACTTCTAGTCATATCTGATTATGGCAGATCACCAAGAATGCCATCACTTTGGTAGGCAATGGAAACAAACTCAAATGCCGATAAGGGCTAAGAAGACAATAAAAATGTGTAGATTAGACAACATATATAAAGATATATAGTGTTAGGACTGGGTAAACTGGAAAGGAAATATCCTGCCTTAAAACATTCATATTTAAGATACTTGCACTAGCCAAATAAAACAAGTTTGTGGATAGTATTAAACCAAGAAGCCACTGGTTTTTATCCGTGAATTAGGAACAAAATTGGACATCTGGTCAACTTTCATCCTTGAGCTGCTTCTGCCATTGAATAAGGAGGCACTCTTTTCCAGGACAGTCAAATTTCTTATGCCCCAGTTTTTATATCTGCAAAACGGTTATGGTTTCTTTACTACCTTCCTGCCCAGGCCTGTCATGAAGTTGACAAATTAGATCATAGTGGGAAAAACAATTTGGCAAAAAAAAAATGTCATTAAATAGATGCAAGGGTGAATCATTACAACTGTTTGAGAAGTGACCTGATAAAAATTCAGTCTCTATATAAGACATGTTTTTTTTAAGTTACCAGCTTGTTGCATCAAAAGAGCCATCTCAGTAACAATCAAGGCATCTTTGCCTGCTTCACCTAGAGACCATCTCTGATTCCATTTGGTCAGAATTGTTAGTAGAGCTAGGAAGAGAAAAAAACATAAAGGAAACACTCATGCAAAACTCAAGCCCTGATGTGGAAGGCTAATTTCTAATTTAATAATGCAAAAAGTTTTATTCAGGAATCCAAAGTTGACAACAAGCTGAAATAAAAAAAAAAATTAGACTCCTGAAATGCTAGAGAGAGAAGGGACTAAAGCAAGTAGAATGAGAATATGAGCTTGAACCTGAATTTTCTGTCCAGAACAAAGATCTTGTAGCCTAATGTTATCTTTAGCTTCACTTCCTCTTTTAGGGTTGTGTTCCTTCTTGTACCCCACCATTCAATCAGATGCCAGCCCTTCATGTTCACTTTCTCATTGGATCAGAGATGATTTGGCTTTCTACTGGCTCTTTTTGATGATTGATGGAAAGATGGACTCCAGTCAATGAATGCAGAGGCAGAAGGTTCTCCATTTCTTTCCCCCTCCTTACCTTATTCCTTTCTCCACCCCTTGTTGTGCCCAAGAAAATTTGTGGCAAATTCATTATTGGCTAGAACAAGGGCTTACACTCATTTTCTCTCACTGGGCCACATATATTTTTATGAAGCCCACATGGGACATAGACTATGTGACTTTAGAAGGAACCAGGAGTATGAGTTGTAGGTTTAAAGAGAAATTCACCATCTAATTGACTATCCTGTGCTCGTATCCTTGGTTTGGCTCTCATTTTTTAGTATATCACCCTTTCAGAGGCCATAAATGCCCCAGCTCATCAGGATATCCATGCACATAACAAGGTCATACTAAGAGGCAAAGTTAGCCAAAAGAGGAAAAACTTGGACCAGAGAACCAGAATCCTTCATTTCTGTTACTGTGGGCCATTTGGATTTCATGGAGTCACTTTCTCTCACTGTACCCTGAAGCTGTAAGTGCTCCAGCTTTTGAAATCTGAGAGACAAATGAGAAGGTAAGTAGAAAGCATATCTATATTATTCAGACCAAGGTCCAATTTATTTTTATTGATGATAAATGATGGAATCAAATGCTGAGGTTCTAATAAAGGTATAGAGTGGAAAATCAAAATCATTGGGTCTCTGCTCAAATGCCACATCTCAGAGAAGCCTTCTCCCATGACCCTCTCAAAATTAGTACTCTACCCCCTTTATGTAATCACTCCATCCCCCTGTCCTACATTATTTTATTTATACTATTGTCTGTCACCCTCCACTAACATGTAAGTTCTATTACAGCAGGACATTATTGATTTTGTTCTCTGCTTATTTCCATTGCTTAGAACAGTGTCTATCATATAGTAGAGGAAAATAATATTTGATAAATGAATAAATTATAATAAGGAGGGAACATCCTACAAAATCATGAAAGTCTGAGCCCAGAAAGATGTGAAACAGCCATCCTTCACTTAGGTTAAATTATTCTATGTTCTCGAGGGCAAGTTACTTTCTTCTTCTAAAACAATATTTTGCCTATGGTTTGTGATTTATCCCAAGCTTTTAAAGCAAAGAAAGAATGATGACTTACTATGTCGGCCTTGAAACTGGATCTCCCCTCAATAGAACTGTATGGTTCCAGCATGTAAAATATACTCTTCCATAATACTCCACACCCACTATTTATTGGTATAAGCTGGGCACCCAGCCCAGCTAGACCAATCAGAGTCCTTACCTGAGATTTTTGAGCATGGGGTATGGACAATAATTGGCAGTCCTTTTTCCATAGTGGATGTGTTGGAAGTACAAATTGGGTGTTCATGTTTCTCATATGTGGAGGGAGGAACTGACTTTTTAACAAGAGAAGTGAAGTCAGTGTAATGTCAGAAATAGGTGGCAGAGAGAAAGCCTTGATAGTGTTTAAACACTGGGCTTGAGTTGTTTCTGAATTCCAACTACCTCTTTGTTCTTCCATTGGTTTGTCTGCTCAACATCTATTCAGATTTTTGAGCCAATCAATCTTAATTTTTGCCTAAACCACTTATATTTGGGTTTTTGTCATGTACAAAATCCAAATAGAAATAAGCAACATGGCTTACTTTCTCAGGGAGTTCTGCCTTGAAGCTCAGAATTATAGGAATGTCTGCACCCTACTTTTATAGGTGTTGGATCACCATCTGAGGCCAAAGACTTCTGAGGATAACAACCGACAAAAAGGTTTCCTGATTGGAGTGTGGACCTGTGCTGGAGAAAAAATTTGAAAGACATGGAGGTAGAAGTGGCAAGACAGCACAGGGCAGTAGAAAGAACACTGAACTGTGAGTCAGCAGCCCTGGCTGCAATGCTTACCCTGTGACTTTAGCAAGTAATTTATTTCTGGATCTAGTTGTCATTTTTTAAAAATGCCATTTGGAAGGTCTGTTCAAGCAACCCAAATCTATGATTCTGCATGAGAAGAGGGCAGAAAAGAAGGGTGATGTGAGCTATCAAGGTCAGTTGGTGCTCTGATGCAGGGAAGAAAACAAGAAATTGCAGGGATGAATGGAAAATGTCCAGGCCCTTTTTGCACCTGAGGCAGTTTACTGAAGGGCCCAGAGGAGAGTAATGGCAACTGCTTTATCCTTTGCACAGTGAGTGCTTTCCCTCTCTGGTATCCTTCAGAGGCTGCAGACTGGAACTGTAGAAAGAAGGAAGGGCTGTTGTATCATTTGATGAGACTTTAAACTTTAAAAAGCATAACAAAGGTGCCTCCTTTCCCCCTCCTAAAATCCCCATCTTCTTCTGTGGACTCTCAATTTCTTCATCCTTCAATTCATTCCTATAAACAATGGCATCTTTATTATTAACTCAGAAAGGTGAGTAGAGGCTTCTATCCAGTGGCCCAGGACAGCTTTTCTTTCTCCATGTACTTACTCACAGCTTTTGCAAGGTAGAGAACAGTGGAAACACCACATCTTCATCAGACCCAGTTTAAGATCAATGTGAACACTTGAGGGAGCTACTAAGATCTCTAGGACCCTGGTTCTCAAACTTGAACACGCACCAGAATCACCTGGAGGTGATGAAAACACTGAACACTCTGGCCCCACCCCTAGAGTTTCAGGTTCAGTAGGTGCGTGTGTGGGAAGTGTGGGTGAGAAATGCATTTCTAACAAACTCTTGGGTGATAATGTTGCTGCTGGTCCTAACACCACATTTGAGAATGTGTCCTAGAATAATGCACTACTGATTGTGGAGGGTCAGTAGTACTGCACTTGGGATATTAAATTCACACTCAAGTTCTCTCTCTTCTTAGCTGTGTGAAAGTATAAGGAACCATTTTGTCCCTTTCAAAGACCCAATTTCTACCTGTACCTTAAGATGGGAACCTCTACTCTTTGGGAAGGTCCATATTGAGATGATAGCGTCCACCATGCCCTCCACTCCTTCTTTTATTTGCCCCTTACACCCCAACTTAAGTGCTCTGTGAAATGAGAATAGGCAGTGAGCAAGTATAACTCAGCCCCCCACTTGGCGTTTTTCTATGGGATGTGCCTGCCCACAGTAAGCTGACATTTACTGTTCCTCTAAGTTGCATGCATCCTGGGGCAGGTTCTGCACCTCAGGAGGGATAGTGAATGAGGGAGGTAATACCTAAGGTGTTCTAGTTGCCCTGTCTGACTACACATATATCTGTAGCCCTTTCTCCATTGGTGGGTCCCAATGTCTATACTTGGAGTAGGATTAGGAGTAGGAAGAATAGGCTGATTCTTACTGCTGGTTCTAACCATTTTTTTTCCAGTCAAGCTTAACAAATAGCCTGATATTTTCATCAGTAACCCCCGCCTGTGTATTGGCTGGTTCATGGAGGGGGTAATGGTGGCAATTAGCTTCTTGGAATCTTTGGTAGAACCTTGACCAAATAGTATCATCTCTAGTCAAGTATGGAAAATAATACCCACCACTTAAGAGGTTGCTGTACAAATTAAATATAACACTAACCACAATAGACAACAATATAATAACAGCACATAGTAGATGCTCAAAAGTGCTCTCTTGTCTTGTAGTCCTGGATTTGCAGAAAATCTCCCAAAAGCAGAATCTGAGGTCATCATTGTATATAGGGTCGCTTTGGAAGTTTTTTCCAACTGTGAAGGGAAATCATTCTGTGCATGGCTTAGGAGCATACATTTTTCAGTTTGTATAGCTAGCCGATGCAGGTTTTATATTTATTGGTTTATAAATAAAGCTAAAGGTTTTGAATGAGGTGATGCATATAGGGATCTTGTACCTAATGCTGGCTGTGAGAAAGTCTGTGTTTCCACCTCTCTGCCTTCATATTGTGTGCACATACAAGAACATACCTGCACACACACAATATTTCATAAGAAACTGAAGCCTGCCACAAAAAACCTTAATGGAAAGCTGAATACAAAATAAGACTAACAGATATAGCTTTAATAATGGTTCACTAACTAGCTCACAGCAAATTTCTTTTCCTGAAGCTAAAGAATAGCAGGAAATTTTACATATCATCTCTTTTAACTCCTTAAATGCCTTGAAAACCCTTAAGCAAAAGGGGACCAGCATTTAGTTAAACAATAACCAAACCTTTTTGGTCTCCAAATGTTATCCTGAGAGCCAAAAGGATACTCCCAGAGATGCTATCCAGAGGCATTTTTAAAATCCTCTCTCAAATGGAAAAATCATAAACTATTGACACATTTTCCCATTTTAGCATACATACTGCTCAAGCTAAAAAAATATAATGTGATACCAAGACTTGTTGTTTCTTAAAGCAAATTCAACATAAGAAAGAGAAATTGAAGCATATGACCCTCACATAACCTGCAATAAAGAACATTGGGAATCTGGCATGGCAAAAGGCAGATTGTGAAACATGACAACAGTCCCTTCTTCTCTCCAAAAATGGGAGAGGTAACTACTTCACTAGCATTAGCTCATTTAGGTCTCATGACAACCATGTGATATATGCATGACAGTTACTGCATCTGTTTTACAGGTGTGAAAACTGAGGCTCAGTACAGGTTAGGCTAGTCAGTCAGGATCATGTGATTGACGTGGCAGAGGTGGGTTAAGCACTCAGGCATCTGACTCTCAATCTAGGGCTCAATGAGCTTGTCTGGATAATTAGTTTTTCTGGTTATTCATATGATCATATCTGACCTGCCTTTTTAGGCCAGAGGACTGAGTTTTTGAATTTTGCTGTCTTATGTCCTACATGTTATGAGCATGCTTTCTAATAGAAGATCTTAATGGATTGTGTAAAACTCACTGAAAAACTCATGGGGTATTGGGGAAAAAACATGGACTTTGTAGTAAGAAAACAAGAATTCCAACTATTTAAATGTTGCCATGAAAATTAAATGAGATAATGTATGCCAAGGGTCCAGTGGGCCACCATAAGCATTCAATAAGCTAATTATTGTTTTTTTGTGGTCATCAAGTATATAATATCTTCACTTTCAGGTGAGAAAGTAGAGTGCATAATAATTGACCGTTGGTTTTAGACTTGGTTCAAGAGAAGGATTGGGAAAAAGAAATCCAAAATTCAGTGTTCACCTGGTGATGGCTTTTTCTTAAGGATAAATGGGTCTATAAAGGAAATGTTAAATATATATTTCTTAAAAATATAAATGGGACTGATTTTCCACATCATAGCTAGGTTTGTTATTCTTTTCTAGACAAGTGGCATTGGATGTTTATGAAAAAAGTTAGAGATTGATGTGCTTAGAGGACACTTTCTAGGAAGCCAAATCAACATGGAGAGTTTGCATATACCATGCCACCAATTCTAACAGAACAGTAGCAAAGATGTGACCCTGAAAGCAAGAGTTGGCCTAAGCCACCCATCTATGACCCTGGTGACCATAATATATGTCTCAATGGCTGTGTGGCATCAAAAATATCATTTGCCATCTCAGTGAAAAGTAAAGAATTTTAACTGTGTATTTCATATATGCTAAATAGCTTGGTTTTATATGTGAAATTTACTTTAATCACCCAAAAGCAATGGTTTTTCATCTCTGAGTATAAACCTACTTTTAGCAATGTTTTTTGGAGTATCTTCTGATTCTTCATTAACATTTTCACCCCTGACTCACAGCTGATACAGCAGCAGGTCAGAAAAACAAATTATTTGTCAAAATTTGACAGTTAGTTGGGGTGAACCAAAATGCTTCCTTGGGACAGAATCTTATCCAAACATTTAGGTGAGTTGTTCTTATCATAACTTTTGATCAATAAAAGGAGGAATTACAGTGGTAGAATTCTTTTCTCTGCAAAGGGGTAGCTGATATGTCTAGTAACTCATTCCTTCCCTGTATACCTGGTGTGTGACAGGCATTGTTAGAGATACTGAGGACTCAAAGATGGTTAAGATATTGCCCTCACTCTCAAAGACTTCCATGGTCAATTAGGGAAGAGAAATGCATAAGTACATAATTGCAAAGCCATGTGATAAATCTTACAAGGCAGAGGAAAACATTGCTCATTGATAAGAACAGGGGTGACTAACCTGAGGGGTGACTGATCTTGAATCTTTGAACCCTATTTAATGGTAGGAAATGGATTGGCTTGGAAGGTACTGCCATACAAAGTAAACTACTGCAGTTTTTTCTGTTACCCTGTTCTTGCTCATGAATTTGAGTTGGACTAGGTTTTCTGTTCTAGGAAGCACCATTTTTTTCTCAAAGCTTAATCTGTTTTCCCTACAGTGGTGGGAAACGGTCTAGATAGGAAGAGGTCCCAATAGACTGGGATACTAAAATATAAACATGTGTTGGAGGAAAATTTTAGTGAAGTCCTAGTCAATTGTCATGTGAAGAGACAAATTTACACAAGGGCCTAATTGAAATGTTTACTAAGTTTCTTGATGGCTGAGGCTATTTCTTCATACATATTCTGTTTATGATGTAGCAATCTGTGAATACTAACCACTCAGTAGAAACTTCAATAAATTGCACAGTTTGGACAGTGAACCAAGTTCTTTTTTTAAATTGAGTTAATGTCTTAGATTCTAAAAAGGATCCCATTTGGAACATATCTTCTAAAATAATATCACAAAAGGGGATGCCCAGCAAAATGCATTGAGGGCAGAAACATGCTTATTGCTCTATCTTTAGTAACTAATATAATGTTTTTCTGGTACATGATAGATAATAGATAATTGTTGAATGAATTAATTAATGAAGGGTGTTATGATAATAGGTGATTTCTGTTTGAGGAATACAGGGACGGTCATCTTGGAATGAACAATTCGTGGCCTTTTATTAGGAACACTGCCTTGATTTCTAGTGTTACAGTGAAGTTATAATAAACTTTCCTATTAAAAGGAAAATTCACTCTATGGCACTACTGCCTATTGAAATCATTTGTTAGTGTTTTTTTTTTTCTAGAAGGCTGATTGGTATTTCCTTCTACTTTCTGTTTATCAGTGGAGAAGTCACAGTGTGATTTACCTATAGCTAGCTGTCAGACCAACCTCAGACTAACTGCAGGGGAATATAAGAAATATACTGTTTTGTCATTTGTCAGTCAATATTCTTTAAAACTGTACAAAAGATGTGTAGAATAAAGGAGATCAGCAATTTGGTCTGAGATTTGCCATGGAAAAGGAATTCTAACTTGAGAGACTCTCAAAGCTCAACTGAGAGATTTCTCTAAAATAAGAATGAGGCAGGAGAGCAGGGTCACTCTGGCCTCAGGGAGCACCTAAGAAACTTTCATTTTCTTACATGCTGTCATCAGTAAACAACAGTAGCACTAATACAAGCCTATAGGTCTGAAAAGTCATCTCCCAAGTTCAAAATCTGTGACTAGTTTGGACATAGGAAGTGATGGGGAAGCTGAGATCAGGTGGTCATTTTATAGAACCTACCTTTTTAGCAGGAAGATAACCTTTTCTTCAAGTATAAAATGGACCATCTTGGAAGACAAGATGAGATGAGTCAGCACAAAGTGCAAACAGTCTCCATTTAAGACATAATAATTAGGTATCTTTGGGTAGTAGAAACTAAATCAGTTCAACAACAAAACCCAAATACAGAAGAAAAGATAAGTAAATTGTTTTAGTTTTCCCTTCACTGCATCAGAATTCAGCTTTAATTAACTAAAAGGATCAAATATATTTTATCCAGACCAAAGAAAGCAGTCCGTAAAGCTAGTTCAGCTGTCATTCAGCATTAATCACTGCAGGCATGGCAATTCACTTGGAGTTTCTCTAGAATGGTAGTTAAGCATTTAAAAGGAAACATTAAAGGAAAATCCTTTAAACAGGCTTCCCCTCATCTTTTAGAGGATACAGATTCGTTCTTAGCATCAGTTAATCACTAGTGATGGCTAACCTCTGTGAGGCAGCAGTAAGAAAATATTAATCTCCTATTGTAATGTCATGCTTTACTTCGGGAAATGCTAAAATTTGCAGTAGAAATGGCGTTGTAGCAACAAAAACATGGCTTTTCTGAAACATGTAAATTAATTCTCATGTGACTATGAATTAAATTAATATCATACCACTAACTGCTAGCCTCTGAACTGTGAAACTCATAGGCTTTAAAACTCACTTCTCTCCTCATCCTTTATTCTTAAAGCTGTTTTGAAATGTTTTCTACCACACACACCCCTCACTCCAGATTTTGTCAATTTTTGAGCTAGCTACTAATATCATGTGATTCAGATCATATGGAAACGTTACTTTTTAAGTACTTAAGAGCTCACAGATTCTATAAAAGCTTCTGTTTTCTCTTTTCTAAAGTGAAAGAGGGATAAAAGGAATGAGGAAATAGCTAATAAACTACTTTAATTCAGAGTTAAAGTAGCTATAGGAGATGATCAAAAGGGGGTCTAGAACAAAAATAGTTAATTAACTGAAAAAAGAATGATAAAAAGTTTAAGCAGGTTGTAGAAAATAGTCAGTGCCAGCCAGCAATTAAATCTGATTGGGAAGGATTGGAGATCCCCAAAGCAGTGATGACACAGATCAGGGCTTTGCAGGAAAACAGGATTTAAGTCTGACCAGAAAAGCTTCAGAAAGATGATGGCGAAGCAGTTATTGAGGGAAAAACAGAGAAAGAGAGATTGAGGAAGAGGGAAACTGCGAATGTATTTAATCCTACGGTGGGAGAGGGGGTCTGGTCAGTCACTAAGCAAGTATTAAGGCAGTGCCAGCTGAAACTATCAGGTCACTAGACCCAGACCTATTACCCAGGGTTTTCACACTGATATCATTGACTTCTGAATGGTAGGAATACTGGAAAACATTAGTCCAGTTCTGTCATTCTGCAGATAAAGAAACTGAGTTCAACAGTAGTTGAGTGACTTATTTAAAGATGGTGTGATTCCAAAACAGGAAATTACAAGCAGTTGCTTCAGGGCTAACATCAGGTCTCCTGATCAGCATCCTGATCAGCATCCTTTGCCATCACTCCCTGCTGCGCAACTGAGGGGAAAAAGAGATTGCGAAAAGATTATGTACGTTCTCTGTGCCTTCTTTGGCTAATATGAAAATTGTGGACGATGAAAGAGGTAGCACAGTATGCAGTTAAGAGCTTAGTTGCTGGAGTCAGAGTGATCATGTTTAAATCCTGGCTCTACTCTGTGGCAAGTTGTTTAGCCTTTTCTTGCCTTAGCTTCCCTATTTGTAAAATGAAAATAATAATAGCACCCTACTACAAGGTTGTTATGAATATTCAGTGAGCTAGTATGGGTAAAAGTTTTCAGAATTAGGGCTTGCTCTTCTCCCCCACAGGCCTATTCTGATTATTCACTGCTTTGGATATTTCTGTTTTTCTAAATCAGATTTATGGCTCACTAAATGTTATCGATATTATACATGAACTCATACAACTATGATTTTCCTCATTCATTTAGAAATCAGAAACTTCTTAGATTTTGTATTAGGTAAAGTGCTTTGAGATCCTTGTGAAAAAAATTATGTAGAAATGAGAAGCTACAATCATTACAGCAATAAGTAAAGAGTTCATAGTGTAGCTGGAGTTCTCTGGAAGTTTCTCTTAAGTCTCTTTACTCCTGTAAGACTGATTTTTAAGGAACTCTTTCTCCACTCATCATGGCCTCCTTCTTCATTGCTATGTCACATCTCTTCCCTCCCTCTTAATTGCTATTTGGAAAGCCCTCTGCACTCAGTACAATACCTACCAGTATGACCTCCTCCTATAGCATCAAATGGCACCACCTCCAGATTTCCCCCAGGGAGTTAGCTTGAAAATAAAAACGTTAGCCTAAGGATGTTTCTTCTGCCAGTGTTTTGGTAAAGAACAGATGACAATAGTCCCTTGATACTTCAGAGCCAGAATTGAAATAGCAACAAGATTTATGCCTGCAATTGCCATTTCTTCCTCCACACAAAGCCACTGACTCTTTCTTTCGGTTCACCAGTTCCTTCAGCATTTGAATTTTGAAGCTTTGCTGTGAGAGTAAAAGATGAAAAAGGTAGTGGGCATAGTTCAGACCTCAAGCTAGCCCTAAAGTGAGGGTAATCAACAAAAGTCAGCAAGGGTGGTAGGGAAAGAAGTAGGATATAATGCCCATTTCACCTCAGTCTTCCAAAATTTTACTTTTTTTTTTTTCAATTTTAGCCACTTGGGGCTGGTTCTATGTATCATGTTGCCTGAAACATGCACACAAAAACTGGCATATTTTTACCCCATCCAGTCAGTGTATCTGACAATGTAGAATACTCAGAAGGTGCAAGAGAGTGTTATGCATAATTATTATTCAAGCATACCTTCTGGGTACCTCTCATCACCAAATTCCTGACCTGCTTTTCATTCTCTCTAGTAGGTGCTCATCTTGAATAATTTGATTTAGTTAGTAATCTTAAATAATTTGTTTTAGTTAGTAATAAAAAACTCTAAACTTACAATTATCTTCTGGGTGGACATATAAATCTATCTGTATCCTGAAGAGTGATCCTAAAAGATGCCTAAATTAAGACCGATTCTTTTTTAAAATTAATCATCCCTTACAACACTGATTGCTTCCCTCTATTTCTGGAAGAATGCAAATTTCATCCACTCTGTCAATAGCAATTCCTAGATATTAAAAAGGACCTACATCAGCTTCTGCTCAGAAGTCAACTTTAGAGAATAGAGTACCAAGTCTTCAGTTTGGTATTCAAGGCCTTCTACAGAAGGCTCCAACTCTTCATTCCAGCATATTCCTCTACACTAGCTTCACATTCCACCAAATGGATGGGTATTTTTAGGATTTACTGACCATAACTTGGGCTTGCTTAACTTTAGTTCTGCCTATGCTATAACTTTTACTTAGCAGACCTCCCCCTTTTCTCTAATCTCTAAAAGCCAGCTCAAGTCCTGCCTCTTCTCTCAAATCATATGAGTCTACTGTCCTCAGAATTTACATTCCTTAGTTTTGGTCACACTCACTTGGCATATAATTATATAGTCCCTCATGATTTTTCTTCTACTGTTTTAATGCTTTTAATTATGGTATTATTTATTAATTTTTATTATTTATTGTTTCATTAAGATTACTGGTGCTAAATGTATTGAGGTCAAAGACCACATAAATATGAGACTTTATATCCTCCAGGGGGCTCATATTTGTATCTGGTGATCACTACTTGATCAATATCTTCCTATCAGGTTGGTCTCTGCTGACAAGGGATGACACTGCAGAAACATATCTAGCACTGAGGCTGTAAACACCAATTTCCTTATCTTTATAGCATTGTAAAGCATCTCCATAGTGTGGGAAAAATATTCACAGTACATCATCTAAAAAGCAGATTTATCTATTTTATCCTTCATGTCTCCTCTCTCAACTTATTTCTCAAATTATCTCTCATTTCTACTCATCATCAAAATCTGCGTGTTCTGTCGAAGGCCAGTTGCTGTGGGAAGAGGTGCTACTGGCAGAGACATCAGTCTCCTGGTTGATAACCATCACTTTAGGGTTAACTCCCTGAGCTTAGGAATGTCTTAAGACAAGGTAATTAAAGGACAGTTTGTATTGTGCTTGTGCATGTGTAGTTGTGCATGTTTAACAATGCAAAAATAAAATTGTGAATTCTTGAGAGATTTTACTATGGAGAGGTTAAGGAGATGATTGTTTTGTATTCTGAATGCCAAGGTGGTAATGCAGAAAATGCCAATGAGCAAGCAGGCAAATACCATTGGATGGTATGTGTGAATGTTTCCTGGCTGATCCCTAAGTCCATCTGGCCCTTCCTCTTTTCTCTGTATTGCCCTGAATTTTTAAAATCTAAAACTTAAAACAGGAAGTCTCTGGATTTTTCCCTGAAGCTTATCAATAATGTAAGTGTTAAATTCATGCTTCAATTATGTTTTTCTTTAATTTCTCAGTAAGCTATTCTAGAATTAGCTCCATAATTATGCACATCGCCACTTCCTCCCAGATCTGTGCCCTTTGCCAGCTTCACTGCAGTCTTCTACCTCCACACCACCCCCACCCCAGTTCTCCACTAGAAAACAAACCCAGCAGTAATTACTAATGTCCAAGCACGTAATTCCGGTAGCGCTAAGGTTTTTCATTTGACGCAACTACGCAGAGAGCTGTCTGGACATGCAGCATAAAGTCAAAGCCTTTTGATAACTCCTACCCATTTTTCTCCCATCCTCCCATCACTAAAATACAGTTGTTTATTTTATCTGCATATTGAAGAGTTATAAAACTATTCCATGCAGTTAAATACTGTTGAACAATAATTTTACATCAATATACAATAACAAATTAATATATATTTACATGGAATTACATGATTATCCATAAAAATAAAAAACTAGAAAACAAATGGCTGAGAAAAAGCACCTTTTGTATGTGGACAGGGAATTTGGCATCTGTAGTACACAAATGATTGGAGTTATAGCTAACTAAACACAATCCAAGACCTTATTCTGAGGCTTTTCAGGGGATCTCATGGTATCATTTCTTTAATGCGTCGTATGTATCCTTACATAATACACTGTTATTCTTATTTAACAACTACTCAGATAGTCCAATTTTGCTCCTGGTCTTTTAATGCAGATTTTATCTATAGCAAAGAGCTGGAAATACCCCTTTGATGATTTGTGTTCACTCAGAGGCTCCAAGCATCAGAGTAAAAAATGGTTAAAGTACTTATCATCACCTCAGCAAAATCCCGCAGTGCTGTAATAGAAATTGCAGTAGATCTTTAGGTCAGAGTCCAATTTCAGTCTAATACAGTGGTCATTTCACCACATAAACCTGAAGGACACAGTTGGATTCTCCCAAGGAAAGCCAGTCTTAATGTTGTCACAATCAAAAACTATCACCTGAGATAACTAATATCCATGGGAAATACTCTCACTCACTCTGAAACCATGGCCAAAGAGGTTAAATCTATACCCTATAGGACTTGTAATATTTCTTAGAGATTTTTTTTTTTTGGCTGTGTGATTGGCTTCATGTCTAAGTATAAGGTTGGGGTAGAAGGAAGAGGAAGAGGGATTCATTCTTAAAGTTGATTCTGCTTAGTTCAACTAGCCCTATATTGTTATCAAATAGAAACATATATATGGAGATATATCTCTCCCATAAACAGATCGTACCTGCATCTTTCTATATACTTCACTCATAACCACCCAAGATTTACACACAGATCTACTCTTTGATAAAAACAAAAACAAACAAAACCCTTGATATATAACTGAGGGGTAAGAGAAGAAATTGTTTTCAAAATGTGTTTATTTCCTACCTAAAAGTGGGGGAAGAGGGCAACACATAAAATTTCTTCCCCAGGAGCTGAGGGAATGAGAGCAGATAATTGCCTGCAAAGTAGTCCCTGCAGGCAGGATTTATTTTTTCTTTCCTATCTTTTTAACTTACTGTGTCTGCTTCATTAGGGGTCTCTGTAAGACCCGGGTCTCAAAGAGGCAATTTGGCCCGCAGCCCTGGAACATCTAGCCTTGGCCAAGCATCTCTGCCGCAGAGGCAACACTGCAGCCGGAACACTGTCCGCGGTGCTGAAAGGTCGAGGGTGCCTGCGCCGTCCCTCGGTATTGCTGTCCAGGGTGCTGAGTGCAGTCGCCTCAGTCCCCAAGGCGAGCCCACCCTCGTCAGCTCTTCCCAGAGCCCTCCCACCCAGCGCGACTCGCCCGCCTCCCGCCAGCCCGCAGTGGACGAGGAGCAGTAGGCATAAATCAAGTCCGTGGGTCATGGAAGCTGCTGTCGCTGCTGCAGCTCAGCCTGCCCGCGGCGGGAACTCCCGCTTCTCCGTTTGCCTCTCCAGCGCCCACACCCTGCCTTCCCCCAGTTCTTCCCTGGGTAATAGCGCTCTAACGTCAACAGTCAAAATGACAGGGTCAGAAAGACAGGGTTTGTTTATTTTGATCTACAGAGAAAAAAGAGCAGCTTAAGCATCTGTGAAGACTGCATCGCAAAATGGAAGAGAGGATCCCACTACTGTTTCAAAAGAGTAAGTTATTAATTCAGTACGTATCCTTGTTTCCTCCCAGTCGCTGCATCTGCAGCGTCCCCATTCATCCTTCCCCAAGCAGCTCACCTCGAAAACAGTTTATAAAGCCCCAGGCGGGAGTCCAGCCAACGCGCACACACGGAATACCGCACCCTAGGTGCAGGAATACTTGTATTTGCCCAAGTTCACTCGGTCTGCCCAGCTGTGCTCCCTTCTGGGTATGCTGCCGTCCAGCCAGCTCCACGACCTGGGGAGCGGGCTCCTTACCTTGGCTTCTCCAGAGAGTGGTGTTCGTCCGGCCCCTGCAGGTTGCAAGTGCGGATGAGCCGCCGAGCAGGCAGGGAAGGAAAGACAGCGCCTGACCTCGCTAAGGTTTCGTCTTCAATGCAACCTGAGCTCTGCCCTCATCAAAGATGGCCGCCCCTTTTGACGTCAGCAGCTTTTAATAGCCACCTCCGGGAGGGGCGGGGGAGTGTGTTAGGGGGAGGGGGGAAGCGCAGAGGGAGGGGAGAGGCTGCGGGTGGGAAGAGAGGAGCGGCGAGGTGCCCCGCGCTTGACTCAGCTCTCTGTACGCTTTCCTGCAAACCTCTATACTTTAGTCTTTTATAAACACCGGAACGGGACGATTGTTATAACTCCATCTTAACACCCGGTCGGACAAACACTTTAAACTCGCAACTGGTTTTCTGATATTGTTTTTATATGTGTTAAGCATGTGTGTGTATGTGTGTGTATATGTGATATGTATATGCATGTATATGACATATTTGCGATTATATATTTTAAAAATTTCCTCTGGTGAGTTGACTCCTTGGTTGAATCGGGGGGGGGGGGTAGGTAGAGGAGGAGTAGAAGGCGGGGGCTGGGGGTGCGCCGATTTCAACTACAATTTCTTTTTTTCTAAAGAAAAGGGCCTGAAGGGGCATCCCTGTCAACCCTCACCAGCTCCATATATGGACGGGCTACGTGGGTTGCTATTTTTATGAGCGATTTCTTCCTTTTATCAAAGCCGCGTGGAGGGCTTGGAGTCGGCGTTAACGTGGTCAGTGGAAGGAGAGGGACGCACACACGTTATCTGAAAGGACGTCAGAGCAGATCTCTGAGCGCGGTCGGGGGAAGGTGGGGGAAGGGCAGTTAACCCAAACAGCGTGGGTTTGCTTGAGTTCTAAGCTTAAGAGTTGAGATTTGTTTGCTGAAGGCAAAACAGATGACGCTGTTTTCGGGTGAATTTGCAATCAGAGCCTGGGTTTTTATGCTGAGTTTCTTATAACTAGTCCACGCGTATACGCCTCATAAAATCGTCCAGACCTCCGGGTGGCGGGGGAAGCAGAGGGCTGGGCGTTCAAGGGTCGCTGGGAAGCTACGAAAGAAATTCTGGTGGTTCCTTCTGTCTCAAACCTGGGTACAAGATGAGGCTGGCTTGGGAGTCCTCTGATGCTCAAAACAGGGTGAGCGCAAGAAAGACTACCTGTGTGGTCATATCACATTAAAAATAATCATCATAAAGCAGTAATCCGAATTGCCCTTCTTAGCCATGCCTTAGGCTCGGCGGGGGGCGGGTATGCAAATGTTCTGCGGTGGCAGCCTTTTGGATGATTCACAGGTGTTTGGGAGGCTGTCGCGGGGTTCTCCGAGGGGAGGGAGAGCTGGGAAGCGCGTGGGAGGTGGGGGATCTCGGCTGAGGAACTGTTTGTACTTTTCCGGAAAGGACGTGGTTAGGAGTCGTGCCTTGCAATGTTGAAACTTGATGGCCTCTCTTAGGCGACGGAAAATCCTTGTCTCCGGTCCAGGAAAACAACGCACCCCTTCCTTTCCCACCCCCAACACACACACTTCCACCACACACACGTGCTCGCTGGCCTGAGAACCAGCTTAGGTTTGCACACTATAATAGAGAGGCGGGTAAAAGAGGGAGAGGCAGGGGAGGGAAAGAGGATGGGGAAGGCAGAGAGAGACAACTAGAATGAATCCCAGGAAAGCAGGAAAGCAGAATTGTAAACGGGGGAGGGGGAGAGATGAGAGCCAACAGACTATAAGAATTTAATAAAGGATGCCTTTAATTGAATATGTAAGTAGAAGTCATTATTTCTTGAAAGATCCCCCAACACAAAGGGTATTTTGAATATTAATGTTTTCAATAATAGTAATTAAGTAGTGTTTGAATTTTTATTAAAGCTGGATTCCTAAAACAAAGCATGTTGCTGAAATTCGTTTGCTTGAATATTTATTAAACATTTAAGATTCTTATACAAAAAGAAAATCTGCAAGGTCTTTAGACACTTATTTGCCAATAAAACTCTTAGTTATGGTTCTTACTTTCATTATAAAGCAAAGTGGGAGAAGTGGCCCCCAATGCAATGTCAGTACAACATCCTTTACCCTCAGGATTTTTTTCTAAAATGTGCCACGTTTTTTGGCATGCAGAGGCTTCAGGTGAGTAAACCTGCTGTGGGGAGAAATAAAACATTTTTATGGCCCTCAGATTGAAAGTCATTTAGTAGAAAACTTTGTGAAGGAATGGTGGAGGTGGGGGATTTTCCAGAATTAAAAAAAAAAAGTAACTATGTCAGTGATGTATTCTCATCCTGCAGGTAAAAGCTATGTGGTAGTCACAGGGGAGGATGGCTTGGAATTCTGAATTTTCAACTGCTGATCCTCCACACTGACATTTCTAAAAACTGCAGATAAGAGGACTAGGCTGATTCAAAGCATCACAGAAAATATTACAGGTCCTTAAAGATTATCTCATGGTGGCAGCAGCATTTTTCATTCTCCTATGCTTGTGTTAAAAATAATGCTCTTTGAGAGGTTCTTTATCCTGTTCTAGGAAAGGCAGCAGGCTAATTTGAGAAACATAAGCGTTGGATATATATGTCTACTAAGAATGACCAGATAGCCCTAAATATATTTTTAATATGATAATGAGATTTTTCACATAAAGTTTTCTCAATGTTTGTTTAAAAAAATCCATAGTCATCCTTGCCAATAGGGAACCAGCAGGTTCATGTTATTCAGGGTCTATAAACCCCTAAATCCCACAGAGAAGGAAAGGGATGAAAAATTTCCCTTGAAATGATTTAGCTGCCTGTGAGTTATTTCTACAAAGAGCCAACGTGTAGAGTTACTAATGCTTAGCAACTCATTTGATGAGTAATGAGAAAATTACCAGTTCTGCTGCATGGAGATTTGTACTATACTAATTCAGTGTTTGAAAGCTTTTTCTGATGCACCATGCACCAAAGTATTATAGCTCTAGATGCAAGATATTTAGCTTGTATCTCCCAGGTAATGTGCAAGATTCATGGTTGAATCAATAATTACAACTTCATAAAGAATAATAATAAAAGCTTTTATGAAATATCATATGATTTTTTCCAAAGTCAATTTGCAAGTAGTTTAGAAAGGAGCCCAGCTCAGAACCCCCCTCTCCAAGGTCTTCTTTTGGGACACGCCTGGTATCCTGTGACAATATTTCAAAACACTGTGAGGGCACAAGTCTTGAACACAAGAACATAAAATTTGACAGATCAACTGTTTTAATTCTTTGGTTTGCTTTACACATTGCTTTTTTGTCACTTTCTCTTTATAGTTCTTTCATCTTTTACTGAAACCCCCACCCCATTTATAGATAATGACCTAATAGTGCCTGTCAAAAGCTTAACTGCTTTAGATCTAAATTGCCCAGGCTGTCCCTGTTCCCTGAAGCCTCTCAGGAGAGGTAGAAAAAGAACCAGGAATATTGGTTTCAGTTTCTGGCTTGCTACATTGAGGAAAAAAATAAGACTGCACACCCAGAATTTTAAATAACACTTTGTATTTTACGAAGAGCAGCATTGCAGGAAGGAAGGAGAAGGGCATTCAACAGTCAGAAGCTGGGCAAGTCTACATTCCTGTTCCTTAATGTGTCAAAATTATAGGTTCTCTTCTGTATATGAACGCATCTTAGGGCCTCCTCGATTCTGAAACAGGCCTGTGATCAAGAAGGGAGGAAAAACCCTGTGACAATTAGGGATAGAGGGAAGGAAAAAATAGCTAAAATTAGCAAACCTCAAAAGGGCTCTTTGTAAGGGATCACAGTATTCCTTTGGTAAGTCTTTTAAGAATATTATTAGCTTTGTATCCTCTCTGTACCTCAGTTATCTCATAGGTAAAATTGAGAATAATTATAACTAACTCACAAGGCAATTGTGAAGTGCTTTGAATCATCATGTCTGGCATTATGAAGTATTGGTTAAGTAAAATAACTATAACAATTTGATGAGAATTTTAACTTTCTCCAAGTAATAACAGGTACCTGCTTTAATATGGAGGGTTAATTTTTTATTAGCTACTAACTCGATATGTATCACTTAGTGGCTCTGGACCTTTGGTTTCTTCATCTGCATTAATTAATTCTTTTATTCAATATCTAATACCTACCATATACTTGGCACTGGAATATACTGGGATTCAGGTAAAACAGAAGAGAGAATTGAAAATTAGACAGGTTAAGTAACCTGACTGAAGACAGGGATAATATATGGTATAGCTGGAATTTGAACCCCAGTGTCAAAGTTCATAATCACAATTCTTGTAAGACTCTTCCAGCCCATTCAGACTCATCTTCTCTATATTAGAGTTCTCCAGAAAAACAGAACCAATAAAATAGGTGTTTGTGTGTCTACTATACACATATACATTCTCTCCCCCTCCTTTCTCCATATATATGCAAAGAGATTTATTATAAGGAATTAAGTTGTGTGATTAGGGTGAGTTGGCAAGCTGAAGATGCAGGTGAGCTGATGGTGGTATAATCCACTCCAAAGACCAGTAGGCTCAAGACCCAGGGAGAGTGGTTGTTTAAGTTTGAATCTGAAGGAAGAAGCCTGTGTCCCAGTTTAAAGGTTGCTGGGCAAAAGCAATTTTCTCTTGCTCTGTGGAGAATCAGCCTTTCTGTTCTATTCAGTCCTTTAGCTAACTAACTGAAGGAGGCCTGCTACATTAGGAAAAGCAATCTGCTTTACTCAGTCTACTGATTTAATATTAATCTCATTCAAAAACACTCTTACAGAAACATCCAAAATAATGTTTAACCAAAAAGCTGGGCACCTGGCCCAGTCAAGTTGACATAAAATTAACTATCATACCCTCACTTTATAGCTAACCTCTCTGCTTCAACATATGAGACCTGTTCATAAAGTATCCAGCCTGTAATATGAACAACAGAGACATTTACTGAAGTAGTACAAAATACAAGAAATATTGTACATAGGACAATAATGCCTCAGTTCCCTTCAAAGTAGGCACCTTGGGATTTCACAGAGTTCTCTCAATCACCAACAGCTGTGGCATTGTATTTTCCTGAATCACATTGACAGTCTGAAATTTCCTCTTCAAAGGTGATTTCAGTTTTGTGAAAAGCCAAATGTCGCAGGGCACCAAATCTAGGCTGTAGAGGAGGCTGAGGCACCTGAGTGATTTGATGTTTTACCAAAAATCTCTGCATGAGATGTGATGTATAAGTGGGCACATTGTCATGATGAAGCTGTCAATCACCAGATGCCCGTAGCTGTGGCCTTCTGAATCATCTGAATAGCTTCCTCAGAGGAATGTTCAAGCTTAAGGCAAAATTTGACGCAGATTCATTGCTCTACTCACTCAGTCATTTTGAATGTGATGCGCACACAATATACTGTTCACTCAGTGCTGTCTACCACCCCCACTGTCTGGTACAGTGAAGTCGTCATTGTTCATGCATGCACATTCTAGTCCACCCTCCTTGGCTGCCAGTTTACATTGATGTCACGCAAACCATTCTCGTTATATTAACAATGGCTTGACTTTTTCCGGACAGACTTTGTACTGTGGTTTGTGCATGCCTTTTTTCATTAGCAGCTTTAGGGGGCCATTTGCCAATGGGATGAGTTTATGGAACACTGACCACAAGGTTTGGTTAGGGTGAATTGCAAGAGAGGGATCTAGTATGGCAATAGGATTACCTGGAATAAATGGATGCAACCTATTCAATGAAGAGTGCCGAGTATAATCAAAGAGGGAATTCAGAGATCAGTACCTAGTAAGAAGCATAAATAAGAATTGGGTCATCAGTTTGCACTCAAAAATACTTGAGTGAATCAGCCAGGAGTCATAAGAGAACAGTAATGTTGACCACTGGTTTTGAGAGGATGATAGGAAGTCTTAAGTAGAAATTGATATTAAGGGCCAACAACTCTGGCAATGAAAATCAGGCTGAGATGGGTTGAGGTGAATAATTCAGGATTTTGGCTGGGAATAGAGCAAGGAGGCTTGGGACCATTCTATTAGTTTTGACCATGAAGGGCAGTGCAGTTCTGTCAGCTAATGGGAACCAGGCTGAGCAAAGCACATTCTAATATCTCAGCAGATAGCATTGGTGCTCTCTTCATCATCTCCAATGAGTTGCCATCTTTCTTAACCTCTAGCTTTACCTGATACTTTGTACCAATCATTTTATTTCTTAAAGTGCTCTATCAGGTGTCCTCACCTCTGTTTCTCTTCCTGCTTTGTTGGCTTCTCATTTTCCATAGCAGATGGGTTGAAGCAGAAAAACTGTAGTGCTCAGCAGGTTAAGCTGGACGTTTCCCTGAGCTCCACACAAGCCCTTTGGGAGCACCATATGTCTGTGGAACATGTCCTGGCTCTCCACCATGAAAACTTCTGTACTCTTAAGCGAAAGAGAAGATTATTGAACAGATCACAATTACACAGCCCTGTACAAATTCTAAAGCACTGTCACACATGATCTCAATTTATTATCATAATTTTCTGAGGTATGTATAAAAGTAATTATTATTTTAAATTACAATTAATATCCCTGGCTGGTGTAGCTCAGTGAATTGAGTGCCGGCCTGTGAACCAAAGGGTCACCGGTTCGAGTCCCAGTCTGGGTGCATGCCTGGGTGGCAGGCCAGGTCCCCATTAGGGGGCATGCAAGGGGCAACCACACATTGATGTTTCTCTTCTTCTTTCTCCTTCCTATCCCCTCTCTCTAAAAATAAATAACATCTTCTAAAAATAAATAAATTACAATTAGTGTGTTAGAATTCTGATTGATTTTCTATGTACTGACCATGGTACTTCAAGAGAACCCAACGTCCCATTCCTCTGTTTACATGTTGTCTTAAAAAAAACCTGATTCACGTCCTTGAGTTTAACCATCATTTATATATGAATGACTGTTAATTGTATATTCCCAGTCCCATCTTCTCTCATGAGCTTCCGAGTCATATTTCTACCTTCTTACTAAATACTCTCATCTGAAGGATCAAAAGCATCTCAGTTGATTTCCTCTACTCCTGTTCTTAGATTTGTAATTAATAACATCATTAATTGTCCCTGTCACTAAACTACCACTCAGAAGCATCTTAATTTTATTTTATTTTTTTGGCTTCTCTGAATCTCTGTACTCTCATTTCTTGGTGATTTTATCTAATTCTAGAACTTTAAATACCATCTATGTTAATATTCTGATATTTACATATTCAGCCCTGATTTATCTCCTGAACTTTAGCTTGTATATATATTCAACTTCTTATTCAATTCCTGCACTTAAATATAAAGCAACTATGGACATGTAAGCTATCATATACTAAGTAAAATTCATGATTTTTAACTCCAAAATGGCTCCTCTTCCCAGTGTTACCTATATTAGTAAATTGCAGCTCTTTGCTCAGGATGAAAATCTATCTTATTTCACTGATCTTTTTCACATGCTCATCTAACCCATGAGCAAATATTGCTCTACTTTCAATACATCTTATAAGTCCAACCACTTTTCAACTTTCCACAGATCCTACCTTAGTTTAAGCAACTGTCATGTCTTACTTGGGCTATAACAGTAGCCTCTGAATGTGTCTCCTATTCCCTATTTTGCCACATAGCCGCCAACTCTTTCTCAAAGATGTTTAATGGCTCCTATAACACTTAGAAATCCTTGTCTTCGCCTGTAAGATCAGGCTCCTGGCCACCTCTCCAAACTCATTTCCCAGCCCCTACCTATCTTCATTACAATCACTTTGGTCTCTTGTTCATTGTATAATCAAGCTCACTCCCACCTCAGGATCTTTGCATATTTATTGCTTTTACCTGAAACACTGTTCCCCAGAATTCTCAAGTCTCACTTCCTCAAATGACAATTTTTCAAAGGAGGATTCTCTGACAATCTAAACTAGCTAAACCAACTAACCTCCAATTTCTTTAGTCTCTTAACCTGAATTATTTTTCTTCATAGAACTTTTCTCATCTTGAGGTCATATATTTGTATATGTATTTTTTTATCTGTATCTTATTCCAAAAGACAAAAATTTTCAATGACATTAGCTTTTCCTGTGGGTAAATTCTTTTTGTTTCTAAATAATATGCAGACATTGCTAATTCTTGATTTATAAAATAGACTATCATTTAACTTTCTGTTACAGTCAATGATAATCAGGCTCTCTTATGTCATCTCCTTTTATTTTCATCTTTCTAATACCAGGATTTCCTGTTAAATAATCACTCAGCCATTAATATGATGAGTTAAGTATTGTTCATGGATAAGTTAGTGATAACTTACTTATCACTAACTAAGTAGCACAATAAATATGCTTCTTTTTAATAATTTCCCATTTTTCTTGGGGAAGATTTTAAGAGCCTCTATAGAAGAGAAAAGGATGGTTGCTTACAAAGAAACATGGATCACACCAACATCAGACTTCTCATCAGCAAATCCAGATGGTAGAGGTCAATGAAATAGTCTTCAAATGTTGGAAGAACAATAATTTTAGTCTATAAGTTTATACTAAGCCAAAATGTTAATAAATAATAAAGGACAAAATAAAGACATTTCCAAACATACACAGATGCAGGAAGTTTACTTTCTATATACTCTGTCTGCAAATAAAAGCATTTTCTGAGGACTGTATCTCAGCAAAAACAATAACTCTTCAAAAGTGTAAGAAGAAAAAGAAATTTAGTAAATACTAGAACTAATGTAGGATTTCTTTTCTAAAATCAAAGCTGGGAAGCAAGTCTAAAAATAAATCAGTTCAAATTAGATCATTTAACAAATAGTGTTATTTAAAAAGTAAATGATCCTAGTAGACTGACAATAACATGAACATCTTTTAACAGCAATAAAAAAAGGTTAATAAATGCCAGGAAAAACAGAAGCTATCCCATTCATTTTTGGTTCAAATATTACACAATTTTGAGCAACTTTTGGTGGAGCTCAAAGAAAATATTCCAAGTGCCTTTTTCTTCTTATTTTATTTGTGTGAAGATTTAGTGCCATAGGAATATATAAGAATTCATTGCCTCGTTCTTCAGTGAATAGTACTTATATAATTACAGTGCTATAAATGCTATTTATTGATTTTTAAAGTTTATAATCAAGCTATAGATCAAGCACAAAAAATAATGACCTTTACCTAATCAAATCTAAATGTTATGAGGCCTAACATATAAAAGTGGTGGTAGAACTGTTGTAATGTGCTAGTAAAAAGAGGGGGCTGGGAAGGATACAAAGTGAAGAGGTGTTATTTAATGTATAAGCCCCAATTTACTCACTTTACATGGTAAAGGGTTAAGAGAATTGGTAAAAGTCAATAGAATAAAAAATAAAGTTTAATTATATTATATGATTACACATAAAATTATACATAAATTATAAAATTAACCAACAGAAAACCAAAAATTAATATTTGTAACAAAGTTTGAGTCTTCAAATAAGGAAAAAATAGTCAATTAGATCATGTTCTAATTTTTAAAAGAGAGAGTTAATACATATTATCCACAGTTGGTAAATCAAGAGATAGAAGTATATCATTTAAAATTAAGATTATAAACACCAAATAGAACTTAAAACTGAAATATTTAAAGATGGTCTTTTTGGGAAAGGATAAAAACTAAATTGCATGATTTATTAATTTTTTTCATGTAACTGTATTATTCTTCTTAAAAAGAATAGATATATTAAAATTATTTCAAAATACGTATAAGTGACACTGTTGGTTCATGGGGCTGCAATGTTCTACTTGCAGTGTGTATCTCACAATACCTTGGAAATTCTAAAAACTTGTTTTTCAGTTTATTTATTGGCATCCTCTTTTAATGGAGCAGTATTCTCTGAAATATACTTAACTCCTTTGTTTTTCTGGGCAATGCTAAGGACAGAGTCTGAATTAAAATTGAAAAGTGAGATGTGAGAGCTGGCATCTGGACAGGAAGCATGTTGGACTCAACATTTTAAGAATAAAATTGTGGCTATAGGAGAGCCACTTTTGGAATGATGGAGTAAGGACCTCCACAATCTTCTCCACCTTAAAAGAAATGAAAGCATCAACAAAAATGGTCAAAATCAATTTTTTTAGAACTCTGAAAATTAACCTATGGTTTGCAACAATCTGAGGAGCATTTATTCAAGAAAACTCTGAATCTATGTAAGAATAGCAAACTTTGTGGCATTTGACTTTCCCTATTACCATTCCCTTTTCCTGGCTCTATAGTAACCTTGAAATCAGGAGCCTAGATGGAGATGACCATTATTTGTTTGGAGATTCTCATTCAGAGAGAATTGTCACTACTTGACCTGTTTAAAAGTTTTCTGGAAACTTCCACTCTCAGGGCTTGTCTTCTTTAGACATGACTCAGAACTCAATCAGCATGAACAGCGTCCTTCCAGGGCATTTGTCAAAAATAATCAGTAGCAAATGTTTAGTATAGCAGCTGTCTGAGGCAGTGATAATGGTTAGGGTAAACAAGAGGCTGATAGAAAAACTTAAAAGGGTCCTGACTGGATCAGCAACCCACTGGTATGGATCAGTGGGTTGGGAGTCATTGTACAAACTGAAGGTCATGGTTTGATTCTGGGTCAGGGCACATGCCTGGGTTGCTGACAAGGCCCCCTATTGGAGGGTACATGTGAGAGGCAACTGATTGATGTTTGTCTCATACATCAATGTTTCCCTCCCTTTTTTTATTTCTCCCTCTCTATCTCTCTAAAATCTCTTAGAAAAACTTAAAGGAAAATGATGAGAAATGAGATGTTCATAAAGGCTTCAAAAAGCCCCAATATATATCTAGCACTCTACTGAGAAGGTCCTATTCTCCTTATGACCTTTAGACTGCATAAGCAAGAAGCAAAGGCTAAGGCATTGTGGTGAACTGCTTGCCAGAGTGTTGAAACACTGCCCTAATACACAGACAGAGCTTTCAAAGGCTGTGAAACTTACTGGTGCAAGGCAGTTAAGGAAATCCATTCATTCTTCATTAGAAGATCACTAGGTGACTGAGCAGAGGCTTCAGGTACACATAACAAAGAATTCAGACTTTATAAAAGTAGTTTAGGAAAGTCACTAAACAAACAGTGGCAGCAACAAATGCTGGGAGGTATGTGTATGTGTGGGTGTGTGTTGCAGAATCTAATTTCCAGTTGCCACATTATACTCTTTAAAATGTCCAGTTTTTAACTAAATATTGAAACATTCAAAGAAATTTGGTTCATAAGCAAGAAAAAAAACCATCAACAGAAATTTCCCCTGAGGACACCCAGGCATTGGACTAAATGGTGAGCAATTTTAAATCAGTGATTATAAATATATTCAAGAACTAAAAGAACTCACGTCTAAAGAACTAAAGAAAAACATTAGGAAGATGAATCACTAAATAGAGAATATTAATAAAGAGATAGCTATTACTTAAAAAATCAAATAGGAATTAAAGAGACTGGTAGCTGAGCCAGGAGTTGTGTGAGATCAATAAGATGGACCATGGGGCAGCTTTGTATTTTAGTACTATTTTGCTTGCAAGTTATAGAAATCCAGATAATAATACCTTAGGCAAAAAGGAAACATAATGGCTTGATGTGGACTCCGGTTCACAGTGTCCACAGCGTTATGGCTGAGATGAGACAAATTCACATGGACTACTAAGTCCTGTGGAGGAAAAGGGATGGCACAGCCACTCTCTCAAAGGGAGAGCACCTTGACCCTTGTCTTGACAGGCTTTTATTAGCTTTAATTTGAATAGGAATACAGGGTGTATATGGAAAGCTCATCAATCATTGTCAGGCAATAATGACCAAATAAATAACATTCAAAGGACTCTGAGGGCGTATTTTGAGTCAGGGTCAAATAGCTAAAGGGCCATAAAACTTTGGGGAAACAAACTTATTTCATGCTTGGACCCTTGTCACTTAAATTGAGGGTATTAGCAAAGCAGGCTTCACAGGATTTTATGCACTTCTTAGGCCTGATTGCCCTAGGAAACCCACCCTTTCCAGCACAGGGCCACACCCACCTCCAGCATTGCTTCAGGCTTGGTAGAACAGGGGAAGCAAGGCAGCCAAGAGATTAGGAGACTTCTTGAAGGTAGAATGAGGACTCAGGCTATGTGAAAGCCAAGGGGTGATGGTCCATCACCCCCTTTCTCCATAGCACCCCAAGTCCTTCCCCAAGGGCCCCCTCATGACCATGCCTGTCTTAGGTCATCCCTCCCTTGAGGAATCTTACCTGTCATTGGCTAATCGGTCATGCACTGGAGGCAGGCAGGGTGAAGTAAAGTGGGCAGAGGCAGTGCTCCTGCCAGGGGGATAAGCTTTGTCTCCTTAGTGGTTTAGGGTCCCAAGGTCTCTCACTCAGCCTTAGCTATGGGGGAGGTTACAGCTTCTGAAAACAGGCAGGTGGTTCCCAACAATGGCTCACATAATTAAAAGTCTGGGTCATGTCTGGCTTCAAGAAAGTTTGAGTTCAGATGCTTAAACAATGCCATTGAAAATTCATCTCCTGTTACCAGCAAAAAACAAACACACAAAACAACAACAACAAACGCACCACTTTCCCAATAGTGAAAAATCCCTGACTGCTTTTACATTGCCCAGCCTGGGTCATGTGCTTCTTCCACAATCAACCACTGTGGCTAGAAGGCTATTCTGCTCTAATTGGCAGGCCTGGGTCAGAACCATGATAAGCCCTATCCAAAATATATGCACTGTGAGTGGGGAAGGAGAGTTGACTCACATGAAAATGAGAATGAGGTAAACAAGAAAGAGAATGCATGCTGAACAAGAAAAAATAACACACTTATTCCAGAGAGTGGGGCCAGTTGAGCAACTGAAGGCACTTAAAGCTTGTGCGGGAAGTCAGAGGCTCATCAAGGTGCTGAGGCTTAAAGGATTAACTAAACTATGAGAGCAAATCTGACTGCAGATGTGGTATTTTCCTATTGTAATTCTTGCTAAAGCAGTGCTTCTCAGATTCTGATTTTGGAGGTCTAGGGTGGAGTCCAACAGTCTGCATTTCTAACAGACTCTCAAGTAGTACTGCTGCTGCTGATTCATGGACCACATTTTGGTGTGGGGTTCTGCTGAAGTATTAGGAAATCTCCATTCAATCATCTCTAGCTCTGGCGAATTCCCCATCTTGATTGCCCTTCTCTTGAATGGTGAGGGTTGGAAGGGTTTGTGTGTCCTCAGCAGGCTCTGTCCTGCTATCAGTCACCTCTCTCAGGGATGGCATAGGGATGAAGGCAGCCTTTCCATCAGAACCATGGACTTCAGCATTTCCCTACTTCAGGCCTACACTGGTTTAAGGCATTGGAGCAAAGGAAACTTCTAGCTTAGGATTCAGGGAGATAAGTTAGCTGGCCTATGATCAGCATTTTGCGCAATAAAGGAGCCAAACATTTATTGTTCTTATGGCAATAGACTAGAGAGATTTTCAAACCCCAAATGAATGCAATCAAATTAGTGGGCCCTGCTGAGGCATATTCAAATCAGTAGAACAGCCTCGTTGACCCACAGGTTGACAAGCCATACCAAATGGCTGTTGTTATGATTCACTGAGTTTGGAGGAGGCATGCAACGTACATTATTGTGACAATAGATCACTAGGAGATTCTATACATGAACTTAGGCAAATTTTTAATTCTCTCCAAGCCTCTATTTCCTCTCTAAAATGGGGATAAACCTATAGAATTATGTGACTATTAAATAAGGAAAGTAAAAAACTTACAGTATTCCAATAAATAGCAGAATTAGAACTATAGTTTGACCTTCTACAGCTAGTCTTCAAGAAGCCTTATGAGAAAGAAACTTTCTGGAAGAACTAAATCAATGATGTGAGAATGAAAGAAGAGAGAAACATTTTATGATTTCTGCTTGGTATCAGGCACTTTCCTATGTCCTTCAATATATTTTATAGCATTATATTTTCCCTTACCAATTTATATGGTAAATTTTATTATCCCCTCTTTATAAATGTGGAAACTGTGACTCAGAAAAGTAAGCTGACTTTTTCAAAATCAGACAGCTAATAGTGGAGGCCTTGGGAAAGAAAAAGCTTAGGTCTTTTCACTCTAATGACCTTGTACTTTCCCCTAATAAAACCCAGTCAAACCTTGCTGTTTTTATTAAAATACTTCATTTAGGGATGCTACTACAGAGTAAGAAAATAGATGTCTTAGCCAAATTGTTCCATTTGACTTAATGTTTCTTCTTTTTTTTCTAGAATCAGGTTCTCTCTCTCTCTCTTTCCCTGCTGCCTTCAGATCCCTGTAGTTAAAATTCAAGCAGAAGGCAAGTGACTCAGCAAGTTGGATGTTAATCTTGATGGTTTATTTATTCTTAGAGAAAAAATTCTCTTAGCAGCATATCTAGAAATAGGGGAATGAAGATTTTAAGGCTTTTGTAAAATAGGCATCTTAGAAATACACAGCTTATATACTATTTTTGTTTACTTCAACTGAGCAGGAAAAGAGGCCTAAGCTTATAGCAGACTTTAAACAAACCTCTCTACATATTTATACTCACACAGACAAGGTATTTTTTTCTTTTTGCATTTAATGCCTATAGGAAATCAGGCCCAGGACAAATTTTGTCAAATGTGATCCCTTCCCTCTAATTCTCGGTCCCACTAGTTATAGCTTTTCCATTTTTAGTCATGAAACAAAGGACTCAAAACCCATTGTTTATGTTTTTAAGCACATGACTTGG
This sequence comes from Trachops cirrhosus, assembly GCA_028533065.1. NCBI lineage: Eukaryota > Metazoa > Chordata > Mammalia > Chiroptera > Phyllostomidae > Trachops > Trachops cirrhosus. Next base: position 65,468,775 of record CM052547.1, read on the forward strand.
ATTTGGATGATGTTTTGGTCAGAACAGGTTAGATTATACTGCAATAATAAACACCTTCATGTTCAGAATGGCTTAATCTAACAAAAGTGTATTCTTCTGCTGGCTTCTTGTCCAATACAGATTAGCAGGAACTTTCTTCGTTATAATCACTAACGGATCTCCACTGATGAACATTATAGCCTACAGTATAGGCTTCTGTGACTGTCAGTGTTGGGGAAAGGAGGAATCAGCCAAGCACAGGCACTTAAATGTTTCCACTGGAAAAGACATATATCATTCCTGCTCATATTTAATTGTGAAAATCAAGTTATCTGGCCTCTCTTACTTTATGCAGTGGGAAAGTAGAGTCTTTTGCATTCCTAGAGAAGTGGAGCTAGAGGTTTTGTAAACAGTTTTAACAACTAGCCCATATGGCCTCTCTAATGATCAGGTAGGGTCCTAGCGTCTCCTGAGACAATGATGAAATAGTATGCTGTACAATTCATTTTCATCTTGGGTTGACTAACTCCTTTCCTTGGGTAAAAAATCATGCAATATCTTACAGGTTAACATGTATAAGGAATATACATATGTTTCATTGCTTTGAATAAGGTAATATTGAATTTTATTCTTTAAAATGATGAATACCTGAAGTTCATTCCCTTAAAAATAGGCAAGGTTCTTTTGCAGTTTATTCCTGTTTCTGTTGTTACTTGAAAGGGGGGTTTACATTGCTTGTATTCTCTCTTTATCTAGAAGATGTAAGGCTTATATTTTTAAACCTTTAATCTATAATAATCACTGAACTCCAGTGAGTTAGAATTTGTTTATATTAGAGATGTGAAATTTAGCTTTCCATGGTAGACTGACCTTTCAAATATGTAAAATTGATTTGAAGAAGCTACATGCCTCTGTCTAAATTTTTGCAAAATATAGGACATCTTTTGACTTCCTAAAAGGTGTTTATCATGTTTTCTACCAAATATAGTTGAGATAACTTCACCTAGAAAGCTGGACACACTGATATGGAAGCAGTTTCTAGAGTGGTGCTATCCAATAGAACTTTCTGTGAGGCCAGAAAAGGTTCTATAGCTACATTGTGCAATAAGTAGCCACTAGTCACATGGAACTATTTAGCACTTGGTATATGGTTAGTGTGACTGGGAAACAGCATGTTAAGCTTTGTTTAATTTTAAATTCTGATCAAGATGACAGCTTACTTCCTTGCACAACCACATCAAAATTACAATGAAACTATAGAACAATCATCACTCAGAACTGTCAGAAATTGAGTAAATGAAAGTCTGACAAGTACAGAATTAAAGAAACAACATCCATCTAGACTGGTAGGAGATGCAGAATAGGCTAATTCTACAGCCACATGTGGTGCCAGAAGGAAAAGCAAAAGAGCAAGAAATTGGAAATACATTTTAAAAAAATAATGAAAGAAAACTTCTCTAATTTGGTAAAGGAAACAGACATGCAAGTCCAGGAAGCAAAGAGTCCCAAATAAGATGGATGCAAAGAGGCCCACTCTAAGACACATCATAATTAAAACACCAAAGTTTAAAGATAATGAGAGAATATTAAAAGCAGCTGGAGAAAAGCAGCTAGTTACCTACAGGGGAGTTCCCATAAGTCTGTCAGTGGGTTTCTCAAAAGAAACTTTGCAGGCTAGAAGGGATTGGTAAGAAATATTCAAAGTCATGAAAAACAGGGACCTGCAGCCAAGATTCCTCTACCAAGCAAAGCTATCATTTAGAATAGAAAGACAGATAAAGAGCTACCCAGACAAGAAAAAACTGAAGATGTTCATCACCAAATCAGTATTATATGAAATGTTGATGGGACTTATTTAAGAAAAAGAAGAAGATTAAAAGTATGAACAATAAAATGACAATAAATACATATCTGTCAACAATTGAATCTAAATAATAAACTAAGCAAACAAGAAAAACAGAGACAGAATCATGGATACAGAGAGCGTTTTGATGGTTACCAGATTAGAGGGAGGTACAGGGGAATGGGTGAAGAGATGAGGGCTTAAGAACTACAAATAGGCATTGGCTGGTGTGGCTCAGTGGATTGAGTGCCAGCCTGTGAACCAGAGGGTTGCTGGTTTGATTTCCAGTCAGGGCACATGCCTAGGTTGCAGGCCAGGTCTCCAGTTGGGGGTGCACAAGGGGCAACCACACATTCATGGTTCTCTCCCTCTCTTTCTCCCTCCCTTCCTCTCTCTCTAAAAATAAATAAATAAAATCTTTATTAGAAAAGAAATACAAATAGGTAGTTACAGAATAGCCATGGGGGTGTAAATTACAGTGTGAGAAATGGAGTAACTAAAGAACTTATATGCATGACCTATGGACATGAACAATGGCATTGAATGGGGGGTGGTTTGGGTGGAGGGGGGGAAGGGGGGAAATGAAGCAACTGTAATGGCATAATCAATAAAATATAATTAAAAATGTTTAATTTTAATTAATTTAAATTTAAATCTAAATAGCCACATGTGGCTAGTGACTACTCAATTGAATAGCACAGTTTGAAAAGCTGGACTTTCAACAAGTGTTTATTATTGTTGAATTAAGGAAAAATAATAATTCATCCTTAATTTGAAATAAAGGAAGCTTATGTGTGTTTTCCTGGTCTGTCTGCTGAAAACCTCTGACTGCCATTGGGATGTTTTCTAATTCTGGCATTTGGGCATCTTAAGATCCTAGCAAGCTGCAGAATTGCTTCTTTGGGAGTGGACACTAATTAGGCTATGCTGATTGGCAGTGTTGGACTGTGAGACAGATGGAAGGACAGTTAGCAATGATCACAGAGTGGAACTATTTTGTCAGACAGCATGGTGGCCCTGACATCCTTTCCTGGTAAGGTCTGTGGGCTCAGGAATGTAGCCTGAGGTGATCAAAGAAAAGGTCCTGAAAACGGTCCTTTTTCCAGCTTATGCTGGATAAGTTCTGAGATTTATAATCATTCTGTTACTCCCTCCAATTGTCACCCCCATTACTAATGGGGATCAAAGTGGATAGTTTTACCCCTCCATTGCCCCATTTCAGTAAATTTTCCTTATCATTCTGTGAAGTGACAGTTGCTCTTTCCTCAAACTTTTCTAAGGTATTAAACAAACAATATTTTAACTTTGCTCCAAATACACTCACAAAAATCAATTGCTTACCCTATAGGTTTCCCCTCCCCAATATAGATATATGGCAGTGGGCACTGACTGCCACCATCATGAGGACAATGCAGTTGGGAATATGTCCTCTTTCTGATTTGTCCAGGATCTCCAATTCTTAATATGTGCCATATACTGTGCTTAGTCCTGAGGGCACAGAGATGTTCCTTTTTCGGAGAGCTTTGGCCAACAAGTAGAAAGAGACATATAAATAGTTAATTTATGATAAAAACAGGTAGTGTGAAGTGCTTGGGAACAAAAGGAAAGGAGCAACACATGGAAATAGTGAAAGTGAGATTAATATTTCCCTTATTTACTTGGGATTCAGAGAAAGAAATATTTCCAAAAATATTTATGGCAGAGATTGGATCAATACTCACCAATTGTATTGCTTCTTTGTGATCTCACTAGGCTACATTTCTCAGCCTCACTTTTATTTAGTTTGAGACCATGTGACAAGGTTCTGGCCAATGTGTCTGGCCAAATAGTCATACCTCTACGAAGACTCCTATTTTTTTCCTCTTAATTTTTTTTCTCTCACAGGAGCCATTGAGACCAAGTGCAGATGATCATCATAAGATGAATGGAGCTGCATCCTTGAAACACTGCTTAGAAGTGACACCAGGAAAGACCCACAAATCCAATGGGATTATCATGTAAAATATAAACTTTTACTGTTGAGTTGGTGTAATTTGGGGGCTGTTTGTTATAACTGCTGATGTCAATTACCCTTCCTAATATGTTGTCCAGTTGGCTTTAACTTGGAGATCAGATATAATCAGTGAATTTTAAAACATAGAAAGTTCTCAGTCTATTTAATTTTTTCATTTCACATAAGAAGAATGAAGTGACTTGCCTAAGTTCACACAGTCAGTTTTTGGAAATGCCAGGACTAGAATCCAGTCTCCTAAGCCTCAGTCACAGGCTGGCTCCACTGGGCAAAACTTGCCTCTATCCATCTATACATACTTTTCAGCAGCTCTTGTATGATGGCCAGTGAAACAGAAACATACAGATTAAATTTTGTAGAAAATAAAAATTGTCTTTATGAGGAAAGAAACATTGAAATTTAATGAAAAATGACTAATTTTGATATTAGCCTTTTTTAGATTGTTTGTAAAGTACTGAATTTTAAACATGGCTGGATTGATTAATCAGGACAAGTTTAGCTTTATCATCAGGACAGAGCTTTATACTGTTTGGTTTTGTTGCACTATGCGTGATATTTGTTTATCTGTTGTCAGGAGGTGAGAGCTTGCAATTCCTTGGGTACAATATGTGGGCTCATAAATTTTTGAGCAAAGTAGGCTGTAATCTTGTTGACCATCAGTTTCATCAGGTTAAACTCCAAGTTTCTCAGTCTATGGACTAAATCCATGACACCTATACTTTCTAAGATAAAGTGGGACTAGAGAACACAGGGCAATAGACCACTGTGGCATGTGTTGTTGCTTGCATGATCAGGAACCATTTCTCCTCTTCAGGCATAGATACCAAATTATGATGCATTGTGTAGCAGCAAGCCTAGCCCAGGTGATGAATAGTGATGAATGTAAACCAGACATGTCAATCTTGGCCTTCTTTGCAAACAGTTTGTGTAGAAATGGGAGTGGGATCAAATTCTGACCAATAAAATGTAACTAATAATCTTCTGAGAAATATTTTACTGTCTGTTAAGAGGGAGGTGCTGAGGAAAGGCAATTATTGTTTGCCCCTTCTTTCCTATATCTGGATTTAGTTGTGTGAGGACATGACTCTGGGAGCTACAGCAGACCCAGGTAGGGAACAACCAAGACAAGTTAGGGCATTTCGTTTTTCATATCCTTTTGCAACATCCCTTCTCCACAAGTGCATAGTTGCTTGTTTCTCAAATCACTGGGATGGAGGGACTAAGAATTAGGCCCCTAATAAGTTTCCAAATAGGTTTATTCTAGTCCCCCTCCCTTTCTCTGACAAATTAGCATAATCACTATGTTTCTTTCCATTCTATCTGGTACAGTAAATATTTGCTATCAAGTTTCTTATTTGTAAAATTGGGATGATAAAAATATATATGCTATTTTTTATTGAGAGGTTGGAAGGACTGTATTAAATTTATTTATTCAACTAATATTAACTGAGTACTTGTTCTGAGCGAGAAATTGTGGTGAGAACTGATGATACTAAATGAACAAAGTAGCCATCATCTCCTGTTCTCATGAAACTTCTTATATGGTAGAGAAGACAGGCAAGAAAAAAAGTAAACTTTTAAGCAAACATACCAAGAACCATAAATCATAATAATTTCAATGAGCTGAGTAGGATGAGATGCTAGAGAAAATGAGTGGGGCAGGAATACCATTTTAGATAGAATGTCTAGAGAAGACCTTCAAGAGGTGTCGAGATGAGATTCAATTTAAGAAGATGTGATGGAACTCACCAACTAAAGAACCAAGGGCAAGGGAACAGGTTTTGTAGCAGATGAAACAGCAAGAACAGAAATCTTGGTGATGGGAGGAGCTTGGTCATTCTAGGAGAAGCAAAAAGGCCAGTGTGGCTGGAATGCAGTGAGTTAAAGGGAAAGTTAGAAGAATGGCAGAGGTTAGGTCATGTAGGATTTTATAAGTCACAATAAGAAATTTCAATTTGATTCTAATTGCAATGGGAAGTCTTTGAAGGATTTTAAGCAGGGGGTGTTATGATCTTATTTGATTTTTAAATCAAAACTCTAGCTTTTGTGTGAAAAAGAGTTGAAGTTCAGGTGTAGAATGAGATCAGATAGAAGACTACTGTCACTATAGACAGGAGATGGCAGAGGTTTATACTGATAGAAGTGATGTTAGAGGCACTGGAAAGAAATGAATAGTTTAGAGACAAATTTATAAAGCAGAGTCAACAGGTTTTGCTGACAGATAGGGTATAGGAAGTAAGAGAAAGGAAGAATTAAATTTTGTGCACATTTTTGGTTTAAAGAATGGATGGATGGTGGGCTATTTTTGAAAGAAAAAAGACTACAGAAGGAGGTTTTGGACTTGGGAGTGAAAATCAACAGTCCAGTATAGATTTATTTTTTAAGATGGCTATGAGACATTCATATGGAGAGGTCAGGTTGATAATTGAATGTATGTCTGTATATAAGTCTAAGCTAGTGTTATCAGTTAGCTATTACTGTGTGACACATTACACCAAAAGTCAGCAGCTTAAAGTGATAACTACTCTGTTACCTTATAATTCTTCAGGGTGGTGAATTATCCTGGGCCAAGCTGGGAGTCTTATTGGTCCCACCTTTCCCAAATGCATCAGTACTCAGCTGCAAGTTGTCTAGCTGGCTTTGCTTCTGGGGGTTGGCTGATTGTGAGACAATATAATAATCTGTGTATTTTTGTATCTTTAGTGGGTTGGCCTGAGCTTGCTCATATGATAGAGGGAGGGTTTCAAGAGTAAGCAGTGCCTTAAGCTAACAATTAGTACACCATCACTTCTTAAGCATTCTGTTGACCACAGAAAGTTATAAGACCAACCCAGATTCAGTAGGTGGAGAAATAGACTCCACCTCATAATGCAAGCTCTTGCAAGGTCATATTGCAAAGGGGTATGGATACTGAGATGCCATTAATTGGGTCATCAGTGCAATTAATTGACTATAGTATAGGATATAATTTGAGTCTTCAGCATATAGATATATAAGTGGGAACAATTAAGTTCAACTAGAGAGGAAGTATAGATAAAGAAGTGAATCATCTTAGAAACTCCAACATTTGGCCAAAGAAGTTGGGCCAGAAAAATGTGTTAGAAGGTGAAACAGGAAATAAAAGTATGTAGAATATGAATTAATGTTTAATAAAATAAATCTGAATATAGTTCATATTCATTTACTGAAGGTGTCTTCAGTTTAGAGCACTTAGCTAGCTCTGTGGTAGAAAAATGATGTAAAAAGTGTGGTCTTATTGCAGAAATTATGTGGAATGTATAATTAAGTTGGAGTGACAGCCTCATACTTATATAAAGTTAATAACAATATATGACAACTATACAGGTGTTTCTCAAGAGCTCATCACTGAGAATCCTTCAGTGAGATAAAAGTCAGTCCTATGGCTGGTTACATGGCTGTTTTCGGTTTATGAAACAAATCAAATCATATCCTTACTAACTGTGTGATTTTCCATGTGTATACTATATTGCAAAATAAAATTAGTAAAAAAACCCCACCAACCTCAACTCTTTGGGTTGATGCCTGATAGTGATTTAGTTTCGTTAAAAATACTAAACGTCTTTTTATAAGAACTTATTTTTTATATTAATTTATTTACATATATAATATAATTATATATATTTCCAGATCAAATTTTAGAAAAGATGTTTGAGAATTAAAAAAGAAATTCTTTCTCCCTATGAGCAATTTAATCACAATGTACTGACTTTTATTTTAATAGTTTTGAAAACCAAATATAATCTTTGTCTTCTACTCCAGTTTAAATGAACTCATGGTAGGTAAAAGGACTTTAGTTCTTTGCTTCAGCATACACTGTACTTTTAACATAGATTGAGAGAAAATTCAAACAGAGGAGAAATTGTTTTTGTTATAAATTTATGCTAACAAAAGCTAAGAAGTTTCTTTTGAATAAGACAAAAAATGGAACACTTAGAAAGAAAAGAAGACCTTGCAGGAATAATAAAAAAAAAGGTCAAATTAGGTAGGAGCTCGCTTGCAAAACTGAAATAGGGATAAATCAGCTGGGCCAAAAAAAAGAAAGTAGCTGTTAGAAAATTGGTTGTAGCAATACTCATAGAATCAAGCTTGGTTTGGATGATTTAGGGATGCTGGGAGGAGGGATGGCAAGACAGCTCAAATCCTCCTGAGAATTGTATCATGTTCTAAGCAAAGTTAAAGTAGAAGTAGGCCTCATATAACAAATGCAACTAAAATTATTATTAACTATATATTCATGGTCTATAAGCATGATCAGTGTTTGAACTGTCATAGCATTGGCTAAATTGCAAGGTGCTTAGAGATGATGTGATATAAGAACCCTGAATTTAAATGAGGAAACTGAGGCTCTGATTGGTTAAATGATTTACTGAAGGCTATCTGAATAACTAACAATAAAGAGGTATAGGGCTGGTCTGAGTTAATCACCTCAAGTTTTAAACAGCGAGGCTTGTGTTTTTGTAGATAAACCATGGAAAAATCATCCTTGGGGAAGATACAGGCAAGGCCTGTGACTAGAAACAGTGGGACTGCCAAAGGAAGTGATTTACAATGGGCACCAATTTCTTTAAGAGTGAGTATAGCAGTTTTTTAAAAAATGGCCACAAATTCTTTGACTTGAATTCTTTCATTGAGAGCTTGGGGTCCATGTCGCCTCCCCTGGATCTGGGCTGACCGTGACTGCCATCTTAAGAACAGATTTGGGGTTGGGGAACAAGAGTACAAGCCAGGACACTGGTTCAGAGGCTGTTGCTGCCATACAGAATGATGGCAGCTTGGACTGGGGGAATGATTCAAGAAATAGAAAGAAGTAAAGAAATTCTAACTATATTTTGGAGGTAGAATTAACTGGACTTGGTGATAGAAAGATGTGGGAAGTTATGGCCTGAGTAATTAAATGGTGCTAATTTCCCTAGATGAGAAAAACTATGCCTAATACCCAAAAGTTCTATTTTAGCCATGTTCCATTTGGGATGACCATGAGACATACTAATTTCTACTGGTGTCTGGATGTCAAGTAGACAATTGTGTCTATAAGTCTGGAGTTCATGGAAGTGACCTGAATTAGATATAGGATTTCCCTAATGATACAAAAGTGAGTTTTTGCAATCTGAATTTTTTTTGACACAAATATGTTGGCTTTTCTCCAAACATGTGAATCTCAGTGGCCTCTTGGACTTCCCAATCACTTCAGATCTCAGCATTGTCACACAAAACCGAGGTCACCTTCCTGCCTCTTTGTTTTTGTACTTATAAAGATTTTTTTCAGCTTTCTTCTTTTGTGAAAAAAGTGAAGTCTAACCAGATTTCTGGGCTCTTAGCTGCAGCATCAGAAAAAAAAAATCGAGGTCTGTAGTTTATTTAATCTCCACACCATATATTTGTAATTTCGCAATAGCCCCAAGTAGTTCAAGAGAAATACTGGAGACCCAAAGTCTGAGAAAAAACTAGTGCCTCTCAAGAGTCTTGCCTGTAAATTCTGTAACCCAGTATAGTGTAGTGCATCCATTTTTCAGTCTATAAAAGCTTGAAGGAATGACTGCTCCTCCAGATCTATTAACTAACTCCCCGTTGGGCTATAGTGCTGCTTGGTCCCCTGCTCCAAAATTCTCATTGTACCTCTCTCAGAATTGCCATTATTTTCCCATTAGGTCATTTCTGTTCCCTCAAACTTGTCAGCCTGACCCCATTAAGTCATTGCTTTTGAAAGATATACATGTTTAACTCCTTTCCTCAGAAATCATTCCTGTAATCTTTGTAATTCATCCTTGTCAGAGAAAATAAAAAAGCTTAAAAGAGAAGAAAAGGATGCTTTCTTCCAAGGTATTCCACACACCTATATGTATTCATTGTTGTTCTGGATTCTTCCCTTAAGAATCTTAACTGGGAAATGCCCCACTGATAACATAGTGAGGTTGGCTCTGTCTAATAGGGCAGACAGAAGTCAGTTAGTTATTGTCAACAGTTGTGTCCTTTAGGAAGACTAGGATAATATTATTGCTGGAAGGGAAAGTACCATCTTTCACAGATGGTTATGATCTTAAACTCTGGGGACAGACCACTCTGAGTACATAACCCTAGACTGACTCTTCACTACCTGTCTCGCCTTGAACTCAACAGTTTAAGATTTCTGTAAAATACTCTTTTCATCTAGACCGTTGCACTTCTAACTCTTTGTTGTCCTTCAAGTCTTAACTCAAATGTCCCTCATCTGAGGGGCCTTTTCTGAGTGCTCTGTCATCTAACGAAACCACCCCATCTCTGGCCAATTATTCCCTTATTCATTCCTCTATTTCCTTCCTTGTACTCATGATAATATTTTTAATTGTCTTCTTTACAAAGTCTGTTTCTGTGCTTTTATATTTTTTCAGTTGTAACTTTATCCCTAGCTCAGAATAGGTGCTCAATTAATTAATGAAATGTCTGAGCAAGGTCAAAATTGCCAGCAAGCCTGGTAAGAAAACTCAATCTGGTTGATTTTTTGCTGTCTTCTACCAAGCACTATTTAATATAAATATAATGCAAGCCATTTATGTAATTTAAAATTTTCTAGTTATCACATTAAAAGAGTACAAAAGAGATGAAATTAACTTTATAATGTGTTCTATTTTACCCAATACATCCAACATAACATTTTAACATGTTGGATTGGCCAAAAATTTTGTTTTTTTCCCAGTAAGATGGCACTAATAGCGCCCAGTTGTCTTTAATGTCATTCAAAACAGTTTTTTTAGATTGCATTGTGACTGCTGTCTTATCAGCATGCATTTACAAAAAAACTTATTAAAATTGGTGACTTTTGGAGCCACTTTTATATTGAAGATGGAAGAAAATATGCAAATTTTTAGCACATTATGCCTTATTATTTCAAGAAAGGTAAAAACACAACTGAAACACACAAAAAAGGACTTGTGTAGTATATGGAGAAGGTGCTATGAAAGATTGAACATGTCAGAAGTGGTTTGCGAAGCTTCGTGCTGGAGAGTTCTCACTGGATGTTGCTTCACAGTCAGGTAGACAACTTGAGGTTGATAGTGATCAAATTGAAACATTAATTGAGAACAATCAACATTATACCATGAGGGAGATAGCCAATATACTCAAAATACCCAAACCAATAAAGATATTGGTAAAAATGAAAAATGTATCTTTTATTTTGCAGAAAAAACTAAACAGACTATATTATTATAGTTAATATTAATGGCTAATATTGTCAATATAAAAATTATTAATATAAAATTATTGAGATAGTTTACATTAACTTTTTGTAGTAAGTCTTTGAAGTCTGATATTTGATACTTAGAGCACATCTTATGTTAAATTTTCATAGGAAATCCCTGATATGTATTTCAATTTTAAAATTTATAGTTGAAAGAAGATTTACATACTCAGTTTGTTCCAAACATGCTTTTAAACATTTTCCAATACTTGAATTAAGCATCTGATTCTAAATGTAAGTTTAAATAAATTAAAATAAAATAGAATTAAAAATTCAGTTTCACACTATGGTAGACACATTTCAAATGCTTAATGGCCACAATTGTCAGTGGATACCATATTGCAGCTCTAGATATCTTGCCCAACTTTTCTCATCATGTTGCCTTATGAAAATGAATCAGATTATGTTGTTTCAAAAAGCAGAAGAGAAAGGAACTGGCACACATTCAGTAGAGGTATGCCAGGTACTTGGGCAAATATTTTCCAAATAACACTTTATAATAAGCCAGTGAGGCTGGTTTAATTGTCTCCATTTTATACATTGAGAAACTGAAAGCTGAGAGAGAGAGGGAACTTGCAGCAAACACATGGTGTCTTTCTCTCTCCAGTGATTTCCAAAAGAGAAAAGAGTAATCAAAGGGCACATACCTGCAGTTTTCTACCCTGTCCTCCCCATCTCATTCTATGTACTACCCCCAAACCTGAGAGCTCACCCAACTTCTGCTCAGGTGTAGGCAACACAATGCAGGCTTTCTGTTTCCCATTCTTTGCAGAGCATGGGGAAGACTGGTCACAAGTGAGGTCCTATGCCCAAGAATAGAACTAACTAACTTTTTCCCTTCATGAATGGCACTTGAAGGCAGTACTTCCTTGAAGGTAAGAAGAGAATTTCCTTGTCCCAGAGCCAAAGAATCACCAGAAAATTAAGATCTTTGTCTTAATGATCTTAAGGTCGATGGGAAAGTCTCTTTGGGTTGGAATGGCCTCTAGGAGTATGTAGATCAATTGGATTTCAATCATTTAAAATCTTCCACATTATTCAATTTGGACAACATTTCTTCTATTCTCCTTTGGAAAAAAAACAATTTGTATATTTAAAACAAGTATGAGGTGACCAGTCATCATCTGTGTTTATGTACTAAATTTCTCAAAAGAGTTCAGGTAGAAGAAAAAGAATTTTTATGACTCTATATATCTGAGATTACTAGTTGCCCCTCAGTATCCCCTTTTCTTTCTTTCTCAGTAGTTTAGTAGGAACATGCCCATCCTGTGAGAACAAAGACTACATTTCTCAGCTTTTCTGGCAGTTAACCATGATTGTGTGACTACATTTTGGTCAATGAAGTGGAAGATGCGTTGTATAAGGCAGATGGAGTTTCTTTAGAGAAAGAGTCTCTACCCTTCTTCACATCTTTCTCCAACATAGAGGCTGGAATGAAGAGTTGATGGCTGGAATTTTGATAGCCATGTTGGATCAGGAGGTGAAGGTCATGTGACAAGTATAATGGAGCAACAAAATAAAAGGAGCTTGGGTACTTGGTATCATGAAGTGCCAAACCTGTCCTGGACTGTCTAAATCTAGGTTCTCTTTATGTAAGGATTTATAAACTTATACCTTCCTTGAGTCATTATTATTTTGCACTTTTTGTCACATGCATCTGCACCCAAATCAAATCCTAAGTGAAACATACACACTTTGAAAGTAGAAGACACTTAAGGAAGTGAGACCTCTGCAATTTAAAAGGCTCAATTAATAAGACTAAACATGGACTAAGAATTAAATGGGAGGTGTGGGGCCCCACTTGGCTTTCTCATTATTAAGATGAATCTAAGCTCTTGGCCCATCACCCATATTTTTTAGGATGTAATATATATCCATTAGGTGTCTAGATTCAATATTGGACCACAGAATCTCCATAGCATTTTCCAGATTTTTAAAATTTTTATCATTTTTATACTTGATTTTTTCTTCCCTTTGTATCACTCTCACTTACTTTTTGGGGTTTATTTTTACATTAGATTTTCCAATGTTATTCTTCACAGAGATGCAGAATGGGGCTAATTACCAAGGGGAGTATTTTTACGGTTAGGGAAGGATGGCATAAGGGTTGAACAGAAAGAGAAAAAGTCTGGCTTTCCTGACTGTCAGAAAGTGATGCCTAGAATGTTGGTCTCATTATCCCAACCTGTTTAATAATGCCCGACAGACACATGCACAAAGTGTTTGTGTAAGAAAAAGACTGGAAAGAAGTGCCCCAATTGAGAACAGTGGTTATCCTGGGAGGTGGGGTAGATGATACATTATATTTTCTTCATCTTATATACTCTTGAATTATTTGCTGTTTTTTCTAGAATGAGCATTTTTTATCTTACAATTTGAGAGGTGGAAATAGCAATATGTCCATAGTCAAGGGGTGGTAATGATTATAAGGTCACAGAAGCCAAGCAGTGTTAAACAGTGCCTCTGTCTAAAGGCATCCCCAGGCCAAGACCACACTCTTGAAAACCTTAGCTTCTACTAGATCTGTACTTTTGCCTTTTACGAGTTTCTCTTCTGCTTAGTCAATATGAGAGAGTTGTTGCTAGGGAAACAGTAGGAGGAATTCTGGGCCAGTCTGGGGCCACCTGCAGACTAGATCTTCACAGTCTTACACCTACATGCTTATTCCAGGTACTGAAGTATGAACTCATTTTCATTTTGTTATCACACTGTTTACTGAGCTTCCTGAAATACTCCAATTCTTCTTAATGACAAGCACTTTGCTTCCCTCTTATAAGAACCCATTTCTCTGTAGAGCTTCATGGTTATTGGCTTGTTATTAGAGGTTGATATATTAATGGACACAGATTTTCTTGCCTCCCTTTATCCACAGCTTAGGTGAGTGATATTCCACATTGATCCTGGGCCTCGCCTTGATATGTGTTTGATTAATGAGACAGCAGCCATCTATTGAAAGAAGGCTTGATAAAGTGTATATGCATTTTTGCTTTCTCTCTTGGACCCTTGCACCATGAAGAGAATGCACCTGAACTAGCCTGCTGGAGGGATGTGAAAGATACATGGAGCAAAGCCAAGCCATCCCAGCTGAGGCCACCCTAGACCAGTCAGTTGACAACCAGCCTGGCAGCTCATAGTGGATGCCTGAGTAATCCCTGCCAAGGTCAGCCAAGGCCAATCCAAAGTTGCAGAACTTCCTAGTGGAACCTTGGGCTGATGAGAAATAACAAATTGTTGATGTTTTATGCCACTAAGTTTTTGGATGGCTTGCTGCATAGCAATAACTAATTGATTCAGTTGCACACTTCCCCACCTGCCCCCTCCCACCTCATAACCACAACCAGCTCTGCAATTTACCATTTATATGACTACATCAGTTAGTCTGTGTAACAAACCACTGCAAATTTTTTTATGGCTTAATCACAACCATTTATTTATGGTTATTCATGAATCTGGGGGTTAGCTATGGTGTTGTGCTGATCTGAGTTGAGCTTCCCCGACTTGGTCTTGTTCATGCATTTGTCATCAGCTGGAAGTTTGGCTAGTGCAGGTTGATTCATTATGGTGACATTGGGATGATGGGGTCTCTTTCCACATGGTCACCCATTATCCAGCAGGCTAGTTTGAGCTTATTCACATGACAGTAACTGAGTTCCAGAGGTAAGCAAGAGTGACAAATCCTAATGTGAAAGTATATTTAAACCTCTTTTTATATCATGTTTGCTCTATCCCATTGGCCAAAACAAACATGGTCAATCCTAGAGTCAATGTGGAAAGGCACTTCCAAAAGATACAGATACAGAGGGGCATGAAAAACCAGTGCACTTGATCCATCATAGTGACATCACACAAATTGTTTGGGTTTTCTGAGTCTTAGTTTCTTCCTCCAAAAAATGGAGATAGTAATAGTAACATGTTGAATTGTGTCTCCCAAAATAGTGTGTAGAAGTCCTAACTCCTGGTACCTGTTAGTGGGACCTTATTTGGAAATAGGATTTTTGTAGATACAATCAAGTTAAGATGAGGTCATTAGGGTGAGCCCTAATCAATATGACTGGTGTCCTTATAAGTAGAAGAAAACACCATGTGAAGACAGAGACACACAGGGTTAGAACTCCATATCATAATGGGGCAGATATGGCATGATACAGCTGTTCTCTTTCACTAGAGAGGGTGTTCCTATCTTCTCTACCTGTGGTAGTAGTTCTTAAATTTTGAGAACTTTAAAGCATGGGTCAGAGTGGGGAGAACACAAAACTTGATATAAAAGACCTGAGTTTGAGATTCATATGCAACACTTAATGTGTGTCTTTGAGCAAGTCACTTAACATCTCTCTACCCTAATATTACTATCATTCTTATCACATGGTAGAGAGAGTAACTTCATTTGTAGAATCAGTTAAGATAATGAACCTGAAAGTGCTAAATTGTGTAATGGTTATTCAGTTCAGAAAAAGAAAATTCATTCATTTATTCATCCAACTAATAATTATTGGAAGCCTATTTTTTCTTGCCAGGTCTCTGATAGATGCTGAGAATAAGGTAGTGAGCAATATAGTTGAGTTTTCTACCCTCATAGGTCTTATTTTTTAATATATTTTATTGACTATGCTATTACAGTTGTCACATTACCCCCTTCATTCTCCTTTACCCTGCACACCCTCTCCCACCCACAATCCCCCCTTTAGTTCATGTCCATGTGTCACAAGTTCTTTAGCTTCTACATTTCCCATACTATTCTTGTCCTCCTCCTGTCTATTTTCTACCTACCTTCTATGCTACTTATTCTCCATACCTTTTCCCCATCTTTCCTCCTCCCACTCCCCTGTTGCTAACCCTCCATGTGATCTCCATTTCTGTGGTTCTGTTCCTGTTCTAGTTGTTTGCTTAGTTTGTTTTTGTTTTTGTTTTAGGTGTGGTTGTTCATAATTGTGAGTTTGCTGTCATTTTACTATACATGTTTTTTATCTTCTTTTTCTTAGATAAGTCCGTTTAACATTTCATACAATAAGGGCTTGGTGATGATGAACTCCTTTAACTTGACCTTATCTGAGAAGCACTTGATCTGCCCTTCCATTCTAAATGAAAGCTTTGCTGGATAGAGCAATCTT
>CM052547.1:65485452-65515018 GCA_028533065.1 Trachops cirrhosus
GGAAGTTCTCCTTTATTATTTGTTCAAATAACTTTTCCACTTGTTGCTCTTCATCTTCTCCTTCTGGAACCCCTATAATTCAGATGTTGGAACATTTAAAGATGTCCCAGAGGTTCCTAAGCCTCTCCTCATTTTTTTGAATTCTTATTTCTTCATTCTTTTCTGTGTGGTTGTTTCTTTCTTCCTTCTGGTCCACTACACTGGTGTGAGACCCAGCTTTCTTTCCATCACTATTGGTTCCCTGTGCATTTTTCTTCATTTCACTTATTGTAGCTTTAATTTTTTCATTTAATTTGCAACCAAAATCAACCAATTCTGTGAGCATCCTGATCACCAGTGTTTTGAACTGTGCATCTGATAGGTTGGCTATCTCTTGGTCACTTAGTTGTATTTGCTATAGAGCTTTGATCTGTTCTTCTGTTTGAGCCATTTATTTTTGTCTTCTCATACCTGTTAATATGAGGTGCGAATCCTTAGGTGTTCACCAGAGCGAAGCAACCCAGCCTCTGGGTTGTGATGCTGTATTGGAGACAGTGTCCGAGAGGGAACAATGGCACTTGCTCTGCTCTCCATCAGACTTCAGTCCCTTCTGCCGCTTCCCCCAAGCAAACTGGACCTTTCCGGTGCTGATTCCTGTGTGGGTGGACTTGAGCACCCTTTGGGTCTTTCCAACGACCTCTCCTGTGAGGCTGGGAGTCTCTCCCTGCACCTCAACCCCCACAGGTGTTTTCAATCAGTGCCCCAAAGTTCTATTTCCCCGGGCTAGGATCCTGGGTTGGGAGCAGTGCCTTGCTTCACAACAGCCACCTCACTGCATCTGCTGGTCGCCACCCCTCAGCCAGGGTCTGCCAGCTGCCACTTGTGTGCCCAGTGTCCACCTGCTGCGGTCTTACACGCTGGGTCCCAAGCTCTTTGTGCCTCCATCCCTCTCTGCTCAGCTGCCCAACTCTGCTCCTCCTACTGGTCTGGATGAATGTGTCTATTTTAACTCCTTGGTTGTCAGACTTCCATACAGTTCAATTTTCTGTCAGTTCTGGTTGTTATTCTGTTTCTAAATTGTTGTTGTCCCTATCTTGGTTGTGTGAGGAGGCACAGTGTGTCTACCTATGCCTCCATCTTGGCCAGAAGTCCCCGCATAGGTCTTATATTCTAGTGAAGGAGATAGGCAATGAACCAGCAAAAAAGGCATAATTGCGAACAAATAGATAATTACATGTTATAGTGAACTGGAGAATAATTGAGAGAAGCCATTTATACTGGTTGTTAAGCAAGAAGCACAGAGTTAACATCATCTGAGATTGGAAAGCTCTAGTCCTCTATGCCTGGAGGAAAAAAAAAGGCAAGTAGAAGTGTGATAGGGATAAACATTCTTTGTTTTTTGCTATATTTCTATAATATCTTCTGAATTTTTCTGTAGATCTGTTCGTCTTTCTGCCTTACTACTCTCTGTTCATTGGACCATGGTATTTATATATTCCTGGGGAAGGCAGCCATCCCCTAGACAAATGTTGAGTGTCATTGGATTACAAAGGGGGCCTTCCTAAGTCTAAGGAAACAAAAGTTTAGAAAGCTTGCTTTTTTTTGACAAAGAAAAAGAAAAAAGAAATTTAAAAGTTTAAACCTTCCTTTTACATATGAAGAGAAACTGGACTCTGAACACAAGGTTACACATTAAACCAGAGGTAGAGAGAATTTAGTTTCTATTTAAAAAGAAGTTTCAATGAGACACAAAGGAGTAGATATTTTTCCATCACTAAAAGAGAAAAAGAAAGAAAAACTGAAGGACAAGTGGTCAGATATAAATGTACTAGTTATTTTTAGTAGATATAAAAAATCTTTTGAAATATGGTTTTAGGAGACATTATTGTTGAACAGCAAGCATTCTGTTGCCTACCTCCTTATTGGTAGAATGGAGGTTTTGTTCGGTGTCCATCTTTACCTCATGCAGCCTGTGTGACTAGAGAAACTAAACTCCGCTCTAGTTACAGGGGTGAGACTCAGTTGAAACAAATGATGGTACTGTAATCCCAACCCCCCTGATGGCAATTGGTTCAGAAACCCAGGCTTTAATCAATCAGCATATGACATTCCTCTGTTCACTAATTTGTTTTGAGATGGTTCCATGAGGTTGAAGGTTGCAGAGAAGTTTTCTCCTTCTCTGTCCCATTGGTGATAAAGAAAGCAGGCCCCCAGTACTATTTACTGCCAACTTCTGACCAAGTGGGAAACCAGCTGTGGCACTAGACCAACAACGTGGCCCTCAGAATGGAAAGACAGAGAGAACTCATGTCCCTGCTGATATTGCTGAGGAGCTGAACCAGCCAACTGTAATACTAAACTTTCTGTTTTCTGACATAATAATTTTATTTCTTATTTAATCAGTTAGAGTCAGGCTTTCTATTATTAAGAGCTAAAAGCATCCAAGATTATATAATGGGAGAAATAACCAGATTGTTTTGGAGGAGTGTCAGAACAGGGAGAATTATTTCTCACTTTTACCAACAGATTTTAAGAAATATTGGAGATTATTAGAGAATTCCTATGCCAACATGGGGAGGTGAAGACAGAATACAAATGGACACATGGCATAATGTGGTTAATCAGCAAGAGAAGCTTATGCACCTGTTTTAGTCTGAGAATGCTTTATAAGGAATTCAGAATTTTCTTCATGACCCAGGAGGTAGGGGATACAGGGCATGTAAGATAGTTAAGGAAGCTGGGTTGTGATACCAACGGGGGACTCTTGCAATAAAGGGTGTGTTGATTGCATAGTAGAGGGCAGCAGGGTGGGCCACTGGAGCTAAGGTTGAATGGAAATCATTGCCATGTCCCAGAGGAGGAGTGTAACCACCAAGACCCAAAGAGAAGGACAATTCATTAAGGACAGACCATGCATTATACAGGATCTATCAGCACTGATTAGAGTTTTCCAGGTAAGGTGTATCTGAACTTGAGGTCATTGGGAATCAGCAGAGAACCACATGTGGGTAAGAATGTAAACTTTTACATATACCCAATGTACCATATTAGAGGGGATGATCAGGTTGTGAGACCTATTGAGAAAGAGGAGATATAATCTTGATAGGGCATCTGGAATTGGAAGTGATTACTCATGTATCCAAACAAGACTGGTTTAATCTGAGAGAGACTGTTAAATTCATTATGGTAGACTGTAACATTTGCCCTAATTCTTTGCCCATATTGTGTCCATGTCCTTTGTCATATGACCTCATAACTCCTCTTCCTAACCAAGTAGAATCTGGAGTAGACCTATTTCATCACTCCTGGTTCTGGAGTTGGCCATGTGACTTGCTGTAGTGAATAGAATGAAACTGAAGAAACATGTCCTCCTTGTAAGCTGAGGTCTCAAAAGGCCTGTGTGTTTCTATTTCCTTGTACTTTCATGACTGCCTCAACATGAAAACATGCCCCGGTTTAAGAGTTATGTGGAGGAGAGCTGAGTCACCCTAGTTAACAAAGCTGAAGTCATCTTAGATCAGTTGACAGCCAGATATGCCCAGATGTTTTAGTTTTCTATTTTCATTGTAACAAATTACTATGATTTTAATGGCTTAAAAAACACACATTTATTGTTATAGATCTGGAGGTCAAAAGTCTAAAAGAGGTCCATAAAGCTGCATTCTTTCTGAATAACATAGACCTTTTCCCACTTTTAGAGGCTGCCAATATTCTTTGATTCATGGATCTTTTCTCTCTCTTCAAAGCCAGCAACATACCATCTTCTCTCCCCTGTGAACTGCCAACCCCTTAAAATAATCCCATGTAATCAAAAACAATCTCTTCATCTCAAATCTTTAAATTAATGACATTTGCTAAATTCTTTTTGCCATTTAAGGTAATACACCCACAGTTTCCAGGAATTAGGAGATAGATGTCTTTTGGTACCATTATTCTGTCTATCACACCTGATGTATGAGCAAGCTAGACCAAAATTAGCAGATACGGATGTGTGAGCAATACATGCCCATTGTTGTGTGTGACTGGGGTTTTGAGATAGTTTGTTATATGGCATTGTTTTATCAATTGATAACTGAAGCATAGAGATTGAACTACCTTTCACTGCCAGGTTTAAAATTATATCCTCCCATTGGTTAAAATGAAAACTACAGTATAAAATGAAAACAAAAGAGCAAAGAAGAAAGTTACTTTCCTTTTCTTTTTCTTTCTTTCTTTTTTAACATTTTTTCTTCCTACTCTATCTTTTCATTGTGGGAAAAATGTAGAAAAACAAAAACAGAAAAACAGAAAAAGCATGTCTAATTATATCATCCCAAGATAATTACTATGGATATTTTTGTGCATATATATCCAATTTTTTCCAAATATTCAATCCTAGGAATTTCTATTCTGGGACTTTCAACTGAAGATTGGCCTGAACTAGGAAATCTTGCCTTTCACCTTAAGCACCTAGAAATGCCAGAACAAACATATTAGAAAATAATAAGGGAGAGAAGGTCAGAGTTAGTGCATTTGAAAATCTTATACTGTTTTGAAGAAGAAGAAAGATGCAGAATAATCTGAGCTTTCTTAAGTATACATGTTAAATATTTAAGGGTAACCACAAAAATTATAGAAATACAATGTGACATCCAAACCAATGGAGGAAGCTGGAAAGAAAGAGATCCAACAAAATTCAGAGACAGGGAGAAGAAGCAAAGAAAAATCTCCTAAAGGGAATGCACAAACAAGATAGCAGAGATAAGTTCAAACATATCAGTAATCATAATAATATAAATAGATTATATAGAAGGCAGAGATAATCAAATTGGTTTTAAAAATCCACCTATTTGCTACTCTCCAGAGAGGCACTAAAAGTAACAAGATTCAGGAAGGTTAAAAACAAATGGATGGAAGAGGCATTTGATATATCAGGCAAATACTAAAAGTGTGCTGGCATTGCACATTGCCACTATAGATATGAACAAAGTCATATATAAACTGAAGTACTGTTTATGCTAGAGAAAATTTTAAAATAAACTAAACAACTGTAAAAAGTGGAAAGGATGAATAGATTATATATTCACATGATGAAATGCTATATAACAGTTACAGTGAATGAACTAGGACCATATGAATCAACACGGGTTTTTTAAATGTTGAGTGGAAAAAGAAATGGAAAAATATTGCATTCAGCCTGATATCATTTATCCATATAAAAAACAACTCTATATATTTACCATATGTATGTGGCAAAAATATAGAAATCTAGACTGGGTGATATACACCATATTTATGACAGTCAGTTGGAGAGGGGAAAAGATGAGATAGAGAAATAGAATAAAAAACATTAGCTTTATCTGTAATATCCTACTTATCTTAAATAAAAATTCAGAAGGAGATATCATTAACTGTTTGTTTCATCATCTAATTTTCTGTACTTAAAAAACAATTAAAATAAAATAAAATATTTTTTTAAAATCTCCAAAAACAGTTCCTTAAAACAAAGTGAGGGATTCTACTATCATATCTAGTACATAAAGAAAAAGAAGAAAAAGAAATCTGTAGTGCTTTGCAACTTGCAGAAAAATATTGAGCATTATTTACTATAGGAAAAATTAGGAAGATCTTACATGTCTGGGAATAATATTGACACCTACCTTCAGGGCAGTATTAAAGAACTTCTGAAATTCATGTTCTTGAAAAATTGTTCACAATGTGGCAAAATTTTCACAATAAACTGTCAAATTAATTAAGCAAGGTGCAAAACTATATATATGTATATGCACATAAAATTGACCTGCTTTGTGACTGCCAGCATTATGGGTAATATTAGCTATATTTTCTACAATAAGCATATATTACATTTAAATTTACTTTTAATTAAGGAGGCTAGTTTCACTGCAATCATATAAACTCATAAAATTATGTAGTTAAGAAATAAAAAGACTGCTTTTACAAAAAAAACATACTTAATGATAAGTGTTAACATTCCAGCTCATTAGAAATGATTCGGATTTGAGTGTTACTTATTTATTTTCTGCTTCCCTTCCCACCTACAGACCTATTGGTTGTGGATTCAGGGCAGAGAAAAAATCCTCTGATAGGACAGTTGAGTCCCAATGTGGCATTGCCAGTCCACATAGCACTCATCTGCCACCAGGGTAATATGGGTATGGGCCAGTATAAACATTTTAATCTGATATAGATGTATATTCTTTCTGAGACTGGGGCCTCCTGGTCTCACAGAACATTGTCACCTAGACCACTGGGACCAATACTGCATGCAGCCCGAGGAGTGTCTCCTCCTAGTTAAGAATCTTACTGATTCTGGCCTTGGAATAGGCTTTTCTCAGGGACGGCCTTCTTCTATTGTTTACATCCCATCCCACTCAAGATGTTGACATTGCAACAAAGACTTTTATCATTGATTCAAGGGAAACAGCTTGCTGAGTTTGATTACTTCACAGCAGTCCTGAAAAACAATCCTGGAATGCTGAGGGCCCAGGAGTTACCTGGTTGGAGGCCACTGTGAAGTTCGGATTTAGGTAACCAACATATTTCAGACAAGAACTCAAACTCACATCTGGACTGACAAGCTTACTCCTTCTCACAGCAAAGATGACCTCAGGAACCAGTGAAAACACAGATCGAAGAAAGGAAACCTGTCTTCTGGCAGACAGGTGGCAAACTGTACAAGTAAATGGTTTGTTCTGTTGTCATTGATAACATTATGGATATTAGTAGATAACAAACAATATAAAAATGTCTTCATTCTAATGAGCCAGCTGAAAAAAGAAAGAAAGAAAAGAAAAAAAGCTACATTTGGCACAACAATGTCACTTGGAAACTAACCTCTGTTTAAGAGTAATTGTCTAAATCACTAAGAGTGTTTGCTTGTCCCAAGGTTATCACTAGAATTAGCTCTTTGAAAAATATCAGCATTTCTTTTCTTCCTTCTAAGACTAAATTTCCTAAATTTGCATTATTATATACAGAGGGCTTTTGGAATGAAACAAAGTTGGATTGATTTGCTGCATTTCCTGCTACCACAGCCTTGGGCTGGAAATTAGACTCTGTGCCCAGGAAAACTGGTAAGGCACCTGTTCATTGTCTTGTTTCCGCTTCCCAGCCAAGGATCTCTGTGGATACCTGCCAGACTGTTAATTTGTCTCCTTGGAGGGTCCAGCAGCACATGCCCTGGGGCTCTGGTAATCCCAAAGAAAGGACACATTTACCATGCACCTTGTTAGGGCTGACCACAAGGTTCTTGTTAGAACCCATTCATTTTGTCCCTAAACATTTAAATCATCTTTCTAGTGGAAGACTTCATATCCTTTATGGAAACACATGTATCCTATGTTTAGTTTCCTGCAACATGCTCGACTACTCAGTGTAAGTTACGAGACATTATGATTGAACACAGGTGTATGTAATGTAGTGGAACAGCAACGACAAGGCAACCAATCAGTTAAAAGGCTGTCAAGTTGGGAACAGTCTTTCTATGGTTAAGTCTTTATTATATGTTTCCTCAAAGATGTAGTACAGAGGCTTCTCACTGTGTGTGGTCCAGAAAACATTGGCAATAACCTCTCCAGTTACCTCTCTCCAATGTTTCCCAGTAAGAACAACAGTTACAGTTTCTCCTTCTCTTTTCACACATGCCTTTCAGCACCATATGACCCACCATTTCCTGATTTCAGACTCTCCAACATGCCTGCCCACCATGTCGGACATGGGAACTTCCGGCCCCTTACACTGTTCTTTGGAGAATTGTTCCCCCTCTCACTCCTAACTTTAAATTAATCTCTGTTAAATAACATTTTTTACTATGGACAGACAGAACTACCTACCTTAAGTGTAGGCTACACTTAGTGACTTGCTTTCAAAGAATACGGACGGCATGGGGAAATGGTAGGAAGTTACTTTATAGTGGAGAAACCTGGCAAATACTGCCTTAGCCAGATGATCAAGGTTAACATCATCAATGATAAGTCACATCAGTGATAGAATGTGTTAAAAATGCCACTTTGCTTCTGTAGTCATTCTCCATATACCCATATCCAAAGTATAACCATGAAAAATAATTTAGAAAAAACTAAATGGAAAGATATTGTAGAAAAAACTTGACCAGTGCTCCTCAAAAATGTCAAGGTCATCTTAAAAAGGACCAGTCTGAGAAACTCACAGCCCAAAAAAGCTTAAGGAGATTGAAGACAAAATATAATATGGTATCCTAATTAGGATCTTGGAACAGAAAAGGATCATTAGGGAAAGACCAATGAATTCCAAATGAAGTATGGAGTTTAGAGTTTTTTGTTTTGTTTTTGTTTTTTAAGAAAAGGACAATTATTCTCTTGATCTGGACCATGTATCTTGTGAAGGCACAAACTTTGGTTGTCCTGCCAGTGGATGTAATGATTCTTAATTAAATTTACCCCAGATAAATTCCTAGTTCTTATGTAGCCTAGGCTTGCTAAAATGTTACGTTAAAAAACTCAAAGCAAAGTTAGTAGCCAAAAATAATAAAAAGTAAATGGTATGTCAAACTTTTCTTGAATATCTGGAAGGAAAATAAGAGCATTCTAATTCATAACACAACATTTTTAAAAAGAATCTTACTTCTTTCTAGTTTTCATGTAACCTGCAGCTTTCCCAGACTTCATTATTCTCCAAATCCCTTCTTTTCATTCCCTCTCCTCTTTCTGAAGTCCCACAACCCATGGCTCTCCTGTCCCATCATTTTCTCAATCCTTTCCTCCTGCTTCCTCCAAACTTTCTCTACCTCTTATCCATTTTTATCTGCCACAGCCTGGGACCTTAAGTGGGGTAGTCAAAGAGGAAATTCTCCTTAACAGAGGTAGAAAGGGAATGAGGGAAGGTTATGAACTCCATAAGTTAATGTAGATTGCTCCCATCACAAATACAAATAGTTGGCTTTGAAATACAAGGGGGGGACATACACACACACACACTGGAATTACCTTCTGGAGGGCAGGCCCTTTGTAGTATAAGCTTCTCCCACTAGGTGAGTATTCTAGGCACCCGTCTGTATCAGTGTACCAGCTGGCATTGTTATGAGAGGCTGCATTCAGCTTCAGTGCATTTTTTAAAAGATTTATTTATTTATTTTTAGAGAGAGGGAAAGGGAGGGAAAAAGAGAGAGAGAGAAACATCAAAGTGTGGTTGCCTCTCACGTGGCCCCCACTGGGGACCTGGCCCGCAACCCAGGCATGTGCCCTGACTGGGAATCGAACTGGTGACCCTTTGGTTCGCAGCCCGTGCTCAATCCACTGAGCTATACCAGCCAGGGGAGTGCATTTTTTTTGAAGACTCTTTCAACAAGTTTGCCCATTTCATGATGGGTGATTTACAAGTGCACATGCCCACACCACGGTGGGTATTCAGCAGTTTTTGATAAAAAATGTCATGACCCCTGTGCCCCACCCTCCCTATTCACCTGAACTCACCCCAAGTGACCTTTTTGTGTTTCCCCAGATGAAAAAAAGTCTTCAGAGGGAAATGTTTTGTCAATGTGGACAAGGTGAAACAAAAACGGCAGAAGCACTAAAAGACATCAAAATCAGTAAGTTCAAAAACTGTTGTGAGCAGTGGAACAAATGTCTTGATAGGTGTATTGCATCGAATAGAGAGTATTTTGAAGATGACTGAAGTTTAAACATGTAAGAATAAATACACATTGTTTAATAAATAAATTCTGGGGGTTTTAGGGTCCTTCCTCATATAGACCAGTATTGTAAAAACCGTAACAGTGAGTGGGGTTGAAAAGTATACCCAGAGGAGAAATTAGATGGTCTTGGTTCAGGTTCCAGACACACCATTTAAATGGTAATTTTTATGCTTTATGCAGGTAAAGTCCATGTCTGCCCTGTCTTCTGTATGTCCCAGTGCCTAGCCCAGAGAAAGAACTCCAGTATGTTTGACAGTTGACCTTGAGAATGAGTATCCATTTCTCTAACTGTAAAATAGCAAATTTAGGCAATGTCTGTCTTAGTCACTTTACAGAGATTTTATCAGAAGTCAAGCAACCTAAGTTTTATGGGAAATAAGTGAAAAAAGGGAAGTGCAAGGCATCAATGTGGACAGAGCTAGAAAAATTGTCCATAGCAAAGGGGGACTTGAATAAGCTCATTGGTGAGTTTCTCACCTGTCAAATGGCAAAGGTTGGGTGAAATTATCTCTGAATTCTCACTGGCTCAGTGCAATGTGATTGGGCAACTCTTCCTATCATGAAGTAAATTGTGGCTTGCTTTGACAAATGCTATAAAATATGGTAGAATGACAGTGTGCAAGTTCTGAGCCTAGATTTTAAGATCCTTGTGTGATTTTCCTCTCACTCTTGGACCTTTCTTCCACATAGTAATTAAACTCAGGCTCTGATGAAAGATGAGAGACACATGGCTCAGTCACCTTCAGCACCCTAGCCAACAGCCAACCTATTCCAGAAACAGCTGCTTAGCTGACCAGAAGCTGACAGCAGATACATGAGTGAACCCAGTTGAGACCAGAAGAACCATCCAGTAGACCATAACTCAAATTGCTGATCTACATAATAATAAGCCATCAAGTTTAGGGGTTGGTTTTTTTTAATGCAGCAATTGCTAGCTGATGTAACCTTCAAAGAAAAAATTTCAGTGAGTCAGTTACTCTTTCTTCACTCGTACCTTCAGGCAGAGGAAACATTTTCCAGGGAACTTTCCCTGACCAAGAAAGCACCTAATGCATTGTCTTGATGATCTGTTGCCTGCTTTTGTTTGGCCATATAACTTTTTGTATTGTTGTTAAATTGGTTACCTAAAAAGCTCTAAAGATGTTATCCATGAAGCTTATTTATGCCTCAAGCTCTTTCTTGTTTATCTGAGACTCAGCTACTCTTAATGTTCATTGAAGAATAAATTGGTAAATAACGAAGTAAGACATATCTGTCTTTCATTTCTGTACCCTCTCTTCTGAGAACCATCATCCTTGAGGGTGGACAGCATCCTCTTGTTGTCTTTAGATACATTCACCGTGAACACCTACACTCACTTTTTTGGTGACTCTTCAGACCAGAGCTGTGTTCTCTGAACACATTTCAAGGTAACATCTAGTTATGTAACAGATTAATTCTGCTATAATGTAGCTCATCATAGAAAACTCAGCTGAGATTGGCTTCAGAAAAAAGGGGGGATTTGTTTCTGCTGCTGAAGGTTATCTGGCTTCAGGCATGGTTTTAATTAGGTTTCAAGTCCTTTTCACTCCATCAGTAATCTCACTTTTCCTCTGTGTTGACTAATTTACAGGCAGGCTTTCTCCACGTGGTAACAAAAATGGCTGCTGGGAGCCCAGCTCCAGTGTTTTCTGCTGACTAACTGCCACACAAAGAGACATTTCCTTTCCCAAAAATTTCAACAAAAGTCTGGAGGCTGATTCTCATTGGACCTCCTTGAGTCATATGTTGTACCTAAATTGGTAACCCTTTAGCTCCCCCTGAAAAGGTTGGTGTGGGAGGTCACGGTGGGGTTAACATCACTAAATTAAGAGAAGTGGGGTTTCTCAAGGAACATCAGGTGCTGTTACTAGAAGGAAGGACAGGTGTGGTCAAAGCCAGCTGTTACCACTAGAACATGGGTTTTCAATCTTATTGTATATTATAGTCACCAGGGAACTGAAAGCTCTCTGGTTTGATTCCCAGTAGGAGCACATGCCTGGGTAGTATGCTGGGTCCCCTGTCGGGGGCGTATGAGAGGCAACACATTGATGCTTCTCTTGCACAGTGATGTTTCTCTACCTCTCTTTCTCCCTTCCTCCCACCCTCTCTAAAAATAAACAAATAAAATCTTAAAAAGAAAACACCTCCAGAAATAGGGATTTACTTGGTCTGAGTGTGGCCTGAGCATCAGTATTAGTTTAAACTCTCCGGGTGGCTCTAGAGCACCCAAGGCAGTCAATCTCTGCATTAGGGATATTAATAGTGAATTAAGCCTTAACCCTGGGGAATGCCTTGGAGAGCTTTGCGTCATGCCAAAGGACTATATCTCTCTGGCAGAAGACACTGGAGAAATCTAGGAGTCAGTGTGGTACAGTAGTTGTGGAAATGGACTGGGGTAGGCAGACAGGAAGCTCTAATTGTCCCCAATTCTAAGTATATTAGCTATCACCTTCTGTGTATACAAGCTGCCAACATTTATAAAATAAAATTTTGAGAAGCTGCTTCAGAAAGCAAAAAATCTCTTATGACACCCCCAGTTACAGAATTAAAGGTACAAGGTTAGGTACCCTGCCAGAGTCCCCTCACCCCCAAGGTCAAGTGTGTAGACCCTTGGGGTGTCCCTGGCATCATTCTGCCTGATGAGCCCATGCCTGACTCCCCTGTATCCAAGGGAGGGGGACGGAACAGACATTTCCATCTTTGCTACTGCAGTGTTTTCTCCCAGCTGGTTGTAGGAGGCAGATTCTCTTCATCTTTCTAGTGAGGAAAAGTTCTGGCCAATCACAAGAAGCCAACTTGAGACTGCAAATGTGAGGATGAGATGGCAAAATCTGTTTTTGGAGCTGTAAGAGACACCCTCTCCGTGCACAGACCTGCCCCAGAAAGCTTGTTGTCAGGCGGGTGCTGGCAGCTGTTCACGGCCCAGGGGTGGGTGGGGGTGTGAGAGGCTGCTGGCGGCCTGCGTCTCTGCACCCAAAATTCTACATCTTCCTTTACCAGCCCAGGTTCTGAACAGACACAATGTGGGGTTTCTCCTGGAACTTTCATTGTGGAGGAACCAGGAGAGGACAATGCTCAGGGAAAGGCAGGAGCTGCAGTAGGCAAGGTGAGGGATTTGAAATGCAATCCCCAAAACTTTGACTCCTGTCCTGTCTTGTTTGACTTGGGCAGGCGACAGAGTCTCCTTGAGCCTCAGTTTCCTCATTTGTAAAATGGGTACTAGATGCTGTCTGAAAATCCTTCAGGATCTGCAAATCCTGAGTTTATGATAAGGAAGGGTGGGGCCGCCAGCCTGCTCTGCTTTTGCGGGTAACTAGTCATTTGAGGTCAATGCACTGTTTATGACCCCCTTGTTTTGTTCTGTTTTGTTCTTTAAATTTAAAATGTCTTTATTAACAACAATTAGGCTCTTCATTCCTTTGTCCTCTTCCTCATTGGTTTCTTGGACACAGTTCACCTAGACACTGCCTCAGTCTAGCAAGTTCTGTCTTTCCTTCTTGGTTGGCTCAAGCTACTAATGTTTTGAGAACAAATATGAGCCCCTCTCATTCTTAAGGACAAGAGATACCTACCCACTTTCCACCTTGTCCTTTTCTGCCGTCTCCCCCCTCCCCCCATCATTGTTATCCTAGGAGTATAAACGCTGGGTAGGAGGCCCAAAGTGTGTGAGGGGCAGCCAAGCCAAGCCCCAATCTCCTTCCCACTGCGTTAATTCCGGTACATTACACAGAGACAAATTCTGCGCTTTGCAGATATAGAGGCTGAGTCCGCTTCCGTTTGTGTTCTTCCCTCCTGCCCTATCTCTCTCCTCCCCCTCCCTCCCCCTTTCTTCCACTGCTGTTTACTGATCCCCTAAGTCGTGATGACGTGCCAGGCAATGTGCCAAGTGCCAGGGCCCCGAATTCATCAGGGGGTGGATTAAAAAGCTCTGCTCTGAAGGAGTCTCCTGGGGGCAGATGTGGAAATAAACAAACAGTGACAGTACAGTGACAATACAGCGCTCCGAGGGCTCCCGCGGAAATGAGCACAGGCTGTTTGGAAAGCCCCCAGGAGGACCCTGACCCAGGGGGATGCCTTGTGGGTGCCCCGCCCCCCCCCCGTAGCAGATTTCAGAGGGGCGGTGCGGGGGAGGTACAGCTGTAGACAGCCCTGCGCCCTGCCAGCGCCGCCTGTGCCGCAATGAGGCGGGATCCCGCCTCCCAGACCGCGTCCCCGGACGAATCACCTCCGCCTCCAACCCTCTGCGGCTCTGCGGACCGAGCCCTCCCGCCAATGCCCTCTCCTGCATCACCACCCCCTCCTCCCACCCCGGGCTCCTGCCCTCGTGTGTTGTGGCCCTTGACCGAAAGTTCGCCTTCTGCTTGTCCCGGGTCTGGCTCCCAGACTTTCTATCCGCAGCACTGATCCGGTGCCGCTGGAGCGAGACCACGGGGATGCGGTACCTGCCCCCCACACCCGCCTCCCCACGATGCGATGGCCCAGACGCAGTGTTCCTGTGCATCAGGAAAGTTGCGCAGGAAAAAGGAAGACATAGAAATGGTGAGACATGACTCAGGATTCTTGAAGCAGCTAAGACACTGTATAGAGACTTCACTCCAGAAGGAGAGGTGGGAGGCAAGAAGCCTTGGGAGTTTCTAAGTCCAAACACAGGGGCCTTACCCTAGCACTTAGCTTGAAATTCTGCAGGAAAGTAGAAATTAAGTTATAATGTATAGCTCTAAAAATATCAAACTGGTGTATGCGGATGAAAATTCACACCAAGCAAGTGATCCAAAAAAAAAAAAAAAAAAAAAGGAAATGAGATCTCAAAGCCTTGAGCATCCAAAGACTAATCACTCTACTGGGCAAAGGCCAAGTGCCTTAACCCCACTGACCTTTCCAAATGACCTTTTGGAAAGAAATGCTGGTGGCTGGATGGACACGAAAAGCAGCAAATAGGGCCATCTGTCTGAAACTGCCAAAGGATTCATCTTGATAAAGCCACCCTGAGCTCTGGGGGCTGCACATGGGGTCACCAGGTTCTGCAGAAGCCCGTGCTATGGGTGGAGTCTGTCCTAGTTGGGTGAAGAAATGGTGCAGCCCTCCGCCTATTGAATGAAAGAGCTGCCTCAGGCCTCCCTGCAGTTTTTCTGAGATGGCAGTGATTTGTTCAGCAAAGAATGTGACTTGAGATCTCAGGTGATAGAAGGGCACTGGGCAGACCTCTTTTCTTTCTCTTGTCCATACCAGTTTGCTTCCAGATGGGGAAAAGGCTGTCCTTCCATCATATAGAAGCCAAAGTCAGGCTCCTGGAACCTCAGTCATATCCCTCCAATGAATTCCCATCCCAAGTCATGAGGAAACCTGAAGTGACATCCACAATAGGTCCTGCTATTTCTCTCCTTCTCCTCTTCTGTTCTCTCCTCTTCCTCTGCTGCAGACAATCGCCATCTCTCTGAACACATCAGGCACACCCTACAGCAGGACCTTCCCACATGCGGTACCCTGAACCTGGAATGCTCCTTCTCAAGATATTTATTTCATTGTACTTCTCCCCAAATAACATTCTATCCAAAATAGCATCTTGTCCATAGCACCTCTACTCACTAGCTTTGTAAACCTCCTTACTGCTTTCATGTCCTCGTTACATGTTGATCTATCTGTTTACCATGTATCTTCCCTAGAACTTGAGTTCCCTGAGGGCAAGAACTTTGTCCTTGTGGGCTCTTCTCTTCTCAATGCCTGGCATAGTATAGGTGCTCAATAAATATTTCTGGAAAGAATGAGGTTGGGTTAGGCCAAGGAATTTTCTCAATTTCACCTAGTCAGTTAGTGGAACAGTCAAGAGCTGAACCCCCATTACCTTCTCCTGACATAGAACTTTTCTAGTATCTCATGGTCAAGCTAGTTATTTGGAAATGATCTCAGAATGAAATCAGACTGAACAATGGCCACTGAGAAAGCCAGGCACCTTCTCATCATGTAGTTTTTAGGGTATTAACATTTCTGGAATGTGACTATTTGTGAAAGTAGTAAGTTCAATAGATGTTGAGTATGTAGTGCATGATGTAGTGCCAGCCTTTGGTCTTTCCTGACACTTTGTCTTTAATCACCTTTGAAGCCTTGGCTGGAAGCTGAGGTGTATAGAGTTTAGGGCCTTTGTACTGAAGCTCATCCTATCCATTAAGGCTGGAGATATTTTGGAAGAGTAAGTCCTGCCAACTGAACCCAGAATTATAAGATCTGTATTGAGGTGTTGGAATATGGCTGTCAGTCATTTGGGCAAAAATGGTCCTTCTAAGTGGTTTGGTCTTCATGTGGCCATTTTTTTGTGGCCATAACAACTAGTCCCTTTTCTTGGCAGTTATTTATTTTTTCTTCTAAGTTTGAATGTTGTAAAGAATGTCCAAAATTTCAGTAGAGCTAGTACTTTTTAAAATAGCATGATGCCAAGAAATAATTTCCAGAGTTGGAGGCAGAAAAACTGGGTTTGTGTATTTATTGCTCTACATACTGACCCTGTGACCTGCTTTGTATTCCATGAACAGGTAGGGTGCTGCTCTCTACCTGAAGCACTGTGATGAGGGTCAAATGAGGCAGTGTGGAATAAAGTACTTTTAGGTGGTACAGCACTGCATACTTGAGTACTAAGCATGATGCCCTTAGAAAAAATATTATAAGGGCCCTGGTTGGGTAGCTCAGTTGGTTAGAAAAAATATTATAAGGAAAATTGAGAATGGAAGTCCATGTTTTAGAGGTTACAGCCAGGGTGGGTGGTATGTCCAAAATACAGTGCTCTGGGCACATTAAGAAAAGGCATAAGATCTAAAATGGGAAATTTATAGGTATCAACAGTCAAGTCTGAACTGACCCAGGGTCTCCAGGGGAATGTGATCAGTGAACAAGCTGTGATTGTTGAATCATAGGGCTGGAACCAGTGCGAGTTGGAGTGATCAGACAAATGGATGACATTTGATCAAATTGAGATGCAGCAGAGTGGAAGGATGGAAGGAAGAGTAGGGCTGGGGCTGGTTCCTGTCTTCCTCCCTTCTTTCATTTAGTAAATACAGATGGCTCTCCATAACCATGGGTTCTGCATCCTTGGGTTCAACCAACCTCAGGTCAAAAGTATTCCAAAAAAATGTTACATTTTTGTGGATGTGCGCTATGTAGTTAAGGCTAAGATGATTGTATCTGTGCTGAATATATACAGACATTTTCTTTCTGTCATTATTTCCTAAATGATACAATATAATAACTATTTACAGAGCATTTTCATTGGTATAATACATTAGGTATCATAAGTTACCTAGAGATGATTAAGAGTATACAGGGAGATTTGCATAGGTTATATATAAATAGTACCCCATTTTATATAAGGGACTTGAGCATTCTTGGATTATGTTATCCAGGAGGGTCCTGAAACCAATTCCTAGTGGATACTGAGGAACAACTGCATTATTGAATGCTGACCACGTGCTAGGCATAGTCTTTTCATCACCTCCAGGAAACTGTCCCCAGATAACTGATGAATAGCCAAGTCCTTCTTATAAGTGGGCTGTCATTGGAACACCCTTCTTTTCCCCAACCAACACTTAACTTGGAGCAACTCAGTAAAGAACTAGGGGATTTGAACTCCTAAACACCTAGAAAAGCATATAATTTTCTATAGATGGAAACCTGTTGCAGGTTTCTATGGAGGAAGAAGAATTGGGTTTTCTTGGACTTTGGAGATTAGGATACATCTAACAGCCCTGGCTGGTGTGGCTCAGTGGATTGAGCGCGGGCCTGCGAACCAAAAGATCGCAGTTCGATTCCCAGTCAGGGCACATGCCTGGGTTTCAGGCCAGTTCCCAGCAGGGGGCCCATGAGAGGCAACCATACATTGATATTTCTCTCCCTCTCTCCTTCCCTTCCCCTCTAAAGATAAATAAAATCTTTAAAAAAAAAAAAAAGGATACATCTAACAAATCTGAGATGGCAGAATCGGGCCAAATAAAATATCAGCATATTTTTATGTCTGGATATTTTTATTATTTTTTAATTTTAATTTTTAATTACAGTACTTTCATAAAATATATATAGTTACTCTTTTATTATCCATTACCTTTTCTATGTTTCCTACTAGTTGTCTGCCTCTGTGTTTGTTTTAATTGATAAGCCATTAGGGGATGGACAATATGTTTTCCTAGCACACCAAACACCAAGTCACTATGTAAAGAAGCACATAGAAAATATTGTCTAATGACAATGTGTTTTTTCTAACACACTAACTATAAAATAGCTTTCAGATGCCTGAAGTTTTCAATCATTCATTGAATATTTATATGGCACTTAGGGTATTCTCCCTTGGGGATGTAACTTCCTCTACTTTATTTTTACCATCTGGGTCCCTAATAATAGTTCTTCATAACTCTATGATGGTATGAGTCCTGGTATTGAAACTCCTGATAAGAGTAAGAAACAGGTAAGATAACAAAAGGCAGACTCTGTTTGTATCGAATGGGAAGGTGAAAGATAGAATATCAGTCAGATATTGCTATATAACAAATCAGCTCAAAACTCAGTAGTTTCAAATTTTTTTTCTTATTTATGTATCATTGGTTGGATGATCTAAGTTGGGTTCAGATGGGCTTGGCTTAAAGCTGCCGATTGGGTCTCTATATCTGTACATGTCTTTTTACTGAGTTCAGCAAGCCAGATTGGGTGGATAGTCAGAGCACAAAAGTGGAAACCCAACTAAGCAAGTTCATGTCAAGTCTTTGTTGCACCATGTTTACTAATATTTCATAAAGCAAGTCACATTGCCACACTTATCAATGAAGAAGGGGAGTATATTGTACCCCTAGTGGAAGGAATTGAAAAGGACATGGTTACAGAGAGGTGAAGCACTAGTATCAGTAATGAAAATGAACTTATTTTCTGTATTTAGAATGTTTCTGTAATATGGGAACATCACATTATTTCACCTTCCCCATGTTCTAAATCATTAGAATCAGTTAATTCATGGATTAGGCTGCTCTAGCTGCATTTGGAATTATTTCCCAGTGAAAGCTTTTTTGGTTGTTGATTAATTGGCAAATGCTAAATCAGAAGCATTGCTAGACATCAAATATTTGAATCCTAGTGGCACCAATTATTATCTGTGTATTTGTGTCATTTGACCTCTCTAAGCCTCCATTTCCTCATCTATAACATGAGAGTAATAAGTCATGCTCTATTTATCTTGTAGGGTTGTTATAAAGATGAAATTAAATGAGATCATGTGTTTGAAAGCATTCTGTAAATGGAAATAACTGAACATGCATGGGTAGCATTATTATTGTGCAAAGAACACAAAGCCTTCTGACAGGTACTGTTGTACTGATGATTTTAGAAGTCCAGCTTCTTATCTAATTCCACTGACTTGGTGACTGCAATATTGCTACTGTGCCTCTTTGGGCATTATTGCGCCCCTTAAGCCTTGTTCCTGAGGTAGCCAAAATGAATTATACACAGTGTGAGGTGAGGGTGAGATAGTCACAGTGGAATTACCAAGAAAGAGCAATGGGAAGAGGTGGTAAAGCCAAGAAGAAATTCAGCCCACTTCTTGTTCTGATGAACATCAGTACTGCCATCAGGGGTCTTTCTAGGGTCTCAGAGCATGGAATTTTGAAGTCAACATTTTTTGTTGGGGTTTTAAAATTCCCTCTTGGTTATTTTCCAGTTCCTATGGAGGTTGGCACGTGCTATGGAATCCAAGGCCAACGAATACAGAATAATGTACAGCTTTGAACGGTGCCGGTGGATTCCTTTGCTTGGCTTTCATTTCAGTGATAAAATTCTTGATTTTCATGAATGCACTTAAAAAATACATACTTATTTAACAACCTAAGCAGTCTACAAGATACATATTCATATCTGGAATACCATCTGTTCTGTTTATTGGAGTGAGTTGGTTTCTAGGTGTACCACATCCAACCTCATCCAGGAGGTAGCCTGGGGAGTCCAGATGGCTTCTGGCATTTCCTTGGCCACACCAGTACCTGGACTCAGGCCCAGGAAGTGGTTTGAGATTAAGGATGAGCATCACACCAAATGGGCTAATATTGGATCTTAAGTATGATCTGACTTTTCAGGCTGTATCTGAAGGGAGAAGGAAAAGCCATGGGGTATGTCTTGTGATTTCCCAGGGGCAAAACTCATTACTGAGGGGGTTTCTCCCCCATGTAACTATTTAAGCAAGGCCTAAATGCAGTGCGATAATCTCAGATTTTCTAAGAAGAAACATCCCACATCACATCCAAGATAGTTATAGGATGAAAATATGAGCTTAAGATAAAGCAAACAAGCAAGTGAAACAAAAACTCAAAAGTTAAGCCAAAATTAATGAGGGGTGGTGGTGGCAGTAGATAGAATCAATATCCCTTAGTTCCAACCTGAACTTTGTCTCTAACTAGCTATGAAGTCGTAAGCAAATCATTTCACTGATCTGTGCCTCAGTTTCCTTACCTGTGACAGAAGTGTATCAGACCAGATTCCCTTAAAGGCCCATCCAGTTTTGTCATCTAAAACTTTTATGACTTCCCTATCCTTACTGGTAAAATGAAGAAGTTAAACCACTTTACTTAGAAGGCACTAACTCTTTCATCCCATGATTATATTTTCTGATAAGAGAAAAATGGAATTGCACTGGGCTCCATGCAAGCCCTGTTGGCCATATGTGTTCTTTGGCAAGAATTTAGGAGATGGAAAGGAACACAGAAGAGATGTGGGCTTTTTCCCATTGGCATTAAAGTGAATGTTTAGTTTAAAATGCCCAAAATAAAAACAAAACAAAGGAGTCTGCATGTGAACATTTTTCACATAAATAGACAACATCCCATTATTGAGACTAGTCAAAGAGTGCATTACTCAAAAGTGCGTTTTCATCAGACAGGTACCATTTGGAGAGCAAATGCATGTTTCTGGCAAAGCCCTATGCCTGGTGATGTTTTTCTTAGCACGGAGGTTTTAGAACTGGGGGACAGGTTATTCAGAGATAACCTCTGAAGGGGGGAGTGTATTCAGAGATTAAACATATCTGTGTTTCTCATCTTTCAAGACCACGAAATTATCAGTAATAACTTCAGTTACTCTGATTCTTCCAATATAAGAATCCAGACATCCCACAGCTACTGGTGGAGCCTGAGGATTAATGAGCATCCTCTGCACCTTGGGGTGTTCATGCTTTTACTTCCCTTTCTTTCCTAAAAGCTTCCATCTAGTACATCACCCTCTGTTTGGATGGCACTGGTAGAAAATAATGCCTTTGCTTATGGGGTTTTGAATTTATAGCTTCTTTTCTAGGCTGAGTCTATGTCAAAATGGTCTGCGTATATATCAGTCTCTTTGGGGGTGGAAAGATGAAAATTATGTAAGCTAAACTACTTGTGGAGTACCTTTTTAAAGTTACAAGTAGATGTTACTTGTCCTAAATTCCTGTGGACCAATGTAGCCTTAGCTTGCTCCTCTCAAAGGGCATCTCAGTATGCAAGGACACAAGTGAAAGTAATTTAGTTAGAAGGTGATGTCAACAAACCCACAGAGAAGTGGGGAAGTGAGACAGGCAGAGGCAGGCATGGGTTTTGCCAGAAACATCATCAGACAAATTAAGCTCAATACCACTGGGGAACTTTAAGAACCCAGATAGAGACCATATCCCAGAGTTATCCCAAGGGATCAAGGAAGCTGAGGTATTTGTCCGTGAACCCCTGCCAGACATCGGTTGAGGGCTGCCTCAAAGGGATGTTAACTATCCTTTGTACTAATGTTGTACTAAGGTAGAAGCACTAGAGTAAGCCCTCAGAATTGGGAATTCAGGTAGGGGAACATTATAATGGTAATATCTGAAGGGATATGGGCAGTGCCCCACCTACACTTGCTACAAATAGACATGTTAAGGAGACTACCTATAACATAGATATACATAGCTGAAAGTGTTAGAATTCACCACTCAAAATTAAATAATAAAGGAACAATAATCATTCAAAACTGAAATATCTAAAGAGTGGGGTGGCTTTAGATAAAGCTTGGTCCAGGTTCTTCAATGCCTTGACCACTGGTTTCTTTTCTGTATTTCTTTGCCCCACTTTTTATGTATTGACTCCCTCAGTAGTTTCTATCTTCATGGTTGCAAAATAGCTAACAGTGAGTAGCTCCTTGTGACCATATTTTCTAGGTTCAATGTTCAGCCAAGAAAAGAAAGTCTATTTTCCAAATAGGTTAAACAAGTTCTGGAATTAAGTATTTGGGACTATGATTGATTACCACCTTTAAACCAATCACTCTATCCAGGGGCTTTAAGTCTATCCAGACTCACTTCTGAGTTTTTGGAGGGTGGGAGAATGGTGACTCTAACTCAAAACACATGGCTGAGAAATTTAGTCTGTTGGGTCAGGGATAGGAAGTAGTTAATAGTATGGCCCTTAAATCTAATAGTAGAGGTGTTTGATAATCTTAAGCAAAGGAGCTAAATCAATAATATTGTATTTCAGCTCCCGGATGTCAGAATCCAGCCAAATGTCCAGAGAAGTGAGAAAAGGATTCACTGTGTGGTAAGGGAGAGGGGGGAGCTAGGAAGAAAAAGTAATGGCAAAAAGCTTAGGTACCAACAGCAACACTAGGGAGCTGAATTCAGACTGTATCTTTGACAACACTAATGCTGGGTAATATTTATTTAGCTGAGTCTAATAAGCAGAGTAAAGAGTCTCATCTCTCAAATTGGCACAGCAAGGGGCCACAGCAGCCAGGGTGCTGATAATTAACAGTGAAATGCCTGGCATGGTCTCTCACTGGAACATCCCAAGGGATGTCTGGGACTGCTGGGCAAATTCGTTTTCCTCTTGTCAGCTGGGCTATGGATGGAGATTGCTGCAGAAAATGACTGGAGCAGCAAGCCAAAGGCTGAACAAAATGGCTGCTCTGAGCAGACAGGCTTGGCTGAGGAGGGCAAACCACCTCTTACTTGTGATATATCACATACACATTTTGCATTTTCAATATCCGTAAATGTAGATCAATACAGGCAAAGGGGTCTTATATTGTTTTCAGTTCACAAGTGCAGCATTTGAAACAGTAGTTGCAGAATCAAAGAACGTTAAAATGCAACAAACCCTGGAGATGATGTGGTTCAACCATATGAAATTCAGTACAGATGTGTGGCTTGCCTAAACTCACAGTGAGTTCATTGTAGAGTTGATGCAAGAACTCAACACTCCCGTGCACCAGTTCAATGTTTGAGATCTAATCTGGACATAGATCTTGTTTGACTTTTATGGCTGAGCCACTTGGTGGGATTCATACAGCAAATCAGTAGAAGATGAAAAACTCTAATCTTATTCAGCACTGTCTATGAATAATTCTGGAAGCCCTCTCTCATTAGCTAATAATAGTGATGATGGGGATGATAGATAATAATTATTTAGCTTTAAAAATATACCGGACACTGTGCTAAGTAATTTGCATGTATTATTATTTTAAATTTTAATCCTCATAAACTCTTTGATGTGAGTACTATTCTGATTGTATGATGGAAGAAATTGAGGTTTATAGGTTTTATGAACTTACCTAAGAACACACAATTAGTAGATGGTGGAACCTGTATCTGATCTCACATGGTCTCATTCAGGAGCCAAGACTATGCCTGTAACCACTACTAACTTTAACTTTTCCTTCTCAACCCTGCCCGTGTCTAGATGACTTCCACTTAATTTTGCTTCTCCACAAAGAAATTCTACATCCTGAGTGACTCAGTGTCCTTTCTTTCATCTCTAACCAAAAAAGTATTAAGTGTATTGTACTTTGTAGAATTGCTGTTAACAATTTTGGAGATTTAGTAATTTTTTTAGAGGATTGCAAAACATTGCATTTACATATTTAAAGACAGTTTTCCAAAATGTCAGTTCAAAATACAGATTTATCAGGATTTGAAAATGAAATAATTTTCTCTTATTGCTGACTATGAGCTGTCAAGAATGTGCAAGTTGTATTCCAGAATTAGAACATTGTGGGGGCATCTGACCCCACCCAAGGGATCCCTGCCAATCTTATTTCCCCACCTCTGATCTGCATGACTTCTAATTCTCCTTCCTCCAGTTTCTCCAGATGGCAGACATCTTTCAGCCTCCTGGCTCCTGCAACTTCTTCTTACTGAACTGAAGCCAATTCCTGAAATCGAACTTCCTCCTCTTCAAAGGGGTATGCGTAGCTTCTACAAGGATGAGGCCATCTGACTCTGCTGCCTGTTGTCTTCTCTTGTTAATGTCCTTATTTGACCTCATTTTTTCCCAGTTGGTCCCCACAGAGAGCTGATCATTGGCTTGACTTGCATTACCTTTCCCTGTTGGTCACCTTCTCATCTTAATTCTTCTTTCCTCAACTTAATCATTAATATCCCACTCTTCTCTACTCTTGGGCATTATTATAACTTAGGACAGGTGAACTAACTCTGATATTTTAAACTTCAAGCAGTTTTGCCAATTATATCACCATAGAGTGGGCTCAGAGATGACCAAAAAGTTGATTGTTCATCTACGGGAGTATTGGGTGAAATTGCTTAGCATGGAGGAGGAACCCATCACAAAAGAATGGATGACTGAGGCAGAGACAAGGATCACATAGAACATAGCTGAGTCTAGTTTGTCCTTTTCTGTTTCTATCTTTTTCTAGCCTATCTTAGCTTGGTAAGAGCTACATTTGCCTCTCTGTTCTATCTTTGAACAATCACTGTCATATGATATAATCTAAGCTTTTTTTACATTATTAGTAAACAATTGCCATGCTCCTGTCTTCTAGAAATTTTCAACCTACCTGAATTTTTATGAGACGCATAATTGAGCACTTTCCAAATGTATGAAGAATCAATTAATAAAGGCTTTTACTGTTTATTGAGATCACTTTAAAAACAAATATTTCTTCTACTGAATCTTCTCTTTTATATCTTGCATGTGAGTACTTCTTACTTTCCCTCTACATCAGTGTTTATATTTTAATTTATTATCACACTTTTTATTTCTTTTATATTGAGTCTTGATGAAATCTATGAGTTATCTTTCCTCAGTAAAATGTCCAAATACCATACACGCACACACTAGCCAAATCTCAAAGTGTTCATTGATGTTCACACCCACAGAAATCCATTCCTCACACTGCTGTCAGACTAATGACATCATTTTACTTTCCTAGTCCCTGTTACTTTTAGAATACAAAATAAAGTTCAAAGTCTTTCATGACTACTGCTCAAACTGCTTTTTTTTCCATTCATCTCCTATTCTAACAATGTTTTCGGTATTCTTATCTCTTTGTGCCTTTGCTCAGGCTCTTCTTTTGACCTGGAATAATTTTACCACATTCTCTACCTTGAAGAATCATACACCCTTCCCAATTTCACTAATGACACTTTCTGTGAATCCTTCTATCACCCTGTCTGACATAAATGACACAAACACAATAGGATTCATCTCTTCTTTCCTTTCCTTACAACTCCTTGAAGTTTTTCTCTTTGATATTATTTAGGAGCATGTAAATCTTAAGATTAAATAAAACATTAAAATAATTTTGTAAAGATTTCTGTTTGCCTCATATTATTCATTTATTTATAAATAATAATAGTACCTAATTTTCTTTTGATAACAATAACACTCAATTAATATAAGTGATGATTTATGCTTGATGTCATAATGAATTTATAGTAACTTTCAAGTTAGGGACAATAACTTATAGAGTATTAAGTTAAATGAATTCACTAATATGCTAACAAATCAAAAGTAAGAATAAAAACTGTTACTATGCACAATAAATTCATAAATATTTGTGAAGTTGTAGGAGTTGGAATAAAATCTGTATATGTTTTATTTTCAGAAAAGAGTAATAAATAATAGTGGAAATTTAAATGTAATGTGCTAATGTTAGGTACTAGGCACTGATCCAGCCATTGGGGCATAGTAGTAAATGATGCAGATAGAGCCCCTGCTCTCGTGGAATTTTTTTTTTAGCGTTTAAAGTGAAAAAGAGTTTACTAGTGAAGCCAAGAGACAGGGAGAGGGCTACTCTACAGGCATTCAAAAAGGGGGAAGAATATTCAAGATTTTTCCAGGAAAGGAGTGTAGACTTTTCACTAGAGCATCGTTGGCCATGTTGTGTCCTTATATGGGCTTTTTGTTTTTGATCATGGCAGCTTGGGATGTGTCATTTAGTATGCTAATATATTATAATGAGTGTATACTGAGGCTAAGGGTTACAGCAAGGTGAAATTAGTTGCATGTTGAATCAAGCTGGTCTGCTGGTTCTAAGCCATAAATCCATTGGGGGTTGGTCTTACACTCTGGCACTTTCTCTATATTGGGAGTACGAAGCCTAGAACTAAGTTTTAGAAAATAGATATTTACAAATATTGAGTATTTGGAAGAACATTACTTTGAGAAATGAGGTTGTGAATGACTGGGGGATAGGGAAAGAAGAACATTATTAATTTTTTTATTGGGAGAGCATAAAAGCCTATCTGACATTTGAGTTGAAACCTGAAAGGTAACAAGGTGCTGGCCAGGTAAAGATGAGGGGAAGAGAAAGTCAAGTAGAGGGTACAGCAAGTGCAAAGGCCCTGAGGTGGGAGCTCACTAAAGCAAAGATAGGCCAGTGGGGGCTGGGAGAGATATGTTCCTAGATGAGGTCAGAGAGGAGTAAGGAGTTCAGAATTTATTTTCAATGACATAGATATTTCTAGCTCTGAAAACTCCTTGAGAGCAAACATACATGCCTATTGTGGCCCAGCACAGTGCTTGGCAAAATAATAAATGCTGTATTACAACCAAGTTATTTTGAGCATGTTAAGATACTTCTTATTGTAAACTAGAAGAAAGGTGTTTCCTAGTCTATGTAATGGATGTCCATTGTCACATTTGGCTAAGAGGAAATGTAACCATTAAGTAACAACCCTTGAATTTCAATTTCCTCCAAGGACCATTGTGAGAGTTTTATGGGCTCATAACAGTCCTTCTTGTCCTGCAAGTTTCCATTCATTTCACTTTCTTCAGTTCCATCTTATCGCTGAAATGGTTTGAAGCCTCAGGAGTTTTACAAGCTTCAATCTGCTCTTGGCTTTTTGCCTCCTGACATTCAATTTTCACACCTACTTTTATGAATTCAAGAATGGTACAGACTGGCTTCCTCTGATAGCATTTTTTTCTTTCAACACATTTTCAATCATTACTTATTTAGAAGGCTGTATAAAACATATATGTTCAGCTTAAAGAATAATTACAAAGCAAACACTTGTGTAACCTCTACTGAGGTTAAGAAATAGAATGGTACATTTTAGAAAGTGGAATTTGAGAACTGCAAGCAAACTTTAGATCTAAAATCACCTGGTTTGCACCAATTTTATAGATGAAAAGGCTAGAATTGGCCTTTTTGGCAAGAAAGAATTGCTTAGAATTGGCAAGCAGTTTTATACAGGCCATACAACAGTTACTGACAGACAATCATGAAATCTAAACCAGCAGGCCTCATAGAGATTAGGGTCTCAGTTTCTCAGATCAGGTTGTCTGGGCTCAAGGTAAACATTTTCAATTGGAGCTGAGCTAGGAGGAGCTAATTTTCTGAAGAAGGGACAATTGTTTCCAGAAGCTCTCATGAAAGTAACACTGATGGTCTACTCTCAAGGTGCTTGCTAAATTCATATGTGGTTGGATATTTAGCATGGAGTTTTCTTTATTTCTCTTTTTTCTTTTATCACCTTGGCTCATGTTCAGAGTTAGTATTTTCTAAGT
This sequence comes from Trachops cirrhosus, assembly GCA_028533065.1. NCBI lineage: Eukaryota > Metazoa > Chordata > Mammalia > Chiroptera > Phyllostomidae > Trachops > Trachops cirrhosus. The sequence goes on from CM052547.1 coordinate 65,512,888, forward strand.
ATCATAAGATTTTTGATGAGTAGTTAAATTAGAAGTGATTTGGAGCTTTATTTCAGTGACTTTTATTCCAAAGACAGTTTTATTTGGGGGGTTGTTGTAATCATATTTGATCATTTCCTTAGTAGGGTTGAGATCCGGACCTGGGTGATCCTTTGTCATTAGCATTGTTTCTTTCTCTCTCTCATACACACTCACTCACTCATTCATGTCAATGACCTGGTACCTTGGAAATACCAAAAGATGAGGACAAAAGTCACATAAACATCTGTATTCTTCCATGTAACATTTTGCTTACTGTAAGAAACTGTCTTGACTCTCATAGCCAAGACAGGATGGGCAACAATTTTGGATTCCTAAGAATTAACTCAAAGATAGAGAACTCAAATGTCTTATATTCCAGGTAGAAAATGTAAGTTTAGTGTACAGAGTTATTGGGGCCCATGATTGATGATTATTTGCCCAGTTGTAATACTGCGATATCATACAAAATACATATTTTGGGGGGACGACCAGCCAAGATGGAGGCATAGGTAGACACACTGTGCCTCCTCACACAACCAAGATAGGGACAACAACAATTTAGAAATAGAATAACAACCAGAACTGACAGAAAATTGAACTGTATGGAAGTCGGACAACCAAGGAGTTAAAATAGACACGTTCATCCAGATTGGGAGGAGGGGCAGAGTCGGGCAGGCAGCCAGGCGGAGAGGGGTCGAGTGGCACAAAGAGCATTGGGATCTGGTGCATATGACCGCAGTGGGCAGACCCTGGGTGCACAAGTAGCAGCTGGCAAACCATGGCCAAGAGGTGACAACCAGCAGACCCAGAGAGGCAGCTATTGTGAAGCAAGGCACAGCGCCCAACCCAGGATCCTAGCCCAGGGAAATAGAGCCTTGGGGAACTGAATGAAAACACCTGTGGGGATTGAAGTGCAGTGAGAGACTCCCAGCCTCACAGGAGGGGTTGTTGGAAAGACCCAGAGGGTGCACAAGCCCACCCACATGGGAATCAGCACCAGAAAGTTCCAGTTTGCTTGGGGGAAGCAGAGGAAGGGACTGAAATTGGCAGAGAGCGGAGCAAGCACCATTGTTCCCTCTTGGACGCTGTCCCCACATACAGCATCACAACCCAGAGATTGGGTTGCCTTGCCCTGGTGAACACCTAAGACTCCACCCCTCATACATAACAGGTGTGACCAGAACAAAAAAAAAAAGAGAGAGATGGCTCAAACAGAAGAAGAAATGAAAGCCCAGACCCCATCCTTTTAAGTGACCGAGAGACAGCGAACCTATCAGATGCACAGTTCAAAACACTGGTGATCAGGATGTTCACAGAATTGGTTGAATTTGGTCATAAATTAGATGAAAAAATGAAGGCTACAATAAGTGAAATGAAGAAAAATACACAGGGAACCAATAGTGATGGAAAGAAAGCTGGGTCTCACATCAATGGAGTGGACCAGAAGGAAGAGAGAAACAACCACACAGAAAAGAATGAAGAAATAAGAATTAAAAAAAAATGAGGAGAAGCTTAGGAACCTCTGGGACATCTTTAAACAATCCAACATCCGAATTATAGGGGTACCAGAACGAGAAGAGGAAGAGCAACAAGTGGAAAAGTTATTTGAACAAATAATAAAGGAGAACTTCCCCAATCTGGCAAAGGAAATAGACTTCCAGGAAGTCCAGGAAGCTCAGAGAGTCCCAAAGAATTTGGACCCAAGGAGGAACACACTAAGGCACATCATAACTACATTAGCCAAGGTAAAAATGGAGGAGAGAATCCTAGAAGCAGCAAGAGATAAGGAGACAGTCACCTACAAAGGAGGTGACTTCTCAGATAAGGTCAAGTTCAAGGAGTTCATCATCACCAAGCCCTTATTGTATGAAATGTTAAAGGGACTGACTTATCTAAGAAAAAGAAGATAAGTTCCGGCCAAGATGGAGGCATAGGTAGACGCACTGTGCCTCCTCGCACAACCAAGATAGGGACAACAAAGATATAGAAACAAAATAACAACCAGAACTGACAGAAAATTGAAGTTTATGGAAGTCGGACAACCAAGGATTTAAAAATAGACACTTTCATCCAGACCGGTAGGAGGGGCAGAGTCCGGCCGGGTGAGGGA
>CM052547.1:65515518-65575342 GCA_028533065.1 Trachops cirrhosus
TCTCATTTTCATGTAAGCTGCAATGTCCTCTTTAGTATGGTTAGGTTTTTCTGTCTTTTGAAACGGGAGGCAGCGTGTGCTCCCTCCTACCACGTCGCCATCTTCTCCTTGCACTTGAACTTACATTCTACTCATGGGAACCACAAAGACCCTGCCTGCTCCTTCTCTTACACAACGTTTCCACATTCGAAATAATTTTCAACTCAGCTCCGTCAGTTCCTTCAAGCACTCCTTACTTGTATGGCTTGCAGATTTCTCACTTCCACTTGATCATTTCAAAAACACAGCACAATATATTCACTCTCTGAATGATAGGTTTAGTGTTGGAGGCTTAAACCCATCCCCACTTGGAAGCTCTTTCCTAAAAGCAGAGTCCCTAGGTAAGAAGGAGCATGTCTACTCTTCTCAGTGTGTGCCTACCCCTTCCTGCTATCTTGCTCAGGCAGAGCCCCAGCCTATACCAATTTGAACTCACATCCATGGTAATGGGTAAGAGAACTAATTGACTGACCAGTGCTTCTAGTTTCCTAGACACTGGGGTGGAAAAGAGAGAAGAGAGGGCAGGAGGTACTGGGGAGTGGTGGATTCAGGACAGATCTTATTGCTGTGTGATTAATTAAGCACCAGATCAATGGGACTAGAATAGAGCTGATGAGTCATACGTCCTAGGTTCCAATGCCTGTGAGTCAGCCAGCTGGGTTCGGCTACCTAGCCTCAGCTCAGCACCTACTCCTGCCAGGTGCCCTGTAAAACAAACCATAATGGCATGGGTTAGAGGACACTTTATATGGTGTTATTTTCTTCTAGAAAATAATTTGAAGGAGAAATCTGTTTAATGGTAGATTACTCAGGCCACGTTGTCTTTAGAACTTACCTACAATTCTATAGAGCAGAGAGAGTCTCTTTGGCATTGTAATGGGGTGCTGAGCTGGCGTCCCCTGCAAAATCCTAAAGCCCCTACAGCTATCACTTGGGGGATGAGGGAAGAGGAGCAGGGCCATTGAGAGCTACTTTGCATATCTGAAGAACTTGGCCAGTGTTTTAGTAATGACAAAAGCTGTCCCTCCAATGGGAGGCTGGGAGATACACAATGTAGCTGGAGGGGCTTCCTGCACCTAGCATAGTGACTTGGAGGTGGCTTCTGCATCATGGGACCATGCTTGCCCAAACTAACAATGGCAGCCAAGAAAGGCAGAAGAAACCAGACTACTGCCAATTGTAACCCAGGGAGGAGTAAGAAATGGGGTTACAGAGGATTTAAACCTAGGCACAGCACCCATGCTGGGGTTTAACCATGCGGTTGGGAAGTGGAGAGGGGGCTTTCTTGACCATGCAGCTTAGAAAGAAGCAGAAAAGCAGAATGTAGTAGCCATGTAGGGCCCTTGACCATGTGGCTGGGGAAGAAGAAGGCTCTTGACCATGTAGAAGCAGTGCAGGGTCTTGGCCATACAGTTTTATAGAATGCAGAAGGACTTCCACTGGCCTGCCATGAGGGAGTGCCACACAGTTTTGGATTAAGAATGGGAGCCTAACCAAGCTATGGCCTTCTATTTTTCCCTGAGATATGGTACCCCTGACTGGCCTGGTTTGGCAAGGGGAGGCAGGACTCTATATGTGTGTGTATGTGGGTTTGTGGGTGTTTTAAAGGGACTTTGGGATTTAACAGCTGTTCTGCTATTATTCTGAACCTGTGTAACTTTTGAATAAAGAGTTCTTTTCCTTTTTACCAAACTCTGGCATGGAGAGCCACAACCCTTACCGGTGGTGGGTGAAAAGAGCCGTACAGTAATAGACCTTCAGGGGGAGGTTTCTGTAACAGCATGACTTGTAAGATGATAGGCATGTTTCATCACTATGGAGCATAGGCTTGAATTTTAAGCCATCCATTCAATGGTGTTCTAAAGTTCTGTATCATTAAATTTTGGGACAAATACACATTTTGGGCAGTAGGTATGAGCAGAATATAACAGTAAACACAGTCATGTTTTAATGTGCTTATTCATTTGTTTTAGCTTTTATATTTAGAATAAAAAATCTTAATTCTTAAATTGAATATGGGAAGGGTGAGTGCAAGAAAAATTGAGTCACCCACTCAGGCTGATCCAATATTAAGCAATAGTCACAGCGCAAACAGCCAGTAATCACAACTTACAGTGATTTATCTGCTTTCCTGAACTAGTTTGATAAAGCAGACACCCCACTGATGTTCATTTGATACCACTCCAGGATTCAATTTGCTGGAAGCTGCTAATTGGCTGAGTAACTGCTGGAAGATAATGAGCCTCTTTGACTCATTGGTTGATCTGCTTGACTGACAGACAGGTTGGACAAGGCCAGAAATTTTGTGTGGGCAGGTCCATTCCAGGACACCGGACACTCTGACCTTGAAGCTGTCTAAACCAGGCAAATTGCCATTTGGGAATCCTGACAGTTAAAAGAATTTGCAGACTCATCCTACCTGACTCAAAGCTTTTCCTGCTGTGCAAAATGTGTCTGCAAATCTTACTGCCTTCTGCAGTTTGCAGACATAATTTTTTTAACTCTGTGGAGGTGGGAAATTACTATTCCTTGAGTCCTCTGTACCCAGCCAAAGCTTAGTCATCCTCAGAGGCAAACTCCTACATGGATATTTTCTTGACCACTGATGTGCATGATAATCACTCTCTCCCCTAAACTCCAACTTCAATTGTCTGGATCAGTGGGTCTCAGATCATCACTGTGCTTGGAACCCCCTGGGCATTCAGTTAAAATGCAGATTCTTATTCAGCAGGTCTGGAGTGGTGCCCAAGACTGCATCTATCACAAGCTTCCAGGGGATCCACCCTTCGGTAACAAGAGTATATTTCTTTGAGAACAGAAATGGGCTGTCTGTGATCTTGCACATTTCTCCAGATATATCTGAAGCTTCTTAAGAGCTTGTATGCTCTCTTCCTTTTTACACCCAGCACCTCACACAGTGCTATGTAAGCAGGCTGTGCTAGTAAATATCTGTAGACTAAAGAAGCTCCTGTATGGTAGAAACAGTCGATTCTTCATTACACAATGACTCACACATGACATATGCTCAATAATTATTAACTGAGTGAATAGAAGGCCTGCCAGTATCTAGGAGGCTGGTGAGAGAATAACAAAGAAGATAAGACTAAGTCAAGAGGCATTTTTAAGTTCTGTTTGCTTGAACCAAAAAGGTAAGGGAAATGTTGATGCAAATTCAGGAAATATGCCTGGAGTTAACTGATTTGCATGCTAGTCATGTGGCAGCTGACATATGCATTGCTAAATTATTTCTGGTATAAAGATTTTTAAAAGCATTTTCACTGTCACAATAGGATTTGAGTGAATTCGCTGATTTGCCTGGTTGTGGGTACTGTGTAGAGGTACACAGCAGGTAGTAGGAAAGAATAGCATTCATTCTGGCAAAGCTCAATGGGAAGGAAGTCCTGCGTTGCCTGAGAAACAGTTAATCCTCAAACAGTGGTTTTTGATGTATTCTTTTCAGTGACCCCTGCTTTCTTCTTTTCTACTTCTGACCACCCACTAACACAAACCCTGACACACAGACAAGTTTGTAACCTTGGCCTGGAAACCTGGCCCTCTTTCTTGCTTAGTTTCATCTGCTGGGAGGTTGGATGAGTGCCTTTGCCACACAACTGGACCCTGACTGAAAAAAACAGGTGGTACCTGTTCATTGACAGGGCCAGTCACCTCCCAGTATTGGGAAAGGAAACCCATTGATGGCAGAAAGGTAAAATTTATGGATGTAAATAGGGCAGCCAGGAGAACCAGGGAGGCTGAAGATCAAGAGAGTAAGGAGATAAATCTCGCACTCTGCTGGGACAACTCAGTACATATAGTGGTTTTACAGCCCACAAGCTTCCTCACCTGCCTAAGTAGCTCTCTCACCAGCTTGTGGTGTCCCCTTTCCCTTTGCCTGTTCCAGAACCCCTGCGAGGAGATCTATCCTTTTGGCTTAGGAAACAAATCAGCTTTGGAAGGTGACTCTTAACTGTACCTTTGACATTTGGCAACTGTTGGGGTGGTGAGAAGAAGGATGTAGGTGTCCTTGGAGTCTTCCTGTGTCAGCATGCAGTCAAGCAGAACCCTGGGTATTTTTCAGCCTCTCTCCAGCTGGATTGGAGGGAAGGCCACAGAGCCTAGGAAAGTTTCACTGATCTGAACCCTGAGCCTTGCTGAGCCAGAGTCATCCTGGCTTTGGGACTGTCACAGGGTTCAAGGTCAAGGGGGAACCTCCAGCTATCTGTAAGTTAGGGGGAGCAAATCTGCACACTGGAGCTACTTCCTGGAGGAGTAACAAGGAATGGTGAAACCTTAGGGTTCTCCGACTCTGTAGGTGGATATGGGCATGCCCTGAGCTGCACCTGTCTCTGATTACTGCACCCAGCTTCCCAGCCAGCTCTGCAGTCTGACTGACTGTTTGCTGCAGAGCTGTGCCTCCTCCGGTACAGGTGGTATTGATGCTCTTCGGGGCCCTGCAAAGGTGCGCTGAGCAGCCTCCAATCTTCCTGCAGAGCTGAGAGTACTGCATTGAGGGTCTGGGCCAGCTCCAGGCTGGCTGCCAACAGCTTCTTGCAGACTGTCGCAGTATAGACCTCTGGCTTGTAGGCAGGAGAGGAGTAAGACAGCAAAGCCAGGGACTTGAAATGTGTCTCTGGCACTGCTTCATTCCTATTTCCATGCCTCTCTGCTGTTTCATGTGGTTTCTCATTCTTTTTACTTTCCTCCACCCCGTCCCCTCCTTACCATACTGCCCCAAGTGTGTCCTCTGATGGGTCCTCAGGCCAACGTCCAAACAAAGTGCCCCAGAACACAGTGCATCCTTTCAGGGTAGAACTTCCTAAGGAGAAACAGGCTGGTAGATCTGCTGATGTGTTAGGCATGTCATTAGGTATCAGCATGAAATAATGGAAAATCAGTAGTTTCCATCTAGAGAACTTTCCCTGGCACAGAACCAGCAGAGTGCTCTTGGCATGTTAAGTTCACCATTCTGTGTTTTGATATCCCCATTTGTAAAGAGAACATTTACCCTTCCCTTCTCTGTTTTTTAAGGTCTTGTGAGTATCAAGTGGTATATGAGAGGGCTTCATACACTTTAATGTACATGGGAATTACCTGGGATCTTGTCAAAATGCAGGTCCTAGTTCCATAGGTCTGGGTGGGGCTTGATATTCTGCATTTCTAGCAGAATAGGATAATGGTTGCTGCTGGTGGGGGCATCACCCTGAGTCATGAGGGACTGGTAAATAGGAGGATCATCTGAATATTGCAAGCACCAGGAAACTGGAACATTTTAATTACTTTATGTATTTGCCCTTCTAAAAAGCACATTTGCATCTTAAATGTCTTTACATTTTTAATTCAAATGAATGTCATCATTTTAGGCATCTCAGACAGCTACTAGAGAGAAAATGTGAAGTTAGGAGGGGCTGATTATCATTTCTGTTGTCAATAAAACTGCCTCCTTCTCTCTTCTCCCTTTTCCTTTTCTTTTTCCTTCTCACAGAATGGACTCTGGATTCAAACGCAGATTCTTACTGAAACCTGTGGTCAACAGGTGGCCAAGGGTATCGGGTCAGATGATGGACAAAAGAGAGTTGATTGGAAGTCACTGTTTTCTCAAGAAAAATAGAATGTGTGTGCATCAAAAGGCATGTGCAAGAATGTTTGTAGCAGCAGTATTCATAAAGTCAAAACCAGAAAGAACACAAATATCTCACAGCAGTAGAATAGACTAAATATATTATGGTGGAAACATTACAAAACAATAAAAAAGAACAAAGTCCTATAAGAATTTCACAGGCAAAATCATGAGCAGAAAAAGCCAGGCATAAAAGCATATGCTGTATAATTCCATTTATACAAAGTTCAAAACCAGGCAAAACTAAGTAACAAGGTTTCTTCTGTATGAAGAGGTGGTGTTGACTGGCATAAGGGAGCTCTCTGGGTGCTAGAAAGCTCTTTCATATTTCTCTAGGTGCTTGTAACACCAATTGACTGAGCTGGATTCTTAAGATTTGTACAATTTACTATATGCTTGTTATAACCCAATAAAGAGATTTTTTAAAGTACAAAGAGAAAGACTAGTTCTAATTTTACATTTCTAGGCCTCACTATCTTTTTCTTTATCTATCCCACATTTTTCATAAAATGGAAGCCCACGTTGGTTGTATCAGTCAACTTCCCTGATTTGCTCCTGCTGGCTTCCCAGGTATTTTGTCAGACCATAGAATGAAAATAGAAGCTGCCTTCTCATCACTTCCCCATGACTGCAGAGAAGGCTTCAGGAGGTGTAGATTCCTGCTCACAGGTCCCCTCTGAGCTCAATGCCTGCCCCTCTCTGTCTCAGGAGCTGTGTCCTCTGGCCATCAGAACCCCAGTTCTTTCCATGGCTCTGAGCTGCTAACCTGTCTCCCCAAATTCAAAATCTGACATGCAGAGCTGTTTGTAGTTTCTAGTTTAATGCTTCTGTCCCACATCTGGGTATCCCCTCAAAGGATCTGAAAGTTGTAGGGAATCAGTTAATATTGTCATGGTAATTTGCCTAAGAAATTCAGTGTCTTCAAACAAAAACCCTTATTAATTCTTAAGGTAGCATGTGTTAGATGGGTGGTCCTTCTTCTCTGGTCCAGATACTTCTTATCTCAACTGGGCTTTCTTGTGAATTGGTGGACTGCTGAAGGATGGTCTCACCCATGTTTGGTGGTCAGCTGCCTGTGTTCTGAGAGGATGACACGATTGGGTCATATATTTCTCATCATGTCTCCAACAGGCTACTCCAGGTATTGTCACATAGTGGTAGCTAAAGGTCTAATAACAAGAGAGGTACTTGAGAGCTCTATAGGTCAGGCTTAGAATTGTCAAACCATTCCTTCTGTTTCATTCTATTGGTCTAAACAAGTCACAGGTCAGAGACCTGGAAATTCTCTACCTCTAGACTGGAGGAATTGAAGGAACTGCAAAATCACATTGCAGTGAGTATGCATACAGGGAGGAATAGAAAATCAGGGCCTTTTTTTGGTAAGCAATGTACATGTAGCTGGGGCATTAAGACAGTAGAATTGAGAATTGGGTCTTTTCCCTTCTGCAGGGCATCTGTGAGGTAGCAACTATCATGAAGGCTTCCTAGCCTTCAGCCTTGACCATGGCTCCACAGAACCTATCAAACTGGTTCTCCAGCTCTCTTTATATGTTAGTATTTTGAGGCTCAGCAGGCTGTTTTAATTCTGACTGATCCAACAATTGTGTGGCAATGTGGGTGAGCATGTAAAGGAACAATCTTAAATGTTTCTGCTCCTGGGAGATGTTTCAGGTCAAGTTTCCTAGAAGAGCCTGAAGAGGAGATTCTTGTCAAGTAATTTGCTGAGGAAAACTTCCCAGGAAAAGGGGAGGGAGCTTAGTAGGCTTAGCTGTAGTCTCCCCTGGAGCTTATAATTGTCCCATCTTGAGACAGGAAGCTGAGTATTTTTGCCTCCATATCAGTCAGTTATTGGTCCTGGCTACCCCTGGGTGAAAGGCAACACACATCTCCATTGCTATGGCACCCAGCAACCTGTGAAGTTTTCTAGAGGAGGTTGTAGCTGTGAGCTCTTAACAGCCAACAGTCAGAGAAGCTGGAAAATGGGGATATTGTCCAGGATAGGGGGGCTGAACTAGACTCCAACAGCATTTCTGTAGAAGGACAATATTTAGAAAATTAATTCTGAACTCAGAACTGGAGAACATTTAGAGGGGGTCTGATAACTGTATTTAAAAGTTTCATGAGTTGCAGTGTTATGTGGAGGAACCCATTCTGTGGGTAGATCTAGGATCCATAAATGGACTTTCCATAGAAGCAGATTTGGGCTTAACATAAGGGAAAAACATTGCATAATTAGAACAATCTGAAAATAAAAAGGACTGCCTTGGGAGTAGTGAATTTCCAAAAAGTAGTCTAGGCATCATTTGGCAGAAAGATAGTATAGAATTAGAACATTAGTTAGGTTCCTGAAAGATAGAAAGGGAGAGATGATGGCAGGGAACTCACATCCTTGGGTCCTTGATGTTCTGGCCAGAGATTTAATAGGGGCCATTCACTCAGGGCAAATATACTTCTGTTAATGCAGTACTTTGGCCTCAATCCCCCATTCATTAGCCACAACTCTGGCTGGCTGGACCACATACCAACTGAGAGGTAGATAGAAGGGACCTTCTTACAGTCAGAGTGAGCCCTGGTGCACATATAGCACCAGCTACAAAGGAGAAAAGAAAGGTGGACACTTAAAGGAAGGTTGAGATAGACCCTAAAAAGAGTCAGTGTTTATATCCCTCTCAAAGCAATGTCAACCTTAAAACAGCTAGCAATTTTATTAGCAAAATGGGTTTGTTCAGGGATAACATTGCCTTATAATACAGACAAACCTGCGATGGCAAAACCATAGGGAAGTCCAGAGAACAAAGAAGGGGGCTTGCTTTTATTAGGTTTTGGAAGGAAATTGGGGAAGACTGTTTTGAACAAAAGTTCACTGGAGAAGAACAAGAGTTCAAGCCTGTGGTGGATTCTGATTGGCTGCAAAGTGGGGTTTGGCTGCCCACTGTCAGCAATAGACAAATTTTGGAGGCAGAGGTTGGTGAGAAAGGAAAGAGGTATTTGTTCAAATGCTGCACAACTTGGGAGGATGGGGTACTCCCCACCTCCATGCTCATCAAGCTCACCTTTTCTGCAAAACACAGGCAAACCCCAGCCATTTCCAGAAAGACAAAAACCCAAGTCAGTGCCCAGAATTCCTGCTCCATCCTTATTTATCCGTTGGAGCTTGAGGTGCCTAAGCTGGCAGCTGTCTGGCTTCAGGCTCCCTCCCTGGAGCCTGTGTGATGCAGAAGCCACCACTGGCTACATGGCTTCCAGGACCACAAGGTCTCACAAACACAGTAGCCAATATGGTTGCAACATGGGCCAAGAATGTCTGTTTCTTCCCCTGGGTTTATATGTTACCTGTGTGGGCCAGGCCAGGTGCTCAAATTTCTGTGCACTCTGGGAGTATCCAGCCCCTCAACCAATCCTTTCTTTTCCCTAGGCTAGACTGGCAGGATTTTCTGGTACAGCACCTCTGCCAGCTGCCATTTTGACCTCAGTGGCACATATGCCCCTGACCCTATCCCCACTCAAGGACCAGAAAGGGGTAGGGGAGCTTCTCCCTTATCCAGTTATTTTTTGCTAGCTTTGTGTGTGCTCAGTGTAATGCTACCTCCTGTTACCATCTTGCCAGGGCATGGGCAGGGTCTGTCACTAGGAGCAGGATGCATCATGTCAGGATGGAGTGGTCACAAAGTGCTAGTTTGGTTACCCAGGCAATTTGGCCTCACCTGCTGCCTCAGGACTCTCCTTTCCCTGTGGTCTGGCCAGGCAAGCTCTCAGTATCAGTTAGTGGGGTTTTGCTGGAACAGGGAGCGCTCTTCCTTCCTTTTCTTAAAAACAGAAGGTGAAATTCCCATGTGATTAAGGTAATGTTCTCCCTGTCAAAATAATTCTTATTTTTCTTCTTCCTGCTGGTTATGCTGGCTGCACTGAGTGGTACTTGTGTAAGATGCTCCCCCTCCAGGGCTTTCTGACTCCATTTTAAATGAGGTTTCCTTAATTTATTTTCATTGCCATGACAAGATCCAGTACTGATTTTGAGTCTGATTGGAGATATTAGCCTCAAATATGTGGGTCTTCTACTTGGTGCTGAGAGCGGTGGAAATTTCTCATGCCCCTAGTCTGGCTGCACAATAAAATCACTGGGGAAACTTTTAAAAAAAATCACACTGTCTAGCTGCTCCCCAGACCAATAAACTCAGAATTTCTGGAGGCAAGAAACAAGTTCTAGCCCCAGGTAATTTCATTGTGTAATTAAGTTTGAAGACCATTGTTCTAGTGGGTAGTAGTTCTCAGACTTGAGTCTACATTAGAATCACCTGGAGGATTTGTTGCAACATGGATTATGGGGCTGAACCCATAGAGTGTCAGAATCAATAGCTTTGGGATGGGCCTGAGATTCTGCATTTCTAACAATACTAATGCTGCTGGTGGGAAGACCACACTTTGAGTAATGTGTCTAGTTTTAGCTCTTATTGTCTCCCATCCCACCTCACCTGTACCGGTTGGATGTTTTAGTTTTCAACTGCCCAGGTCCTGGGGTTAGGGTATGGTGGAGAAGGGCATAAATCTATTGGATGCTTAATAGGTATTGATAAACACCAAGTTCATTTGAGTCTAGAAAAAAAGGTATCTAGGAGGATGCCTATTGCAAGTAGAAATGAGATATTTTCTCAGTTAAATTTAAACATTTGCTGGCAAGAGGAGAAAAATAGCTGATGACAGTTGTATATATTTCAAAGTAAGTGGATTTAAGAGTACTTCTCTGAGATAAAGATCTTGCTGTTTGGCTTATTTGCAAAGTAAAAATTTTCTTTGGAAGTAACACTATGGAAGTAACACTATGAAAAGAAACAAATTCCACAATTAAGTAATATAAAGTCAGTCAGAAAAAAACAACATAAGCCATCTTACTCAACTACAGTAGGCCAGCATTACAGGCTAATATTGCATTTGGTGCTGTTGGCAGCAAAATGGCACCAGGTATTAGACCGGTGGAGTCAGACCGGACCTTGGTTCACCAACCTCGGTACTTGAGTTCTGGCTAAGAAAGAATTCATAGCCAAGACTCAAACTATAAGGGAAAGTTTACTTAGGAAGTCACAGAGGTAGAAGAAGTAAGCTATAGAAGGTATGGGTTCAGGAAACAAGTTACAGAGGCAAAAGAAGGGCTGTTGGAGCTTAGAAGAAAGAGAGAGGCAAGGAAAATGCACCTGGGATAAGAGGGTTGGAAAGGAGCTGGTATTCTCCATAGAGAGAGCTGAGCTGGGTCCTCTGTCTTAAGGGCTTTTAAGAGTAAGGATTTTAGGGCAGAGCCCAGGGGAGGATCTCGATGGCATTCATCAACTTTCCATGTGTGTTCTTTCAGGGTTGTGGTCTTCATTCATTGGTGGGGACCAGGGCAGAGGTCAGTAGTGCAGCTTGTCCTGATGTCAGCCATGGCATCCCTTGTTGGTTTTGTTGCTTTTCTGGGCATGGAGCTGAAACACAACTGAGGCCTAGATGTATTTGATGTGGGTCACAACCTCATTGTCCTGGGGGCTTAATGCTTAAGGGACATTCTCCTACCCCTCTTTTTTATTCCCCCTCTAAGGAGGTCTAACTTGCATGACTAGCAATGTGCCAGGGGAGGGGTCAGGAGAGAGTCCAAACCACATGACCAGTGATATTAAAAGTCAGGGAGTCAAAATTGCATGATCAACAATATGCCAGGGGAGGAAAGGTCACCCTGGGTGGTGGGGGTGTGTCGAGGTCCCAGCCCAATTTTGCCCCTTGCTAGGTACTGGGGCTTTCTGCCCTGGTAACCTTCTGTACCTGGTCCATTGTCCTTGCTCTGCTCATGTCTGTCTAACTGCCTACCACAGTGCTAAGCATTCAACTTCTAAAATTTTTCCAAGAATAAAAATTGTCCAGTGATAAAGAAATAAAGGCTCATATACAATTGGAAGTGTTTGTGTTTTCTGATTTAAGAGTAGGGACTTCCAAAGTAAATATCAAGAACTTAATAAACATTTAGCCAGAATTGGATTTATTCAATAAACTTATTAACCACCCCTTTAAAACTCTTTGTACTTTTAAAATTTTCTCTTCCAGCCCTGATGATTGTGTCTACAATTAATATTTATTTTGACCAGAATCATTAATTCCTTCTTTACAAAGCTAAATTAGCAGCTCTGTTAATTTTCTACCCATATTTTTTCTTCACTTTTGCTAACTTAACCTTGATTTTTTTTTTCAGAGCAGCAAAGCATCCAGTTGAAATGCTCACCACATCCTCCTCCTTTGCAGCTAGATAGCTGCCAGCCCTGGTCAGTGAAATGAGAAGCTTCCAGGCAAGCTTTCAGCAGTGGAGGGACCCACCTTGCCTTTCATCATCTTTCTCATCTCATCCTTCCCAACATATATGAAAGCCATCCTGCAGCCTTGAAATGTTGCACATGAGGGCAAAATCCACTTCCCAAGTCTGGCAGAGTGGAAAGGTAGAAGGAGCCTGGGATAATGATAACATTATGGTTTTGTAGTGTCAGCTCAGAGTTGCTGACTTCCAGTCTTCTTGTAAGAAAAAAGACATCCTTATTTAGATATACCATCATGGTCCACTTTCTGTTTCTTGCAACTCAAAACAATCCCAACTGTTATATCGATTTACTTCCTTAAAGTAGACCTTTTGCCAGCAATATTAGAACAGTAATTCTTAGCCTCCAGTATGCATCATAACCATCTGGAGGACTTGTTGAAGTACAGATACCTGAGTCTCAACTATGGGTATTCTGATCCACTACATCTGGGGAGAGGCCTGAAAATTTGCATTTTTAACAAGTTATCACAGAATGCCAATAATGCTGGTCTGGAAACCACACTTTAAAAGCCTGGTAATGGAGATGCACAGATATAAGGAAAACTGGCCTGTGATGGTTTCAATGTGACCCTGCCTGAAGTGAGAAATTGCAGTAGGTGACATTTCAATGTCTGTTTCTTAAATCCCCTAGTTCTGTGACTCTGTTTACACTGACCAAAAGACCTGGGAAAAGACCCTATTCAGCTCTTGGTACCAGTAGTCAAAATGGTTGGGTGAACATTTTCAAGACATTCTAACTATTGAACACTGAGTAGAAAAAGGCTGTTGTTGGGTCAGACAGCTTCATGACATCTTATCTTCCCCTGAAGATGCCAGACCACTTTTTGGGACCCAGTCCATATATGGAGTGCATTTAGGGCACTGACAATTTCCTTTTGCTGTACCTGCCTACTGTATCTACCTGCTGGGACCACTCCTTTCCAATGTTTACTTGAGAGAACAACTTTTCTTTTCTAATACCACTGAGTTTAGAAGAAGCTCAAGGTGACATTGTCTTATCATTCTTCTTTTGAAGATTCTCATACTGTCTACTAATAATTGCTAACTATTGGAAAATAATAGCAGATTAATTTTCTGCAAAAAATGATTTATGGCTCTCACCTCTGAGAAAATGGCCTGAGTCACTCTCCTTGACCCATGCTCACTGCAGAATTTTCAGTGATAAAAGTCTTCCCCTTAAACAGAAAATTTATGAGCAAACTTCAAGGTCCTCCCCCTAACTCAGCAATTAATCTTGAGCCTAGATAGGAAAAGCAAAAACAGTCCATTTGCAGAGCAGCAAAAAGGGATGCTCCAAATTTTGTTTTTCAGGCTCTGTTCCCTGGTTGTCACTATTGAGCCTTTGCCTTCATGTTCCCTGGGATTTCCCAAATTAGGGATGAGGCTGGCTCTGCTCCAATTATGACCTAATTAGTTTAAAATTTAAGATGACTTTGAGACTCTGAAGAACAGGATAATAACTATAAAATAATAGAACTATTATTTATTGAGCATAAGTCACTGTTTTAATGACTGAAACTTGAATTTTTAGGAAGTCATTTAGATCTCCTAATGACCTTGTGTAATGAATTCAAGTATTCCTCCTGATTAAGAGATGGGTAATCTGGGCAAGGAAAGGGAGCAAATGACCTAAATCACAGCTATTAAAGTGGTGAAGCCATAAATCAAAGGCTCATCAGTCTGACTGTAGAAGTCTCAACCATGTGACTAAGCAAAACAAACAAACAAAAACAAAAGAAAACAAACTAAAAACAACCTGCCACAGAGACAGACTAGTCCCAATTTTTTTTTCACTGTTAGACCTATGGAGGAAGTTGAAGTAGCATATTTATATAAGGAGGAAATTTTGGGGGATCAAAGAATTTACATGTCTTCAGCTTTGAAACCAGGGAAGAAGAGGAACAGGGCTCATTAACAATTATAACAAGCCCAGTTAGTTATAATTATATATAATACAATTATATATGCAAGTACATATGTAAATGTATAACATATAACATTATATAGTATATAATTAGCAATTGATGCTATATATGAGATATATAATACAAACTATATTGATTATATATTTTATGAAATATAAATTTAATGTTTTATAAAATGTAATATTTAGTATAATGTTTAACATAATAATATTTAACATATAGTTTTTATTATAGTTTTATTAAGATATTACTCACATACCATAAAATTCAGTTAAAGTATATAATTCAATAGTTTGTAGTATAGTCTCAGATTTGTGAACCACTATCTAATTCCAAAACACTTTCATCACCCCCAAAGAAACTCCATACCCAGTAGCAGTCACTTTCTATTTCCCCTTCCCTTCAGTGCCTGACAACAACTAATCTACTTTTTGTCTCTGTGGAGTTGCCTATTTTGGATATTTCATATAAATGGAATAATACAACATATGGTCTTTTGTGATGGGCTGTTTTCACTTAGTATAATGTTTTCAAGGTTTCTTCATATATAGAATGTATTAGTACATCATTCCTTTTCTTAAATTTTTTATTAAATTTATTTGGGTGACATTTTATTACATTTAAAGTTAGCAGGATCATATAGGTTTCAAGTATACATTTCTATGGTACAAGATTCCTTTTAATGGCCAAATGACATTGGATTGTATGACTATACCACATTTTGTTTATTTATTACCCAGCTGATAGACATTTGGATTGTTTCCACTTTTTAGTAATTATAGATAATGCTGCTATTAGCACTCACAAGTTTTTGTGTGAACATATTATTAATTCCCCTAGGTGTGGAATTGCTGAATCATATGGTAACTCTATGTTTAACTTTTAAGGATCTACCAGATTATTTTTTCAAAAGTGGCTATTTTACAATTCCGTTGGCACTGTATGAAAGTTTCAATTAATCTACCCTCACCAGTGTTTGTTATTGTCTGTTTTCTTTTTCATTTTTTTATTTTTAGTCATCCTATTCAGTGTGAAGTAGTGTCTCATGTAGTTCTGATTTGCATTTAGGTAATGACTAATGATGTGAAGCCTCTCCTCAGGTGCTATTTGCCTTCTGTGTATCTTCTTTGTAGCAGTGTCTTTTTAGATCCTTTTTCAATTTTTAAATTGCTTTGTTTGTCTCTTTGTTGTTAACATGCCTTTTTTTTAAATGTGGTCTAGTCCCTTATCAGATATACCAATCCCCTATCAGATTTGTGAATATTGGGTTGGCCAAAAAGTTTGTTTGTTTGTTTCTGGAAGATGGCTCTAGTAGCGCTTAGTTGTCTTTAACTTCACGCAAAACAATTATGTTAGATTGTATTGTGACAGCTCTCATATCAGTGTGCATTTAAAAAAACTTACCAAAATTGGTGAAGTTTTGTTTTGTGTAGCCATTTTAATATTGAAGATGGAAGAAAATATGCAACATTTTTGGCATATTATGCTTTATTATTTCAAGAAAAGTAAAAATGCAAGTGAAATACAGAAAAAGATTTGTGCAGCATATGGAGAAGATGCTGTGACTGATCAAAAGTGTCAAAAGTGGTTTGTGAAGTTTCGTGCTGGAGATTTCTTGCTGGATGATGCCATAAGGTCTGGTAGACCAATTGAAGTTGATAGTGATAAAATCGAGGCATTAATTGAGGACAATCAACATTATAGCATGTGGGAGATAGCTGACATACACAAAATATTCAAATCCATGAAGTCATTGATAAGAATGAAAAAATGTCATTTATTATATGGAAAAAACCATATGGGGTTTTTGGCCAACTCAGTATTTCCTTTGTTCTATGGGTTATCATTATTTTCTTCATGGTGTCCTTTGAAGCTCAAAAGTTTTTAAATTTGATGAAGTACAATTTAGCTATTTTTTTTGTTACTTGTACTTGGTGTTATATCTGAGAAATCATTGCATAATGCAATATCACAAACATTTATCCCTAGGTTCTCTGCTAGGATTTTTATAGTTTTGGCACTTACATTTCAATCGTGAGTCTATTTTTACTTCATTTTGATATGATATGAAATACAGGTTCAACTTCATTCTTTTGCTTGTGGACATCCAGTTGTCCTAGCGCCATTTGTTGAAAACACTATTTTTTCCCCATTGAATTGTGTTGACAACCTTGTCAAAAAGCAATTGATTATTACTGTTAAGAGTTTACTTCTGGACCCTCAATTTAACTCTGTTGATTTATGTCTCAATCTTTATGCCTATACCAAGTATTCAAGATGATTACTGCAGCTTTGCAGTAAGTTTTAAAAGACAAAGTGTGATTTCTCCAAATTTATTTCCCTTCTTTCAGGATTGTTTTGGCCATTCTCAGTTCCTTCAGGTTCACAAGAATTTCAGAATAAACTTGTCAATTTCTGAAAAACATAGCCAAATTTTGATAGGGCTTATTTTTAGTCTGTAGAACAGTTTGCATATTGCTATCCTAACAATATTGTCTTCCAGTCCATGAATATGAGATTTCTTTCTACTTATTTAAACTCAACTATATATATATATATATATATATATATATATATATATATATGCATACATATATATAGTGATAGTTGATAATGATAAAAGTTGTGTGTATATATATATACACACACACATTTCTGGGATGATATTATAAATGGAATTATCTTCTTAATTTTATTTTTGGTCTGTTAATTGCTAGTATATAGAAATAGAATTGGTTTTTAAATATATTGACCTTCTATTTTAAAATTTTGATAAACTTTACTTTTTTATTTTTTAAATATATTTTATTGATTATGCTATTACAATTGTCCCATTTTTTTCTCCCCTTTATTCCCCTCTGCCCTGTACTCCCCCTCCCACCATCATTCCCCTACCTCAGTTCATGTCCATGGGTCACACATATAAGTTCTTTGGGTTTTCCATTTCCCACATTATTATTAACCTCCCCCTGTCTATTTTGTACCTACCATTTATGCTTCTTATTCCCTGTACCTTTTCCCCCATTCTCCCCCCCTTCCCCATTGATAACCCTTCATGTGATCTCCATTTCTGTGGTTCTATTCCTGTTCTAGTTGTTTCCTTAGTTTGTTTTGTTTTTGTTGTTTTTAGGTTTGGTTGTTGATAGTTGTGAATTTGTTGTAATTTTACTGTTCATATTTTTGATCTTCTTCTTTTTCTTAGATAAGTCCCTTTAACATTTCATATAATAAAGGCTGAGAGATGATGAACTCTTTAACTTGCCCTTATCTGGGAAGCACTTTATCTGCCCTTCCATTTTAAATGATAGCTTTGCTGGATAGAGTAATCTTGTGTGAAGGTCATGGCCTTTCATGACTTTGAATACTTCTTTCCAGCCCCTTCTTGCCTGTAAGGTCTCTTTTGAGAAATCAGCTGAAAGTCTTATGAGAACTCCTTTGTAAGTAACTGTCTCCTTTTCTCTTGCTGCTTTTAAGATTCTCTCCTTCTCCTCAATCTTGAGTAATGTAATTATGATGTGCCGTGGTGTGTGCTTCCTTGGGTTTGGCTTCTTTGGAATTCTCAGAGCTTCCTGGACTTCCTGGAAGTCTATTTCCTTTGCCAGATTGGGGAAGTTTGCCTTCATTATTTTTTCAAATAATTTTCCAATTTCTTGCTTTCCTCCTTCTGGCACCCCTATGATTCAGATGTTGGAATGTTTAAAGATGTCCTGGAGGTTCCTAAGCCTCTCCTCATTTTTTTGAATTCTTCTTTCTTCATTCTGTTCCAGTTGAATGTTTATTTCCTCCTTCTGCTCCAAACCGTTGATCTGAGTTCCAGTTTTCTTCCCTTCACTGTTGGTTCCCTGCACATTTTCCTTTATTTCACTTTTCATAGCCTTCACTTTTTCCTCTATTTTGCAACCATACTCAACCATTTCTGTGAGCATCCTGATTACCAGTGTTTTGAACTCTGCATCTGATAGGTTGTCTATCTCTTCATCACTTAGTTGTATTCTTCATCACTTAGTTGGATTTTTCAGCTTTGATCTGTTCTTTCATTTGAGCCATATTTTTTTGTCTCTGTGCACCTGTTACATAGTAAGAAGGGGGAACCTTAGGTATTTGCCAGGGCAGGGAAACCCACGTTGCTGCATTGTGGCACTGTATGTGGGGTAGGGGTCTGAGAGGGAACAACGCCACTTGCTCAGGTCTTGGTCAACTTTCAGTCACTTCCTCTGCTACCCACAAGCAAATTGGGCCCTCTGGTGCTGATCCCTGGCAGGGCAGTGGGGGGTTCATTTTGTGTACTTCTAGGACCTTGTGGGTCTCTACAATGAACCCTCCTTTGGAGCTGGGAGTTTCTCCTGCTGCCTCAACTCCCACAGGTCTTTTCAGTCAGAGGTTTTGAGGCTTTATTTTCCTGCACTGGGACCCTGGGTTACGTGGTTTGTCTTGCTCCCCAGTCGTTCCTCCCAGTTTATCTGCATGCACATTTGGGATCACCTGGTCCACTAGCCACCGCCTCCCTGCAAGTGATATCAGCCCCCGCTGCCCATCTCTGCCCCTCCTATCAGTATGGATAAATGTTTCTTCTTTAACTCCTTGGTTGTCGCACTTCCATACAATTCAATTTTCTGGCAGTTCTGGTTAATTTTTGTTTTTACATTTCTTGTTGTACTTCTTTGGGTTGTGTGAGGAGACAAAGTGTATCTACCTCCATCTTGGCCAGAAGTCCTCTTGATAAACTTTTCTGAGTTCTGATAGTTTTTCTGTGAATACATTGTTTGATTTTGGGATGCTAAACCAACTCTGCATTCTTGGGATAAATCCAAGTTGTTCATGCTATATAATCCTTTTTATATGTTGCTTGATTCAATTTTCTAGAATATATATTATTTTCACTAGGAAGTATAATTAAGAACATAATCTTTGGAGTTAAGCAGACCTGGCTACATATAAATATAGCTTTTGGCATCTCTATTAGTTGTGTGGCTATGAGCAAATTATCTCACCAGTCTTAGCCTTGATTATAAGGAAGGGACTGGGAGGGGATGGAAGGCAGGAGAAGTGTGGAGAGACACTTTAGCATCACAGGGCCTGCAATGAATGAGTTTGAGGAGTGTTTGCTCCAAGCAGAGCCAAGTAAGCCAACACAAGGGAAATGGTGAACAATCATGCAGAGATGGAGGAGGGAGCCATGAGGGTCTGGCAAGACTGATAAAGGAGCTTACTCCTGTAGACCACAGGGACACCTTCTCTATAGACAGAGAATACTCTATAGCAGAAGGCCACAGTTGGCTTGTGGCACTGGCTCTGGCCTCACAGCTGTGGAAATTGGCAGACCAGAATTTAAAGGGAGATAACTTCAGCAGTCTCTTAAACATCCTTTTCACTTGTGGTTTTGAACATTGCTATTCCTTCTTGGCAATGCTGCTAGAATTATTTTTATAAAACAAAGGTCTGAATTTGACACCGTTCTGCTTAAATTCCTTCAAGAGCTTCTCTTTGTCTTCAATATAAATCCCAAATGCCTTAAAATACTAGTTTACAACATTTTTTGCATATTCTGTCTCTCTTTTCTTGACACTCTGACTTCTTGCTTCTTGAATATACATTTTCTCAATGACCAATGACCCTATAAATGTCCCTTTGCTTAAAATGTTCTCCCTCCTCCTCTTCCCACCTCTCAGCTGCCTGCACCTGGTAAGATTTTTCCTCAATCTAAAGCTCTCAGAGTAGCCTGAAATTTCCTTCAGGAAAGCTGATTCTCAAACTTCTATGTGTGGAGGCCTCTCCCACATGTTGCCACCCTCCCACCCCCACTTACCTATGCACCCATCATCTCTTGTGAGCTAAATTATTGTCTCTGTGAGCTCTGAGAGGGAAATGGTGATATTTGTTATTCACCCATGTGTATGTCCGTAACACTGAAATGGGGTTCTCACTTGGCAACATCATCTTTTGGGCCTCACCTCAGACCTACTGAATCAGGATCTCTGAAGGTGGGACCTAGGAATATGCATTCCAGAAACGCTGCAGGTGATTCTGATGAATGCTAAATTTTGAGAAGCACTTGTATAGTGAGATGCCTGGCTACTGGTAGATGGTCAGTGAATGAATACATTCATAGGTCCTAAAAATACTGCTAATTGACTGTAATCTTCACCAGATTACTTAGCCTCATGATTCTTTTTGGTAATGCTGACGTCTCATAAGGTTTGGAGAAACAAATGTAATGGCTTGAGAAAAAGCTCCTGTACAGAATCTGATACATAATAGTTTCTTCTTTCTTTTTTCTTCATTCTTATTTCTATTCAGCTAACTGCTTACTAGGGTGGTCTTCAAACCTTCAGCCTATTTGCAGACCCACTACTGGGCAAGTTTGGAGTATCCCTACTTGTATCCACAGATCCAAAAAAGGAATAAATAAAATGTGCCTGATAGAAGAAGATGGTCTCTGGAGTTTGCAGGTGGTCCATTTGATCAGAAATTTGTCTTATTATGTGGGATGATCAGCATATGTCATAGGTGACAGGATATTAAAATATTTTCTTTTCCAGCTTCAAGCTTACAGGTTAGGTGAATATCATCATTTTTATTTCTAAAAAGGTAAGATTGTGGTTATCAGTACTTCTAAGTGCCAACTATAATAATTGCATTGAATCTATTTAATTTGAGATAATATCTCTCCTAGTTTTGTCGCTTAATGTTTTTCTTAAAAGCAAAACAACACAGAATTTAAAAATTCCTGGGCTGTTTCCTTTGACCACATCTAAACACATATTTGTCTGGTTTCTAAGTTCCTAATTGTTTCAATCAACATTTCATTCTCCTTAAACTGTGGTGAGCTTGTAGAAGAGGGTCTTAATTTCCTCCACATTTATTTGAATTGAATGGTCGATTAAAATACATACTAGCCAACCCTTAAATCAACTGGATTTCTCAGAGGTGTTTCAAAAGGTATTTAAGGGGATATAAAAATAAATGATGCTCAAATGGTTAAAAGGTTCACAATTCTTTAAAAGGACCACTTTAATTTAGGCTGAAACCCTGGCAATGTGAAAAGTGCTACAAAGAAGGGAGAGGGGGAAGTAAGGTGTTTATGTTCTTCATCACAGGGAAGGGGTAGGTAGAAATACCAAAATCAAAGAGGTGGAGAGTAATGGAAACAAAGAAAGGAATGTGGCTTTCAATTGTGCACCCTAGCATTGTCTTAGAATTCAATGTAATTGAGGTCCATGAAGAGAAACTTGACATCAGACTCTAGGAAATGTTTCAGCAAAGTGCTATGCACTGAAGAATGACAGACAACTGTCAGAGACACCTTCCTTCCAGGAACTACATAAATTGGAACAATGAGCATACAGGGTGACTAACTACCAGGGGAATTCCCATCAATTCTAGGCTACAGACAACTTCATGGATTTTTTTGCGGAAAAGACAGGGGTGGGCAGGAAGAAACTTCATAATCACTGAAATTGAATATTCCTCAACCCAAGTGAAATGAAGTCTTGAAGTCAGTTATAATTTAACTGACTTCTATCAGAGAATAAAGCATTGTGCCATATTCTAAAGCACAATACTTTTTGAAAGCAGAAGAAAGCTGACAATTTAAGTTAAAAATCTATTTTATATCTGCATTTTCTCACCTCTGGGAAAGATGTCAGAACCAAGCAGACATGGGTAAGGCAGGTACTTTGTGGCTGAAATAAGAGCAAATGATAGAGGCAAATCCACAGTGATGGAAATTCCTCCATGTACATTTAACAGGGACCTTCGGGGTTGCATGCTTTAAGAATAGAGGCATTGCAAAAAGTCAAAAGGCACTCTGCCTTGTCAGAGATAGGCTGTGGCTCAGAAAACAAGTTCACTGACTGTGTTGTTACTCATCCTCTCTATACTTCAATTTTATCATTTGTATATTGGAATAATAATAGAGTTTCCTATAATTTTATTGAGATGATTAAATGAGCTAATATACTCATTCCATTTAGAACATTGTCTTGTCCAGGGTTAGGGCCCAGAGAATGTTGGTATCATCGTTGTTGTTGCTGTCTTCATCATCATCATCATCATCACCATCATCACGATCACATGGGACTGTGTCAGGTGACCAGGGTCATTAACTTGACTTTAATTCTTTCCTTTTGCAAAACAAAAAGAGCTAGATAAGCTGTATCAAGACCATCTATTTCTAAGCATATTTCTAGCAGAAATGACTTTTCAAACATAAAATTAAACAAAGCTAAGCTTATATGTACTCATTAATGTTATTTTGATTCTAAATGCTTAAACCAACAAGCAAAATAAAAGATACTTATGGGTTCATATTACAAAATAGTCTAGGAAAACCCAATATCCTTAAGACATAGTGACTTAAGGTAATAATAATTTATTAGTATTTCTCATGATTTTGGGCTCAATTAGGGTCCTCTGGGTATGTCTGGTTTCTAGCTCTCGTTGTTACAGTCAGACAGCAGCTAGGGCTAGAGTCATTTGAAGGCTTCTTCATTCACACATATGGCCTTCCCTGGGCTGGGATGATCCAATCAATGCCTGGGGCTAGAATATCTGGGCTTCAATTGTCATTCCTCCCTCCCTTTCTCCTTCCTCCTCTCAGTGTCTCCATGTGGTATCTCCAGCAAGTCAGCCTTGGGGTAGTCAGACTTCTCACAGGGCACCTGAAGACACCAAAAGTGAGTGTTCCAAGAGAACAAAGAGGAAGCTGCCTGTCTCTTGGCAGACCTACCCTTGGAAGTCACAGTGTTACTTCCACTGTATTCTTTAGGTTGAGGCAATGACAATGACCTCAATTTCAAGTGGTGAAAACACAGATCCTATCTCTTGGTGGGAGAAGCATCAAAGAATGCACAACCCTCTTAAAATCATCATATCTTCTGAGTCAGCCCAAATAATGTATGCTTTCCAGATCTGTAAAAAATCACTTCATACTTCTCCATTGAAATCACATTTTACGGATTATCCTTGGTAATGCTGTGCTCATTCCATTCTGCCTTTGGTGGAAATGAGGTGAGATTATCAGGGCATCACAAGAAATGTGGTTTCTTAATTAACCATGTGCCAGAAAAGAGGCTTAGACATCACGTGCAAATGCAATGGGCTCCATCTGGGCATACTGACCTACTTTGGGTAGTCAGGATACCTTATAACTCTTTAAAAAACATTGAAATACCTCACCCTATTAACAGTTTGGTATTTTGCTATAGACTATAGCTAGGATCATGAAAAACATTCTCTTAACCATAGAACATAGGCACCCCTGTGTTCATTGCAGCGTTATTTACAATCGCCAAAATATGGAAGCAGCCCAAGTGTCCATCAGTAGATGAGTGGAGAAAACAACTATGGGACATTTACACAATGGAATACTACTTGACCACAAAAAAGAAGAAAATTTTATCCTTTGTGACAGTATGGATGGACCTGCAGAATATTATGCTAAGTGAAATAAGCCAGTCAGAGAAAGACAAATACTGTGATTTCATTCATGTGTGGAATCTAATGAACAAAATGAACTAACAAGGAAAATGGGGACAGACCCATAGATGAAGAGCAGGATGACAGCTAAAGAAGGTGGGGAGGTTAGGGTGTGGAGGGATTGAGCAAAAAGGAGAAAGGTGTCATGGACATGGACAACAATGTAGTGATTGCTGGGGATAGGGGTGTATAAGGGGACTCAAATTGTATGTTAAAAATACAATAAGGATTAAATTAAAAATAATAATGAAAATAAAAACAGTTAGACACTCTGGAGTGATTGTGAGACAATCTGGTATTATTACCAAGTTTTATCATTTTTGGGAAAAAGATAATGATGTCATTTTTGGTCACTGGGCTCATTCAATAGACATTCAATGTGCATTTATTGACCACTGACCACATGCAAGGGCTGTTCTATTTATTTCCATTTAGAGAAATAAATAAGCCAGTCATAGTTTTGATGTATAAAACTTATAAGTTAGCACTATGACTTTCTGGAAAAGCAGTGGTAGGAGGGGCAAATTCTATACTTATTCATTTCTACTATAAAGCTAAGAGGGAGTTTTACAAGCTTTAAAGTTGAATCACCCTCCTCCTTTCTGCCAGCCCTATACACACTTTTCAGAAAAAGTACAGAGAACCCCAGAGGTAGCTAATACAATAGCAAATGTTTTTTGGAAGCCTGAGTCTGTTAGTTAAATTCCCCCAGTATAGAAAACCACAAATATTTGTTCAAAATGCATACATGTAGATCTCCATCAAAGCAAAATTTTGTTTCTTGGGACAGAGCTAGACTGAATTCATGAACTTGGGGCTAATGCTGAAAGGGAAAGACTAAGTTGTTGCTGGAAAAAGTCAATGGACAGGTAGAATGCAGCACCTATTGAATCAACAAATACTTAAGTTTGCAGAGGTCCTGGGGTTACCATGGTAAATAAGACAAAGTGACTCCCTTATAAATTTCATATTCTAGTTGAGGAGGCAGATAATAAATGAGTGCAAGTAAATAAATTTTACAGTTGCAAGTAAAGTGGAGGTCTGACAGAGATAGTCTGTGTTTTAGATAAATTAAAAGCAACAGGGCAATCTGAAGAGTTGGAATTTAAGCCAGACCTGAACAGTATGGAGGAGTGAGTCATGCAAAGGTCTCCAGGAAGGTTTTAGGCAGAGGGAACATCATGGATGAAGCAAGAGATCCAGTGGGACAGCCTGAAACTGAGAGGTACAATGAGCAGGGGACTGACTGACTGACATAGCATATACCTGGTTGCTATTGAGTCATCTGGCAGTATCTGGAAAGAAAGGATTCAGCTGTTTAAACAGAATTAGGTACAGCTCACAGCCAGAGCACTGAGGGAAAACTGATACTATGAAATCTGTGTAAATTATTCTTCCATAGGTAAAGACTGATCCTTGAGATCTGGGTAAAACTGAGCTGACTGGTGAGGTCCATCTGCTGCCTGGAAGACGTGAAGGCCCCCAGGCATGAAGGCTCTGACAAGGTTAACTTTGGAGTCCACTGGTTTTTAGAATGGAGGGTCAAGTAGCCTTACTCTATGGGATGAAGGTAGAAGGTGATTGTTTCCTTCTCAGTATAAGCTGCCATCCTGGAAATGTACTGGAATAATTGACGTTTTATAAGCTTTAACTACAGAATTTCTGAACGAAGTTAAACTGAAAAAAAATCACAAAGCTATCCAAATTTTTCTGTTCTGCAGTCGGCAGGAGAGAATAATCCAATGTCCCCAAGTGTCCCATGGTCTCTCAGGGTTCCATAATAAGCAGAAATCCCAACACCACTTGATTCACACCTTTACCTGCATGCTGATGCCAAGATCCTCTCACTTTTGGCTCCTGCGTTTACTGCAGGACTTGGTGATTCTGTGGGAGGACAGTGCTATGTATCCTCACATGATGGAGACTGTTAATTTGGAGCAAGGCCTGCTTGCTGCTTTCTGTGGTGTGAAATGTTTTCAGATTATCCTTCTTTGAGGATGCTATGGACAAAGGGTAGGGCTGACTCTCTGTTTTCCAATGTGGTTTTTCCCATTTTCTCTCCCAAGAATATGATATCTTTTGCTTTCTCTCTGATATCCTGGTCTATTATCTAAAACTGTGGACTTTTCTTCAAGCATGAGTTGCTTTCTCCCTATCAGGAGTGGGGACAACTCCCCATTCTTTGCTCCCATCTTCCACTGGTTCACATGGTCTGGTCCAGAATCTCCTCCTAGTACTTCAGCAGACCCTGTCCTTCATGGACACCAGAGATTTCCCCTTGATCTTTCCATGGAGTCATCTTTCAGTAGCATCAATAGAAGTTCACCAAAGACATTACTGACCTTTGAAGTCTTTGACCTGCCTCTTAGGATTCCTTTTTCTCTCCTGTGTTTCTCATAGCTCTTGTCTGCTTCTCAGTCTATGGACAATACTCTGAATTATGTGGTTCTGTGGAACTTCACCCCAGACTTGTGGTCCTCAGCCAAGCTTAGAGGAAAGTAGGCTTGGCAGAGACTAAATTGGCACACTTAATCCAGTTCCCGTTTTTTCTGGGTACACAGCTAAACAATATTTCCCAGACTCCTCTACCATTAGTTGTGGCCCTGTGTCTGAGTCCTATCCAGTTGAATGCAGCCCATAAAAATTTCCCACGAGCACTCTTCTAGCGTATGCTTTCTCCACTTACCAGCTGAATGAAGAGTATTCTAATGAACTAAGATGGGGAGTCATGAAATGAAGGAGTCTGGGTCTCACCAACCGGGAGAATTTAGTTGACTTTCTATAAATAACAAATAAATTTTAATGTTGTTGGGCGACTCAAATTACAGAAGTTGTTTGTTATAACAGCAAACATTATTTATTCTAAATACAATTGGTCACATCCCTGCCCTAAGATACTGCCCCACAGGCACATATATCTTCCTAAACTTCCCTTAGATCCCAGACCATGCTGATAAGTCTGTGGCTCACTCCCAAGAGGCATTGGATCTAATGAGGAGCAGATGTATAGGAAGCAGAGGCCCCTATTTCCAAAACCAAGTCAGTGATGTCTAACATTTAGGGAGCACTGGCTAAGTGACAAGTCATTGTGTTAAAAAAAAGGCAGATTTACTGTGAGGCTATTAAAGATGAAGCTTGGGGGCTCTCACATGCACAGACCTTTTCCCAAGGTCGTAGGAGGGGTCTTATCATGTTCTCCTGGTCCTATGTTTTTATAACATTTACAAATTTTTGCATAATTTTAAAAAATGAGTGTGAGGTATATTTGCATAAAATTTAAGCCCCATCAAATCTAGATACAGGTTTAAGGCTGAGATCAAACCTGTATTTTCAAAATGTCATTTTCACAGCAATTGTGTTATAACTACTATTATTTTTCAGAGAAGAAATGTGATGCATAAAGATTTTAAGTAACTTGCCCCAAGTCACCCAGCTCTGAGTTGTTGGGACCAGAAATCAAGTATATGCTTCAAAGCCCAGGCTTTCTGCCACACTTATGGGCTCTCTAGTCTATGGGTCACATGCACATGGGCAGGGAAATCAAACTAGGAAGGAAGAAGCAGGAGTGGCAATGTTTAGACTAGATCTTTTGGCCCCTCTGTACAACTCCCTGTGGACCCACCCTAAGTTTTTCAGTCCTAAATAAAATGGACTAGAGATTTTTTTTGGGGGGCGGGTACATTAAAATGTTAACTTCATTCAATAGGAAGCACATAGGATTTAGCATCAGACTTGAGTGTTAGAATAAGGAAACAATGGGATATGATGGCACAAATTTTGCCAAGAGATAGCTAGAGGTAGCAGTAAGCAATTGCATCAAACAGTGGATGGTTGGCTGTCAAAGGCAGTGGAACAGCTTCAAAGCTCATTACTGCCTCAGCTTCCTGAGGCTCATATGGGGCCAAAGAACTGGAAGATGAGAAGGATAGACAGACAGTCTCAGAGAGAGGGATTAGAACATCCAATTCCAGATGAGCCTTCAGGGCCAGCAGTGCCTCGAGGCTAGTGGGCACATTCCCAGCTGTTACCTGTGTGGTGATTTTATCCCTGACTAATACACCAGCTGGCTGGTGTTTTATTTCCTTGTTGACTTTTTTGCTGCCACCTGGGGAGTCTTAGTAACTGTAAACAAAGATTTAGAACACTAATAAAGTGTCAGGCGCCAATGTGGTTGACTCTGTGCTGATACTAAAGCCAAGAATCCTGTGGATGAGCAGCTGGTGTGGGAAGACCCCAGCCACACAGGCTGGTGGGGAGCAGGAGGAGGCCAGGAGCAGGGAGGTGGGGTGAGAGAGAAAGGGATTGGATTGCTGAAGTCCCCAGGTTTAGAGCCCAACTTACTCACTTATAGTAGATTCTGTTGGATGGGCAGTTGTCCCCAGCCACCAGAATCTACTGGGTGTTGACCACTAAGGACTTCCTTCCCAAGAAAGGCCCTCAACTGATGCCTAGGAGGTTAAAACCCCATACTTCCCTCCCCTGTGAGGAGAAACTTACAGCAATGACTGACTGATACAAGGGTACTGAAGGCCAGCCCTCTTGTCTTAAAAAGGGAACACTTGTGTCAGCAAAGTGATTTATGTTCCAGAGCCTTTCATGAATCAGCCAGGTTTATATTTTACCTAAGCACACATCTTTGCTTGGCTTCTTATCCTGTCTGCTTTCCTGTCTTAGATGCTTCTCCTGAGAGTGCTCCCTCAACACACCACGATCACCCAATTTTCCTTGTCTTGGGCTCTGCTTCTGGGGAATATGACCTAAGGTAGCACTGAGGGATTTAGGCCCCCACTGCCACAGCTAATTCTGGCAGGAAGTGGGCAGAGCTTTAAAGCAGGAAGTCCCCAAAATATGTATTTAGGGCAAATTCTCTAGCTATGTGTATATATGGAGAATTGAGAGTAGAGATTGAAGACATTCTGAGGAGTGGGTGTCAGCTCCCAGGAATAATGAATGGGCAGAGAATGGATGTCAGATCTTTAACCAGGAAAGTAGGAGCAGAGAACTCAGCAAGATAACCAAAGACAAACCCAGTACTATAGCCTGGGTCAGCAAAGCTTGGGAAGAAAATGCTATAACTTGTAGGATGCTTGGAGATTCAGGGCTCATGTCTGGCTCACCAAATTCTTCGTCTGTGGGTGGAAAGACCTAGGTGGTTATTGGACATGTGAATCTGAGCAAGTTAATCTTTTCTGTCTCATTTTCTACATCTGCATATTGAAATGGCATGTGACATGCATTCAAGAAGCAGTAACTATTTTATTAATGATGTAAATTACTATTCTAAGCCATTGCGAGTAGTGGAATTTTTGCCTGCTATGTGCTGGACCTGAATTTCTACATAGGACCCACATGTAGATCCAGACTAAGAAAGCAAAGAAATGCAAAGCTATGGGGTACAAATCTGGGGTGGGGGTGGGTGGAAATAATGGCCATGAAAGGCCATAATGGTGCTTGTATCGCTGCACATGGTTTACATCTTAAGGCCCAGAACCCTAAATTGCCATTTTTACATCTTCAGAGCCAGTCTTAAGAGAAAGAAGGAGAGGGAGAGGAGGTGAGGGAGAGGCAGAATGAGAGGAAGGGATAGCTGTATGCCAAGAATCCTCCAGATCTGATCATTATTCAATGAGAATTGGACCCAAGAAAGACTGTTGGGGACAGCAAGTTAGTCAATTATTGACCCCCAAGTCTGAAATTGCAAGAGAGTCTTTCTTTAGCTTGGCAGACACTACATTCACAATGCCAGATTCCCACGGACTAGATCAAGCTGGAAATTCCCAAAGACAAGGACATCAGGAACTCTCAGAAACTCGAATTACTCTTTCCCTAGGAAAGACGCAGGCATTCTCTACTGTTTCTCTACTTCTAATACAGAGTTCTGTGACCTTTTAAATTTTATTTTCCTTATTTTAAGAGCAATTTCCAAGAAGCAGACCTTGAGATGGGAATTTACATGCAACTCAATTTATTGAGGAGGTTCTTTTGGGGAAAAAACTGGCTGTGAAAAGCAGGACAAAAAAGGGAAGAAACCAAGCTGAGTTCCAGCCTAAACCCAGTCCCACAGGGGAGGCTGGGAATGTCAATCCATGGCACAGAAGCTGGTTTTTCATTCTCCTTCCCCAGCTAATCATTGGATAAGGGCTACTGTTAAGGAAATAAAATCCCAGGAACTTTTGTCTCTCAGTAGCCACTCTGTTAGCGCAAGTGTGATTCTCCACAGAGCGTCACAGAGATAGACAATTAGAAGCAAAACACTTAGAGGCTAACAATGAAGTCAACGAAAGGTACACTGAAAAGGTCAAAAGGATCCAAGGGAATCTGAGTGGAACACAAGTGGATAGGTTACCACCCTTCAGATTATTTTAGCAGACTGAAAAAAGTATAGTCATGTCTGTAAATACAGAATTTATTCTATATGTTTTAGTGTTATAAAATGGAGAGGGCAGGGGATTTAGAATTAGAAGATGTATTAGTCCTGACTCTGACTCATACAAACTTGGTGAGCTTGGGTGAGTCACACAGCTTCCCTGGTTCTCAGTTTCTACATTAATAGAATGAATTTATTATTTTTGAGCTTCTTAATATAAATTGATATTTTCTGCTGGCTCTATATGATATGTGTGTTTTAAAGCCTTGAACAGTAGGACAGGTTTTTCTATTGTGTCTTACAATTTTGTCATCTTTTTCTTTGTATTTCAAGCCATAGTGTTAGCCATTCAAATATACAACTGTTCCTTTTTTCACCAAGTAATGTCTCATTTTATGCCTTTGGATCTGAATTCAATTTCTTCTGACATTAATATTGCTGTATCAGCTTTCTTTTAGTAACTGCCTTATTTGTTTTTTCCAATCCTTTATTTTCAACCTTTCTTGATGATTATGTTTTATGTATTTCTATTATAAACCACATATGGTTGGATTTTTAAAAACCTGGTCTGATAATCTTGTTTACAGGCAACTTGAATTTCTTTACATTTATTTTAATTACTGCTCTATTAAGATTTAGTTACATGATCTCATTTTATGTTTTATACTTATCATTTTATTTTGTTTACCATGCTCTTAATTTGCTTCTTTTTCCACTTTTCCTTCTTTCTGTTTGATAGTTTCAGAATATTGAAATATTTACATAAGTATAACATATTTACAAAGTTTAATGTATCTCTACCCTCTTCCCAAATAACCCAAGAAGTTAGTATGCTTTAATCATTCACTGAACACCTTAACTCTCTATATTTTTTCTTGGTATCATTTGAATTACCTCTAGTTATGTGAACAGTATCATTATTTTTAAAGAGTCAATAATAAATTAAATTTATGAACATAATCTACTAAATTTTGTATGCACTATTGTTTCTATACTCCACTCCATTCACTTGTTTCCCAGAGTGTTTTCTTCTGCCTGAACTACATTCTTTGGTAGTTACTTCAGTGCAGATCTGTGGGTAATGATCTCTTTTACTATTTTTATTCCATCTACAGTGATTTTTTCTAGTTATTGATTTTGTTGCTGCCTTTCTTTGCATTATTTCCTCATGTTATAGAATTTTATGACTGAAAGGAGGCTGAGTTCTCTCTCCCGCTCCACCCTATGTTTCACTGTCTTACAGATTTATATTTGATCTATTTTTCCATCACCTCCGGAGACCATTTAGTTCAAAATCAGGTCTTATATTGGTATTGCAGGGCTTCCAGCCTTCACATATTGGAGTTATTACATGTACCAAACCAGCAGTTAAGCCAAAGTCCAGGCTGAGAGACTTTACTTCTTACAGTTTCCTGCTATACAGCTTTATAGAAATGGTAGCTCAGACAGTGATTTTAAAAGCTTATTTCACCCTCCTTCAATGGATGAGTAAGCCTCACACTTGTTTCTCAAAAGTAAGTTTGAAGAGTGAGTCTCTTGCTCCCTGTGGGACACTTTTATTCTTGTTACCTCATGGGACCCCAGATTTCTCCATTTGAGTTTGAGTCTGAGAACTCAGTCTCAGTTAATTATTTGTTTTCACTTCCATTTCTTGTCTTCAGAGATATTTACCTCAATTTTCACAGTGATTATGTCATCTTAAATTTATCTCTTTAGGTGTTGTGTATACCAATCAGCTATGGCTGAATAACAAAGTATTCCTAAAAACTGAGTGGCTTACTATAATAGTCACTTATTTTCACTCACATTCCTGGGGTTTGGCTGGGGTTTGGCTAACCTGGGGTGGGCTCAGCTGGGCAACTCACTTCACACTGCAGGAAATGAGATGAGGGAATGAAAATTCTGGTGTTTTCATCCTCTTGTTATCTAGTCACCTACTGGTGTCTCCCACTCCCCATTAGCTAAGAGCCAGGTACCATTGATGAGCCCATAAATATCAGTGCCCTGGGGCCCAGATCTGGGTAGAGAAGGTGAGAGGGGTCAACAGAGACTGTCTAGCACATGGCCCAAGGGGAGTCAGGGACTCCCTGGGAGTCACTGGTAAGTCCCTAGGAGACATGGGGCATGTGTAAACAGAACACCAAGACTCACAAGTCTAAAAGGGGTGGTCACTCAAGACAGATTTTGAAAAACCATATTTTGGGCTTTTGGAAATACAAAACTCTTAGCTCAGTTGGGAGATACAGTGGCAGAGGGAACAAAGTACCTCCGTGGAAGGTTGTCTTGCACTTAAAAAATTAACATCTCCTTTGGACTTTTTATTACTTGGGTTTCATTAATCTAGTCTTTTGTACTGAAAACAAAAATGAGAGAAAGGTAAATTTTTCCATTCAGTGGATGCTGGAATAGCAGTCAGGAAAACTATTGTGTTCCAGTTCAGCAAATGTCAAGTTTTGTGACCTTGGACAATTCATATGTCTTCCTGAACCTCCAATTTCCTCTTGCAGATAATGAGGAGGTTGAATCAAATGCCTTCACAACTACTCAGTATTCACAATTTATAGATGAGATTAATAAAACTTGAAGTTTTTTCTTAATTTGAGAGAGTGAGAGAAGAGAAAGAGAAACATTGATTTGTTTTTCATTTATTTATGCATTCAATTGGTTGATTCTTGTGTGTGCCAACTGGAGATCGAACCTGGAACCTTGGGGTATCGGGACAACACTCTAACCAACTGAGCTACTGGCCAGGGCCAGTTGTAGTTTTTTAATTAAAAAGTATTCAGCACTGACTGCCTATGTTCTGGTCTCTACTGAATCACTCAAACTAATGAGAATTTTGTGAAAGAATTTTATATTTTCTATCTTCCCTATCATGATTCTTAAATCTAATTTTTTAAATGACTCCTAGGCAAAGGAAAGCCAGCCCTGGTAGTCACCCAACATAAAACATGGTTTCATAATGTTAAAATGAAAATGCTAGAAGCCTGTAGATTTAGATTTCCAGCATGTATTCTGATTTCCTGGCCCCATGGGCATCCCAGTAATTAGATTTATGCATAATTTACCTACTTCCATTTTCTAAAAATTTGTCAGTTTTAAGGTCTGAGTTTGACAGTTTATTGGTTTGTCCAGTAGAAATAAATTGGGGGCATCTGGGGCTAGAGTCTTTAGTGTGTGTAGTTGGGGCCATTGATGTGAAGCTGCCTCCTATTTATAACTGAACAAGCTTAATTGTTGCTTTTCAATCTAAATAGAAAGGCTCTGTTTACTGCTGCTTTTAATTGTAGCAAGCTGGTGAAAGAGCATGCAGGGCCTCTTCAGTAAAGGCAATTCAGTAAAAGCATTTTGTCAATAAATTATTATTGCCATCATGAAAACCGTGCACCGCATTCAAATAGAAAGCCAGCAACAGCTCAGCTTCTCCTTTGATGGATCCAGAATAATACTTTTACATTTTCTTAATTTATTCTCTTTTTCTCCTGTTTTCATAGATGGTTATAGCTGATAATGGTAATATGGATTTTCTTAATCTCTAACCTTCATATTAAAAAGGAAAATCTGAATTCCCTGTGCAGTGCTGAGACACGATTGTACCTAGAGCCATAAAAAGTAAAGATCACCAGGGAAATCAGAAAGTCAAACTCTTTTTTTGTGGGCCTTGTTGGAAGGGGATCACGGTGCACACCAGACCTTTGTGTGGGGAGATATTTTAATAAAGCTCTTCTCAAATGTTTTCTACCAAATGCATCATATTGTCTTCAAATTTCTGGGAATTGACTAATATAAGAATCCAAAATCACACACCCAACAGTGTTTGATGGGAGCAAGCTCCAGAAGGAAGTCCTTTTGTGTAGGAAGGTAAGGATAAGTGGGGGATTGTGTTTTTTAAAAATGATCATGGCAATATTTTTAAAACCACATGTTCTTGCTGTCTTGCACCAGATTATTTCCCCTTCCCTTAAATCTGGACAGTGATTATGAATGTTTTGAATTGTAGAATGCCACAGAAGTAATTTTGAGTGACTTTTGAGATCCTAAAAGGCACTGTGTGTCATTCTCCTTCAGGATGCTTACTCTTGGAACACAGCCACCATGTTGTGAGGCAGCCCAAGCCATGTGAAGAGGCTCCATGTAGGCATTCAGCTGACATCCCAGCTGACATCCAGCAGTGACTTGTGAGTGAGACTTGGACCTGCTCCCTAACAAAGCCTCAGTTTGGTTCAGGTGTCTCACTTTTCTTTTCTTTTTTTTTTTTTTTTTATTTATTCTTAGAGGTGAAGGGAGGGGGAAACAGAGGAAGAGAAACATCAATGTGTGGTTGTCCCTTGTGCACCCAGCTCCCGGGTACCTGGCCTGCAATCCAGGCATGTGTCCTGACTGGGAATCAAACCAGTGACTCTTTGGTTCGCAGGTTGATGCTCAATCCACTGAGCCACACCAGCCAGGGCGTGGTGTTCCACTTTTAGGTAGCCTGTATGACTCAGAATAATCCCCTCAGCTTCAGGAATGAATGTGACTGGAATAAATCTCACCCCCTTGCCTGTAATTGGTTTATAAAAAGGTCATGTGACCTGGTTCTGACCAAGTGATGAGAGGTTCTTTGGTACCTGTTTGGGGAAGTTCTGCCTTGCCCCCAAGAGCAAGCGATTTTCTCTCTTCATGTTTGAATGAAAGTAGATAAATCACAATTGTCCCCTGGTGAGAACCAGCCTTTAAAAATGAGGCTGTGTGAATAGCAAAGCCAAGAATGGTAGAGAACCTAAGCCCCAGATAATAACATTGGAGGTGCTGGATCAACCAACTCCTGTTAAACTTCCTGTTACAAGAGCTTATACATTCACTCATTAAAAAAAATTACAATATCCCCCCTTATTTTCAGGTTTCAGTTACCCACAGTCAACCATGGCCCAAAAATATTAAATTAAAAATTTCAGAAATAAACAATTTAATAAAATATTCCTAAGTTTTAAATCACATGCCATTGAGTAGGATGATGGAATGTTATACCATCTCACTCTGTCCTGCCCAGGACCAGAAGCATCCCTTTGTCTAATGTATCCATGCTGGGTAGGCTACCGATCTATTGGTCACTTAGTAGCCAGCTCAGTTATCACATCAAGTGTCTTGGTATCACAGTGCTGTGTGCAAGTAATCATCATTTCACTTAATAATGGTCTCAAATTGCAAGAGTAGTGATGCTGGCAATTTGAATATGCCAAAGAGAAGCTGTAAAGTGCTTCCTTTAAGTGAAAACTTCTCAAAAGAAAGAAGTAAAAATTGTATACTGAGGTTGCTAAGATTTATGGTAAGAACAAATCTATTCATAAAATTGTGAAGAAGGAAAAGGAAAAGGAAATTTGTGCTAGTTTTACTGTCATGCCTCAAACTGCAAATGCAACTTATTATGTGGGCATTTTGTCATCTCACATCCTCATAAGAAGGTTGACTACAGTACAATATGATATTTTGAAAGTGAGAGAAAGAGCACATTCAATAGTTTTTATTACAATATATTGCTACAGTTATTTTATTATTAGTTATCATTCATCTTTTACTGTGTCTAATTTACAAATTAAACTTTATCACAGGAATATAAGTGTAGGAACAAAATATAGTACACATAGAGTCTGTTACTATTTGCAGTTTCAGGTATCCACTGGGGGTCTTGGAATGTGTCCCTTGGGATATAACATTCGAGGGACTGCTGTAGTTTACAGTGTACTGTACTGAAAAAACTAATGGCCACAGAAAGCACCCTAGTATTTCCAAATTCCTTGAATAAAGTAAGTAATTCCTGCCCTCTGCCCCCAAAGACAGCCAAAATTTGCTTTATCCCTTCTATCTCTGTCTTCTTAGACTATAAATGGCCAAGCGATTTCTCTCTCAAATGAAGGATCATGGGATGAACTTTGCGCTACTTCTCCAAACCAGCGCTTAAACAGAAAGTGTTGGTGGTAGTGTCTTAGCCGTAAAGTGGTCTGTGCTCTACAACACAGACTAAACGAGGCTATTTGACCCTGTCATTTGCAGCAGAAGGGAGAACAGTTGGCATATTCCTGGCTCTTGAGGTCAGGCTCCTCTCTTTCCTTGTCCAGGATTACTCACTAATTATATTGTAGGGAATTAATGACTGATGGTGAAAATAAAGTTGGTTGATAGTCTTAGCCCAGTAATTATGTCTCTGAATGGGTAGAAATGGACTTTGAGGCATTTATTTACATATCAGAAGCTTTCAAGTGCCTAGTACTTATATATAGACTTGGTTCATATATTTGTAAGGTTTCTTTTTCAGTTAAATTGTTTGTGCCTATTATCAACTCTGGAAGGTAACATAGCAGATCTTATCAATTTCATTGTACAAATAAAATAGAACAAGGCTAGTGACTTCATTACTAGGTTGATTCTATTGTGACAGAACACACTTGGTATGATTTCAGTTCTTCTAAATTTGTTGAGGCTTTTTTTTTATGACCCAAGAAATGACCTATCATGGTACACAGTCTGTGGGCACTTGAAAAGAATGTGTATTTGCTGTTGTGCAGTGGGGGTTACACTTCTATGGATGTTGATTAGATCGTGTTGGTTGATGGTGTTGTTGAATTCTTATATATCCTTTCTGATTTTCTGTCTAGTTGTTCTAACAAATATTAAGAGAGGTGTTGAAGCCTATAGTTATAACTGTAGATTTATCTACTTCTCCTTTCATTCCATATCTTCCACTCTTAAAGGAACATTTTCCCCAGTATCTTTTCCTCATAGCATTTTTTGTTGTCAAGGCTAGCCATGGGCTTTCTCTCATTTGTACAAGGTGTCAGGAGTTCTCATTTACACTGAAAGAAGAAAGGCAGTACTTCTTTGCATGCTTCATGGAAGCCACATGAAGGTCTGTTCTGGAAGAGGTTAGTACTTCTTCGTCAAGACTTTAAAGCCTTGAGAAAGCTATGTATTTATTGAAATTCCATAGTCCCTATGGAATTTAGCTATCCACTGGGGTTGTCTCTTCAGCCATATTTCTAATAAACCCAACTCTGTCCCTGGATTCAGAGGAGTTAGGGTAGGCTTTATTTAAGATTTTTCTGTTTCTAGTCACATCTAGACAACCACCCAATCATCTGGCCTGACTCTGTGTAAGAGAGAAGCCCAAGCCTTGTGCCCATGGCGGTGAGCGTCTGGGGGAAAGGCAAAGAAAGCAGCAGCAGTTTTTGAGCAACCTTATTTCTTCAGGCACTACACTAGGCAATATGGGTACGTTACCTTATTTGAGGCTTTATGACAACCCTCTGACATCACTACTGTTATTATCTTCATTTTATAGACAAGGAAATGAAGACCCGGAAAGACAAATAAATCAGCACAACTTCTTGAACCCTACCAGAACTTTCTAATTACAGAACATCATGTCCCCAATCCCCACACACAAACATACATTTTCTTTAATTTAAGGAAAAGAAGAGATGATGTGGCAATTTCCTAATATCTGTTACAAAGAATTGGTCATTGCTGACACTTTGCCTCATTTATTTTAATTATTTTAAATAAAATGAAAATGTTTTTGACCTTCCCTCGCTTTTGACCTCCTCCTGCTATTCCTTTTCCACTCCCATCTCCAAGAATAAATCTATACTATAAGCTTAGTACTTTTTCTTCTAACCCATTTTTCCTACATTTCAAAGACCTTTCTGGAGATAGAAAGCTTCATTCTCCTTACTGCTTCTTTCTGGGGGTTTTAGGAATCCCACTCCTTAGAAAATGCCAGTGATCTGCCTTCCCCTTTGTGCTTTGACTCCCCACCCTACGGTTGGTGATGTTGACACCAAGGGTTCAGACAGAGCAGTGGCCTTGGTAGAGCTGAAGTGGCCACCACTGCTGTGGCAGGCACACTCGTTTGTTCTCAGATCAGGCTGGTAATTGTTCAATTCCAAGGACAACTAGGAACATTGCCTGGCATTGTGTTTCCTGAGCCACAGGACAATTTGAAATGATGCCATCTAGTGTCCCAATCTTTGCCAGCAAGAGAACTGAGGCATCACCCAAAATAAAGCAGATTTATTTTGTTTTTTAAAAATTAATGTTTTAAGTAACTTAAAACTGAAGCTTCAGATTTTTAAAATCACATTGGACTGCAGAAAATACTGCAGATATCTTACCTATACCTCCCCACCTTTACCTCTTCAGGGCACAGTGTCCAAGCCACCAGCTGCCAGCACCTGCATTTCTTTGCCAAGGGCTACCCTGACCTCTCAAGTCACTTTGTCCAGTGTGAGAGGCTGAAGTGATGTGGAATTAGTGTCTCCCAGGAGCAGCCCTCAAAAAATGACTGGTAGGAATTGATGCACAAATATCCGGCTCTCTCCCTGAGGTAGGATAACAAGAAGGCACATGGTCAACATTTCCAGAGTTTCCCAGTGGAACGAAGCCCCAAGTCCCCAAAGTGCGAGCTGGCTTGGTTATGCACACTTTACTGTCTGCTTCCCTGAATGTCTTAATTCCCTCCTCCTCTGTTTCCTTCACTTCCCAAGTAACAAAGTGAACCATTTGCTTTGGAATCTTTGTCTCCAGGTCTCCTGAACTTAGAAAACTCCTCTGTGATACATTGTAAAAATAGCCACAAACCTTTTTCCCTCTCCATATTTTTACATTGTGATGTTATAGAAGTGGGATGGCCCTGGGTCTTGCTTGAGGATATGGTGAAAGTGATGGCAGGTAAGTTCCAAACCTGTTTCAAGAGGTCTTGAACACTTCTACTTTTTCTTAAAGACTGAGCAATAATAAATGGTTGCTTTTGTAAGTCAGCAAGTATTGAGTGATTTGCCATGCAACAGAAACTAACTGATTCAACCCACGTTTTCCATTTGTGTGTGAGATCCCCATTTGTTGTATTTCCTTGAATGAGAGTATTGTTTTCCCTACAGAAAAAGCATCTTCTCAGGCACAGAGAGGTTATGACCTTCTTGAGTTTTCCAGCACACTGTGGGGGCCAGTTGTTGTCACCATCCTGGTTTATGCCTCTGCTCCAGGGCCTCTGTGCTGAATCACTTTGTCTGGGTTTGCCTGCTAGCTGCTGTATTTTCTTTCCACTGCGGCTGCCAGCTGGGCTGCTGGTTTTTTCCAAACCCTTCTTTTCACAGAACAGTGAGGAAGAAAGCCACTGTGTTTTCACGGATTGTGCCAATGATATATGTGTCTGATAGGGATTCAAGTGCCTGCAGAGCTGGGCTGAGATGGAGAGCTCACCCAAAATACTGCCGGTTTTGGATGTTGAAGAATTTGTGGAGCTTCAGAGCCAGCAGGATGCAGAGTAAACAACATTGAATAGAGTGAGTCAGGATGCTTAATCCTGGCTTTGCCCCTGCTCTCAAGTCCCTTTCAGCTCGAAAATGTGAGGATTTGAGGACTGAGTAGAGTTTCATGCAATGCAAAGCCAAAAAGCATGGGATTAATTGTCCAATTTAATGAAGTTCTAGTAGGCTAGAATAGCGGTTCTCAAAGTGGGGTCCCTGTAACTGCCACATTAGCATCACCTGAGAACTTGTTAGAAATGCAAATTCTTGGGCCCCATTCCAGACCC
The DNA here is from genome assembly GCA_028533065.1 of Trachops cirrhosus. Lineage (NCBI taxonomy): Eukaryota > Metazoa > Chordata > Mammalia > Chiroptera > Phyllostomidae > Trachops > Trachops cirrhosus. The sequence goes on from CM052547.1 coordinate 65,554,849, forward strand.
TCTAAATCAGAATTTCTTGGGATGGAGCCCAGCAATCTGTGTCAACAAGGCCTCCAGGTGATTTGAATGCAGCTGAAGTTTGAGAACTACTGATCTAGAGCTGTGTTATTTCAAATGTAGCTCATGGCATTGGCATAATCTGGGAGCTGGTTAGAGAAGCAGAAGCTCAGCACCACTTTCCGACCCCCCTGAATCAGAATCCACATTTAACAAGACCTGCAGATGATCTGATCACATCAAAGTTGAAAAGCCTTGGGTATAGATTCCTAGTCTCAATCCTGGAAGATTGTGATTCACTAGCTCTAGGGTGGGGCTCCATAATGTACATGTCTAAAAGCTCCCAGATATTACTGGTGGTGCAGTTCAGGGACCTCACTCTGAGTACCACAGTTCTAGATTTCAGGCCAGGCTTAGAATCTCAGCTGTGACAGGGTTTCAAGCCAATCAAATTTGGGTTGACTCACTCTGTACAGATGTGCAGGCTGTGCACTGCTCCACTCCAGGAGACACCATTCATGTACTAGTAGACTATGACTCAAAAACCTGAGACCCAAAGCTAAGTAAGATAAGGGGCAGGGACTGGCTAAAGTGTGAGTTTTAGAGGGAACTGGGTTTGAATCCTAACCCTGCCCCTTATGTAAGTTGTGTGATCTTGGCAAATGTATTTAACTGTGTCTCAGTTTCCTCATTGGTAAGATGGAGATGGTCATACCAGCCCCACCAGATGAGATACTCAATGGTCAACACATAAACCAAGCTCAGCCAATATTCATTCTTTTACTTTCAGCTGAGGGAATAGCAAGTGTCATCAGCTCCACAAGCTCCTTCTCCTCTTTGAGTCTTCTCCTGGCCAGTGGCCTAATTGCCTGGTTTGGGCTGAAGGCCAGGTGAGAATGATGGGATTTTCTTCAGAGCTCCTGGGGGTCAGATGAAGGTGATACAGCAATAACTCAGGCTGTTTATAGTAGGAACACTTCCCAAGGGGGTTGTTAAAATCGATTCATACAATTGACCAATGAGCCAATATCAAACCGCACCATGGGTTCACCCACCTACTAAAGTCACAAAAGACAATAGCAGTCACTGGTCCTGCCAAAGCTCTCTGTGTGCTGTGGAGCCTGGGGTCACGCAGAGGCTTTGCCAGGGCACCTTGCCTGGCCGAGCAGGGAAACCTGACCTTCTCCACAAAAAAGATCCAGTTAGGCCGTTCCTGGGCTTTTGTGAGACACAGTCCAAGATGCTCTAAAACAAACCTAAAGACTAAATTGAAACACACATTTTAGGTGAGGGGAGAGTACAAAGTAGGCAGTGAGATACTTTCAAAGCTCATTCAATACAAACCAACCAAGGCAATATTAAGAAGCCAGATGGACCTTGATGGTGTCAGAAACTAAACATTCCTAGTTTGATTTTGGGGTTTTTAGATGAAGAAATTTTTTAAAAGAATTTTTTTTTCTTCAGAGCTTGTGAAATCTCTAGGAGGAGGTGGAAGGACTGCGGGAGTTCAGGTGGGAGTTCAGCCTAAGATAGCCACTAGAGGGCCTCAGAGATCCAGGAAAACTGCCCCATGTTTCCCAGGAGAGGCCCTAAGAACTGTCAGGCCTGGTCTGATTTGGGTGTTTAGACTGGACTTGATTCCTGACAACTTTCTCAGAATATGTTCATCTTCCCATTCAGCTCCATTAAGGAAGTTAGATAACTAATTGACCAATTTAACCATTTCTGCTTCCAGACCCTGTTCTGTCTTAGGCATTACAGTAAAGATGAGGGTGTAGGACTTTTATAAGAGAGTCACTAACTGAAAAAAAAAATGTAGGGTTAAAGCTCAGTGGTGGTATCAAAGGCAAGCTTGGAAGGTGTAGACTTTAGTACCCCATCACTTCCATTTCTACCCTAGTACACAGAAAATCAAAATTAAAACAGCATGTTGCTATACAGATGCAGCTTTGAGCGAAGTCCTGTTGAATAACTAGATTGCCACATATTAATCCATCCTATATGTAGAAATTCTAGTGCTTGAGGCTTTTTGCAATGTACACTGTGGTAGAAATGAAGGTGACTTTTCTATTATTGCTCAAAAGCCTCTTAAATGTAAAGTAAGAGATAGTACCTGTCAACTAATGGTCGTTGGCATCAATTCAACAAAACAGGAATCCCCAATTTGGGGTGTGATGAGGAAGGAAACTTTATTCGGTGCAAAAAGTTCCGTTGTGATACAGCACAGCTGTGAGAACAACACAACTGTGGGACAGCTCAATAATGTTACAGCTCAATCATGAAGCAGACAGGCATGGAACAGCAGGGCTGTGAGGTGGCCCTGGAACCAACTCCCCCCCATGCCCACCCCCAAGACAGCCCTGCTCCTATGCTGGTCTGTTCTGCTGTGCTTTGGGGAGACATCTTTGGTGTTGCTTCTTTAATGTTTCATCTCCAGCCAGGGAAACACAGCCCTCAGTCTTTGATGGAAAGGGAAATTGTGCTACCTCAGCCACAAGGTAGCTGGTTTATACAGACAGAAGTCCTCAACCCTGATCTCTGATGGCTCCATCCTCATGCAAATGAGAACTCCAAATCCTCAGAGACTGATTGGTTCAAAAAGGCACTGTCCTGATTGGCCATAATGGAGTTGCTCTGATTGGTTGGTGAAGATACTAATGAGTCTATAGCTGTGCAGCTCCAATTGGATGGGAAAAGCCTCAGTCTTATTGATTGAAATATTATTCCAGGGACTCCTTTAGAAGAACTGGCTCAGAGAGCAGGAACACAGTGCAAGTGAGCAGTTCAGTGCAGGCAGCTCCTCCCTGAAGTGCAATTTGTGTGAGAGGCCCCTGTGTAGAAATGGCTGCAAGGCTCTGCTTTTTAAAATTTGAGCCCAGTTTCCTCTAGGAACTCTTCTCAGTAGGTGTCTTCTTTCTCAGGGTTCACATACCACAGAAGTTTATAAACTTACCTTTCCCGGTGAGATCTAGAAAACAACTATTTAAGGAGGGAGACATGTTAGAAAAGAATCTACAAAGATATGTTCCAGCCAGAAGAGCTGTTGGGCACGGGAACCATGAGGGCAGAAGGTTCACTGCTTCATCTGCCAGCATCTGTGAGAGAAGACATTCCCCTCCCTCATGCCTCTGCAGCCCTTCCAGCAAGGCATTTTGGCTAAGGAGGCCCTTTGTCAACATGACCTACACCTGACACCCTCCTTCCCACACCACCACAGGGGGTTCCCTAATGCAGAAGAAGGGCCTCCCAGCCCATGGGTTTGCTCTAGGAGAGCTGAGTCCCAGAAAACTTGCAAATATGGTCACCTGGATGCAGAGAGCTCTGGGAAAGAAATAGAATAGGTGGGGTTTTAGTATATTTTTTTGGTTACAGGAGGCAGATAGATAAAATAAATGCAAGGAAACAGATTATTTAAGCAATATAATGTTTCCCTTTCTAATAGAATTTTCCTTTTCTGAGGCTAAAAACCCAGTGAACCTCTTATGTCCCAGTTTCCCACAAATAAAAGGAAGAACATCTTCCCTGTGTGACTCTATTGCTGTCTGGACCATTGGCACCAGCCTCTCTGGCTCCTCTCTTTCTAGGTAGTTTAATCAGCCATATCAATCCTCCTACAGATACTGCCTTCATCTTTTTGCTCTTTGCTCCCTGGTTCCCAACACATCAAGTCCAAGCATCCTTACCTGGTTTCCAGGGACAGCCCATACCTTCCACCTAACACCCATCCCCTACTCTCTTATCCTGCTGGGCATCTCACTGTCCAGTAAAAGGACCCTTGGTACTGATCCCTCTGGACATTTGCACACGCTGTTCTCCTTGCTTGAGACACCTTTCTCTTCTTTCTGGCAAAGAAGAACCCAAGCTACATTTCTTCCAAAGCATCTTTCCTGATTACTTAGCCCTTATTGATTTCCTCTTCCTTTGAACTCTCACATCTTTCTACAGACATTGGGGAACATAATCCAGTATTGTTTTATTTTCCTCTCTCACTGTTATTTTAGGAAACTTGATTGAGGCTTGACAATTAGATGGCTAGGTCTTTGAGGACAGAGGATTGAACATAGTATTCCAAGACCCCAGTATGGTGACCCCACACATACAATAGAAATCCAATTAATATTTTCCTGGTTACTTCTCATGCATCCTTTAGGTCTTAGACTGAACCTCACTTCCTAAGAGCAGCCTCCTGCATTAGACCCAAATTTACTAGTCCCCCCATAAATATATGTCTTGCATAGTGCTACTCAAATATATACATTTCATTTAATTGTTTTATTTTATTACTCTCTTCTGCCAGTAAAGGCTGGGGCCTATGTCTGGTTTTACCTAGTGCCCAGGGCAGTGCTTGGAACATGGTGAGTACTCTATAGATATTTATTTAAATGAATGAATACTTGTTGGTTAGATGGCTTAACCAGAAAATGATATGAACTTCTTGGGGAATGGAGAGAACAGAGTTGAAGTTGTTAATCTCCTGAGACCTGGTACCCTTAAGCACAGTCCTGAACAGAATCTAACAGCAGAGGCTTGGATGGGCCAAATCAGCAAATCATTGCAGGGCTATTAGTGACACATTTCTCTTAAGAATTGGTAAGTTGTAAAGTAATACATGTTCATTGGGGAAAATATCTAAATTTTAGAAAATCATAAGGATGCAGAGAAAAGTAACTCTAAACCCACCACTTGAACAAAAACTTAAAAAAAAACAATATGTTCTTCCAACCTTGGTTTTGTAGCTTATTATGTTTTTTACATATTGGAAACTTTACTGGATACATAATATTGGATCTTGTTTTTTTTAAACCACTTAATGTGAAATGATAAACATTTTTCACTGTGAAAAATTCACTCTTTCTGAATCAGAATTTTAAATAGCTCCAGAATGTTCCACGTATGGTCATTCCTTCATTAGAAGATATGAAGGCTGACCAATGTGAGTTTTGACCCTCATGATTTTGAAGACATTCTAAAATCTACAGACAATAATGATCAATGGGAGCTGTATCACAGACTCTTCCAGTTGTTTCAATGGGACACCTACCTCCACTCATTGGCATACCACCTTGGCCAACCAGATCTCAGACCTACCCAAGTGAGTGGCCCTCATTCCTTGCTCCCTCATCCTCAGCCCCCTGTGCCTCCATCTTCTCTTTCTCCTCATGGAGCAAACACAATTGATGTCCTGCCCACATACTCCCCACATTGGCATTCCTGAAAGTGCATGCCAATGGCTTCCTGCTGCAAGCACCTCGGATTCTCTGCCTCAGGACGTTCTTTGGGCGCAGGAGCATGCCTCCAGAAACAGCCTTCAACCTATAAGAAGAGGGAGTTAGTAGACAAATATCTCAGCTCCTCATCACCTATAATGAACAGTATGAAGGTGTGTTCTACACAGAGCTGCTCACCAGGACTGACTTCCAGTTACCCACAGGCGTAACTTACTCATTAATGCACCTTTATTAACTTCCTTTCCTTCACTGCCTCATTTCCACATTCTTCTACTGTGTTTCCTGAAATCATCTCAAAATTAAACCATTTGGGCTCAAATCCTTGTATCAGGGCTAGCTTCTGGGGGACCCTGCCTAAGGCACTCCACCACCCCACTTCTTAATTATAAGTTCTAGCACTTTTCAGCTTAGAGTTTCTCTCTTCTTTTTGACTAGTGCAAGCTAAAAAGTCTAAATGATACAACCTATGTTTTAAGGAACTGGGTAAAAGTGCCAAACCATGCCAGGTTGTTGACTCTGTCATCAGAACTTCTGATAGGAATACTCCCAAAGGGGAATAAATTATACAGAGACACTGGTCTCTTTGAAGGTGAATTTGGATTGATCTTTCTTTCTCCTCTCTTTTGTCCTCTCATTTCTCTCTTCATCTGCTTCCTCTGCAGTAGAAGCCACCCTAAACTGAACTATTTTTGCTGCCAATCCCTAATTAGGTTTCCAGATATACCCTGAAACCTGGGGATTATACTAGGTATATGCTACAAAGCAAGTTCATATTATCTTTCTTTAATTAATAGTGACTACTGCTTACTAAAAGCCTGATATGTGCTGAGCACTCTGCTGGTTTCTGCAAGAGATTCTGCAGGGACTCTTAAGTCACTATCCTTGTAGGGAAGAAAAGACACATAAACAGCTGGACTCATACATGGTCAAGTATGATGTGTCAAGTGAGGGCACAAATAGACCCAAACAAACAACTCCAGAACTTTTTTTAAATATTTTATTTATTTATTTTTAGACACAGGGGAAGGGAGGGAGAGAGAGAGGGAGAGAAACATCGATATGTGGTTGCCTCTTGCACACCCCCTACCTGGCCTGCCACCCAGGCATGTGCCCTGACTGGGAATTGAACTGGTGACCCTTTGGTTCTCAGGCCAGCATGAAATCCACTGAGCCATACCAGCCAGGGTGACAACTCTAGAACTTTAAGAAAAGTAGTGATTTGTTCTGGATAGATTTTGAGGAAGTTTCATGAACAGGCAAATAACTTTGGAATTTAGTAGGTCAAATAAATCAAGACAGAGAAAGTAATCCAAGCTTCCCCCATCTCATTTCCTAGGGGACTTCTTCTTGATGTTAAAAAGTGAGACTGCTGCTTCCCTCCACCTCCCCACAGTAGATTATGAAAATGTCAGTTTCCTTTTATCTCAGCTTCTCCAGTACTCACCAAGGAAACATCATCTTTCTGATGAGCCAGACTGAGCCAGACCTAAGTCAAACCTTAAAATAAGCATATCAGTTATTAATGCATTTCATTTTAGATATCAGAACCCCATCAAATGAGGATTGAAACAACATAGATATTGATTTCACCTCATGTTAAAATAAAACTAAAAAAAGCATTTGTTGCTGCAGATTTAGCTACTTAGCAGCATCTTCAAGGGTCCAGCCTTCCTGCATCTTCCTACTCTGCCTTTCTCAGGCTGCTCACCTCCTGGTTGCAAGTGGCTGCTACAGATCCAGGCATCACAATGCCTTTGAGGCCAGAAAAAGGGATTAGAGCTATAACAGAAGTCTCTTTTCTTCTTACCAAGACAGCAAAATTTTCTTAAGAGTCTCCTGCAAAACTATACTTACATATTATTGTCTAGAACTAGGTCATATGGCCACCCTAGCTATAAAAAAATTCTGGGAACTTGGGTCTTTCATTTTTTAGATTCTATAATTATAGAAAGCAAGAAAGAGGGATAGGGGATGACTGCAGTGAAATTCCTACAGACTTGGCCTTCTCTTACAGGAAAGTTCAACTGCTGTGGCCAAGGCACTGAGAACCTTGTTTCCCTCTTAGCTGACAGCTGCTGTATTAGTCAACTATTACCACCAATACATTGTATAACAAAACACCCCAAATCTCAGTAGCATGTAATAATAAACATTTCTTATCATGCTCACAGGTTTGCTGATTGGTCAGGGTGGCTCTGTTCCATGTGTCTTGCATTCTTCTGGAACCAGAATGGTATGGTAGAAGCACAAGAGAAATGAGCAGGAAGGTGTGCTGCCTCTTCAGGTATAGCTCAGAAAAGGCACGCCACCACTTTTGTCCATATTCTACTGGCCAAAGAAAGTCACATGGGCCCAAAGCAAGATCTCTAGTGTAAGGAACTGCAAAGTTTTTTAGGGAAGGTAGTAGAGTATGGGGAGAGGAGGGGAACCCCCTACCCTAGCTGTGTAATCTAATACATTACCTCTGGGGAAGTGGTGGGGGGGCTACGATGTTAATGCATGTCCCTGCAAGTGACAAATGTGTCTATAACAGGCAATGGCCAACTCAGGGCCATGCCCAATCAGCGAAGTGACCACAGGGTTGGAATTTTAGACCAGGTGTGAGGGAAAGAAGGGATACAGCAAACTAGCCCTTCAGGGAAGGCAGAGCATGTTGTACCCTGAGTCACTTGTCATAGGTTGCTTTTATTGATTATCCAACAAAGAAGAATTCTGAGGATCTGCTTCTTACCATATCTCTGTGCCATTATTAGGAGCAAGCAATTCCTAGCCTCAGTCTCCTTATGTGTGTTGGACTTTTCATACCTCAAGTACAGACTGAATTCTACTCGACCAATCAGTGATGTCTGGACACGTTCCCTTCATTTCTCATGGAGTCTTTCCCCAGCTAAAAGCCATTTGTTATAATTACTATAACTTAATTAACCAAATATTGTGATAATAATTGAATAGAGATGGAGACAATTCCTTATACTGGTCATAATACCCAGGTTGTTCGTTGGTGCCATTATATTAACCAGAACTTCCTTGACAATTAATTTAAGTGAATTCTAACACATATTCACAAAGGGAAATTACAACACAAGCAAGCTATATTTAAGAACATAGTTGTGTCCCTGAAAAAACTGTACACACCTTTTGCTTTGAAAATGGAATTCACTCATTCATTCAATAAACGTTATCGATAGATTTCTCATCTATCTGGAGGCCACCTTGACAATAAGAAGTATATATGTGTTTCAGTCCACCGGCGCGCGGTGATCGCAAATGTTGTGGATGAGAAAAAACATACACATGGACTACTGAGTCCTGTGGAAGAATAGGGATGGCATGGCTACCCTCTCAAGGGGAGGGTGCCTCTGAGTGGCCTGGCCACTCTCTCAAAGGAGAGCGCCCCGAGCCGCCGCCTCAATGGGCTTTTTATTAGGTAGTATTGGGTAAGTGAACAGATACAGAATGTGGATTCATTGTCTAGCAGAAAAGATCAAAACAGGTAGATAATTTACATAGGATTCAGAAGTCTCATGCTGGATTTTGGGGCTGGTATCACCTAACAGGTACAGGATTAGTCTAGTTTCCTGCCATCCAAGAGCATCCTAGCAAGCAGGTCTCACAGGATTTTACATATCTTATGCCCCAATTCACCCCAGGTGTCCGCCAACTCTAGTCTGAGCCTCACTTCCCCTGCTACTTCCGCAGGCCCTGATTTGGGCGGAGGAGACAAAGGCAGGCAGGAGACTTGGATTTCTCACATCCAGAACAAGGACTCAGGCTATTGTCAAAGCCGAGGGGGCAGGGGTGATATCGATCACTCCCTCACTTCCACAGCCCCTTGAGTCTCTTCCCTGATGGCTTATTCCCACGTGATTGTGTCTGTCTTAGGCCCATTCTTTCCAGAGAATGGTTGCCCGTCATTGACTATCTGATCAAGCTGAAGGGAATAGCAGAGCAGACAGTGCCCATGTTCAGGGAAATAAGTTTTGTCTCCTTAGGCCTCCCAGTTCTCGGAGGTTCCTCACTCAGCTTTAGCCACGGGGGGGTGGTTAGGGCTCCTGAAACCAGGCAGGGCGGAAACCACATATATGACCTCATTTGAGAGATCAGTGAATCTTTTTTTCTAATAAAAATATATAATACAACATTTTCACATATTTATTTAATTTTTTTAGCACTTGTTATCTGTCAGATTCTATATTTCACAAATATAAACTTATTTAATCTTTATTATAAATGTATGGAGTGGGTGCAATCATTATTCCCAATTTATAGATTGAAACTCTGAAGCACAGAATCTTGTTTTTTTAATATATATTGTTGTTCAGTTAGAGTTGCCCCGCTGTTTTCCCCATTGCTCTCCCCTATCCTGTAGCCCCCACTCCCACAGTCAGTCTCCTAATTGTCCATGCCCATGAGTCCTCTATTCATGTTCCTTTGCTTGCTCCTGCCCCTTCTTTCCCCCATAACCTCCTCCCCACTTCCCTCTGGTCACTGTCAGTTTATTCTTTATTTCCAAGTCTCTGGTTCTATTTTGCTCATTTGTTTGTTTTGTTGATTTGGTTCCACTTATAGGTGAGATCATATGGTATTTATCTTTCACCGCCTGGCTTATTTCACTTAGCATAATGCTTTCCAGCTCCATCCATGCTGTTACAAAGGGTAGGAGTTCCTTCTTTCTTTCTGCTACATAGTATTCCATCATGTAAATGTATCATAGTTTTTTTGATCCATTCATTTACTGATGGGCACTTAGGCAATCTCCTTTTAAGCATTCAAAGGTCTTTTGACTCAAACAAACAACAAAACAAAGCTAAATGATCTTGATCCTGGAAAGCTGAAATTTTGAAGGTTTTTTAAAAAAGATTTCTTAGTAAAGCAGGGATGTACATCAGAGTTGGCAAACACAAGGCCCGCAGGCTGAATCCAGCCCTCCACCTTGTTTTATCCATCCTAGCACCTTGTTTCTACCTGGTGGCAGCACTGACTGCTCTCTTAACTTTTAAGGAATAGTCACATTTATGCAGTCCTAAAATTACATTAGGCCCTTTGAAGGCAACCACGAGGCTGATGTGGCCCTGGTGAAAATGAGTTTGACACCCCTGATGTACATGTACCCTATAAAGCATGTGTCAGACATTAGCCTGCTTGCTCTCAGATCCATTCTGCACTGGCCTGCTCTCTTCTGCACTGCAGGGAGCTCATCCTGCAGGCTGCACTTCTCAGACTTTCCAGCCAATTGGCTTCTGGCTGGATTCAGCCCACGGGAAGCATGGAGGCAGGAGATAGGGCAGCAAAGGGAAGACAGAGAAAAACTGGGGCCTCTCTTTCTTTTCTAAGAGGCATCATCTTTGGTAGTAGCTTTGTGACCTCTTTTTCCCAGGTCTTGTCAAACAGCTCTTCATTCTATGACATTACATGTAAAAATTTAGAAAATGCACACACAAATCATACATCAATCAATACATAAATCAATAATTGAATTATGCATTTATATATATTAAAAACTATAGGAAAACATATTACAATATTAATTGTGTTTGATGGAATGGGCCAGGAAATGCCACTGGGGCTTATGGTTAAAGGGGACCTGGTATTCAACTGTAATGAAGATTTTACTTTTGTATAAAACCTAATGAAAGGCCATAATGCAAAGTATTAATAGCCATTGATTCTGGATGGTGGAAAAGGAAAGAAAGAAGGGAAAAGAAAAAAGAAAAACATACTTCTAGACATTTTTTAGAAGAAATATACCTTACCATATATAAATATAAAATACATATTTTTACATAAGCTTTTCCAAGAATTATTTAAATATTGTAACTATTAGTTTTCAATTGCTACTGTGACAAACTGCCACAAACTTATTGGCTTAACACAACACGTGTTCATTATCTTACAGTTCTGGAGGTCAGAAGTATGACTCGTGTCTCACTGGGCAAAACTCAAGGTGTCAGCAGGGCAGCAATCCTTTCCTGAGGCTCCAGGAGAAAATCTGTTTCCTTGTCTTTTCCAGCTTCTAAAAGCCATTCAGGTTCACTGACTTGTGGCCCCTTCCTCCATTTTCAAAGCTAGCAAGATTAAACGTTTTTGACTATTCTTCCTTAGTCACATTCCCTCTGATTGCATCTGGGATAGTTTTATGATTTTAAGGACCTGTGATTAGGTTAGGCCCACCCAGATAGTCCAACATAACACCACATCTCAAGATTCTTAACTTAATCACATCTGCAAAACCCCTTTTGCCATGAAGATAACATATTCATAGGTTCCAGAGATTTGAATGTGGATGTTTGTGGGGGGAGTCCTATTATTCTGGCTATCATGATAATTTACAGTAAGAAGATGTCCTTCATTTAAAAAGTAAAGGCTTTCACAAGCCCCTCTTTCATCTAGCACGCTATCTTTCTGAGAACTGTTTATTCAAGTCCAAAGTAGTAAGGATGGTCATCTTCAGGTTATGCATAGCTGAGCAGGAAATTTGCTATATATTTTTACAATGGAAGACAATGAGAATCCACAAGTCCACTAAGATGGTTTTCACCAGGATAGCTAGGCAGATCTCAAATTAAAATTATGACAGAGCTGTCTTGTAGAATTTCCCCCAATGAAGAAACAAGCATCATCTGCTGTGATTATTGCTTTGCTGTATTGCGAATTGTCTTGGCTGTAATGACAAAATTAGTGTGATTCTGTGAAATATTACATTGTGCATTGGGTTTCAGTGGTTCTGCTGAAAACAGGTTAATTTCTTGTGAACCACAGTTTTGCTGAACTGGTTAGTTGTCTAGAAATTGGGGCTTGGAACTAATTATTAGAAAGTGTTAATGTTCACTGACCTAGAATGAATAAGCTTTCCTTTCCCAGTAAATTAACTTCTCTTTAAGAAAAGTGCTAATGAAATTCAGAACCTTCCAGAGATCACAACTAGAGATTTGATTAAGCAAACAAGTTAAAGTAAGAACTGGGTAGATAATCATGAAAACAGTCTTTGTCAAGTCTTTTCACATGTCATTCAGCAATTGCTCTCCTCAGGCAAACAAAGAATAATGCATTAAAAGTTCAAGAATTTGAATTGTGCAATCAGCCATCAGAAATACTCAAGCTGGCCTTTCAGTTGATCAAAGGGTAACGGCTTTTCCCTATCATCCTCCTAGCATTTGTAAAGCTTTTGTCTGCTTTGTTTCTGAAAAACTACTTTATCAGGTAGAAATTTTTCAAAATTTAAGGTCCAAGAAAGGGGACATTTCTCTGACTTCATAGCTCAAATCAAATGTTGCTCATGAAGATAACAAAAAATCTAGTATACCATAGTCATTATTTTTCCCTCTCCTTTCTACTAGTGGAAACCAGGACAAATGGAGAATGGCTTCAAGGCTGCCAGAACACACACTGCCCAGCCCAAACTGGGCCAGTGAATTGTGGGCTGCTGTATTGCCAGCACCTGCCTGCTTTAGGCTGAGTTGGGTGCTGTAAACTTCACAACTGCCCCTAAGGATGCAGTGCTTTGTGTTTTAAATTAATTCCCATGCATCCTTTCTTTTCTGGGTGCTTCCACTGTTCAGGTACAGCATCGGTTGAACCTTCCATCCTACCCCTCTGAGAAATCCAGCGCCATCTCTGGCCTGGCTTCTCTGCCTGAGAAGAAGAAAGTGAAAATCACCTTTTCATTTATTACATAAAATACATTGAATGTTGTCTTAGTCTGACTTCCCTTATAAGCAAACTCTGAGACAATACAATTATGAGTTTATCTGGGAGGTGATTCCAGAAAATACTAATAAGAAAGTGTAGAAGTGAGACAGGAAATAAAGTCAGCCATAAGTAAATTACCTCTATGGACAACTGGAGCTCAAACCCAGTGGGGAACTCTGGGAGCAAGTGTAGAAGACTCAGAGTTGACTTATTGAGGGTGAGAGAACTGGATTATATATCTACCAGCCCCTGAGGATCAGTGTTTGAGGGCTGTCAGAGGTTAGTTTCCCAGACTGTTGAGTCTACTGTGCTGAGGCCAAAGTGGCTTTTTGCTCTTTGAAAGGAAGCCCTCTGGCAAAGCAATACAGACACTGGCAGTTGGAAGTAGAACAAACTCACACTGCTGTGGTAATGCCAGAAGTTCCAGCCTTTTAGTAAGGCATTGAAATAAAAACTTAGAAAAGCTTAATTTCTCCAATCAGTACGTAAAGCAGAAGCAGCTATGTTTTGCTGACTATGTGCTCAGAATGATGCCAAGTACTGCAGTGAAAGCAGCAGAAGTAGGAGGCATGGTCTCTCCCAGATTTTATTCCCTACATAGGTAAGACAACTCTGACTTTATCATGTAACATGGACAAATTGATAAAATGTAATGGTGTTATTGAAATAGGTATGTTGCAGAACAGCTGCAATTAATAAAAGCTACAGAAACTGTAAAGAAGAAGAAAACCTCCCCCTGTAACACCCCATCACTGGATTTGTGATGTAAAACTGGCAGAGAACAGCTAAATCCAATATGGCAACTAATTTCACCTAAGGGTAACTCCTAGCCTTATTATACACTCATTGTAATACCTTTGCATGCTAAATGACATACACTGTGCCACTGAGATCAGAAACAAAAAGCTCATATAAGGGCACAAAATGGCCCATGGAGCTCCTCTGAGAAATCTCCACCCCTTTCCCAGGAAGATCCTGACTATTTCTCCCTTTTTGAATACTCTACCTCCTGCTTAAATGAATCTTAATAAAGGAAGCAAATTTTGTTAATTTGGGGCTGCTCTGTCTGTGGGGTAGCCCATTCTCTGTCTTTCTAGCTCACTGCTTCACTAATAAACTAATTTTCACTTTAAATTCTGCTGCCTTGTTTGTGAATTCTTTCCTGTGTGAAGCCAAGAACCCACAGTGGGTTGTGAACCCTCAGGTTCCTGAACTCCTAGAGTTCCTACCTCACTATGGGCATTAGAAGAAGATTGGCATTCTTGGGAGAAACTTCTTGGAGAAGGTAGGAAATAAAAGAAGAAAAGTGTTTGCAGAAGCAAAGCCCAAGCCCAGATAATTGAAGGAACAGTGAGAGAGATAGCATAGAGACAGTTAGCTTAGCATATTGATATAAAATGAACAAACTCATTAGATTGGAGTTGATGAAACATGAACAAGAGAAGTGAGAATCCTGAAGCTTGACTGGATAGGGAAGGGCCAACATTGAGATGTTTGAAGACAAAACAAAAAAGTCTGGCCTCATTATTGTCCTAGAGAAGCTAGTCATTGCCTTAAGCCTATAATCCCTTTTGAAAAAATCTACCTATGCCCAAAGTACTGCTAAAGAAGTGGCAATGTCATGGCAGAGGAGCCTGCTGCTGAAGCCACATTCAACTGGGTGGTGGCAGACACCTGACCCCAGATACACTAATCAGATTCTGGTGTTTTGGGTTTTTTCCCTGGTAATTAGAGCCAGGGTACTAAGAGACTGAGTTGGTTCTCTAAAGAGCCAGGGTAAGAGTTTTGTTCCCTTAGTAAGCCATAGCCCTGTGCAAACATATTACACTAAAATAAGGCAACATAGAAAATATTGAACTATAGTAAAAAAGAGGAGTACAGATACTGAGAGAATCAGAGAAGAAAGACCATGTGGCCCCAGCAAATTAAGGTGAATTTCTAATTCCCCCAAGGCTATGGTGCACCTCTGGAATTTAGAGTCTTCTGTAAACTCCATTCAAGCTCATTTGAGTGGGTGTTTCTTCCTTGGAAATCAAGGGCACTTAAATAAAGCAAAATGGTAGCCATTAACTTGCATATTGCCAGTGGTTATAAGTCCTGTTGGTTGACATCATAGCTGGTGATCCCCAGGGGAAAAAAAGCCTTGGGACCAGAATTATGTGCAAATGGTTTATTAAGGAAGAACGTCAAGGAAACCATAAAGGCAAAGGAGAGAAGGAAGCCTTGGTGAATTTAGACCACCAAGTCGGTAAAACTTGCAGAGGGCGCTGCAGTGGAGATCCCACCATCCTCCTTTCTTAGCCTCTTAGTCAAGGGAGCTAGGTTTTCCCTTTCCTGCTTATTGACGTGCAGGATTGCATGGTGTTGGGCAAGCAGAGGTAAACTGGGCAACATCCTTGCCCTCAAGTTGTTTACAGTCTATTTGGGGGTGATAAGCTTGCAAACTCATACAGGTGACTAGAAAACTGCTTCTGGGTGGTGGAGGATAAGAAAAGCTTCACCCAGAGGAGGTGCTGTATGAACAGTGAATAATTTAACATCTGTGTGCCATGTGTTCCACTGTCCCACCTACCCCCAAAAAGATAAAAAGAATATTAGAATCTCTCAACAACCTCAGCATGGATGATTTTATCCCAGGGACTTAAAAAAAAATATTTTCCAGAACCTTGAACTCCCTGAAAAATGAGTGTTGGAGGAACGTGGTAAGAACCTGGCAGGAGTCCAGTTAATACTCAGCAGCCTTGACCCAAGAAAGAAAAAGTAAATATCAAACCCAACATCGATAAGACCTTGTGTATTATTCTTTTTCTTTTTCCCCTAAAGGCATGTTTGCTCTTTCAAGGACTAGGAACTTATTGTTTAAAGTATGTTTGGTCCAAGGATCAGGCTTGCAGTAGTGGGGTTTTACCCAATATGACCTCTATTTAGTGCAGGAATTGTGAAGACTGGACTAGCATCCACGAGGCTTTCAGGAGTCTTAAAGGATCAAAGCTGGTAAAACACAGAGCTCTTTCTGTGTAATGATCAAATGATATGCCATATAATACCATTGCATTTTTTTATATATAAGCAAGTGCTACATACTAGTATGTTTCAGTATGAGGAATTCACTATTACTAAAATTTGGTGTTTGTACATTTTCAATGGCACAATTCTGGAGTCCAGTGAAACTTGGCCTCCACTAAATACTTCACAGCACCGTGAAATGTGCACACAGGCCACAGGTACGAATTCCCACAAGGCTTTGGGAAAACGCCGATTGGTGCATCCCTAGTGGTGTTATCTATAACTTTTGATTTCTGCCATTCTTGCTTCTTAATCAGCAGTCATTGTTAGTTTAAATTCATCTTAAGCTACTTTCTTTTGAATTTGGTTCACTTCCTTTTTTTAATTTAATCTTTATTGTATTTTTTCTATTACCATTTAGTCCCCTTAAACCCCCTCCCCACAGCAATCATCACACTGTTGTCTATGTCCATGAGTCGTTTTTCCTTTTTGCTCATAACCTTCCCTCCACCCCCACTCAGGATGACAGTTCATTTTCTTATATGGAAGAATACTGTTCTAGTCTGGAGCTCTGCAGAAGGAGACTCTGAGATAAGGATGTGAGTGCAAGTAGTTCATTGGGAGGAGTGATTTCAGGAACCACTGGAAGGTGAGTGGGAAAGTGAAAAGGGGAGGGAGGAAAATCAGTCAAGGGTGTGCTGATAAGGAACATTATTGTTGTGGGCAGCCAGGGCTCATACCCATGGGGACTTTGCAGAGACTTTGTGTATCATGCCTCAAGGTTGCCCCACCTGAAAGGTGAGGATTTAAGTATTTATACTTTTTCCATTGGACTGTTCTGGAGGACTGCTTCTGGAGGTATTAACTCACACATGTCCAGCCTGCCCTGCATGCTGCATCATGCCCTGCAGCCAAAGTCGAGCTCTCTGAGAGTAGCAGGTCCTGATATGAGGCTGCCAGTGATGAGAATCAGAAGAGACACCCAAAGGGACTTGGGCTGGAACCTGGGGATTCTAATAGTGTCTGATATGGATGCATATTTCCCTGAACAGTATTTTGTGTCTGTAGTTTCATGATCACTTGACTTTGAAACACTCATTGCATTCTAATGAACTATATAAGCCCATGTTGCTAAACAGTCAGGGAGAGCCTTATGTAAGGATGTACTCTTTAAGGTGAAACCTGGAGGATGAGAAGAAGCTGGCCATATTAAGAGGAGAGAGTGGTCCTAAAATCTTCTGCATCAATTTCTCTATTTAAATTCTGAGTATAGAATAAGCAAATTTAAATTTTGGATTGCTTGAAGAGTGATTTTTAGCAATCACATTCTCATTCAGAATAAAATTGTTTTTAGCTATCTCCTACAGGATAAACTTCCAAATTTTCCATTCGGTACAATTTTAACATTCATACTTCTTTCCTCTAGTCAATTTTTCTATGCCCACCCATTAGTCAAATTTCCGATCCCATTTTCATCAATCAATGTTTTGACATTTCCCATCTTCTATCATAGGCTCCTCTAAATCCTTTAGAGTTATGTGGAAACTAAAACTTCTTAGGAAAAAAGAACATCTTGCCCTGGCTGATATGGCTCATTTGGTTGGAGTATTGTCCTCATTTGGTTGGAGTATGGACCAAAAGGTTGTGGGTTTGATCCCTGGTCCATGCACATTCAAGAAGGCAACCAGTTGATGTTTCTCACATTGATGTTTCTCTCTCTCCCCCCACCCTCTCCCTTCCTCTCTAAAAAGCAATGAAAAAATGTAATCAGGTGAGGATTTAAAAGAAAAAAGAAAAAAAGAGCATCTCATCGAGACACAGAAAACCTCAGTCCCCTCTAAAAATGGTGAGGATAATTCAGATACCTGGGACTGGCATTGTTCAAATCATACTGGTGATAAACTTTCCCACTTTGTCTTGTCTTTCATCCAAAAGGTAATTGCATATCCCTCAAATGCTAGTGCTGAAGTGTGTCTTAGGGTCTCACTGTTCTGAAAGCAATTATGTGGCACTGAGATGATATAGATGAATCTCTGAAGGGCATCTTCCACAAAGGCCCAAGTCACAGATATTTTTTTGCTACAGAGCCACTGTCAAAATGACCTGAGTCACACATTTCTTCTTTCCAGTATAATGCACTTCCATGGGACATGTGGTTTAATCCTGAGGATGTTCAGTAAGCAGTACTAGAAAAGATATTAAAAACGTTAAAGAGTGATGAAGCTCAGATCTTATATTTTGAAAAATTTCTCAAAATCCTCCAGATGGCAACAGCATCACTTGCCATCACATGACAGTGTCCCCTTCCATTACATTCTCCCACTGATGACATCTCTATATTTCTGACTTTGAGAAGAATCACTTCTCCTACATATATTTTGAGTTATCTTCTCTCATGATTGTTTCACATATGATTGTTTTCTACCTCCCAGAGATTCTTCATAATATGTGTGCCTTTGATGGAAACATTTATTGTTTTTCAGAACTATTATGAATTATTTCCATCAACTTTTTTTCCTTGCAAAGGTTTTACAATGGAAGTAGAAATCTATACTGTTTGTAATTTGATATATTTTTCAATTGTTCTTTATTTATGATCTGTTCTTTCATATATAGCAACAAAAATATCTCTTAAATAAGACTGAATGAATGAAAGATTTAAATCATTGCTTTATAAGAAGATGCAACCTAGTCAAGCCATATGCAAACTTAAAATATGTGCGTTAAAGGAATTCTAGGATTTCTGGTTTTCTTACCTTGTAGCTAAAATTTATATGAGCTTAGTTGAATTTGTTTATGTGGTACTGAGTAACAAGAAAGAAAAAAGCAGTAATACATAAGCATAACTTTTTATAACTATAGCAGAAAAGAAAAAAAAACCCTTAAAGCTGTAAAACTCTTCCAGTGGCTTTTCAGCCTTTTTAAAATAGACTTACAGTGACATCAAACTCACGGTCCCCTCACAAGGTTAGTCAGACCAGTTTCAGAAAGTTCCAATTGTGAAAGACAAAAAAAAGTACTCAGAAACCAAATTATGGACTGTTTAAGTGCTAAAAAGTTTGTGTAGCTTTTTGTGTCTTGATTAAGGGAACCCTACCAATAAATGATGTTAGCAACCCAAATGAAAAAAGAAGACAATTAATATTAATATTGAACCTCAGTGCCCACTGGTACCTATAAAGTCCTCATCCTCTACCCAACATATCTGTTTATCCAAGTACATGTGCATTTAGTTGGACAGCTGTCTCATTGACTTACTTTGAATGATTATGTTTTCTTAATAATATTGTTCAGACTAGATTTATTCTCCTTTCAACCTGTAGCGCTGATAAATCACCATGGCCCAAAGTAGTATTTTTCTAGTTCTTCTGCAGCAGTCATGTTGCCCTAGAAGGACCTTTGTGTTGATCAACTGGAGCATCTGCTCTCCATGTGTGATATAGTATAGGGTGCCGTCTTCTCACTCGGAGTATAGTGTCGAATTCTTACTAAGGTTTTATACAATGGACCTTTTGAAGTAGGATCCAAAATATAATCTTATTTTCCTTGTTTAACCTCATATTGTAAGACTGAAAGGAGATTATCAAGGCAAGTCTGGAGATACAGTCTTAATAATTTTGTAGGCATTTAAGGTTAATTCATAAGTGGTAAGTGAAGGGTAAGGAATATTCTAAACCTCTTCAGTATCTCTAGCATTCACTATTACCACTGGCTTCACTCCAGTCCTCTCCATATCTAATGCATAACTGCTATAACGTATTGTTCCCATCAGCCTCAGCTGTGCTATGTCTCCCATCCCTTCCCTCCTGCAGCCAGAGTAGTACTCTTTCTTAAAGGCACATCAGATTAGGTCATTCTGTCACTTAATTGCTTCATTGCCTTTTATTTTTATTTATTTTATTTTTTTTATTTTAGATTACTCAGTACAGTTTCTATCCTTTATTCCATTACAGCCCACCCACCCATCCCTCCCATTTCCAACCCCCCTAGTTTTGTCCATGTGTCCTCTATATTTGTTCCTGTAAACCCTTCCCTTCTCCCCTGAAATTCCCTCCCCTCTCCCCTCTGGGCCCTGACAACCTGTCCTCTATTTCAGTGTATTTTGTTATATTTTACTTATTTCTTTGTTTTGTTGTCTAGGTTGCTGTTAAAGGCGAGAGCATGTGGTATTTGTCTTTCAATGCCTGGCTTATTTCACTTAGCAGAATGCTTTCCAGCTCCATCCATGCTGTTGCAAAGGGTATGAGCTCCTTCTTTCTTTCTGCTGCACGGTATTCCATTGTGTAAATGTACCATACTTTTTTGATCCATTCATTTACTGATGAGCACCTAGGTTGCTTCCAGCACTTAGCTACTGTAAATTGTGCTGCTCTGAACACTGGGGTGCATAGGTTCTTTTGGATGGGTGTTTCAGGGTTCTTAGGATATAGTCCCAGCAGTGGAATTGCTGGATCAAAGGGCAGGTCCATTTTTAGTTTTCTGAGGAAGTTCCATACTGTTTTCCACAGTGGTGGTACCAGTCTGCAATCCCATCAATAGTGCACTAGTGACCCTTTTTCTCCACAAGCTCTCCA
>CM052547.1:65575842-65658718 GCA_028533065.1 Trachops cirrhosus
CTGTCCATTTTTGACAATGGGGTGTTAAAATCCCCCACTATAATTATGTTGCTGTCAATGTCTTTCTTGAAGTCCTCTAAGATTTTCTTTATGTATTTGGGTGCTCCTATGTTGGGTGCATATATATTTACTATGTTTTCCTTGCCTTTTAAATGGAACTCAGATTCCTTATTGGGAATACAAAGCTTGTGCCAACTTTTCCTTCCTCATCTCTTGTCTTGTCTATCCTCCAGCCAGGTGGGATTATCTTTGATCCTGGACAGTGAGTGTTGCCTGCTGATTCTCCTCTTCCCTGTCTGCATTTGTTCCCATTCCTCTGAGCGAGGCCCTACTGTATAACCTCCAGGAAATTTGTTCTCCATGATTCCTTTATCCCCAGGCAGAACACGCCTATGTTCCATTGCATCCTGAGTTTATCTCTCCTTATTATAATTGTTTTCTAGTCTGTATCCTCCACATATCTGAAGCTCTTAGCAAGAACAGGCTGGGTCTTTTATACCTATAACATTGGGATGTACAACATTGTAGTTGCCCCATATTGCAAAAGCATGATGAATGCAGGTGCTCCAACTCAGAAGAGAATAAATAGTTGGCACTTTAGAACATGTAATTCTGCTGCTGAGGGCCATTCTACAGACTATTCCCTTTGAGCGAACTCTAAAGTGAAGTAATGGTTGCTTTTAGTGAAGCACTAAAATATGAATATGGTGCTCTCTGATGGCTTTCCCTGGGCTATGTGTTTGTCTTAATAATTTTTATATTTTTAAAATTCTCTATAAGAAGCCACATAGGTTATGGTTACAATCAAGAATAAAAGTTAAAAAACTGTATACATTATTTTGTATTTGCATTTACCTTTGTGGCCAATGTGCAGAGAAAAAAAACTGGGGTAAAATCCTTAAGAGGTTAATAGTAGTTTTCTCTAGGGTTGGGAAAATAGATAATTTTTTTCTTCTTCCTTTCAATTTGCCATTTTTAAATGGATGACTATGTGTTCTTTTTATAAGAAACAATTTTATTTCAAATAAGTATAAAAGTTAAATAAGTTACATGATTATTAATAATATGATTAGTCAAATAATCAAACCACCCCTATCAGGAGGTTACTGAATTTAATCAAATCACACTGTCAGGTTATGTAGTTATTATTTTGGAAATGCTTGGAAAACAATTTAAGTTTAGAATCTATATTTTTAAGTAGAGAAAAATATGACTCTAGAAATTATAAAACTGGAAACTTCATTTAGATCTTTGAGAAGTATGTGTGTCATTCGGCTGGGCGAAGAACCTGTGTCCAACTGTGAGTTATAGAGTTGTTTTTAATGGAATGTAACCATCTATTTCTGTTGTCAAATCTATTGTCCTTTAGTACATAACACACCAGAGATTGAGAAACCATTATTCAGCAAAATATTTACCATGAAGAAGTAAAAATAGGTTTAGTCATAATTTATACAGGTGCATATTTATTGGTAGAGCATAAATGAGAAAATGGCACTAAGAAAAAGGAAGGAGCCAATATTATTTTAGAATATTATTTGATTTTCTTCTTTAAACCCATATGCTTTGCATTTATTACAAGCTGAAAATAAACACTGCTTAAATATTTATCAAACATTAAGAGTTCTCTGAATTGTATTTGGGAAGAGCTGAGTAAAATTGTTGCTTACAGGTATTTATTGAAAAGGAGATTAGGTGTACTTTTAGCCATTTTGAGTTTACTTTTATGATCAAAGTAATGTTACTGTCTTAGAGGTTCTTGAACATTGTTAATTATCACAATCTACACATAAGATTTATAAACTTGATGTTCAATAATTTTCACATATTAGTAAATGTCAAGTAGATACTTCTAAAGGTAACTTGTATCATTCAGTCTTAAGCGTGAAAAATTAAACCCTGAAAGCTATACAAATTTTAATACTTGAACACTAAAGTCCAATAATGCTTATCTGGAAGATAGAAACATATATGTATTTAGCACTTTGTAGTGTAACAGATAATAGAGCAATGCCTAGTACATATTATCCCATTGACTTCTCACCACGAACCTATGCAGTAGATCTATTAGGATAGTCAACAACCTATAATCTCAGTTGCTTATAATTCACCATGTCCATGGACAGGCAGCTCTGGACCCTGTTTCATAACCTCCAGGATGACAGAGTAGCCAGCAGCAAAGAGAAGGAGAGCTCAGAGACTCACATCTGCAATTCAAAGCTCCAGCCTGGAAATGGGGATACACCACTTCTGCTCACAATTCATTGTTCCAAACTAGTCAGCTGGCACCACGCAACCACAACAGAGCATGGCAGGGAGTACAATCCTATGGTATGTCCAGCAATGGTAGGAACAGGAACTACTTGGTGATAGTGCTAATCACTACTACAGTAAGCTTGTGTCCCTGTTTTACACACAAGGAAACAGACTTTGAGAGAGGTCACTAGCCAAGTCACATAGCTAGTAAGTGAGACTTAAGATGTTATTAAACAACTAAGATTGAATATAACGATTTTTACAACCAATTTCATGTCACCTAGAAAGTCACAGGAATATTAAAGATTGAACAGAGAATAGCAGGTATTTCTTGGTCTCACTATTGTGAACTCTGAAATCCTTTGGTTATACTTCCAGCTGCCTACCTCTAAAGCTAGAGGCTAAAAATATTGGCTTTCTGTTATGAGATCTGAGTTCCTTATGAAATTGTCGTGGCCCTTGATATTCCTGGGTAAGTTATTCACGATAAAGAGCACTGTAATTTGCAAACACTTTGAAGATGTTAGCAATGTAAGGCCAAATAACCCTCAGGAAGAGGCAACACTACCTATCCAATCTGCATTAGTGGTGTGCATTTTTCATTAAGGTGAATTATATAGAGGGGCACTGTTCACATAGTATACTATGTTAATGGTACCTCTTGGAGTTGTGCAATGCATTGATCAAAAAAATCTTTTATCCTAGGGAGCAAATGTCATATTTTTCCTCCAATTTGAGCCCTTCTCCTCCATAGTATTTTACATCTTATAAGTAGATATCAGAAAGGTATTTTCAGTAAAGTCTTGAAGAATCTACAAATAGTGCACTTTCATTAACATTCAGCCAATGCAAACTCCTTTCTATCATTTTCCTTTCAGCATTTGACAGTGTGTCATCTTCAGCACTTGCTCATAGGTACTGAAGAATCTCGGCTCCTTAGAAATTTCAGCATCAAGTAAACAACAAATTTACATTGCTTCTATGTAACACACAAGAAGTGGTCTTCACCCTGCCTGCATTTTAATACTCTGGTGTACTTTCAAAAAAGTGCCTTGCCCTTTCCACCCTAGGATCTGATTTAACTGACCTGGCATAGGGATAAACCATGAACATTTTACAAAGCTGCTCAGATCTTTCTGATAGTAGCCTATCTTGAGAAACACAGAGCTGGGAATAGTTTTTAAATGTCCTAAGACAAGATTATTACCAAGTTAAATTTATTATACTAGGGACATGGGAGAGGTATAACAGCATTCTTTCAAAAAAACACAAAGAAAGATAAATCATAACAGATTTGATTCCTCAACCTATCAGATTTGGCTTTTGGCCCACAATTTTGCCAACTCCCACAAATAAATATTTGCCACATCGCCAAATTCAGTAGATCACTGGTTGTCAATTTTGTATATAAGAATGCCCTGGAAAGCTTTTAAAATCCCAAGACCCTGTCCTATTCAAGCCCAATTAAATCATAATCTCTATGGGAGGAAAACAGTCATCTTTTTTTTTAATGTTCTGCAGTTGATTCCAATAATATGCAGTTAAAGTCAAGAGTGACTGCAACAGTTCTTTTTCAGGGGAGTGAGGGGAGGTGGAGGTGAGAGGAGGGTATTGTAGGGGGAAAAATTGAGACAATTGTAATAGCATAAACAATAAAATATTTTTTAAAAGTCCCTTTTCAGTCAATAGTGTACTACACTTCTCAGCAACTTTTGGTATTTGCTTCTTCCTCCTTGGGAAATTATTATCTTGGGTTCCATGATACCACAGTCTCCTGTTTTCCTCTTTTCTTTCACTAACCACTCCTCTGACCACTTTCTCTTCCTCATCCTCATGTGCCAATTTCTTTTCTAGGTATCTAGATTAGGTTTCTACATTATGGAAACCTTTAGACATTGGTTCTTGAGGCAGAATCATCATCTTGGTGTAGTTGATATAATTTATCCCTATGACTTTAAACACCATTAGTAAGCCAAAAGCTCCCAAATTTATATCACTAGTTCAGATTTCTTTTTTTTTAAATTGGGGTGACATTGGTTTACCGTATAGGTTTCAGGTGTATAATGCTATAATATATCACCTGTATATTGTATTGTGTGCTCCTCATCCTAATTCAAGTCCCCCTCCACCACCATTTATTTCCCCTTTATTCTCTTCTACTTCTCCCACCCCTGTTTCCCTCTGAAATCAGCATAGTATTGTTTTTATCTGTGAGATTTTTTTTCTTAATCCCTTCAGCTTTTTCACCCAGCCCTCAACTCCTTCCCTTCTGATAGCTGTCAGTCTGTTCTCTGTATCCATGAATCTGTTTCTATTTTGTTCATTAGATTCCACATGTAAGTGAAATCATATGGTATTTGTCTTTCTCTGAATGGCTTATTTCACTTAGCATAATATTTTCCAGGTCTATTCATGCTGTCACAAAAGATAACATTTCTTTCTTTTTCTTTTTTTTTAATGCCAAGTAGTATTCCATTGTGTAAATGTACCACAGCTTTTTTATTCACTTATCTACTGATGGGTACTTAGGCTGCTTCCAAATATTGGCCATTGTAAATAACACTGCAATGAACATAGGGGTGCATATATTCAGACTTCTTTTTGAGGTTCTTTATCCACTTGGTTGTTTTACAGGCACATTTCCAAAATCAGACTCTTGACCTCAGATGTGTTCATTTTGATGCCTTCCTCATTCTTACTATATAATGCAAACTCTTCAGTTGCCCAATCCAGAAATGTGGGAGGTGTTCTTATGCTGCCCTCCTCAAACGTCATCCACATATCCAGACCTTCATCACATTTCATCTAGTTTTCCTCCAAATACACATCAAATCTACCCTCATCTTAATCCCTCCGCAACAAAATTAGTCATCTCTTTTTGCACTATATATTGTCCTAAAACTTAATGCCTTAAAACAACAATGGATGTCTTATACCTCATACATTTTTCTATGGGTCAAGAATATGAGAGTGGTTTAATTGGATGATTATGTCTGTAAAGGGGTGCAGCCAGGGCCCCCAAAGGGGGGATTTGTAATGGGGTCCAGAACTTGGGGTGTCTGGGAATATAGGCTATCCCCACCTCCACAAGTCTAGCTGGGGGATGGGACACATGGAGCAGGGCCATTGAGAGTTAATGCACATATCAAAAACAGCAGACTAGTCTTCACATCTATATGCAAGAATGGTTATTTTGCATATCAACTGCAAACTAGCTAGGGAGATGGGTATGACTTTGACCCATGATGTAACTGGGAGGCAGCTCTCCCTGGTTACAGTGCCTGCCTTAGAGCTTGGAGATGGCTTCCTCCATGCCACAGGGTCACGCCTGCCTGGACTAACTTTCATGGCAGCCAAGAAAGGCAGAAAAAATGTAGGAGTGCTGGCAGGTGTAGCCAATTGTGGGAAGAGTTGGAAATGGGGTTACAAGGAAGATCTGTTCTGGGATTTAAACCTACGCATGGCAGCCATGCAGAGTCTAACCATGCAGTTTTAGGGGTGAAGAGGAGGGCTCCTTTGACTACATGGTTTAGGAAGCAGGAAAGCAAGATGTAGCAGTTTCAAAGGATGCAGAAGGATTCCCTGGCTTGGCATGAGGACATGGTTTTAGATTAAGAACTTTGAGATTGCCTCAACACACCTGATGGTGCTGGGGACTCCGGGAGACCTACCCAGCTGAGTTTGGATTACTGGCAGGAACTGGGAGTCTAGACAAGCTATGGACTTCTATTTCTCTTTCCTGAGATACCATACCCCTGAATGGCCTGGTTGGGAAAAGTGGGGGAAGGCAGGACTCTGTGTGTATAGGGGTGTTTTAAAGGAAGTTTGGGATTTTTAATGGCAACATTCCGCTATTACTCTAAACCTGTATAACTTTTGAATAAATAGTTCCTTTCATTTTTACCAAACTCTGGCATTGAGAGCCACAATTTTTAAGGGCAGAGGGCAAAGAACCACACTGAAGGGCAAAGAAAGACCCTGGGGGAGGGGGCTTGTTTCGGTAACAGTGTCTGGGCTCCCACGGGTTCATTCTGTAACTGGGCCAGGGGGATCTCATGAGGTCGCATGAGATATGGGACAAGGGTGCACTCATCGGAAAGCTTCACTAGCGCAGTAAGATCTGCTTCCAACATGGGTCACATTACATGACTGGAGATTTTGTTTTGGTTGTTGGTGAAGAGAGGTAGAAGAGGGTAAAGGTGGTCTTCAGTTCCTCCTCACATGAAACTCTCTGGAGAGTTCCTGAGTGTCCTCATGACACAGCAGCTGGATAACCCCAATGAGAGTGATCCAGGACAGAACAAACAGGAGGCTACAGTATCTTTAGGCTTACCTCCGGGAGTCACACATCATTATTTCTGTATGATCTTATTGGTTACACAGGTCAGCCCTATTTAATGTTCAAGAAAACGACTCCAGGATGTGAAAATCAGGAGCAGAGAATCACTGGGGTTTATTTGGAGACTGGTTATCACAACAGCCAACACTATGCACCATAATCATTTCTCACCCCCAATATTAAGATACCCTAAACAACAACTTCACTTCTTGGTCCTCATTTCAACCATTTCCACAAAGCAGACAGAAGGATCTTTTAATAAAGAGAATTTCAATGCCATTATATTGAACCTGGAGATTCACTCTCCTTATTTTTCCCTGCAAGGTTCTCAAAATCTGGCTCCAGCCTCCCCTTCAACTTCACACCCAGCTCTCTCCCCCTCACCACCATCTTTGTTGAAGCTACTCTTTTTCCTGCTATTCACCAAGCCATGCTCTTTCCCATTTCAGAGCCTTTGCAGGTGTTTCTTCTTCATGTATATATTGCTTCTCCCTCCTCCACCCCAATCCTACTGTTCTACTCATTCTTTAAACCAGGTGCTTCTTCAGAGAGGCCATCCCTGCTTCCCAACTTAAAACTTCACCCAGTACTTTTCCGTTATAACTGTCATCACAATGAATAATGATATTTTGTGTTTATTTAATTACTGTCTGCATTATGGTGGCAAAAGCCAAGGCAGCAGTGACTATTCTTTGCTTAGCAAAAGTAGCAAATTCTTAATATTTATGAATGAAATGAATGAATAAATGACTTTTATTCTTTAAGTGAGGATATTCATTGAGCTCTCAAAATTTCAATTTATGTTTCTCTTTTTTTTAAGTTTTGCCAACAATCTCAATGCTAGAGGTGAGAAAACAGAGATGGGAAAACCAAAAACTTTAGAAAATTTTTAGAAAAAAATTTTCCTCTTTATTCTGCAATTTTTAAAAAATCCTCACCTGTGGTTATGTTCATTGATTTTAGAGAGAGAGAGAGACAGAGAGGAATGGAGAGAGACAGAGACTGAGAGAAAGAAACATTGATGTGAAAGAGAAACATCGATTGGTTGCCTTCTGTACATGCCTGACCAGGGATCGAACCTGAAACCTCTTTGGTATAGAGAACAATGCTTCAACCAACTAAGACATCCAGCCAGGGCTATTCTGCTAACTTATATACTTATTTATTAAAAATAATTTTTGCCAAGAGCTTGGAAAAAGTTAATCTCTGGATTATTGATTTTTAGATGGAGGTATAAAACATTTAAGGAGTTTGCTTTCTTCAAGATGATTTCTATAAGTAGAAAGGATATAGAAAACCACCAAACCAATTATTGCATTTGAATCAATAAGTATATTTAAATTTTTTCCAGACATTTCTTACCAAATGATTCAGACAATATCATCTGTTCTTGTTTTTTGTGCCTTTCTGCTCACACATATCAAATGAAGAAAAGCCAAAGGCTTTATTAAGCAGTGGAAAGAATCTTGTTGTCAGGCAGTTCATGCTGCTGCAGTTCTGTGGATCTGGTACCCAGAGGAAAATGTAAGCGGATGTGCTCTCTTTTGCATCACAAAACCTGTGGCACATTTAGGAATTAGCACCACAAGGGTAATTTTAATCTCCAGAACACATTTACCTCCTGATGTGTGGTCTAGAAATAGTCTTTTTATTCTGCCAGTTCTGCCTCCCACCCCTCTCTCTCTCTCTCTCAAAAAAAAAAAAAAAAAAAAAAAAAAAAAACCTCTTGCAAAGTTATTTGCAAAGAGTTTTTGAGACTACTTGTTCCTTGTTCATTTGCAATCCCTTCAATTCTTAAGCATGATTGACAATTTTTATGCATATAGGGGCCTAAGGTGGAGTTGAGGCTTACATCTGGGTGCAGCTGGGTAAGGAAACCCCTCTATCAGTGGACACTTATTAGAAGTAGCCATTTAGAAGACCTGTCTCATACAAATAGAAACGCTATAAGAGGCAAAAGGAAAAGCTAATATACTGCAGTGTTACAAGAGTAACGGGGTCCGTCTGCCTGTGCTCAACAAAATGCAAGATACGAACAGAAATTTGCAGCAAAGCAAGCAAGGGTTTACTTTTAGAAAGTACTCCACTCCCAGAGAACAGGTTAGTTTGTTGTTGGCGGAAATCAGGCTCTTCCACAGGACTGCAAGAAAAGCATTTCAAGAACCCGTGCATGGGGGATTGTGGTGTGATAAAATGTATTCGAGTGGAAATCTGCTCCTAGGTTCCAATTTCCCATCTCTCTCTGTCCCGCCATGGAATGAGTCCAACCGTGTCCTCAGCAAGTCCAAAACAGGCCAGTGACCAGTTTCTGCTTCATATTAAAGGTCAGTCCTCGGTAGCTCACGCCATTTGTTGTGGACCCCAGTACCTGCTAGACAAACGAGATCGTGTGCTTGCAGGCAAAAGAGTGCACAAATAACAGGGCAAGTGTGGGTCACCAATCGAGAGACACAGAGAGAAAGTGTGTGTGTGTGTGTGTGTGTGTGTTATATTAGCTTGGGTTTGGGATGGACCAGGTGCTTTTTTCAAAGAACCAACCAACTTCCCAAACTTTTGCAGGTTTTTTGATGGGGCCATCCCCTAGCCAATCCACTGTTTCCCAGGCTAGACTGACAGGCCTCTGTGGTCAAATACCTCCCCTTCTACCCCGCTTCCCTGACAATTCAGTACCAGGAGGGGGAAGGGAGGATGTAAACCCCCTTGGTTGAACAATGTAGTAATCACCTGAGGTGTGGAGCTGTAGCTTCCTGGTGAAGCAAAGAGGCTTATACTCCCCAGTTTGTTAACTTCAATGTCCAATTCCCTTTGTCTCCTTTCTTTAAAAATTAATAACTAGTTAATTATCTATGGTAACTAGTTAATGCTAAAAACCTGGCTCCCTCATGACTTTCAGGGGATAGGTTATATAGGGAAAAATCATTAATCATAGTGAATAAGGGAGTTAGGCTTGTGGTCAGGGTCATGATTTCCACTGATTGGTCAGCACTAGGGGAGGGGATAGTTGATCAGAGCAGCTGGTCCTGAAGTCAGCCATGGCCTCACTTCATCTGGTTCTGCCACTTTTCTGGTCCTGGAGCTGAAATACAGCCTTGGTCTAGATGTTTTCTCTAATTTGACTGAAACCCTGTGTCTGGGTCAACAGACTACAGGCTTTGTTCCCAAGATTATCTGATGCTGATCATAACCCCATTGTCCTGAGGACTTAATGATTAAGGGAGTGGCCATGCAAGGGAGAAGGAGGCAGGTGAGTCTTGGTGCTGGCTGAGGCCAGTTTGAAACAAAAGGCAAGCAAAGAAAAGAGGTCATAATAAAGAAATGACGTTTCTACGTGGTTATACCAGTAGAAAGAAATGGAGAAACACTCTAAAGAGCAGATGCAGAAACTCGGGAGTTTAACAATCAGGGATGAATAAGTATAAGAGCAAACATCCCCCTATGTGTGACTAGGCCCTGAGAAGGTACATACATGATTTTTAGTCATGTATGATAACTAACTCTAAAATAATTTGAGATTAAGTTATACTTCAACATGGCAGAGAAATCCCTGGAGGGATTTGTAAGCAACCATATGCATTTTGGAAAGTTGAAGATTTCCATTTGAGTCTGCTGATTCCACCCTCTTCACCCTTAGAATTCCCTTGGTTTTAGTAACACCACAGTTCCCAGTGCATCTCAATATCCTTTGAAGGACAATCTTCTTTGTGTTAGGACTCTCAACATAGACCAATTTAATAATGCTCAGAATTTCAAGGGGTGGGCTGAGCAAGACTACATGTAAGACAGGGGCGCTGTGTCTTTCTCCTGTGATTGCTGGCACTCTTGCTCTCCAGTTTCCTTGCTCTCTCAGCTCTGCTTCCCTTTGTGTGTGCACCAACCTCAGCCAGCATATCCCCACAAGGTAGCAATGATGTCCACCAGCAGCTCCAGTCTTATATCCTGCTAGAATCCCAAGTGAAAAGAGATACTCATAAAAACCCTGGTGGGGCTCAATGAGTTTGACTTTGGCTTCTTCCTCCACCCAATTTCTATGTATGTTCTGATCTCTTTGCCTTTATTGGAATGGATCTGTCCTGTAAAATGCTATTTCTTCCACCAAACTCTTCCCTTCCTTCAGGACCATCTTAATTCCTCACTCATCCTTCAGATCTCAGCTAAATGCCATTTTGTTGGTGTGAATTTCCCCAAGCCCAAAGTGTATACCACAGGTTTACATGTTGTGTAGGGGCAGGGTTACCTTGCAGCTATACCAGGGTAGCACTGTGCTTAACTCCTCAGATGCCTAGAAATCTGGTAAATATAAGAATGAATTGTACTAGTTAGGACTTTATAATGCACTATTTAAAGTTCAAAATTTCTTGGAGGCAACCTGTATTAGCTTCTCTACAATTTTTAGAGATATGTAGATTGATAGTTTGTACTTGGATTAGTACAGCCAGTGTGTATAAAAGACCCCTCAGTAAATGTGTGCCTGGGCTCACATTTATCTTGACCAGATATATTATCTGAAGATGAAGTATGTCCTTCCCTGAGTCACTAAGAAAGAACACTGGGTACTTATGTCTGGAAGTCTTTGATATGAATATGAAGTCTATATGCTTTCTCTGTCCTGCTCTATTGTACCCTTTACCTGTACTAAAAACTTACATGTGTGTACCCCGTGGAATCTTGTCTTATGATAATCTTAAAGTTACCCAACTTTGTGTAAATCTCATATATAATGTTATATCATTATTCTATTAACATATGTTCCTCCTACCAAACTATAAACCCTATGAGGGCATGGACTATGACTGATTTTGCATTTCATTTTCTCCTGATATGCCATAGTGTTCAATTACCTGGTAAATTAGGATCTAACCAAGGAAACTGAAACCACTCTTAGGTTTTACAGAAGGGAAGTTAATGCAAATTTGATAACACTGGTAGTAGAAGAGGTTGAGGAACCAACCAGTGCATCATGAGGCAGCCCAGGTATTAACAAAAGAAGTTGGTACTATTCTTAGATTAGAGAAACAGAGAGAAGAGGAGGTGCTACCAGAGCCCAGGGGATAGAGTCATCTGGTAGAAGCTGGAACCACAGCAGATGTTCAGGTGGGAACTGGACCCATTGGGAAAAGAGAAAGATGTTGCCTGGGATGCTGCCCAAGGCAAAGAGGGAAAGCTATAACTACCCTGGTTTCCCTTCTCCTCCCTCTTCTTTTACCAGTGTCTGTGGTTATCTGAATCCAGCTAGAGCCAGATGATGCAGAAATCCAGGAAAGACTATCTGGGTGGATCACTATTCCATGATGTACCACAGGGGAAGAGCAAGGAGCAGCACCAGGAGTGTTACCATCAGCGTTCAATAAATAGAAGCTGAATGGATGGATAAAACCAAATTGTGTACAAAACAAGTGTTGCTGGTTGATTTAAAGTTCTAGTGGTACCAGCCTTGAAAGGGGCTAGATTTTTATTATAGATCTAGATTTTTATTGTAGATTTAGTTACATAGGCAGAATCTGGAGACACAGTCTGCCTGTCTGCTTTCATTTAATGATAATTCTGTTGCTGATCAATTTTTCTCCTGGCTGACACTTTAGCTATGCGACATGTTTAGATTTATCAGTAATAATTTGTTTACTGTGCATTTTGTTGTGTGTATTGATTTCATAATTTCATTTTTATGAGGAAATACATATTTCTCTTACTTTCAACTTTTTTAGGAGGGAAGCATCACACTGGACTCTGCATGTCCCAATAACAAAGAACATAATAATCTGCCAAGTTTAAAGAAATATAGATATTTCATATCCTCTTGTAAAATGGTCACTATATCTATGGGTATGAAATTATCTTTTGTGTGTTTGTTCTTCTTCAAGACTTATTTACTAAAGATACAAAGGAAAGACTATCATTATTAACCTCAAATAAAACGTACACACACACATCACACAATAGTCAACTGGGATGAAAAAAACCTCCAGTGAGTTCTAGAATGTTGATAGAATATTCAGTTCTTCCTTATTGCCCAAATAAAATTCATGATGTAGTAACAATCACCTAAGGATCTATGAATGTTAGCAAGAGCTTATTTGATTTGCACAAATGCCCCCATCTACGTTCATTTGTAAATTTCCCCCAGGATCCACTGTTAAAGAACAAATCCATGGAAAAAATATGACTTTTACAAATATTTAGAAAATAACACTATTCAGCAGATGATTAACTTCAAATTTATGTTCATGTGTAGAAGGTATCAGAATTCTCTGCCTTCTCTTTCATGCTGCCTTCCTTAAAAACAAGCTTAGGCTAGTAGTTCTCTTGGGCACCTTCATGGTTACACAGTGAGTTTTTTAAATTGTGAATTCAATAAAAAATTGCTGAACTAACTGCACTAGGGCAGATTCACTTGTACCAATTAGACATGACCTTATCCTGAGCATATTTCTGTCTCATGTTTATAATTTTCAGTGATTGATGTCATGTTCAACTCAAATTTGAAGAAACAGAAACTGCCAGTGAGATTTGTGAACTGCTTTCTCCTTTTCAGTAGCTGCTGAATCAGTCTTACTGTTGTTCTTGCTCATTCTTTTTTCTTTTGAGTGTTTTAGACAAGTTTGAAAGTCTGTAAAAGTTATGGTTTTGTTTTGTTTTTTTAAAGAGAAAGTTCAGCCCTGGCTCGTGTGGCTCACTGGACTGAGTGCCAGACTGCGAACCAAAGGGCTGACAGTTTGATTCCCAGTCAGGTCACATGCCTGGGTTGTGGGCCAGGTCACCAGACGGGGGCACTTGAAAGGCAACCACACATTGATGTTTCTCTCCTTCTCTTCCTCCCTTCCTCTCTCTAAAAATAAATAAATAAAATCTTTAAAGAGAAAGTTTATTATACAGAATGATCTTCAAGAAGTAACTGTCTAAAACTTTGCACCCAAGCCTTGAATACAAAGCTTATCATTTGTAGCAGATGTTATTGGTGCCCTAACCAGATTCCTTTCACCATCTGGCACCTCCATTGCTCAGCTGCTGTGGTTGGTAGTTGCTTTTGGCTCAAAGCTACCCATCTTTCAGGAGGATTGCCTTTGGCTGATAGGAGCCACCTTGCCTCTGTGAGACTTCTGTCTCTATAAGGACCTGACCAATGACTTCCTGAGGTAGGATATAACAGCCAGCCCCTTCCCTCTGGGCAAGGCAATCTGTGTGGTACATTTCATTCTCCATATCTTGCCATGGAATCAGGCTGAGGCTAACTCAATGTCCTCTTCCTTTTGCATCTTCTCTCACGCCCTTAAAAACTTCTTATGGGAACATTCCCTCAGTAAAGCTCTTATGCAGAAGTCCCTATCTTGGGCTCTGTTTCTTGGGAGCTCCATTTACAACACTGTTTTAATTATCTATTTAGAGTCTAGAAGAAATTGACTAAGCTCTGGAGAAAGAAAAAATAAAAATTTGGTCAACTCTCCACTAGAATTATTGTGACTGGAATTAGTAACTATTTCCACAACAAATGAGTTCTACTTTTCTTGCCCTGATTATAGAAACTAGATAAAGAATATGTCTACATGTTTAAATCACTTCAGCTGACAGTCTGAAAGTGAATGTGCTTCAACAAACCTTTATTCTTCTGATTGTCTAGTTCTGGGTCCTCATCCCTATCTTCTATTCTCTTACCTTGCAACTTGAGGCTGAAAGAAGGTATAAAACATGTCACTTATTGAGCACTGACTATGCATAGGCACCAAACTAGAAGCCTTACAAATGTTTTTCCATTTGAATCTCAACAACTTATTGAGGGGCATATTATTATCTCTGTAGATGATGAAATTGACACTCAGAGATAATTTGTAGCTGATTCATAGACATACTGCTAGTAAATGGCAGAGGGAGGATTCAAATCCAGGTCCACTGAATACAAAATCCACACTCTCAATCAATTCACCAAAATGTTCATTTAAAGACAGAACATGTATAGAGGAAAGTATTTCCTTTTAAAGTTTATCTTTGTATATGCATTTCTGTAGCACACTTTCTTGGTGTTACTTTTCCCATACTATGCACTCACCCCCAGCCTCTGCATGCTTTCCAGACAACAGTTCCCACAATGACCCACCAATTCAATGTATTGTATTGCCCGTGAGCATTGGCATAGCCTTGCCATTATCTCCTCTAGCTCATAGCTATTAACTGATGCAGGAATCCAGAAGCCCTGCATCCATTACCTGTGCTCTAGAGCTCCCCACAGGTTGCATTAAACCTGGGTTTTCATAGGAAACCTAACTCTTGGGTTTTATTCACTTCCCTGTCCTGCTTCACCCCTTTAACCCTTATTAGTCTCCCCTGGGGGCATTTCCTTAACAAACCACTTGCTCCTGAATTCTTGGCTCAATGTCATTTTCTAAGAAACTCTTAACTAAGTGAAGATACAGAAAGGAATAAAAGAGGCAAACACTAATAAAATCACTTTGGTATTTTGCACTTCTGAGTGAAGCTATATTTTTTCAAAACAATAATTTTGTTGTTTATTGCAAAGTAATACATGTTCATGGTAAAAAATACATATAGAAAATATGGATAAACCAAAACAAGACAATAAAACTCAATAAGGAATTCTAAAACCCAGAAAAATTACAATTTATGTGTGTTCTTGCATATTTACAAGTCTGAGATTACTATACATACTAGTTACACTGATTTTTTTTAATGTAACTTTCACAAATTCTTTTTATTCTGGGAAAATTTTTTCTACACTTTTTTTAACGCTTATATAGAATTCTGGACAATAATTTTTTTGCGGGGTGGAAGGGTGAGGCCAAGCTTCCAGGTGATGCTCACACTACTGTTCCATGGACCACCTTATTTTTTAAGATTTTATTTATTTATTTTTAGAGAGAAGGAAGGGAGGGAGAAAGAGAGAGAGAGAAACATCAATGTATAGTTGCCTCTCACGTGGCCCCCACTGGGGACCTGGCCCACAACCTAGACATGTGCCCTGACTGGATATCAAACTGGCAACCCCTTGGTTCACAGCCTGCACTCAATCCACTGAGCTGCACCAGCCAGGGCCACTTTTTAAATAGCACTGATCGCATTATAGGCCACCAATGACCTTAGGCTTTGCTCTGTTTGGGTTTAGTTAAATTCAGAGAAAAGAGAATTAATAAGACTTAACATTAACACTTTCTCTCAGTTTAAGTTTGCGAATGGTTAAAGGTGACCACAGAACACCACTATATATAAAACTGGCATTTAGAAAGTATACTTACTATAGTGACAGCAGAAAGTTATAGCCAACAAGAGACCAAAGAGATGTGATGACTGAATGTAGCCCATGACCCAGGATTTTCTTTGCTCTACAGAATATTATTGGGACAAATAGCAAAATAATAACTATAGACTAAATATATAGTTAACTCAAGTATTAATTTCCTAATTGACAATTATAATATAGTTACATAAGAGAATGTTCTTGTTTTATGGATAAACATACTGAAAATTTACAGGTTTTCAACTGATGATAGTTTGAGAAAAAATTACACATATACATATATATGTAAAGAAAGAAAGAAAGAAAGTGGATGGTTAACATTTATGTAGTATTGGTAAAGGATATGGAGGATTTCTTTGTACAATTCTTGTAATTTTTCTGTAAGTCTGACATTAAGTCAAAATTTAAAAATGAAGAAACAGATCAAAAAAATTTCATAAAACAAAATTAAGTTCTAATAACAAATGTCCAGGCTCCATATTATAAAATGTGTAAGCAATTCCAGCTCAAGCCTGCCTCAGGAAAAGATGGGCCTGAACAGCTACTTCACTCAATCATTCAGCCTCCTCTCAGACTCACTAGCTTGTTAACATGGAAAGTAAAGGGTTTAAAGGAAAGGGATTTCATGTATATGCCTAAGAGTTGTAACCTGGAGTTGTGCCCTCTGATTCTAAAGTGGACTCTTGCTGTCAATGGGGCTTTTGTGGATACTATTGGAGCTCCTGCCCAGCCCTCATTGCCTCTCCTGGTATGGGTAATGCCTCCACTAGCTTTTTACTTACTACTACACCTCCAGTGGTGGTCAGTTTTATGTCTCTATTAGGCTATGTTATAGAACCGAGTTACCCAGAAACTAACTGTAGGTGTTGCTGTGAGTGTAATATACATTCAACTAACATCTAGTTGACTTTATGCAAAGGAGATTATCCTCAATAATCTGGGTGGGTCTGATCCCATCAGTTGGCCCTGAGAACAGAACTGAGGTTTCCCTGAGGAAGAAGAAATTTTACTTGTGAACTGCAGGGACATCTCTTGTCCAACAGTTTTTGGCCTATCCTTCCTCAGGGAAGGTGGCCTGCCCTACCAGCTCCACAATTGTGTAAGTTAACTCCTTGCAATATCTATCTATCTATCTATCATCTATCTATCTATCTATCTACCTACCTACCTAACTACCTACCTATCCTAGCCTACTGATTCTATTTCTTCAGTAGAACCCTAACATACCTCTTTCCCAAGTATGAGTCAGGCTGCAGACCCAAAGTCCAAAGGATACTTGCAAGGTTTTATGGTGGGTCTCTTAAATCTGCCCTTCTCCCTTGCCCCACAGATACTTGCCTTAAGGAAAAGTCATATATAATATCTAGTCATTCCCTATTATATATATTTTTATGGCATGTGGAAATTTTGTCTACAGTATTGTATGAATACTACTTGAACTGCTTCTCAAATGCTTAAGATCCTGGGGACAAATCCTCTAAGTTGGGGAAATGTTTATTTTGTTGCAAACAGAAGCTAAGAGAATGTATTTTAAATATTTGCTAGGGCACTTAGAATCATAATACCATAGATGTCTTAGTTTGAGTTCTTAAAGAAGGAACCTTGAGACAAGAATTTAGGTATAAGTATTTGGGAGGTGATCTCAACAAAGACCAGAAGGGCTGGAGAAAAGTGAGGAAACAGGAAAGAAAAGGTGGCTAATAAAGGGTATGTTATGACACAAAATCACCACTGTGGGCATCTTGATCTTAATCCCCATGGGGAGCTCTAGAAGTTAGTGAGAACATGTCCTTTAGAATAATTTCACCAGAACTGGGTGAGGGAACTGGGATGTTAATACACTGAATCTGTTCAGTCACAGCTTGAGGGCTATTTCCAGGAGGTGCTCATGACCCTGTACTTTGGCCCCTACTGTACCAGTTTAAATGTCAGAGGCCATGACCCAGCATCTGGAAACCAGGTCTGAGACTGCCTCAATCCCAAAGCAGAGGAGAGATGGCTGGAATGCAGACAGTGTCTACCAGAGGTGTCAACATTTACTTAACCCACTATACATCACTTACGATCATGTGTGAGAAACAAATTTCTTCCTTAACAGATTAAAAATTCCTTCTCTTTCTTAATATTAAATAGTCTTCATCAACTTCCAGAATTAGATCTTTAGCAAACACAGTGGTGTATATTTGGTAAACTTTCTGAAAATAAATTATGTTTATAGCCAAAATGCCATTTATACCACTATAATCTTAAAGATTGGGGAATTTACCCAGAATGACATGCAATTCATTGTAAAACAAAACACATCTTTTCTAGACAGCTCATACTATTTACAGTTGTTAAAGCAAAAACAAATATTTGGCTACAAATACTTAAGTTGTAGATTGCTTTGGCTTTGATGGAAATATTTATTTCCTCCAAAGTTTGATCTCTGGGTCTCAAAATGCTTAACACAAGGCACAACTTCTGTGATTTAGTTCTTGAAAGCAGCTTCCAATGCTTGAGCTTTTTCTGTGATGTTCTTCTGAAAGGGCATCATGAAGTCTTCAAAGTCCACCTCATAAGTGAACCTCTCCCTCCGCAGCTCCCTCTTTCTGATCAGCTCTGCCGTTGTGGCTTCAGGACTCCAGGTCTTAAACAAATAACCACATCCAGAGCAGGTATGAGTATGACAGCCAATAAACATGCCACAGTCAGATAATTTTCAATGTGATTAATTTGAAACTATCAAATTTACTTCTAATTCTATTTTAACTTGTTTTTTACTTTTACGTAACATCAGTGGTTACATGGGCATCACTGTTTCTGATGGTAACTATCTGGACAACTGAAGTGTTTGTTCTTCAGTTATCTGTCTGATGACCTTTGAGCCAGGTATTGCTCAGTTTTAGGATGTCAAAACCAGAAAGCAATGGAATTAGATGATCATTTGGGTTTACTATCATTACATCTTATGAGTAAATCAAAATTATTTTCATAGTAGAAGACAGAGAAAGCTGATGGTCTCTCTTTCAGCATGGTTTGATGGGCATTGCCAAAATTACTCTTATTCTCTAAAGATGTCTCCACCTCTAACTGTAGATGCTTTAGGTAGCTACTGAATAAATCTTCTCTTAATTAGTGGGAAACCCCTGCAAATTAAGGAAGTTGGTGGTAGCAAGTACAAGGAAGAAGGGTTGGCCCTAAGGTACTAAGAAAAAGTATCTATAGCACCTGGTGACTAAATGGCTATAGGGAATGATAATGACCGAAGAAGACTTTAAACTTTTGAAGAAAATGAAAATGTCAAAATAAAAACAGTAATAGAAGAAACCAGATACTTGGAGCCAAACAAGTTGGACTTAATGAGTCAGAAGTAGCAGGACCTGGCAAAAGGACACCTTCAAATAGTAACTATGAAAAATATCCTTTGGACATTTGTTTGGGTATTCTGTATGGAAAGCATTTGAAAAATGACATTATGAGTTTATACCATGTTAAGAAAATCGTTCCGAAGTACTTACCCTCTGTGGAATAAATGTGATATCTACTTTCTTGGTGTAACCACTGGTAATCAATGAATTGAGATGAACCACATTACCCTTACGCATTTTCTTTTCCTCCAGTATGGTTGGTACAGTATAAACTGGTGAAAGTGGTTCCTGGAAGCAAGACAAAAAAAATCCCTATGAATTTCATAAACCTAGGATACTCTAACATTACATGTTACTCTACATCTCACTCAGAAGCCAGAAAAATAGAAACAAAAAATGCTACCACGTAATTTGAAATGAAGTGGAATATTATTTTAAATTTGGGTAAGGAGAGAGAATTAGTTTGCCTTGTTTAACTCTATTTAATTAGTAGTTTCAGGGTCAGATCTCATAAGTCTTCAAGATATCCATCCTTGACCTGTGGCAATTAATTAAAAACAATTCATTAATTATTAAAATGATAATGGTACACATAGTAGGAACTTTAGCTGATTGACTTCCTTCACCTCTGGCAATTCTTTTTTTTTTAAAGTATATTTTATTGAATATGCTATTACGGTTGTCCCAATTTGTTTCCACTTTGCTCCCCTCTACCTAGCTCCCCCCTTAGTTCATGCCCATGGGTAATGCATAAGTTCTTTGGCTTTTCCGTTTCCTATACTATTCTTAATATCTCCGTGTCTATTACGTACCTACCATGTATGCTTCTTAAACCCTGTACCTTTTCCCCCATTCTCCCCTTTTCCTCCTAACTCCTGATAACCCTCCATGTTATCTCCATTTCTATAATTCTGTTCCTGTTCTAGTTGTTTGCTTTGTTTGTTTGTTTTTAAGATTCAGTTGTTGATAGTTTTGAGTTTGTCATTTTAGTGTTCATAATTTTGATCTTCTTCTTTTTCTTAAATAAGTCCCTTTAACATTTCATATAATAAGGGCTTGGTGATGATGAACTCCTTAGCTTTACCGGATCTGGGAAGCACTTTATCTGCCCTTCCATTCTAAATGATAGCTTTGCTGGATAGAGTAATCTTGGATGTAGGTCCTTGCTTTTCATCACTTTGAATACTTCTTGCTAGTCTCTTGTTGCCTACAAAGTTTCTTCTGAGAAATCAGCTGATTATCTTATGGGAATTCCTTTGTACATTATTCTCTGCTTTTCTCTTGCTGCTTTTAAGATTCTCTCTTTATCTTTAACCTTTGGCAATTTAATTATGATGTGCCTTGGTGTGGCCCTCTTTGGGTCACACTTGTTTGGGACTCTGTGCTTCCTGGACTTGTATGTCTATTTCCTTTGCCAAATTAGGGAAGCTTTCTTTCATTATTTTTTCAAATAAGTTTTCAATTTCTTGCTCTTTGTCTTCTTCTGGCATTCCTATGATTTAGATGTTGGCACATTTGGAGATGTCCAAATGTTTTTTTGAATTCTTTCTTCATTCTGTACTGGTTGACTGTTTATTTCTTCCTTATGTTCCAGTTCATTGATTTGAACCCCAGCTTCCTTCCCCTCACTGTTGGTTCCCTGTGGATTTTTCTTTATTTCACTTAATGCTGCCTTCATTTCTTCATTTATGCTTTTGCCATACCCCATGATTTCTCTGAGCATCCTTATCACCAGTGTTTTGAACTCTGCATCTAATAGGTTGGCTATCTCCATTTGGCTGAGTTCTTTTTCTGGAGTTTTGATCTGTTTCTTTATTTGGGCCACATTTCTTTGTTTTCTAAATTTGGCAGCCTCCCTGTGTTTGTTTCTGTATATTAGGTAGAGCTGCTTTGACTATCTGTCTTGGCATATCTGTTATGTTGTAAGGGGTGGAGCCTTAGGTATTTGCCAGGGCAGGGTTACTGACTTCATCACTTTGTGGTGCTGTATGTGGGGGAGGGGTCAGAGAAGGGACAATGCCACTTGTTCAGCTTTTGTCCCATTTCCAGTCACTTCCTCCCCTTCCGGTATGCAACTGGCATCCTTCTAGCTGCTGCCCTGGTGCTGAATCCCAGATTGGGTGGTTTTGCATATGTCCTACGGCTGTGTGGGCCCTTTAAATGGACTCTCTCAAGAGATTGGCTGTTTTTTCTGTCACCCCAACCCCCACTGGTTTTTACTGCCAGAAATTATGAGGCTTTATTTTTCCTGGTGCTGGATCACTGGGCTGTGCCGTCTGGTCTGGGGCTGGGATCACTTGCTCCCCAGGTGTCCCTCCCAGTTTTTATCCACTACATGAGAATGTGGGACCACCCATTCCACTGGCCACTGCCACAACTGCCTCACCTCTGCCACACTGGGTCCTCTCTGCCCCAGCTTCCCAGCTCCACTCCTCCTACCTATCTGGATGAATGTTTCTTCTTTAAATCCTTGGTTGTTGAGCTTCCTTACAGTTCCATTTCCTGGCAGTTCTGGTTGTTTTTTGTTTTGAGATTAGTTGTGATCCTTCTTACCAGTTGTGCAAGGAGGTGAATCATATCTACCTACACTTCCATCTTGGCTGGAAGTTCCACCTCTGCCAGTTCTTAATCTTTTCATCCATGTTTGTTACTCTCTACTGTCTGCCTATAATCTCTTCACTCTATCCATTTCCTACCACTTACATTCCTTTTTTTGTATTTGATAACATTAAAGCTTTTCCTTCTTAAATTTCATCCATTGTCAGGTGTCTGCACAAATCTCCCAGGGATCCTTCTGCTCCACTAAGAGAAGCTTCTAGTCTAGAAATGCATCTAGGGTTTCCCTGCTAATGACAAAGCTTTTGATGTCTCAGAAATCCCCATAAGCAACAACTTCAACCTTCTCCTGATAGTTTAGAGGCACCCATTCCATCCCAGATTATTAAGATCAGTCAGTTTGGTGCTTCAAACCTTCTAGAGTCATACTACATGGTATCCAAAGTTACAAGTATCCCCATATCTCAGGGTTCAGTGGTAGTCATTAAAATTCCTTAAGCAGGGGTAGTATAAGATGAGTAATGAAAGTATATAAGACCAAAATGAAGGAAAATCATGCTTTACTTCATTCCTCACAAGGGTTATCCTCCTTCCCTGTTGGACCATCTCATCAAATCTGTATAATGCAGGACCAAATATACATATAAATATACATTTATTATATAAATATGTATATATCCAATACATATATCCAAGGTCAGTTCTTTTTTCAACATTCTAATTGTTGAACCAACTTGGTTTTTGCACAATTCTGTTTGCAACAAATACTTTTCAGATTCTTCAATAATAGGAATTTTCTTGCTAGATTTTTTTTTAAGTATCACATAATGGTGCTGAAAATATAGACTGCCTGTTATTCTGCCCATATTGTGTAACAGTATGCAACACTGCTCCATTCCCCAAGTTTTTAAGACATTTCAGTTACTAATGGATAATCAATTGTTTTTCTTACCTCTTCTTTCTTAATTTCAGTGCCTTCAGTTTTCACTTTAAGAGGTGGCTTGCCTTTCGGTTTTTGGTTTTCTGCTGGTTTTGGCAAGTTATCTAGCTTTTCTTTAATCAAATCAATTATTCTATAGTCAGCATATGCCTTTGCAACATCCATGGCAGTGTGCCCTGTTTAAAACATAAATTCCAAACTATAATAAGCATATTAATAATATACCATATAGAAAAACCTTAGCACATCAGCCCTAAGCATGTCTTAATAAGGGTGTTTCTAAAGCAAATGGTATGTGTAAGGTCACAGAGCTAGATCAGACATTCTCAAAGGTGGGCCCAGCTCTAAAATCATAATTAAAATGTCATTTACTGGCAAATCAATTTTTTCTTACTAATTTTTTGAGCATGTTTCTTAAAAAATCAATAGGAAATAGTGGCA
Source organism: Trachops cirrhosus (assembly GCA_028533065.1). NCBI lineage: Eukaryota > Metazoa > Chordata > Mammalia > Chiroptera > Phyllostomidae > Trachops > Trachops cirrhosus. The sequence goes on from CM052547.1 coordinate 65,598,966, forward strand.
GATTACATTTTGAATATCTAATTGCTGGTTCTCATTCCACACTGTGTACATTTCCTTTCATGTGACAATTTTATGTTGTCTTCCCCTTTCCATAATGTAAGGAGATATACTTTGAAAGGCCCGGGGAACCTGAGGGTCAAAAGTGCTCTATGCAGGTGGCTAGAATTTATGACACCTGTAATGTCCTCAGGCAGGACTCCCACAGTACTACCCATGTCTGAGAGCCAGCCTGGAGCAGCCAGAGGTACAACGCTCTTCCACTGAAAGGAAGCAATGAGTTCCACTATAAGAAAATGATAACTCCAAGCAAAGAGCTCACATATTTATCAAATGAATTTTTATTCTTCATTTGTGATTTTTATAAGGTACACCTTCCATTGACTTCCTAGGGAGAGCCCCAGTTCAGAAATGACTTTGTCCGGCTTTAGAAGAAATCCAAATGCAGAAGTTTTAAACTATGCCAGCTATTAGAAGCTGACAGTTAAAACAGTGTGATGACTAACTCAAGGTATGATCTACACACTGGTGAAGTCCACAAACAAAATGGTACTGGTCCACAATGAAATAAGCTCAGGAATCAAGAGTAAGTATTTAGAATTTTTTACAGCATTTGATAGAAGAGTTTTCTGTCATTTGAATCTAATTTAAAAAGTTTGAGCTTCTATTTTGTGGGCTTTTTATCAGTTCATTTTTTTCAGTAAACCATTTTTTATTGTACTTTGAAAAAGTATCAGTCCATGAAAGATTGTAAATATAAAGAATTGGCCCTTTAACACCAGTGATTTGCAAAGAACTGAGTAATAAGACAAACTTCCATAACATTTAACTCAGGCTTATGTTTGCAGCAGTAATTCAGGGGAAAATATGGTCCTACAAGAACAAAATCAGATGGGGTTTGAAATCAAACATAAATTCTTCTTTCCTAACCCTAACCATCAATAAGATGAATACATACCTTTTCTATTTTCCAACTGGAATTTAGCACCAATATCAAGTAGGTATTTGACAGTATCCAGTCTACAGCTCTCAATGGCTCTACTTAAAGGAGTTGAGTTGTTGAGTGAAACTGCATCTATCATGGCTCCAGATTTAACAAGAAGCTCAACAATATCTTGTTGGCCTGCATGGCATGCAAAATGGAGCGGAGTCCACAGAAAATTATCTGTAGCATTAATGTTAGCCCTACAAGACAAAAGAGATGCACAAGCTAAAAATACGGGTTATTCCAAGAACTGGAGGCTAAAAATGCTAAGTAGACCTTTATAGAGTTTTATCAACTTGTTCAAATATAAACCAAAGAAGCTCTGAGTAAAGTTAAACTCTGTGTCATGATTTTTCTTGACAAGTGTTCTGCATTATCTGGCAGTCTTCACTTTGTGTACACATATACATTTTGTTTAGTTTTAAAAGGCACTTAGGGTCCTAGGGGCTATAATTTTGCAAAGGTTAGAATGAAGAAAAATTGTAAAACTGAATCCAATGAAGATAAAACTAACAGGAAATATGTTATATTACTCCATTTTTGTGGCTATTTCTGCATGTTAAAAAAATTTTTAAATGCACCTTCATTAAAATTCTAAGCATTATTATTTCAAACGTTATGTATTATGTAAATGTATTATTTTAAATTTTAGTTCTTTTTAAAGATACACTGCCCAAAAGTTTGAATCCTCATAGTTGCTTTATACTCTCTTCTGATAATATACAAATTTGAATCCTTTTTTGACATTAAATATTTATAGTAACAGTAACAATACTTTTATCAAGTATGCAATTACTGTGCTAGTAAGTGCTTTACATATTTTAACTGATTTTATCTTCAATAAATTCTATGATCTGGGTCCCATTAGGGGCCCATTATTAAAATGAGAAACTGAGGTACAAAAACGTTAAGAAACTTATCGCAGGTTATTTAGTTGTGGTAAAAGAAGGACTTAAATCCAAGTAATTGCTTTAGATTAAAAAGTCAAATGAAAATATTAAGCTTTGATATTTTAAAGATATTTACATATTAACCAAGGAAAAAACTGGTATCTCTGGAGAAGGGAATCAAACATGTCCTTAATCATTATAGCCAACATCCCACTTGTTGGACTTTGTTGGGATTTTCCTACATACATAAAAAGAGGCAGATGACCTGGCTGGCGTAGCTCAGTGGATTGAGTGCGGACTGCGAACCAAAGCATCGCAGGTTCGATTCCCAGTCAGGGCACATGCCTGGGTTGTGGGCTAGGTCCCCAGTGGGGACCCCATGAGAGGCAATCACACATTGATGTTTCTCTCTCTTCTTCTCCCTCCCTTCTCCTCTCTAAAAATAAATAAATAAAATCTTTAAAAAAAATAATCAATTTAAAAAAAAAAAGAGGCAGATTAAAAAGTGTCCCGTGTAAAATGAATAAATTCTAGTGATCTACTGTATAATATTCTCATTATAGTTAATAACACTATATTGGACACTTAATATTTATTGAGGCTAAATTTCACGTAATGTTCTTACCACAGTACATTTTTTTAATTTAAAATAAAATAAAAAGCAACTCCATACCAACTAGGTAAGGCACTGAGACTGAAATAACTTCTCTTGGGAAGCCAGTGATACCCAATCAGAAGGCTTCTTCTACACCCAGAGTGAAAACCCCTTAGCTTTCACTTTGTGCATAGGTGCTACTGGCAAGCCATCTTTGTGTACACACACTCCTATGTTCCCATTAGCCTGGTTTCTCATATAAGATCCACCTATAGTCTAGGCTTCAGTAGTGAAGAACTTTCTTGTGCTATTAAAATTCTGCAGTTGAATATATCTTAGCTTTTCTTTGATTTCCTTGAAATATGAAGACCCATGAAAACTTAGCCCCACCCAGCCAAAAACATACCCTCTTTCAAGAAGAAACTTGACCACCTCTATGTTTCCACTTGCACAAGCAGTCATTAGTGGTGTTCTGTAATAATTATCCTTCATATCCACAGGTATTCCTGATTCAAATGCCTTTTTCAGAGAAGCTAGGTCTCCTGCCTTGGTGAGAAAATTAATATTTGAAAATACTTTCTCTGAATCATCAATGTACCAAGCAGAGTCATCCTGAATGGGATGTTCTGGTGGATGATCCCGATTAAACCGACTGCAATCAGTTACATTCTTGTAGGTTTCAATCATGTAGTATGGTGGCCCGCCATCACTCCGGCGTGGAAATGCATTGTCAGGAATGATGCAGATTGGGAGGGGTAAAGCGAACTTGCCTTTTTTTGTCCTTTTGGCTATTCCTTTTTTCCTTTTTTTAGGCCCATAGGATCCCAAGACATAAGACTTCTGTAAGTATTTGGTTCCCTTAAAGAAATCATTAATGTTGACCCCTCCTCCCCGTAATTGTTCATGAAGTTGAGCTATGGAAAGCAACTGTTCCGGGTTGACTAACTCTTGCCTCTCTTCCAGCACCATCACAAAGTCTTCCTTGCTAACTGTCCCATCCCCCCTGTCCACATATGAAAAAGCTCCCCGAAGGGAAGTCTCATGTTCTATTGACCAATCATGAAGTCGAAGGGCCCAGAGTGGGTTAGGATCTTTGGCTCCTGGCCGGGCCAGTTTATTAGCAATTCGTTCTGCCCGCCTTATTTCTTTGCTTGCTGCTTTGAAGCCACCGTCCTTAGCCACAGTCCTGGGTGTTTTATGGTATAAATTCTTCCATTTCAGGTCACATCCTAAAACGTGAAGCATCATTATTATGAATGGTGCCAAGGCACCTGCATGGCTGTACAAATGACATTCATCTAACTGTTTTCCTATTTCAAATGATTAGTCAAAAATTTGTCCCTAAATTACTCATATATAGAGATGAGCACATTTATCTAATTACAAAATTAAGCTGTTATTTATTTATTTATTTATTTATTTATTTATTTTTGTGCTTTGCTTTGGTGAATTTCTGAGAGCTTTTTCCAATTCATATTATCTGCCCCTAAAGGATTAGGACATTAATCCCTATAGATATTTAAAACAAATACCATATTAAGGTACTTGCTAAGGAGTCTTCATGTCAAACAGGATAAAAGTAAGGGTGACACTGGAATTTGGAAAGAAGCTGTATTCAGACAGCTTACATGGGCCCTCAGAACTCAGAATGCTGAATAATGGCCTGTTTCTTTTTGAATGACTATGACTATAAATCTGTGTGCAATCTTAAATCACATGTTATCTGTATTCTCAGGAAATTAGTTTCATTTATATACGTAGATCTTATGTTCTGTGGTAAGGTCATGTGAACAACCTAACAGAGGAAAATGTAATTTGTTCATCAAATCTGAAAGGATTCCAGTATTATATTTGATCAAGTTATATATTAAATTCATTTTCCTTTTTGGTTCCTTACTTAAACTCATTAGAGCAAGACTACAGGTAAGTATTCTCTAAATAAATTAATTTTGTGAATCAGGGTGGTGGGGGGTGCCTATTTCATGTTACCAGGAAGGCTATGTTGTCTATTAATAAGTGTCTTGAGACATTAACAGTCTATTATGTATATAAATGTCAGACAATGAAGTTCTTTCTAGTGTTTTGACTCTAGAAGACTCTTCTATTGCTTTGCCAACATCGTGTAATCAAAAATAATAATAATAATTGCTACCCAATCAGTATCTGTAGCAACCAAAAGATATAGGTAGCTGCATGTAAAAATAAAACATACCTCTCCCAACAGTTTACAGTTTTATCCCTTGCCAAAAAGAAAGTTAATCACCAATGCTTTTCAAGATTAATACTTCCTTTAATATTGTTAAAAATTAAAAATGTATTCTCAGGCTGATAGAAAAAGTGTATTGGGACAATAAAGACTCTAAAATTTCTATATTGGACAGTTTTAAGAACAGTAACTTATTGGGAAGGGGTCTTGATAGTATAATTTCATAGCATAATGATTCCATACTAATTCCAAGTATGCTGTTTTTACTGAGCTTTTTTGCTTATTAAGGGTGTCTGGGGGCTTATCTACCATCTCCCACACCATTCCTATATTTACCCCAGCACTATGAATCCAAAGATTTTTAAGGCTGCTTTATGCCTTTTTCTGCTCCAAGTTTTCTCCTAGTTAGAAACCTTATGTGGATAAGACTAACATCTCAGCTGAAAGATCTGAAGACATGTTTCCTTTTTTTTTGACTTGGGAGACTTTTTCGCCTCCTTTATGATTAGTAAATAAAGATCCATTCATCCCCTCTGTGAGTATGTTCCTCTGTGGTCACGAGACTCAACTTTAGGGGCTGGTGCTGGAAGACCTCCAGCAGCCAAAGGCCCATTGGAAGGAGAATTCTCCATGGGGCAGGTGCTTCAGGAGAACTGCTCCATATTCTCCTCCTCTGTCCCTGGACATGGCCACCCTCAGTGCTTACAGGGACTTGTAGATTGCTCCAGCAACAGGAGCAGGGCAAAAGAAGAGCATATTGAGGAAGATAGGTTAATGTGGGAAAAGAATTCTGCCTTTACACTGAAGTATAGAAGAGACTAACCCCACAGAGTTTACTTAGAAATGAACATTTTACTTAACATTTAAATAAAAAACATTTTATTGCTAATGTTTTTTGCTGCTGTGATTGACTTTGATTTAAGATTTTAAAGGTAGAAATGTAACTGGTAACTACTGCTATGGAATTGCATCACGCACATAGCATCTGGTGATGTTGTGGTACTTCTAAACATACTACAGAACTCAAAATATTTTCAGACATCTGTTTGAAAACCACAGTGTAGTCTTATGATTCTACCAGGAAGATAAATCTTTTCTGTACAATTGGGTGAGGCCTCTGGCACAGCTAAAGCTCTGGCCCTTTGCTTCTCAATTCGCTTTCTACGACTTTATTCCAGGAGTATGTGAACAATAGAGTACATGTTTGGCAATGTTTGTCTCAGTAAGGAAGCAACTGACATATTTAAGTTGAAGAAGTTTATCTCAATTTGGGCAGATCTTTAGATTTTAGAAATACATCATGTTAAAATGAAATTTTAGAATAAACTGCTGATTGTGACAGATTTGAAAGCTGAACTATGAAACGATTTATGCATTTGATATATTTTCCTTAATATATTTGTTAAAAGTGTTCATTATTTTGGAGGGTGGGGAAAGAATAATCAGTTATTGCACTATTAGTTATGCAGGCACATCAGTCTTATTTGTAATATTAGCTGTTACAGTTTAGGATCTCCAGGACCCAGTGACTTCTGAAGTGTTGTGCTTTGTAGAGGAGAGCAAAACAAAGGCACTTTCTCTGCTCTAATATAGAGTCATAGAACTTCAAATTTTGTCTATTTCTCATAAGTTGGAAAAACGAAACCACTACCATAAAGTTCAGCAGAATGCAGACCCATTTCTAAAATTTTAATGTACATCCAATTAACATGTAATTAACATCAAATCAATCCATTTCTTTAAATTTAATTAATGAATATTATCATTTTAAGGACTATATAACATATAATCCTAAATTAACAAAGTTACTTTAAAAAAGCTACAGGAAAAGCTAAAATAATAAATATTACTTACACTTCAAATTTTCTTTTAAATTTTTATTTTATTTCATATTTCTCCCTATATTTCCCCCATAATTTCAAATTATCTAGAAAAGTTATCTTTGCAGCTAACACAATAGAATATTTTTAATAAAACAAGAATTAAGATTAAAGACATGGCTTTCAGTGTTTGTCCTTGTTAGATGGATGTTCCTATTTTTTAAAAAAGTTTAATAGCTATAAACATTTTAGAACAATTTCTTGACTCATGATTATATTTTTAACAACAACCTAAAAATATTTTGGAAAATGGATATTTATCACTTTTAATATCGGTTTCATGACTTAACAGAAAGCAGAGTAAAAAAAATCAATTTTTTTGACATATGTGAGTGAGGTTGGCTATTGAAAAACATAAAGAACTGACAAGTAAGAGACCCAAAGTGTCCACTTACCTACAACAGCGATTTTCTACCACTGTGCTAAAAGAATTCTTAAAACATGCAATACCTGACGATGTAGTCAGGGGCACTGACCTCTTTTCCCCTTAGATTATCAAATTAAAAAATGACAACAGCCAACACAACAATAACTGTTCTGAAAATGAATCAAAATTATACCTATTTTTTGACACATGGGCAAAAATACATATTTTAGTAATTAGTTTATATGTGCCATGAGATAAAAAAGTGGAAAATTGCTGATTCACAACATGAGTAAATCATAAATACTTTAAGCATAAAACTGCTGGACGATTTTACCTCTCTGAGCTATATATCTACAGCAATCTGCAAAACCACCCATGGCAGCATAATGAAGTGGTGTGTTCCCATTCATTGCAATCAGCCCCACGTCTCCATTGTAGGCAAAAAGAAGCTTCAATATCTGCAAGACAGATGGTGGATAATGTAGAGGAACAGAAATGTATGTTTACTGAATGAGGATTGCACTTAGATCTGTGCTATCCAATACATTACATGTTAGTCACATGTGGCTGTAGAAAATTAAATTGAAATAAATAGGAAATAAATCTTAAGAGTACAGTTCTTTAATTTCACTAGTCATATTTAAAGTACTAAAAAGCCATATGTAGCTACTGTATTGTACTCTATTGTACAGCACAGATATAGAACATTTTTATCATTGCCAAAATTTCTATCAAACAACATTGATCTCTAGAGTATAAAAAACTCTATATTCAGCTGGGGCACTATCATTTTGGTAAATCTAGGCAATTTTAGAAAGCATCAGACTAAGGCAAACATCTTCAAAGGAGCAAATTCTTTACCAAATGTAACTTCTATTGTGATGCATTTTTTTACTGTAGGGAAGAGACTCGATGACAAAAATAATGGTAACTATGTTAAAACTCAGAGAAAATTGGGTAAAGAAATTTTAGATGTAATTCAGAATTTTAAGAAGGCCAGTATTGGTTCCTATTTTGTTTCTGTAATGTAACTGTCTGTACCTATGAGGAACCTTTGCTAATATGTCCAATCAGAATACTTGGAGTTTAAAATTTAGGTGAGTCATTAGGTGCGCACAACAATCCAGGGGATAAAGGTATATTGGCATTGTTCTCCCCACAATTAGATCATAACATATTTTGAAGATTATAGTATGTAATGGAGGCATAAAATATGGTAGCCCCAGTAGCCAAAACCTTTAAATTGTCATAGTTAAGAAAACAGAAAAAAATTAATATTATTAAATGTATAAATTAGCAAGCAGATAAAATTGAATAAAGAACTAGAGTGTGTTTTTAAAAATAATATATGAACCCTGGCTGGTGTGGCTCAGTGGACTGAGTGCCAGCCTGTGAACCAAAGGGTCACTGGTTTGATTCCCAATCAGGGCACAGGTATCGTTGCAGGCCAAGTCCCCTACTGGTGGCATGTGAGAGGCAACCAATCTATGTTTCTCTCTGTCTCTTTCTCTCTCCCTTCCCCTCTCTCTAAAAATAAATAAAATCTTTAAACAATAATATTTGGTATGAAGTATAATTTTAGAATTTTTAAAGGAAATCAAGATGGTGACTTAGAAAAAAATCTGCCTTAATGTAACCTATATGATATTTAAAATTTTTGAAAAGGACAGAAAATTTGTTAGCAATGAATTTTAAAGCAATAAGCATGTTATTACATCAAAAAAGCCTCCTTTGGCAGCGAAATGCGCAGCATGATGTCTCTCATTATCAAATGCATTCACTTCACCGCCTCGCTCCAATATCCCTCGAACTAGTTCCACCACTCCTTCTCGGGACGCTTCCATCAAAGCCGTGCGACCTGTGGCCTGCACATGAAACAGATCAACAGTGTTTACAGCTGTCATGTTAAATGATGTATTCAGTATAAATACAATTGAAATCCATTTGGCTTTAGAGTCACTAACATGTTTAGTTCTCCACATTTTTATTAGTTTTATGTAACAAATTAAAAAATGAAGCCAGTACTCTGGGTAAATATCCAAAATGTAGAGTTCTAAATGAGTCAAGGTCATACCAGATGTCCCGGTGAGAAAAATGCATTTCTTGCAGAGATTACAGAGCAAAAAGGGAGAAAAGAGGGTAGGGTATATGCTAACATTAGGTTACAGGTGCTTTCTAGTGAGAAGAAATCTGATTTTATTGTCTCAAAATAACAATTAAAAGATTAAAAAATTCAATAAAATTACCCAAATGAGGAGAGGGAGCAAAATGAATAAAGAAAACAACATAAGCACATATTCTCTTTTCAAAAATATAAAAACTTTACTAGGCATTAGTGATACCTTGTCTATTTTCTAAAATGATATTTTGACATTATGAATAATGAATAATTTTCCAAACATAATTAGAAAATAGACTGTAGGATTATGGTAATATAAATATAATGAAAGCATGTTGTCTTAAAGCATTTTGAATAGAAATGAACTGTCTATATGCTAACAGGATAATTTTACCATATTTAAATGCAAAAATTTCCCTGATAAGACTCTATAATTGAAAAAAATGAATATTTATAATCACAGGAATAGTCATACTGAGTTGATAGCATTTGGATTGGCTCCTCTGTCCAAAAATGTCAGGCACATTTCTTTAACATCATGTGCTTCTTCGCAAGCTCTAAGGAATACTGGGATTCCTTCGTAGGAAGAATTGTTGACATCTGCACCGTGTTCCAGGGCAATCAGTGCACAGCGATGATGCCTCTTAGTAGGTAAAATGCAGTGAAACAAAATACCTGTAGGGAAATAGAACCCCCAAAGAATACTTATTAATTGCCTATATATTTCCCTCAGATAAAAATAATTTTAAAATCCATAATTAGCTAGTAAAAGTGATAGAGCAAAGACATGTCTGCCTTTGTTTTCCTTCTGAAACTAACTGAAACACCAAGATTGAAAAACAGGAAAGAAACTCATCCCACGACAGAGTTAGGAAGCCGTCACAAGCAAGTGTGGCTTACAGCTTTACCTTCTTCATATTCTGCAAAATAGTTCAAAGAGAAAGTACAGTGTTGGCATGGAATATGTCCCACATCCTTCTAAAGATCAAGTATTTTAATCATTTAAATGTTTGCTTATCCTTTAGAAACAATGTACAGCGAGTCAAATATTGGTCTCTGGAAAATAGGGTGTTATGACAGACAGTACTGTGAAATAAGCAAAACAGTTTGGCAAATGGCAGCCAAAGTGAGGGACATGCAAGGTGAGCTAGGTTCATATGTGGGAAGACAAGGCCCTCGGTGCAAAGAGCACAGCAAAGGTTATGTAGAATTGAGGCAGAAGAGGGCAGTACTAACAAGGTTATGTTTAAAATAAGATTTTGTATTTGTTTCAGGTTTCATTTTATATTTTGATTTCTTGCTATGTGATTTTTCATATTGTTTTCTGATATACTTATCTTCCAGAACCTTGACAGATTTAATATTAATTTCAATGAGGTTAAATTTTAACCATATGGCCATCAACATTTATTACAAATATTCACTTGACTTTGTTTCTAATTGTACCTTGTTTAGTTTTAATTTTATAATTTTAGATTTTTATGTACTATTTCTTAACCCATTTTCTTTGTGATTGGTATCTGTTTCAAACTCAAAGAGGTAAACTATTCATTCCAGTGTTTCCCAAAGTATATTTGACAAAATTCCATGTATAGGAGATGCCATGTGGAAAAACTTTTTCATGGTCAAATAAATATGGTAAGTGTCACCATCATTGGTCTGTCTGACAAATGTGAAATCAACATGCCTAAATGTATTTTAGCCAATGTTTCTCTAATGAATTTGACAGTGGAACCAATTTTGCATGTAGCACTTATCAACATCCCAGGGATTCAGTGGTCCATGAAACACACTCTGAGAAATGATACTCGATCGAACTGTGAGAGGCTTCTGTGTTTGTTTTTGTTGTTGTTGTTGTTGTTGTTTAGGATATGGCATTTTAAAACACATTTGACACCTGATTGCACCTGAAGGATATTTTGTTACCTAGTTCCATTAAGTAATCAAATAATTCTTTCTTGTCTTTGTCTACTCCTTTGTTTTAAGCAAGTCACTGTTTGGAGAGAGTTAAAAAAGCAGATTTTGTTCCTGTTAGAAAACATTAATATTTTACAGGTGGATTTATTTCTCTACTGTGGGGCTGATGATACCGGCTTTGTACTTGATGCAACTCTTTGGGACAACTCATGAAATCTACTGGTTTTTATTAAGCCTGGTGGTAATTTTCTTAGTGATTTTCATGAGGCTATGTCAATTCCTGCTGGGACCTGGTGTTGTTTGGACAAGAAGCTCCAGGACCATGGTCTTGAGATGGGATTGGGGTGTGGAGTCGGGGGGGGGGGGGTGAACAGGGTGGGGACATGGGGCTATCTCACCTGAAAAGTCCTGGAAATGACATCCCTGTCTCAAATTTCAAGTCGTATTTACAAATTATTTAAAATGACTCTAGAAAGTTGGAGTTTATGCCAGAAACCACCTTAATCCTTCAAATTCCCATGTGTAGATAACTCCTTTCTACATGAGACTGCTATTGAGAGGAGACAAAAACCTTCTGGAGTCTGAAGTCCAGTACTACTTCAGGTTCTAAACTGTGAAAAAGAAAAATAAATGCTCCCCCTTTTTTGCCCTAAACAAGATTTTGTATTTTAAAATGGGTGGCTATCATTATAATAATATCAACGTGTGTCATGTTGAAAATTCTCCACCTTCAGAAAAAACGCTGAACACAGTTTAATCTAATTCTAATTTTCTTTTTGTTTTTAAAATTCAATCTTCATTGCATTTTTCCTGTTACCATTTATTCCCCTTACACACACCTGCCCTTAGCAATTAATTTTCTTTTTAAATGAAAAAGCAAATACCTACACCATTTTCAAATTATGGGCAGTCAGTATCCTTAGGTACAGGAGTAATCCACTTCTAAAGTTGGAAAGCAAAAAAGCCTGCTTTATGAATTTCTGGCTATAAAAAGAATTGTATCTGATGGATAGAATGTTGAGATTTTTACCTTTTCCTTCATTATCAACTTTAGTCATATCTGCCTTTGCCTTGGCTAGTATTTCCATGGACAATTCATGGCCCAGTTCTGCAGCCCTCATGGTCGGAGTACAGCCCATTCGATCTTGCACATCAGGGTGAGCACCAAGGCTGAGGAGAAAGCTGACCATATCAATGTCATTGGAAACTGAGGCTAAATGCAGAGCGCTGAGTCCCTCCACAGGTTCTGTGAAATTGATTAGTTCAGGGTAACCAAGTTTGACAAGCTTCTCTATCTGCTTCTTGTCTTTGTTCCGAACACACTGAAGAAGTTTGTAGACCTGCAGGTTCTCAAGCCTCTGATCTGTTAAAGCCATACTTGACCAGCTTCTTGAAAATGCTTTTGTGGACCAAAACAAATACTAGAGCAGAAAACACACACAACCAAAACAAAAACATGTGACTCAAAGTTAATTATGTCAACTTTGATTACATAATATTTTAAGCTTTCCCAAAGAAAAGAGTCAATTTCTAATAAAATGTTATTATGATAACTGATTGGAACTAATTTCATGAAAGTAGAAATTACACATAAACATAAAAATCTGCAACTAGCATAAAGTTAAAATATTTTTAACAAATCTTCCATCAGAATGAATACTATGCAGTTTCCTTATTATTCTCACTTAATCTTCCCTCCTGGACAGAGCCTTCCCATTTACCTATGAACCAAATGAGGCTTGCCTAATTAAGGATTTGAGCTCCCCATTACATGGCTCTGAACCAGCATGCTGCCCATAATGTACAGACCATACAAGTTTTAGTAGTTAAAACATATGATAAAGAACATGCAATATTTTGAGGTGCTCATTATAAATGGGCATCTATTATGCTCTGTGAGATACCAAAGAGAGATCAGTAATTTTTTTGTCACTTTATGTGACAATCAGGTATCAATCTTTTGAGTTGAGGAGTAGGCCAGGCTAGGTACTACCTGCTTGCTTTCCTCCATTTATTTTTCTGAGGGAAATAAAACAAAAAAAACAAAACAAACCTAGGCCAAATCATTGCCACAGCCCCGCATTTGTCTCATTGCTTCCTCAACAGCCCCCTATAGTCCAATCTCTTTTCAATCACCAGAAAAATCTTTTATAAATGCAGATCAGATAAGGTCAGACAAGTTTCCACCTCAGCTTTTTGTGTTGGGGATACCCCTTCCATCTCCTAAGACAGGAATGGGTCTATGACCCAGGTTTAGCCTGTGTGAGTGAACACTCTCCCCGGGTACAGTGAATGGCTCAAGAATACACTCAGAAAAGACATCAGCCAATCACCATCCCATGAGACCCTTCTGCCAAACTGCATGGAAAGACTACTCTTTCTACCCAGCTATTGAGCAGTGGGGTATGGGGTGGGGCTGCAGGTAGCCACGTTGGCTGTCACAGAGAGTGAGCTGGAGAGACTGAGACTGAGGGCATCAGCTGTGCTCAGGACTCAGTAGTGCTAGAAGTCACCTACCACCTAGATGTTCAGGGTTGCATGAGAAAAAATGCCCTTCCCCCAACCTTATACTGGTAGAAGCTAGTTAGCTGAGTTCCTCTCATTTGCAATGAAAAGATCCCATCTTACTACAAAATCTGAAACTGTACCATGTTTTCCCTACCACAAACCTGCTTGCTCCCTTATCTACATTCCCTATGGCAATGAGTTCCGTTGTTGACTACGTGTCCCTTCTGTAACTGTGTCACTCTAGACAACCAAAACTTCTCCATTGCCTGTTTCCTTCATATCTCCCCACCCATTCCTTAGTTTCCTTTGCTGGTTTCCCCTCTTCTGTTAGAAGCCTAATTGTTGGTGTGCCAAGAGTAAGCCCTCAGGATCCTTCCCTATTCTCAATCACTATTCTCAATCCCTATTCTCAATCACCTGTGATCACAGCCCATCTGATGATCTTTATCCCAACTTGCAGCTTGTAATTATTCACTCTCAAATTTATACAGCCATATCTGTCTCTTCCCAGAGCTTCAAAATTAAATACCTATCAGTCAACTCTTCATTTTCACTTGGATGTTTAATAAGTTTCATCTAAATGTAACATGTCCAGAGCAGAACTCTTGCTATCACCCAGACCTCTAGTTCTCTCCATTTCCAGTAATGGCATCACGATCCATCCACCTACTCAGGTTAAAAACTAGGGGTTACTCTTCCTTCTCTTTCCCTCACAGATCCTCTACTCTTTCTATCTATCAGCAAATCCTGTCAACTCCACCTCCTGACATCAATTTCTAGTGGTACTATCCTAGGTCAAAACATTGCTACAGATTTCCAATTTGTCTCATTGCTTCCATAACAGCCCTCTATGGCTCATTTTCTATTCAGCCCTAGAACAATCTTTTAAAAATGTAGATGAGAAAGGATCAGACAAGCTTCCACCCTCAAAATTTTAGTATAACTATTTTTAAACATAAAAAAAACTGAACACCCATATATCCACCCTTGAGATCCTACCATTAATGCTTGATTTGCTTTATCACATATCTATCCATTGTATTTTGTGATCCATTTCAAAGTAAATTGCAGACATAGTCCAGCATACATATCCTTATCTGAAGATCAGTATTTGTTTACAGTTCTTTGTTTTCTTTTTGGTCTTTTGAATATATAATGAAATGTGTAAGTTTTAAGTGTATCACTGCATGAGTTTTGACAAAAGCATACATCTATGTCACCCAATCTCCTGTCAAGATAAGAACATTACCTCATGTCAGAACATTCTCTCCAGATAATCTTTGAAAAACATTCCAGTATCTTTCCCTTGTAATAAGAAAAAAACAAAGACTCATGATGACCTCCCTAATTCCCTTCTCCTGATCCTCAGACCTCACTTCAGTCCCCCTTGAATTAGTGATTTCCAGCCATACTGGCCTTCTGTTTGTTTATGGAACAAAAGTTCACTCCTGCCTCTGAACTGTCTTGTTCCCTCAACCTGGAGTGCCCTTTGCTCAGAATTTCCATTGGTTGGCACTTCTCACCATTAAAATTGATGCCAGCATGTTATTTCATTTTTTTTCTTCATAATTAAGTGAAACATTTTTCTATATAGCATTTCTTGTATAGATGTGTAGATATAGGTATATTCAATTTATATATTGTATACCTTCCCCGCTAGTATGTAGTCTTCATGCAACAGAAGTTTTATATTATAATGACCATTATTTCTCCACCAGACAGAACCTGGCTCATATTTTTAAACATAAAGAAAAACTGAACACCCATATATCCACCATTGAGATCCTATCGTTAATGCTTGACTCGTTTTATCACATATCACAAGAGGCATCAATAAATGTTTATTTAATAGACAACCAAAAGTTATAATACTGAGGAGTGGAAGGAATCAAAGAAAATGTCTAGGTTTCTGGCTTGAGCAAGTGGCTACCTGTGCCTAAGACGGGTAGCTCAGGATGTGGTCCAGACTGGTCAGGGAGTGTAGCTGGTTAAGCTTTGGGCATGCTGAGTTAGAATCCACAAGGCAATAGGATACATAATTCAGAAGAGAGCTCTGAACCTATGTGGAATTATGAGGTTTTCAGGGGTTGCAGGCAGCCTGAGTCTGGGAGAGAGCAAAGAGAAAAGTTTCAAGTGGGAAGAGTGACCACCACCATCAAATGCATGCTGTTGTCTTGTCCTTCCTTTTTCCTCACTCTTCTGCCTGCTGTTTATTCTGTGCTTTCTTCCTTTCCTGCTGTGACATCAGCCATCACATGGCTTGTGGCTTTAATGTCCTGTTTGCTGTAGCCCCTTTCTTCCCCTCTAATTTGTTTATAATGTGTGTGGACTAGGAAACCAGATAAGGAAGTTCGTTAGAACCGTGTGTACAAATAGGCCCCCAACGAGACCTGAAGTTGTCTAGTTGGTTTTTGCTGCGTGCTTGGTGAGATTTATTTTAGCTGCTGTTATGGCTGGTTTTATTATTATTATCAGTCAAATTCTAGTAGGTGCAGTGTTGTCATACTGCATACAGATATGCATCCTACACAGAATAAAATATGATGCTCCTAAATAGTTTACTGATTGTACTGATTCAATGCCACCTCACTGGTGTGGACAGAGACTTCCAAATCAGTGACCTCACTGGTGACTTTGACAACATCCACCCTAAAGAATTACTATATTTTGCCATGTAAAATATGCACCATGTTTTGGCCCAAACTTTTAGGAAAAAAATCTTTCATTTTAATTTTTTAATTCAGTTTTTATTTATTTATGTATAGATCCTTGTTTTTGTATTATAAAGGAATTTTAGCATTTATTTTTTAACATATTATGGTACAAGAAATTTTATGTAACACATAATTACAAAACACAAGAACAGATACGAGGTATTTCAGGCACTGCCCATGTATAATGCACATTCTTATTTTTCCCTCAAAAATTTGGGCAAAAAGTGCACATTATACATGGCAAATATGGTAGCAGCATGTGACATTGTCCAGTCAAGCTACAAGGGTGAATTCAGCAATCTGTGGGCTAGGTCTGTGGCTTGTATCCCTTCCAGCTAAAGCCCCAAAACTCTGGACAGAGAATGGTGCCCTATGCAGTGTCCTTCACAACCAACCACCAAGACTGAACCAGAGCCTCACCTCTCTGGAGGAAATAACAGAAGTCCTATCCTCTAGGGCTAGGTTCCTTGTAAACTGTGTAGCATTTCTGATCCTCAGGAGAGCTGTCACTCATGCACACACCCCAGCATGCATACTTTACCTCAGCATGGCCCCGTGGCACTTTGGTACACCCCTATCTAACCATGTATGTGCAGTCTCAGAACAGTGGAAAAGAACAGGATTTCTTGGCTTGAGGTCCATTTGGGGTCCAAATACT
Organism: Trachops cirrhosus; assembly: GCA_028533065.1. Lineage (NCBI taxonomy): Eukaryota > Metazoa > Chordata > Mammalia > Chiroptera > Phyllostomidae > Trachops > Trachops cirrhosus. The sequence goes on from CM052547.1 coordinate 65,615,802, forward strand.
CTAAAATATGAAAATTTGTGTGTAGGGGGAATATGGGGGGGCTGCCCATGTGCATTTTTTCCCTGTGAGGAGAGATCCATGGAGCTCACCAACTTCTCAAAAGACTCTGCAAGACAAGGGTGTTTTTTAGAAAAAGAAGACATGCTTGGAAGAGTGGAAAGTGTGTAGGATTTGAGGTGGAGGAATCTGTTTTTGTGATCCATCCAGGTCTGCATTAAAATTTATTCAAACTGGTTGCACAAACCTGGAAAGTTACCCATGTAGTTTGTGCCTCAGTCTCTTCATCTGTGAAATGGGGATAAGAGAAAATATGCTAATCCTTGTAAAGTAACTTAGCAAAGTCCCTCAATGCAGGCTCACTATGAATAATTAAACTTCCATGGGTCTCAACTCACCCACGAGCCACGGTTTATGTTTGAGAGGTGTAGGGTTTTTTACTATTCCTTTCAGCTTTAAGTCTTAGAAGAATCCAGAGGGATGGGTGGGTAAGATGTAATTTCAAGGTAAGGCCAGATGGCAGGGACCAAGGTGCTAAGCTCACCTCTCAGTCGTGGGGGTGATCAGAAGCCACGGATGTACCGGCACCAACCCGCCTAGGCCCCTGGAGGAGCCGGGCGGCCCCAGGTCTCGTTGTCTGCCACCTGGTTCCTGCCCCAGCGGCGACCTCGGGCTCCAGGAGCCCGTTTCGGGAGCCGAGACGTCAATGGTGTCCTTATGCGCAAAGCAGGAGAGCTGGCGCGCAGAGCTGCAGGGAAAGGGGAGTGTGTCCATGGGCCCCGAGTCCACACTGCGCGAGAGCGCTGGCAGGTTAGCACAGGGAGGGGAGCGGGAGCGCCCAGAGAGCGCGGATTGTGAGCTTCCTCCACGCAAGGCCCGGTTACCAAGGCAACCGCGCAAGTGCGTGGATGGGCGGGGCGGAGCGGGGCGGAGCGGAGCAGGGAGCGGTGGGGTAGGTTACGTCTCCGTCCACTGCCCTCTGCTTGTCCCGCCAAGTTGCTGGGTCCAGCCTAAGGTGTTGGAGGTGGGTTCAACACTCCAACTGTGGTTGGTGCGGAGGCGGTGTGCCTAATGCCAAGGTCCCCAGGGGTCCCCCTCGCCGTCGTTCATCTGCTTCTCCCACCTCTGGACTTCATTAAAAATTATTTCATTAGAAACATAAAGGTCATAAAGTAAAATAAAATACACAATGAAATAACTTTTAAAGTAAAATAAAAAGGCAATAAGTTATATAATAAAATGAAAAGTGAATCTACTTGTCGGGTAACTGCTGTAGATTATTCGAAATCTACCCAGAAATTTTCTTCGTGTACTCCTTGATACATACATGCTTAAAAATATTTATACACGAATGGGAGCAAAAATATAAAGGAGATCATTTTATTTCAGGGCCTACACGTGTACCCTAATACTGCAACCCCAACACACTATTGGGAAGGCAAATTCTTAAAGCTTTTGTTTATGTGAATGTAGAATAAGCATGTTTTAAAAAATATCATGCAATAACTTCCAAATAAAATAGTCCCCCACCCCACTCTATTCTGTCAATAATTTCTACCTGCACTTTGTTTTTAAAATGTTAAGAATTATATCGTGAACACAAAAGAATAAAATATATAACATATGGAAAGTACAAAGAACCAAAGCACACCATGAATAAAGAAAATGAAGCCTGCCTCTACTGCTGTATTCTGTGTCTTTCTCTCTGATACTCCATCCTCCCTTTCTTGCCCTCAGAAGTAACTGCTATTCTGAATTTTATATCTATCACCCTTTTGCCTTTTAAAAAGCGTTTTGCTTCATATGAATGCTTCCCTAAAAATTGTGTATTTAGTACTGCATATTTCAAGAATTTATAAAAATGTGTATTATTTTGACATTTCTTTAACACCATATTTTTAAAATGTAACTTTGTGTTTAATTATAGTTTCTTTACCATTCCACAGTTCCACACCCCTTTTAAATTCTACTGTTGGTGGACATTTGAGATACTTCAGTATTTTCCAGTAAAAGCAATGCTGCTATGATTGTGTTTGTACATGTCTTTAGATGCACAAGTTCAACGATTTCTCTAGGGTAAATTTCTGGGTCATAAGTTATCTATAACACTAAGATAATGTGAACTGGTTTTCCAAATATATAGAGCAATTTAAACTCTCATTAGCAGTGTGTGTCTTAGCCAAAACTTGGTTTTGACACACTTTACATTTTTTGCCAACCCAGTGGGTGGAAACTAGCATTTCGTGATTTTATTTTGCATGTTCTGATTACTGATTGTTAGTTTAAGAGCTTGATTCCTCAGAGATATTTGAGTGAGGGTAACTTTATTGGCAAACCATGCTATTCACCCTAAAGTACATACCACAAAACTCTCTTAGATTATTTTAACAGAAACAGGAGACCATTTCTTGAATGACTGTTTCTTAGTATAGGAAAAAGGTCACATTTGAGTTCAGGTTGTTGACCTAGCAGAATTTAGTAATGAAGAGTAGGTAAGTCACTCAGTGTACATGGGTCTCAGTTTGTCAATCAGAATAAGATGAACTGCCCTACAAGTCATAAAGGAAGTATTCAGAATAATGAATGATCTCATCTTGGCTCTTGTAGACACATGTGATTGATTCTTGGGGAATGCCTCTATAGATGAATAGTTCTAACTGTGTTTCAGGTTGTCAATATATATTTACAATAATAGTCGTTCTCATTTGGAGACAAAGTTGATGGCAATGGTAGCATTGTTTAACTCTGGAGAAGTTTCCTACAGTTATTTGGGGATCTGGTGGATTTGGGAAGAAACACATCTAGAAGACTGAAGGGAATGGTTTAGTAATGTATAAGCTATGCTTGGTTTATCAGAACTGTTGGTGCAAATATTTTGAGAAGTTGGGTAAACATTTGTTAGTTGATTGAGACCTTGGAGATAAGCAAAGCAGTCTGACTCATGTTCCTAATGTGGTTTCAGGTAAATTTACTCTCTGAGTTTCATAAAAACTCTGATGCTGTGAGCAGGTAGCTGAAAAGTAGGTTCACAATAGATAATCATATTTGATTTCAACCTTTTTTAGCCTAGGAAGGATAGTTACGCTGATCTACTTAAATGTGCCAACTTCCTACTAATGAAGAAATAGTCATAACGTGGGTAAAATTTTAGAAATCTTACAAATTAGTAAATGGACACAACCTTTCCCCTTTTTTGCTAGATGTTATAAAAACACTGCAAAGATTTTACCTTGAACTTTATTTATTTATTTATTTTTGCCCTTAGACATTTGGCAGTAAAGTTATTAGAACTTGGGCAACACAAAGGAAAAATGGGAGTAAAGGGAATCTGTTTAAAACAAAGAGAAGTAACAGAAAAGTTTATATAGTTCTTACCAACAAAAACTAGGAGACAGACTGCTGCATGGGCTAAATTCTCTCCCAATGATCTAACTTGAGCTTTGATCTTTATCTGATATTAAATAACATTTTATCTACTAACTACAACTGTGGCAAAAGATCACACATTTAGTACTTCTTACTTTGATGTACACCTTCTGCAAAATGCTTGATACATAATAGTGATTTTGTTGTATTACCTCACACATCTTTATAAAAATTGTCACTAAAATTCAGTAACAAACTGCATTAACTACCAGAGCTCTTACATAAGAATTTACTGGCCTAAAAAGCAGGCCAGATTTCCATGAAGTAGTAACTGGTATGGTATGCCAGTGGCTGATGGTAAATTTAATTGGAAATAAAATTTGTCGAATCATTATGGATCATTCCATAAGATTAAGGCAAAGTTAGTGGAGTTTGTTGTTATCTTTTCACAAATATTTACAATATGCATTTTTTATAATGCCATGTGTTAATATTTTTTCCCTCTTAAAACAAGTAAACTTTCAGGGTGCCTCTGTGTTGTGGGGAAGGCAATTTACTAGTTGGCAGTGCACATTAGTTTACAATTTTATGTACCATACAAGTAAGTGATGGATTGATAACAGATATTTAGTTGTTTCTTTCCAAAAGAAAAATGAAAACATGTCAAATACCTTTGAAATAGGAAATAAATTTGTTGACAATATAAAGCACTGCTTAATACTTCTATGAAAGACTTAGATGAACTTTTTCACAATATATTGTAGCAATTACAAGACACCTCTTGAATGCAAAAATGCTGAGCAACCATACCTTTAGAATATGAGCAGCTTGTGGATAAATGTATTCATATCAGGATCTGTACTTTTCTCTGGCTTAAAGACTTCTAAGCTCATGGGGAAATTTTTGTGAATGAACATCTCACAAATTCTCTTGTTCCTGAGCATATTTTCATTATTTATATGCTATGGTTGCATTATTTAGAATTTCTATGCATGTGGTTATTTTTGAATCTATGGTATCAGTCTACTATCAGCAAATATATGCTATTTCATAGCATATATGAAATCTCTCATAGTAAGTGTATTTCTATCAAGTTTTTCTTATATTTCTAGTAATTTTTACTGCTATAATATTTGTACATATAGATTTATACCGTATCTGATTTCCAAATCTCACCTTTTATTGTTATAGAATCTCTCTCCTTTTCTTAGGTAGTATCTATAACCATTAATTCCTTCTGATCTAATATTCATTTCTTTTGTCTTTTGTCTTTGTGATTGTTTGTCTTAGTCCAGTCTCATATTTTTAAACTTTCATTATCAATTATTTTTACATTTTTTGTGAACTATGTAGCTAGCTTTTTTTTCTATGTAGCTAGCTTTTTCTGTTACTACTTAGTGCAATATGTTTCTGGCTTTTCATGAGAGACTGTAATACACTGACATTTAGTGTAACAAGTGATACACTCGATTTTAGTCTTGGAATTTTATTGCTTATTATTTAGTTTACTCTGCTATGATGTCTTTTTTCCTTCATTTTTCTGATTGGCTCAAACTTCTTCTTAACTTAAGAAATTTCAAGAATATATCCATCCCATTAATCACCTTCCATTTTCAGGTACTAATAATCTATTTTTTCATTTTAAAAAATGAAGTGAATTTTCCCATTTATTTCCAGATACTCTGTTCTCCAAGTTCTTTCTTTAATCTAAATAATAACACTGTCATTTCCCCATGTTATTTTTCCATTGCTATACGAGATCTTGGGAATGATTTTACATCCCTTCAATCTTCTACTCAGCCCCAATTCTTAAGTTTGGCCAAAATAACTTAGAGTTTCTAATTCCGGACAATTATTATACTATCATTAGCAGTATGAATCTTTCATGTCAAAGGATATGACACATTCCTATGCTTTGCTTCCTTGCACAAACATAAGAAAGATTACAAATAAGGATTACAAACTCCACAGGAAAGAAATATCCACAGGGAACAAACAGTAAAGGGAAGGAAGCCAGGGTTCAAATCAACAAATTGGAACATAACAAAAACAAAACAAAAAATACACAGAACTTCCAGAAAATCAAACTATATGGAAGTCCAACAACCAAGGATTTAAAGAAGACATATTCATCCAGACAGGTAGGAGGGTGGAGATGAGAAGCCAGGGCAGAGATGACATAGTGTGGAGGTTGTGAGGCAGCAGTCACCGGGCAGTGTCAGCAATGGCCAGTGGAAAGGGTAGCCCCACATTAGGGATATCTGGGGAGTGAGCCTCGAGCCAGACCACACAGCCCAGGGTTACGGTGGCAGGAAATAAAGCCTCATAAGTCCTGGTTATAAAAACAGGTGGATGTTTGGGCAGTGGAATAAACTGCTGGTCTCTCAGGAGAGTCTGTTGAAAGGGCCAGCATTGTCCTAGAACGTATACAAAACCACCCACTCTTGGGATCACAGTTGGGGCAATAGCTAGAGGGGTGCCAGTTGCATAAGGAACTGGAAGCAGGGTGAATGCAGAATAAGCCTCCAGCAGTCAGGCAGCAGCATTGTCCCCTCTCTGACTCCTTCTCCACATATAAAACAGTGAAGTGGGCTGCACTCACCTTGCCAATTACTTAAGGCTCAGCCCCATAAAACATAATAGGTGTCAAGACCTGTTATGTAGTCAAAGGAGCTTACCTAATACACAGAAATAATACACAGGAAGGCTGCCAAATTGAGGAGACAAAGAAATATGGCTTAAGTAAATAACAGAACAAAACCTCATTGAAATAACTAAGCAAAATGGAGAAAACCAACTTATCAGATGCAGAGTTCAAAACACTGGTGATAAGGATGCTCAGAGAAATCATTGGGTATAGCAGAAGCATAAGGGAAGAAATGAATGTTACAGTAAGTAAAATAAAGAAATATCCATAGGGAACCAACAGCAAAAGGAAGGAAGCTGGGGTTCAAATCAATGAATTGGAACATAAAGAAGAAACAAACAGTCAATCAGAATAGAATGAGTAAACAAAAACTTAAAAGAATGAGGAAAGAATAAGAAGATGCTGGGATATCTACAAATGTGCCAACATCTGAATCATAGGGATATCAGAAGGAGAAGAGGAAGAGCAATAAATTGGAAACTTATTTGAAAAAATTTTGAAAGAAAGCTTCCCTAATTTGGCAAAGGAAATAGACATACAAGTCCAGGAAGCACAGGGAGTCCCAAACAAGTGTGACCCAAAGAGGACCACACCAAGGCACATCATAATTAAGCTGCCAAAGGTTAAAGATAAAGAGAAAGTTTTAAAAGCAGTAAGGGAAAATCAGAGGGGAACGTACAAAGGAGTTCCCATAAGACTGTCACCTGATTTCTTAAAAGAAACTTTGCAGGCAAAAAGATACTGGCAAGGGGTATTCAAAGTGATGAAAAGCAAGGACCTATATCCAAGATTACTCTATCCAGCAAAGCTATAATCTAGAATGGAAGGGCAGATAAAGTACTTCCCAGATAAGGTCAAGTTAAAGGAGTTCATCATCACCAAGCCCTTATTGTACAAAATGTTAAAGGGACTTATCTAAGAAACAGAAGAATATCAAAACTATGAACAATAAAATGACAACAAACTTACTACTATCAACAACTGAATCTAAAAAACAGAAACAAACTAAGCAAACAGCCAGAACAGGAACAGAATCTTAGCTACGGAGATATTCTGGAAGGTTATCAGTGGGGAGGGGGGAAGGGGGAAAATGGAGGAAAGGGTACAGGGATTAAGAAGCATAATTGGTAGGCACAAAATAGACAGGGGGATGTTAAGAACAGTATAGGAAATGGAGAAGCCAAAGTACTTATATATACAACACATGGACATGAACTAAGGGGTGGATTGCTGCTGGAGGTAAGGGGTGTACCAGTCAGATAGGAGCAAAGGGGGAAAAACTGGGACAGCTGTAATAGCATAATCATAAAATATACTTAAAAAAGCATAGAACACATTCCCAAAATATCTATCTTTTTTCACTGAAAGGAAATTTCACATTGTAGGTATGAGCTTGGGCACTTGAAACAGACCACCTGAGTTTGTTGTGTCTCAGCTCACCTGCCTGCTAACCATGTAAGTTTGGTCAAATAAAAATTTTTTGTGGTCCAGAATAATAATAAAAGAATAATAACATCATAGTGTTTAAAATACCCACACTCTTTGACCTCCCCTTCAAAAAGTGAAACTTAATTTTACTCCTGTTTCATGCATCCTGAATTTAGTCTCTCACTTCTCCTCACTAGACAGCGTGTGACCTCTGAGATGAGGTCATAAAAGACACTGTGGCTTCTGAATCTCTCTCAGAATGTTCACTTTGGGGAGAGGCAGGTGCTATGTTAATAAACTCAGTCCTATAGACAGGCCCACAAAGGGACTAAGGCTTCCACCCAATAGCCATCTGACTCAGTCATCTAAAAAGTGGATCCTTCAGCTCCAGTAAAACCTTCAGATGCCTGAAGCTCTGGTTGGAAACATCAGTATTTTTCCTTTCTCACATCCTTAGATGGTCCATGGCCAGGCTTAATGGAGACTTTGACAAAAATGTTTGACTTCTTTCCATCTTGTCCTAACCATGCTGCAGGACATGTAAGTAGGAGATAGGGGAAAATAAATATTCTAGAGGAGACAGAATTTGGAGGAAGTTACAGTTTGGTGCGTGAATACTTCCTAATTTCCCTAGGGTTGGGCAGGGTGGACTGAGGTCTGAACATAAAACTTTTGAAGTTTGCATGTAAGCTGGACCTACATTATGCTATCTGCTTCTCATGTGGAGATTTCTGAAGGCAAGAGACTCTATGCAGGATCTGAGCCAACAGGAGATGGTGGAATCACAGGGTAAACAGAGTCACTCACCTCCTCTTTATCTCAGAGAATAGCAAATAAGAGAGATATCTGAGATTAGCTGAGGTGTACAAGTTAATTGTGAGCTAGCCTGGTGCTGGAGCAGTGGAAGAAAGATGGACATAATTCTTCAATGAGCATGCATGATTTGTGGACTCCAAAGGGAAATGCAGCTGAGTTTAGGCTAAACAGGAGTTTAGAAAAACATAACCTATTAGCTATATGGAAACCAACACCTTAGTAATAATTTAAAAATCAGACTCTTTCTACCTACCCAGTTTCTGGGCAGGACCAGCTGATGACCCCAGCAGTAGAAGACAACACGGTCCAGCTGTTTCCACCAAAGAACCATTAGTCACCATCACTCATCTAAGCATATTCTCTTTGTGCCTTTCCTCCATTCTCCTTCCCATAAGCACAGACCAGTGATGAAAATGTGCTGATACTGACAGTACTTGGATTTCACTGGCTCATTACTTGTGACTGTTATTGTAATAATAGATTTTACAGAAAATCCTAGATTGGACTAGATTATTAAATAAAAACACTTAATTCTCTCATCACCAAGTGAGAACAGGGGCTCTGCAAATAATAATACAGTTGGTTATGGAAAGGGTGACTGTGCATTAGTGGTTTGACTGGGACAAACTGGTTTACACCTTGTGTTTAGGCTTCATTGTAAGGAGGTAGTGCAACCCTCTCATCTGACCATTAGGTGACAAGTCACATAACAGAAGCCAACCAGCTAAGACTACCAGAAAAATTCCAGTAATGTAGGGGTTTAGTTAACTTGGACCTGCCCTACCTCTAACTTCATACCAAATAAGGTAATAATTCCCAGTAGTTTTAAGCCATTTTGAGATTAGTCCCTTACAGCCCAAAATATCCTGACACAACATCCTCTTGTACTCAACTAATGGTTCATCAACATTTGATACATTCATTAAATAAATATTTTGATGTCTATCTTTCTATGTAAAATAAATATGATCTGAATATCAATCCGGAAATTATAGTTGGTCTGTAATTAGAATGTTACTCCTTCTCAACCTTCCTGTACTATTCCATATATAGGCAAAGCAAATTTGAATCATTATGTTGATTAGACAAAACATACCCAAAAATCAGGATTTCCTGATTACTGCTATTATATATTTATTTCAATTATGGGAAAAGCCAACACCTTTCTTTCCTATTTAACATTTCTCTAGAAAAGTAGGTGAAATAAACTAATACAATTCTAGAATGATCTGTGCACTATCTAGACCAGAATGAGGATGTACCTATAAAAACTATAGGTGCAGTTGTTCTAGAAATAAGATCTTCATGAAGAAAACCTTAAATGATTGACTAACCTCAACCTGATTAGATAATTTTTTATAACTTTCTTTTTTTTAAAGATTTTATTTATTTATTTTTTAGAGAGAGAGGAAGGGAAGGAGAAAGAGAGGGAGAGAAATATTAATGTGTGGTTACCTCTCACAAGCCTCCTACTGGGGACCTGGCCTGCAACCCAGGCATGTCCCCTTACTGGGAATTGAACCAGCAACACTTTGGTTCACAGGCCGGCACTTGACCCACTGAGCCACACCAGCCAGAGCTAGATATTTTTATTAAATGCACCCTTATCCAGTGCATCTTTTTATGATTGCAATAATTAAAATATAATAAATATTCAAATCAGTAAGTGAATTTGTTAAAACAATATGCTCAGCTCAGTGAAGACTCTTGAATTAACAGAATTCAAGTACCATATGTTTATATTTCATATTGTCTCAGTTTAATGACTGTGCTGTCTTGCACTACAAGAAATTTTACTTTGATTTCATTTTATACTATTTGTGGGCTCATAGCCATAAGCCATAGGCTGCATCTAGGTATGAACGTGGATGAGTTTTTCTTTTTTTAATTAGAAAAATATGTTTTATTGATTATGCTATTACAGTTGTCCCATTTCCCCCCTTTATTCCCCTCTACCCTGCACACCCCCTCTCACCCATGTTCCATACCCCCCACCTTTATTTCATGTCCATGGGTTATACATTTAAGTTCTTTGGTTTCTACATTTTCTACACTGTTCTTAACCTCCTCCTGTCTATTTTCTACCTACCATTTATGCTACTTATTCCCTGTACATTTTCCTTCACTCCCTCCCTCCCCTTCCCAGCTGATAACCCTCCATGTGATCTCCATTTTGGTGATTTTGTTCCTATTCTTGTTGTTTGCATAGTTTGTTTTTGTTTTTGCATTATTTTAGGTTTGGTTGCCTGCCTTGGTCCTCCATGTAGGCGGCAGAGCCCTCTCCGCCTGGCTGCTTGTCTCTGCTCCTCCTACCAGTCTGTATGACTATTTCTTCCTTAACTTCTTGGTTGTCAGATTTCCACACAGTTCAATTTTCTATCAGTTCTGGTTGTTTTTTGTTTTTAAATTTTTTTGTTGTCCTTCTTTTGATTGTGTGAGGAGGCACAGTATGTCTACCTGTGCCTCTATCTTGGCTGGAAGTGGGGAGTTTGTTAATATACTTGAGAAATAGCAGGGACACAGTCTGATTAGTTTTTCATTCTTTCAGTCATATTTCCCACTACTGTGTCCAACTTTGCCAGTAAGATCCATGACATTATTTTCATTTCATATAAGCAACCAGCAAAATGATTATTTCATTATTTCATTAGTTTTTCTGTACTAAATTCTTATAAAAATTCATGTTTAAAACAGTGAAGGAAGACTTCTTTTTATAAAAGAGTTTGGGAAGAAAACTTATGGTTTTTTTCATGTTGCTATCCTCATGTTGCTTAAAATCATATTGTTATGATTTTAAGGTAAGGTAACTTTCAGACATTTTAGGAAGATCATTTAGCAGGAAAAGTACAAATAAATTCATATTGTATTATGGTAAACATTTTTTCTCCTGAATTACTTTTGAAATTATCCTTATGCATCTGGTGATATAGGAAGAAGAATTCAATGGAGTAACATAATGGGGTAACCTGGGTTTTAGTTCCTGTAGTTCAGGTGTCAAACTCATTTTCACTGGGTGCCACCACAGCTTTGCAGTTGCCTTCAAAGGGCTGAATGTGATTTTAGAACTGTATAAATGCAACTACTCTTTAACAGTTAAGTGAGAGCTTGGCACTGCCTCCAGATAGAAACAAGGTACTGGGCCGGATAAAACAAGGGAGAGGGCCAGATTTGGCCTGCAGGCCTTGTGTTTGCCACCTCTGCTATTGTCAGGTACTGCCCTGCCTGGTTTCAGAAGCTGTAACCCCTCCACGGCTAAGGCTGAGTGAGCAACCTTTGTACCATAAGCCACTAAGGAGACAAAGCTTATCTCCCTGGGGGGGACACCATCTCAGCTCCTTTTACTTCACACTACCTGGCCCCCAATGCTTGATTGGTTAGCCAATGACGGGTATGATTCCTCAAGGGAGGGATGACCTAAGACAGGCATGATCACGGGGTCCCCAGGGAAGGACTTGGGGGGCCATAGAGAAAGGGGGTGATCGACCCTCACCCCTCAGCTTTGACATAGCCTGAGTCCTCATTCTGTCTGCAAGAAGTCTCCTAATTTCTTGGCTGCCTTACTTCCGGCTGCCTGACTTAAGCCTGAAAGAATGACTTAAGCCTGAAACAATGCCTTAACCCTGAAACAATGCTGGAGGTGGGTGCCACCCTGTGCTGGAAAGGGTGGGTTCCCTAGGGTGATTAGGCCTAAGAAAGAATGCATAAAATCCTGTGAAACCTGCTTTGCGGATACCCCCAATTTCAATGATAAGGGTCCAAGCCTGAAATGATTTTATTTCCCCAAAGTTTTGTGGCCCTTTAGCTATCTGACCCTGACTCAAAATAGGCCCTCAGAGTTCTTTGAATGTTATCTATTGTTTAATCATTTCTGCCTGACAATGATTGATAAGCTTTATTCCTGTGCAAATTGAATCCAACAAAAGTTTGTCAAGGTAAGGGTTGGGGTGCTCTCCTCTTGAGATAGTGGCCGTGCCATCCCTTTTCCTCCCTCCACAGGACTCGGCCATCCATGTGAATTTGTCTCATCTCTCATCCACGATGTCGTGGACCCCACGAGCCAGGGTCCACATCATGCTGTAGTTGACTTTTTGTTTGAATTACATCTGGCAGAGATCCAACCATGACACACAGCCAAGGCAACTGGTAAGGGCAATGGCAGACAGTACAATTTAGATCTCGGTCTTTATTACATCATCATTCAACTTTCATTGGCATCACAGCAACTCCTTCATTCATTTTTTAAAGGGAGCTTTGAATAATTGAACAATTTTTAAACATAATCTTCTAAGCAAAAGAATATTTATTCATTGACTCGCTTATTTAACAAATTATCTTTAAATAACTATCATATGCCAGGGACTGTTTTAGACATTGAAATACAGCACTGAACAAAATAAATAAATTCTCTATGCCCATGGAGTTCATACACTTATATACTAGTTGAGAGGAAGAGACACATGCAAACAAAAAAATACAATTCAGGAAATAATAGGTGCTATGAAGAAAAGTAAATCATGGTAAAGGTTACACAGAGTGCTGGGTAGAGGTACTAGTTCATATAGGTTGGCCAGAGAGGGCCCCTGTGAGAAGATGACATTGAAGAAGAGAGTGGGACCAGTAGATTCTGAAAAAAGAGTATTCCTAGTACAGATAATAGTAACTCCAAGTTGCTGAGGCATCCTTGTCCTAGGCAGATCAATAAGCAGAAAGAAAGTGCTGTGGCTAGAACATAGTGTTCATGTTTGGGTGGTGATGCAAGATCAGTACTTCATAAATGGTTTTGAAAATCATGGTAAGAACTTTGGCTTCTACTCTGACATAGGAGGTCATTGGAGGTATTTGTGCAGAGGAATGATAGAATTTTCCTTAGAACTCAGGTGGCAAACATAAGGCCTGAGGGCCGAATCCAGCCCTCCACCTTGTTTTATCCAGCCAGGCACCTTGTTTCTACCTGACAACAGCATTGAGCTCCTTGCCCCTAGTTAAGGAGTAGTTACATTTATACAGTTCTAAGATTACATTCGACCCTTTGAAGGCAACAGTGAAGCTGATGTGGCCCCCAGTGAAAATGAATTTGACACCCCTGACAGAACACAAAAGGATTGCTCTGCCTGATCTGTGGAAAATTGATTTGTAAGGCAGTAAAAATAAAAGGGAGAGAAATTAGGTGATTGCAGATGTTCAGGTGAAGGCTGATGTCTTGGACTAGGGTGGTGTGACAGACTGATTTCAGTTGATGGGCTCAATTAATGCCTCCTTGCTTATTTTTGTTCTCTTTTGAGCCTGACTTGCCTGCTGGAAGATGGGAAAGCATATGGACAGAGCCTATCATCCCAGCTGAAATCATTCTAGATCAGCCAACTGGCAGCTGCTCAACATATGTGAGCCCCACTCAAGACCAGAAAAGCTTGCCCAGCTGAGCTGAGCAAGACCGACAGAGCATCTCAACTCATAAACTTACAAATGTAGAGGAAGTTGTGACACAAAATTATGGAATTATTGTATGAACCATACTTATTGTATTGCAAGAAGCAAATGGCAATCATGGAGGAGATTGAACTGATTGACTAAGGGAAGCCATGTGACTCCAATATTCCCCTACTGGACAATTAGAATAATAAATATGGGTAATGGAAGTGAATATGTGTGTGTGTATAATATATTTAAATTATATATATATATAAAAATATATATATCCCAAGGATATGTTTAGTGATATTAAATAGAGATGAGGGGAGAGACATGTTGATGTGAGAGAGAAATATTGATCAGTTGCCTCTTGTAGGTACCCCAATGGGGGACTGAACCCACAATGTAGGTAAGTTTACCTCAACTGAGGATGGAACTCGCAACATTTTGGTGTACAGAACAACACTCCAATGAACTGAGCCACCTGGCCAGGGCAGTGGAGGTGGATACTGAATCCAGATCGAATCTTTGTTCAACATATTGGGACTCAATGAAATGAAAATCATAAAATAAAAATTGTCCTCAATGTATAAACATTTCTGAAGTAGTTTTCTTCTTTCTCCAGGAAAAGTCAAACATCGGTATGGCTTTGGCTAGAGACAGAGAAACAAAAACTCATTTAAAAAGCTGCTTCTCTTTATTACTTTGCTAAAGGAGATATACCAAAGTCATACGCTCATTTTTTAAAAATAACCAGACTTTGAATAAATATTCCTCCATCTATTGTGGAATTGGATGCTGATAGATGCTGACCTTTTACTTGCCTGGGGCTTTTTCCCTCCAGCTGCTGTGATTGCTAGTAATGGGTCACAGCTGCCCATTCTCCTGAGACTGCCCTAAGCCACTGGGTCTCACCCACCAGGGAATGCCTGGGTGCAGAGGTGAACCCTGTGGTGTTGTTTACACTCCAGAGTTGCTCTGTGATCAGATAGAGGCTGGATCTCAGTGGCATCCCCATTGCTGCTTAGCTCCCTTTCTTGGTACTCTCCTGAATTCCTCAGTCTCTCATTGGTATCCCCTGAGAGTTCTCCCTCATTAAAACACTTGGCTAAGAATCCCTGCCTCATGCAGTTTCTAGGAAACCTGAGATAAGACATAAAGCATTGGACAATTTGCTAAGTACTCTTGGCCAGTGATACCATCAGAAGACAAGTATTATTACTGTTATTTTTAATATTTGGATAGCTGATTTAATGGTGAGGACACATGGGCATATCATCAATTCCATAGAAACATTGAGAGAGCATGCAATACAATATTTTCCATGATTTATAGGATGATATCAGAGAAAGAAGTCACTTTTACATTTTTCTGAAAATAGATTTTCTCAAAGGCAAGAATTGTCTGAAGAAATCTTAAGAGTGTTTATTATACAGTAAATTGTTAGTAGCTTGGACTGATGGAGAAAGCTAAATTGAATTAATGAGAAACACAAATATTATTATTAAATGTCTTTGGTTTGTGGCTTTTAACCAAAATGATCACTTCATGTTTGGGAAGCATCATGTTAGTAGTTTTTCATTTCAACACAGTAATTTATGCATTGACTTTTATAAAATTATTAGTGTGAAATTGGGAAAAAAGAAAATGAGTATTAAATATAGAGAAAAGAGTTAATTTGGGGAAGACGTGTAAATACCATCTTAACTAACTCCAGGGGATTCTCACTATAAGTTCTTTGAACTGTATTTTGTTTATTTTATCAACTATTGTTTGTTAAAACCACATTGCAAATGAAGAGAATATATTGTTATCACCACAAACGTTGTGTTGAAATTGACCTGTAGCTGTAACTGTGTATAAAAATGTCACAAACTTCAGCCTTAATTCTGAATCATACTTTCATGTTATAGCTACTCTATAATACATAGTTCATAAAATTAAATGGTATGTTTGAGTATGATAGAAATTTAAAAGTACCTAATATAGATCCAAAAGAAAGAGATGATAGAGAAATCTAGTGCAATTTCTATATTACTCAGCTGAGGAAACTGCAAATTAAAAGATTAAGTGATTTATTCAAAGTCATAGAGTTAATTAGTGTCACTTCTGGAACTAGAAGGCAGAATAGGATGTAATAAACATATTCATTATAAGGTATAACTGTTGTAATTGTTATTCTTATCTTTAAAAAGAATGAAAATACATTGAAAATGAAATGGAAAATTGATAGTTATCAATATAATTATTTCAAATAGTTCACTTATCCACATAATCCAGGTAAAAGTCACCATTGTAATTTTATCGTAAGTTAAATGGATATTTCTTAAAGGTTTTATTTATTTTTTTAGAGAAAGGAGAAGGGAGGGAGAAAGGGAGGGATAGAAACATTAATGTGTGGTTGCCTCTCACATGGTCCCCACTGGGGACCTGGCCCGTAACCCAGGCATGTGCCCTGACTGGGAATCAAGCGGGTGACCTTTTGGCTTGCAGTCCATGTTCAATCCACTGAGCTACACCAGCCAGGGTTTAAATGTATATTTAATACTAATTTTCCAATGAGTAGAAATTAAAAGAGAAAACCCTAGTTATATTATCTAGTTGCTTCCTCTTATTTAAAATGTTTAATTCACCCAGTTAGTCAGAATCTTCAGTCCTTTAGCTGTTTTCTATAACTGTGCTGCTTCAGATCACTTCCTTTTGCAGAGTTAGCAGCTAATGGGACAGCTCTTGGTAGTGTTGTGTGGAATGTTGTTTAGGGTGACTTAGTTGAATACAACAGGACTTCTTAAACTGTTAATGTACATGAGAATCATTGAGATATTTTGCTAAAAATGCAGATTTTAAAATGCAAGGCCACAAAAATGAAATTAAGAAAACTGTTATTTACAATAGTGACAAAAAAGAATATTACATCAGGAAATTTTTGATAACATGAGTGCAAGACATAACGGAAAACTGTAAAACATTATTGACAGAAATTAAGCAATACTCAAGTAAATGGTAAGAAATTCCATATTCGTGGATTATAATCCATATAATTGGAATCCATTAATCCACATAATGGGTTAATATTGTTAAGATGGCAGTATTCCCCAAATTGATCTACATATTCAATAAAATCCTTATCAAAATCCAAGCTGTCTTTTTGCAGAAATTGACAAGCTCATCCCAAAATTAGTATGGAAATGCAAGGGACTGAGATGGCCAAACAATCTTGAAAAAGAACAAAGTTGGAGGATTACCACTTTCGATTAAGAAACTTAGCTCAAACCTACAGTAAAAAAAAAAAAAGAACATGGTATTGGTGTAATTATGGACATATAGATTAATGGGACAGAATCAAAGTCCAGAAATAAACCAATATACAACATTTATAATCAATTTATTTTTAATAAGGTTTCTCATTTTTAATGCAGAGAGAACTTTTTTGATAAATGATACTGGGATAACTGAATATCAATACGTAAAAAAATAAAGTTGGATCTTTACTTCATATCTTTTACAATAAATTAACTCAAAATAGTTTAAAGACTTAAATATAGAAGATAGAACTATAAAACTCTTAGCAAACAACATAGGAGTAACTCTTTATAACCTTAGATTGCTCAATGGTTTCTTAGGTATGACACCTAAAGTAAAAGTAACCAAAGGAAAAATAGACTTCTGGCTAAGATGGAGGTATAGGTAGATACACTGTGCCTCCTCACACAACCAAAAGAAGGACAACAACAAATTTAAAAACAAAACACAACCAGAACTGTGAGAAAATTGAACTGTATGGAAGTCAGAAAACCAAGGAATTAAGGAAAAAACATTCATCTAGACCACTAGGAAGGGTGGAGATAGGCAGTTGGGCAGAGAGGACTCATGGCAAGGTGGAGGCTGAAGGAACAAGTGGTCCCACATTTGCATAAGATAAACCAGGAGGAACAACTGGGGAGTGAGACAGACCATGCAAACCAGGGTTCCACTGCAGGGAAATAAAGCCTCACAACTACTGACTGAAAAAATCTGTGGGGGTTGAGGCAGTGGGAGAAACTCCCAGCCTCACAGAAGAGTTTGTTGGAGAGACCCACAGAATCTTAGAACATACACAAACCCTCCCACACAGCAATCAGCACCAGCAGGGCCCAATTTGCTTGTGGGTAGTGGAGGAAGTGACTGAAAGCCAGCAGAGATCTGAGAGCATTATTCCCTCTCAGACCCCTCCCCCACATGCAGCACCATAGGCAGTGACTGGGTTACCCCACCCTGTTGAATACCTAGGGCTCTGCCCCTTACTATATAACAGGTGCACCAAGATTAAAAAAAATATATAGATAGATAGATAGATAGATAGATAGATAGATAGATATAGATATCTGAAACGAAAGAACAGATCAAAGAACAGAAAAAATACAACTAAGCAACAAAGAGATAGCCAACCTATCAGATACACAGTTCAAAACACTGATAATCAGGATGCTCACAGAATTAGTTGTGTATGGTTGAAAAATAGAGGAAAAGGTGAAGGCTGTGAAAAGTGAAATAAATGAAAATGTACAGGGAACCAACAGTGATGGGAAGGAAACCAGGACTCAACAGTTTGGAACAGAAGGAAGAAATAAACATTCAATCAGAACAGAATGAAGAAACAAGAATTCAAAAAAAATGAGGAGAGGCTTAGGACCTCTGGGACAACTTTAAACCTTCCAACATCCAAAGCACATGGGTGCCAAAAGGAGAATAGGAAGAGCAAGAAATCAATAACTTATTTGAAAAAATAATGAAGGGGAACTTTCACAATCTGGCAAGGGAAAGGACTTTCAGGAAGTCCAGGAAGCTCAGAGAGTCCCAAAGAAGCTGGACTCAAGGAAGCACATCAAAGCACATCATAGTTACATTAGCCAAGATGTAACTTATATTAAACATAAGGAGAAAATCTTAAAAGTAGCAAGAGAAAAGGTGACAGTTACCTCCGAAGGAGTTCCCATAACACTATCAGCTGATGTCTCAAAAGAAACCTAGTAGGCTAGAAGGGGCTGGAAAGAAGTATTTGAAGTTGTGAAAGGCAAGGACCTACCTCAAAGATTATAGCGAATCTATGGTTTAGGATGGAAGGGCAGATAAAGTGCTTCCCAGATAAGGAAAAGCTAAGGAGTTCATCATCACTAAGCCCTTATTATATGAAATGTTAAAGGAACTTATCTATGAAAATTTTACTAACAGTAAAATGACAAGAAACTCACAACTATCAACAATGGAACCTAAAAACAAAAACAAAAACAAACTAAGCAAACAACTAGAACAAGAACGGAATCACAGAAATGGAGAGCACATGGAGGGTTATCAGCAGAGAAGGAGAGGGGGGAATGGGGAAAAGGTACAAGGAATGAGTAACGTAGATGGTAGGTAGCACATAGGGGGAGGTTAAGAATAGTATAGGAAATGTAGAAGCCAAAGAACTTATATGTACAACCCATGCACATGAACTAAGGTGGGGGGGTGAGGGTGAGAGGGGTGTGCAGGGTGGAGGAGAATAAAGTGTGGAAAATGGGACAATTAATAGCATAACCAATTAAATATATTTTTAAAAAAGAAAAAATAGATGAATTTGTTTTAATAAAAAATTTAAAAATTTATGTATCAAAAGACACTATTAAGAAAGTAAAAACACAACCCATGGACTTAGAAGAAAATATCTGTAAATGATATATGTGATAAGGTTATAGTATCCAGGATTATATAAAGACCTCCTATAACTCAACAATACAGGACAAGTGACCAATTAAAAAATGGACAGAGGATTTTGATTATCTTCTCTAAAGAAGATAAACAAATGTTCAAGAAGCACAGGAAAAGAACGTCATTAATCATGAAGGAATGCAAATCAAAATCACAATAAAATATAACTTCATACTCACTAGGATTTCTATAATCAAAAACATGAACAAAAACAAATGGTGGTGAGGTTGTGGAAAAACTGAACCCCTTAAACCTTAGTGAGAGGAATGTAAAATGGTGCAGCCACTTTGGAAAAGTTTACACTTTCTCAAAACCTTAAACATAGAGCTATCATATGATCCAGCAATTTCACACCTAGTTATATGTCCAAGAAAACTGAAAACATGTGTCAACATGAAAACTTCTATACAAGTTCTACATGAGTGTTGAGAATAGCCAAAAGATGCAAACAATCCAAATATGATATATCTATAAAATAAAATACTCAGTTATAAAAAGGAATAAAGTACTGATACATGGCACAAAATAGATATACCATGAAAAATTTATTTTAAGTGAAAGAAGCCAGACACAGAAGTCAAATCTGATAGGATTCCTCTTACATAAAATGCTCAGAATAGGCAAATCCATGTTGGCAGCAGGTTAGTGGCTGTCTAGGGGGCAGGGAGGAGGAAATGAAGAGTGACTACTCATGGGTCCAGGATTTCTTTTTTTAACTTTTCAATTACATTTGGCATATAGTATTTCATTAGTTGCAGGTGTGCAAGACTGATTAGACCTGTATTAGCTTACAAAGTGATCATCCCAATAAGTGCACTTTCTATCTGACACTATACGTAATGATTACAATATTATTAACTATATTCCCTATATTTTACATCTCCCATGACAGGTTTTATAACTGGATTTTTTTGTAGTGATGAAGATATTCTGGAATCAGATAGTGTTGATGGTTGTACAATGTCATGAGTATACCTCAAACCTACTGACTTGTACACTTTAGACGAGATCAGGCACGTTCAGAGTGGTATGGCCATAGACTGAATTGTACACTTTAAATGATTAAATTTGATGGCATGTGAATGATAAAAATGCAAGATTGGAGTGTAGCCCAGAATTCTCGTTTTCTTAAAAGCTCTCAGGTGATGTTATGCACCTGGTTCACAAGTCACATTTGGTATAACAAGGGTTTAGAGACCTCTTTCTGAGTTCTGGGTGTGGCATACTTCTACAAGTAATACTAGCAGTGTAGTTGTATTTTGCTGGAAAGGGGCATCCCTCTTATATCTCCTATGTTAAAGTGGTAACTGAACAACAGATATTCTGTTAATGTGTGATGTACATTCTCACAAGGGACATGGTCCTATCTCCTTAAGATGGTGTGTATATCACACATCTTATCACCCTATCCACCCCTATCCCCTTAGGGTCAGAGTGGGCTCTAGTAGAATGAACATCAGGGATGCTACATCTGGAAAACTAGACAGTAGGCTGAGAACTATATCAAGCTGGGCCCCACCTGGAAAATAGAATTCATTCAAAGCATTTAACACAGGGGGAAATTTACTGGGAATTTTTTGCATAGGTGATGGGTGAATAAGATGACAAATGAGATAGTGAGACACCCTAGATTTTACTAACAGTAGGAACCCCCTAACATGCCTTGGCTGTTAAGGAAGGAGCCTGTATTAACAAATTCCATGGGCCAGATCATACTCAGGAAATTGAAAACAGTGAGTCTGTCTCACTCTCTGTCAGGAGCAGGAAACACAGAGGGACACAGCTAGAGGCACCACACAGGTAGAAAAGACAGGAGAAACACCCTGGCTTCTCCTTTCTCCCACCCTCCACATCAGTGTGGGTTGCCATAACAAGATCCACAGACTGGTTGGCTTTCAAAAAAATTAACTCTCACAGTTCTGCAGGCTGGGAAATGAAAGCTCTTGGTGTTGGCCTATTTGGATACCGGTGAGAGCTCTCTTCGTGGCTTCATTCTTGCTGTTTGCTCACATGGCAGAGAGAAAGCTCATCTCTCTCCTGCTTTTTTTATAAGGACCCTAATTCTACCCAACTGGGTTCCACTCTCATGAAAATTGCCTCCCAAAGACCCTGCCTCCAAATAATATCACATTAAGGATTAGGGCTTCTATATATGAACTTGGGAGGAAACAAACATTCTGTCCATAGTACTCTGGGATCCTGGAAGGGCCTAATGGCTGAAATTCACTGGAAACCAACTGTCACACCAGCTGTTTCCAGCCTGGGAACAAACAGTCTATGGGATCAGCCCAGAACAGGGAAAGAAGAGGAATGGAGTGGAGAGAAAATGGACCAAAGACTAGCATAAGGCCTTAAAGGAAGGACTTATTTATAATTTATCATCATGAATGCCAAGGAATAACAACAACAACAACAAAATCAGAAGGTCTAGTTGAAAAGCTATTATCTTTCATGCATCCCAATGTTAGTTGCACATTAGAAGGTTTTTAAAATATACTGCCACACTGCACCCCAGACCACTTCGGAATCTCTTGGGGTGGGACCTAAGCACAAGTGTTTTGTTTTGTTTTGTTTTGTTTTTTTAAACTACAACATGCAGCGAAAGTTAAGAAAAACTACTTTAGAAAAAGATTTTTGGCAGATAATATTTTATGTATTTTAGTATTGGGAATTATGATAACAGAGAGCATCATTTTTCTATTGGCCTTATATTACAGTAGGAAACTGGAGCAAGAGAAGAAAGGAAGGAGACAAGCAGGACAGACAAGGAAACTTCACAAATAGGTTTGTTTTTATGGTGACTATAACATTTTAGAAAGATGTCTAAAAGGAGAGCAAAATATCGAGCTGGCAGTCATAATCAGAGCAATTCAAGTGAGGAGTCTGACTAAGGGAAATAAAATCATTGGTGTTAGGTGGTGGACATAAGAGAAGTTAAGCTAATAAATCCAAGAGAAATTAGACCAGCTGCACACTGAAGAGACAGCCACAAAACAAGAAAAAAGGCAGATCTGGAGAAAAGATTACATCCTTTTCACCATAAAAATGAGAGGATCCAAAAGCATTATAGAAAACCTAGAGGTGGGTGCCATCAATAGATAATGTTTGTGCTTCTTCTGGTTGCCCCGGGAAACGGGAACCCCTTCCTCATTCTAATGGCAGCATAATGAGGAAAAACACATGCAATATAGTCACAAGTAATTAGAGGCAGATTCAGAGCTGGTCCAGGGGGCTTTCTTGGAGAAAGGCTAGGTAGGAATTGGGGTGGGAGTTATATGAGAGCTTGTAAGAAAATGGATTTAATTTATGTGTGAAAGCCAGAAGTTGAAGCCTCTGTAGAGTGTCTGGAGATCAGAATTATCAGGAGACTGCTTCTCCATGTTCTCTCTTGATGCACTGGGCAAGTTTCCCTGGGAATGCAGAATCCAGACAGCCGGGGATTGGCTGGCTTTCTGCTCAGAAAGTGGAAACATTGATGTTTGATGTAGGAGGAAAAAATCATAATTTACAAAATTCACTCTGCTTCTTAGAAATATGCAAATGCCAATTTTTGTTTTGTTTTTATTCAGTTGTTCTGCCTCTCTAGATACTGAAAAATTCTAGTTTCGTATTTAATATTTTAACTTTTTTTAAAGGATTTTATTTATTTATTTCTAGAGAGAGGGGAAGGAAGGGAGAAAGAGAGGGAGACAAGCATTGATGTGTCAGAGAAATATTGATTGCCTCTGGCACACACCCCAGCTGGGGACTGGGCCCACAACCCGGCCATGTGCCCTGACTGGGAATCAAACTAGGGACCTTTGGCTTTGCGGGAAGACACTCAACCAACTGAGCCATACTGGTCAGGGCTCACATTTTAGCATTTAAAAAAATATTGTAAAGGGATTATCTTCACAAACTATTTTTGATATTTAAAGGTATTTTTAAGTACTTTTTTCATATGTTAGGACAGACATTTAAATACAATGTTTTAATTTTTAAAGGTTTTTTTCAGTGACTAAAGTAGAAATTGAAATGCTTAATGTTTTAGAGCAATGTTTCTCAAACTTTCCTGTGCACAAGAATAACCTGGGGATCTTGTTATAGATTCTGCTGGTCTGAGCTGAGGCCTAAGATTCTGTATTTCTAACTAGCTCTCAGGTAATTCTGCTGCTGCTCCTCTAAGGACCTCACTTTGAGAGGCAAGATTTCAATTCATTAATAGCAGTTAGCAGGAAATACAAATGGTAATTTGGTAGTTAAATGTTAACCAAATATAATATTCTTGTTTCATAAACTTTTTTTCACTTGTGGAAACATTTTTTGTCATATTTTCCTTTTGTAAATTACCCAGTAATGAACTGTTATGAAATATAGATATGGGGGGAGTAAAAGAAAAGTCCATCTTTATTCTCTACCCTTCTCCTCCCTCAGTCTCTTTCTTTCATAGATAATAAATATTTTGTTATAATAAACTTTCTGTATATGTAAATAAAAATAAATGGGAAGAATATAATGAATATGTTGGTATTTATTGAGAACTTTTACAATGTCACAGTCATGCTACATAATAAATTTACCTGCAAATTCAGTAGTTTACACAATAGTAAGCATGTTGTCCTCACACTTGGGGTATCATCTAGAATAGGCTTGGCTGAGCAGCTCTGCTTCAGGCTCTCTGTCCCAAAACAGAAACACCTGTTTGGGTCTGGGTTGGAGTTGGCTCCACATTTCATTCTGGAGCCTAAGCTAAAGCTGAAGAAGAGCAATTACTTGGGATGTGTCCTCTTCATAGAGGATCACAATTGCCAAGAAGACAAGTGCAACATTAGGTTAATGTGATGTCTGCTAACTTTGTTTAAACAAGTCACGTGGCCAAGCCCAGAATCCAAGCTGTTCAGTCAGTCAACCCTAATGTCATGGCAGAAGGGTGTATTTATAATTTCATTAGAAGAAAATGAAGAATTGTGAGTTTTTAATCTATAAAGCCATCGAGACTATTTTCTTTCTAGCTTCTCTTCTATACTCTGTTCAGCCTTCTGTCCCCTGTGAAATCAACTTCATTTAAGTCAAATTTTCATAAATTGTCGTTGTCCTTCCATCAGAAAACACTGGGTGGGAAAAAAGAGGGTCACAACCCTTCTCCTCTTTGAGTGACTCCACCTCAGTGACAGTCCAGAGCAATGACTAATGCCAGAGAATCAAAAAAAACCCCAGTGGTTTCCATGTGTTCATACGGGAACAGAGCAGAGCAGTTTACTTAACATAGTTTGGTGAGGGCCTTTGTTTATAGGGTAGAGCAATAAGCATGTTGGTTTCTTTCCTAATTTGTTCTTCAGCCGCACCCAATGGGATTTTCATTAAGGGGATCTAATGCCATTTTGAAGTTTTTGTCTGCAAATTTTAAAAAATAATCTGTTTCAAAGCTATTTTAGTTGCCTCTAACCCTTTACTAATTAAATATTCTTCTTTCCACCTAGATACCTGAAGGAGGTTTTGCTATTGTTTTTCTCCATGTTTGGACATTTTGACCTGTGCAAAATTATCTCAGGGTGCATAGTAGAACCCACAATGCTCCAATCCATATGCCCTTGACCAATGTCTGGATTCACTGCAGCTCTAGGTACACCCATCCTCTCCACCTCAACCAGCTGCACCTGTCTGCCTGCTTCTCTGCCTGCATGCAGGGCAACCTGAAAGTGCCATAGGTTTGTGCCCAGGAGGAACCTTCAATTAGTGAGGAACTGGGGCCCATGCATAGACACCCAGCTCCAGTCACTCAGTGGTGCATGTGATCAGAAAGACTGAAACCTGCTCATGTACACGCACGGCCTTTATTCCCCAGTCCCTTGCAGCACTTCCTGGGGTCACCACCCATATAAACTACTTGTACCATGCCCTTGCCTCAGGGTCAGCTTTTGGAGAAATTCAAACTAGGGTTACAAGTACTAAAACCTGAGAGGTTCCCATAAAATTCACAAAACTCAGAGCACCTAAAGAGATAAAACAATTTATATGCTGATGAGAAGTGGCTGAAAGATGGCATTGTTTCATTGGGGCTGGCAAATTAAAATAAGTAGTAACCAAATACCAAAAACATGAATAGGAAGAAACACTCCAATCCGGGTGTTGGTCTCTGTTTGAAGCAGAGGGAAGGTGAAGTTTGGTTCTTAGCAAGGGCAATGCCCCCGAGGCCCTGGTGTCTTCTGATCTCCAATTTGTGTCTCTTTCTGGCTGTCCCTTGGTCTGAGTGCCCCTTTCTCTTGTCCAAAAGGGATGGATATGATCCTGTGCTCATTATTTCCAGAGCAGACAGACTTGCATTTGGTTCATGTACTACTAAAAGGGTGGTGTCAGTCATTCTCTTGTGCCCCAGATCAACTCCTCTGGCCCACCAGTTTACATTAGCCAGTTTGATGACAGTGTCATTTGGCAGCACCTTCCATCAGGGGCAAAACCAATTTCTTGCTTTCTGTCCTGGAGCTTCTCTTTTGCCATCTCTTAAGATGTCTTCTGGAAATTATTCAACTGTTCTGAAGCATGAATTAGATACAATTCTAGAAGTTCAAGGTCATGCACACCTTGCAGAGAAATTCTTGACCAAAGGGAAAAGAAAGCCGATGGATAATTTCTCTCATTTGTCATCCTGGTGGACAACTTTGAGCAGCTTTTCAGAGCGTCCCCTGGAGGATTGAGCCAAAACTGCCCATGGTGTTTAGCTTGACAACTCCTTGTCTTCTTCCAGTAGTTTGGGATGGAAGTGCCCAAAGTAAACTTTCTGCACACATATACTGTGCCCAGCTCAGCTTTCTGGGGAACCAAGTACTGCTTAGACCCACATTCCAGAATGTCAAGCTTCCTCTGTTTCTCCTTTCCCAATGGCTCTTCACACACCTTCCCAGCCCAGTTGCTCTTCTGTCTGTCATGGTCTCACCTTGGCTTCCCATGAACGAGAGTGTGAATGTCTGAAAAACTGGAATTTTTCTGCTGATTAGCTACTCTTAAGGAATTAACTACTTGTAAAAACATGAACAAATGCTTAAGACCCTAACTTCTGGACCTTCTTGTTGAATTTTGAGAATTCTGATAAGCTCATTCCCCTGCTAATGGTCCTCCATTACTTTTCAACTTTCCTTGAAAAGTACAGCATTTATACCTGTGGATTCAGATTTGGTGGGTTCATTGACTCAGAAAAATATTTATTAATATTCATGGCATTTGGAAAAGCACTATTGAGAATACAGAGCAGCTGAGGAGAAATTGCTAAAATTTAGGGATGATTTGAAGATGAAATAGGAAAAACTTTACAAATAACCAAAGCAAGAAAAACACAGAATGTAATAAGTGTGGCAAGCTTTGACAAGGTATTATGGTGGAGAGAGAAATCACATATAGTCAAAGCTGTAAGATAGCAGAGCCTTCGTACTGTTTCTCAGTGAGGTAGTGAAGCATGATGCTTCTCCTGGACCACACTGAGACCAGCAGAGGCAATGGCAAAAATACTCTGATTGGCTAAGGCAGTTTTGAAGGAACATTTTTCAATTAAATTCATGAAACAATTTGGTGACTCTGTACAGTTAAAGCTTCAAAGGTATTTCAATAAGTTTTAGTACTCTGCCATCAAATAGCTTGTTTATCCTTTCCACAATTGAGTTTTTAGAGATAAAATGTATCTTTTCTGAGGTTGTAATGTCACAATACATGAGTTTTTGAAGCATTCCAACTCTTCATGCCTCCTGGGTATTTCTGCTCATTTATGAGAACTTCATTGCTATTCATGTGTAGGTGGTAGTTTGACCTAGAAAGAGCAAAACATGAAAAATAATGATTACATAATCCATGCCATCCTTAATGAACTATTTATTATTTTCTGAGAGCTACAGATGTTATATTACTAACAGTCTGTTCACATATTAGTTATGTCTCACAAATAGGATATTTGTTAGCTTGAAACTCTTAAGCAAATTCTGTTTGTTTCTTTAAATTAAAAAGGTTGGTATTAGGGTATGTTAATGACTTTTTTGTTCCTATAAAATGAAGAGCTAAGTTAGCTGAGGTCTAAGACCACCCTAACACAGAGTGTGGTCTGCAAACCAGCAGCATCCATGCCACCTCTGGGCTTTTAGAAATGCAGAATCCTGGGCCCCATCCCAGAACTACTGTCTCAGAAACTGCATTTAATGAGATGTCCAGTAATTCATAAGGACTTTAAATTTTAAGACTCTGAAGTACTATTTCTACAACTATAATTTTATGAGTTTTAAGAACTAAATTTGGCTTTAATTGCAGTAATACCTGACACACAGAACACTCTTGAGACACCTGTTGACTGAGGTACTTGGGTTTTAGAATGTATATGCATATTTTGAAGTATTAATTTCTAGTAAAGATTCTCTGCTCCTCCAAAAATAAGCCCAGTTATAGGTTTAAAGGATCGTTAATTACAATAGTGTTTTTTTCATGCACTGACCATTTATGTACTAATCTCAAGGAAAGTTAGGTTTTAGAAACTTAGAACCACCTTAACAGTCATTTATTGGATGTATCTCTTGGGGGAGTAAAATGCTTTATATTTGCCCAAATGGTAAATGTCCAAGTAGTATATTCAGTTATATTCAATAATATTATGAAATTTTATGCTGTTTTTTTAAGAAATTTTTTTCTGTGCATCAAACTGAGTAAAGAGTGGCATCATTACTCCAGGGTTTGGGAGGGGAACCCAGGCTGACGCACAATGGGTAAAGATATGAATTGACACAAACTCTTTGGAGGACACATCTACAACTTTTCAGTGGGCATACATTCTGAAAGAAAAGTTTCACTTTAGAAATTTATAGCTACATCCCCATATGTTTATAGAAAAATCTGTACTAGAATGTTCACTGAACCATTTTACATAAACATGAAAACTGGAAATTACCTGAATGTCTATTAACACTAGTAAAGAGATACATTGCTATCCAAGATATGTAATTAGATTCGAGTACTTATACAGATTACAAACACACATTTAGATGAGCTATAAATATAGGTGTATGCATAGACAATGCTTGAAAGAATAAATAGCAAGCTTATCACAATGGCTGCCTCTGGGAAATGGTATGGTGAAAAAAAATGGAAGACTAACTTTTCAGTTATTTATTGTTTAATTAAAAAATAAATCTATACTTTACAAATAATTATTGTTTTTCTTTTGAATATTGCTAGCCAAAAATTATATACAGCTAGATTAAAAAGATAGGCTTATAGCCCTGGCTGTTGTGGCTCAGTGGATTGAGTACCAGTCTGTGAATCAAAGGGTTGCCAGTTCAATTCCCAGTCAGGGCACATGCCTGAGTTGCAGGCTGGGTCCTAGTTGGGGGCATGTAAGAGGCAACCACATATCGATGTTTCTCTCCCTCTCTTTCCTTCTCCCTTCCCCTCTCTCTAAAAATAAATAAGTAAAATCTTCTTTTAAAATATATAGGCTTGTAAATTTTAGAATGTGTGCAAACTAAATAAATTAAAAATAGAAAAATTCAAGAAGAGTTACTAAAGAAAATATTTCTTAGCAATTCTCAGCTGCAGGGTTCTGAGAAATCTGAATTCTAAATTAATAAGTTTTCTATTATTAGTTTAAGATATTTTGGTTTATGAACAACACTTAAACTCACTAAGATATTTATATCTTTTAAAGCACCTAGTGTATTTTTTAAAAATGAATAAATGATGAAATTGGATCAAATATTTGGATATATTTTCAATGTTTACTTCCAAGAATTTGAGTGTTATTATCGATTATTCAACCCCTCAGTTCCCTCTGTGAGTGTACATGTAAACTATGAAAATCACATCAGAGCCCAAATATGAGACCTACTAAAAATGTCAGCCTGAGGCCTGTTACCTCCCTCTCTATGACTCAGGCCATGAGGGAAGAGCCTCACTATTTCTTCCACCATCAAGAAATAGTCATACCTAAATGGAAGCAGTGAGTTCAGCAAATTGGGCAGGTTTACGCTTAGGAAATGTTTGCTGGTGCTGCTTTCCATATTTGCTATGATTATGAGACAAATTGTATCTCACTGTCCCAAAGTAACAATAAAAGAATAAATAAAATAATATTAAATAAAACACTTATTGTACGAGCAATACCCTACATAGAAAACCTTTTTCCTTCCCTCCTTCCTTCTTTCCTTCCTTCCTTCCTTCCAATTGAGCTATGAAATTAGTCTCTGGAGTACAACATAATTGCAGATTTTTCTTTCACAGATAAACTACAAGGCTTCTTGGGGGTCAATGCAATGATGAAAGAATAAAATAGTTTCACTTTTTAAAACAGTAGCCAGTGCCTATCTCTAGCATAGTACCTATTAAATTGACAGGTATCTAATACATGACTGTTGATTAAAAAGATAAATGAACAAGTATATAGTGCAATTTGGGAGAAAACCCTTGATTAGCATTCAAGGGAATCACACTCCATGTTGGAATAAGTTATTAAAACCTTATTTTAAATACAGTACACTTATAGGGCATTTATTATTCCTATTGGATAGGAAGAAAAGCTACACTAGTTATTGTGGCAGACAAACAGATTACACTGGGGTGGTGCAATTCATTCTTTTCCAATGTTAAATACTTTGTTTGTCTAATTACTTATTTGGAACCCAAATATGCTCATATATATCCATGTACTAGATAAAATGAGGAGTGAGCTGGCATATAAAAATCTGTGGCTTTCTTCAATAAAACTTAATGAGAAAATCTAATTAATACTCATAATAGAGAACAATTATTTCCTTTAGAAAGATAATCACCTTGATGCATTAAAAGTATTTTAGTTGAGTAATATTTAGGGTTGACCAAACAAAGCCAGGTACTATTACTGTTACTGCAATCCAAAATTAAACATATGAACCAAAGTTTATAATGTGACCAAATTGTTTAATCTAAAAATGTTGAAGTATTTAATTTCCAATACATTATCCCAACCTTTAAAAAAAATTTATAACATTCTATGGGCTGCAAATTCCTGGCCCTGGCCTGGCCTTTGAAGAGCCAGTGGTTTAATGGGAGGAGATAGGGGCATAAATACAGTCAAAATATAAAATCAGTGCCATGCTCAGAGGTCTGAAAGACAATATGAACTCATAGTGACAGTAAAGATTTGTTTGGCCTGGAGTCAGCAGGAAAACCTTTACTAAATTGGAGGTATTTTAGTTTGAAACTTGTTTGTAGTTTGTCCAGTAAAGAAAAGAGGACATGAATAAATGAGTAAAGAAATGTCCTGCTCATAAAAAACAGCAAGGGCAAAGGTAAGGAGGAGAAAATACTCACTGTGTGAAAACCGCAAATAGGACATAAATCATGCATTGTTTATCAATGTCAAGTTACTGACAAGCCATGTGGTATCTATGTGCCTTCTTTTAAACGTACTTTCAAATAGAAGAAACAAAACAAATTGCATTTCATTCAGTTAACTTGCTTCTTTCTGACTGAGGAACATGCCTTTCTAATCTGTTGTAGAAGGAACAAACAGGTTTGCATTAGTAATTATCCTGTTGCTGTGATAAGCGTGTCCAAAACAGTGATACCAGGTTGAAGAGTGCTAATGTTTAATTGTATTAAATAGCTCCTATTGGCATATTATTCCCAAAATAAATTTCAGTAAACATTGAAAAACAAACAAACATAGCGATTGTTAGAACAACAAGAGATCCTGAGTGACAACCTATGGGGTACATGGGGAAGCATACTAAAAATGAGGCTGCAGAGAACGCCGGTGCAGGCCAGCTTGGATATTCTGAGGGACTCTTCCTTCCTTCCTCCCTTCCTTTCTTTCCTTCCTTTCCTTCCTTCAGTCCTTCCTCCCTTCCTTTGTTTTTTCTTTCTTTCTTTTTCTCTTTCTTTCTTCCTTTCTTTCTTTTTCTCTTTCTTTCTTATTAGCTTCATCAGTGTTACCTATTCTATTACTTTGCTTTTCAACTTATCTACTTTTCTTTCTTTCTAGTTCATCAATTTTGTTTTTATCTTTATTTCCTTACTTTTCCTTGGGTGTATATTTGTTATTTTCTAATGTTTGGTCTTGAGTAGTTAATTCTTTTGTTTTTACTCTTTCCTTTTACTTATATAGGTATATAAGGCTATGTATTTTTCTGTGCTTTCAGGTTTTAATGTTTATTGTTTTAATTATAATAACTTTCTAGATATTTTACAACTATAATTTGATTACTTCTTTGATCCCAGATATTTTATGGGAGGAAAACTAAAAATTTTCTAGGTAGTTGCAGTTTTTCTCTTCGATTTGGTTATTATTTTTTAGGCTTACTTTGTGTGCATGTGTGTACCTCTAGAATGTAGTCTGCACTATTTCTACTCTCTTTTCTAATACATGGAAAAATTTTATATATGAGGGATTAAAATAAAATACTTTATTTTTATAAGGATGTGCCACTTAATATATTTTTATAACTTCAGGTCAATTTTTGTTCAGAACAAAATTAAAATTCTTATATATGTATACCTATTTTTTCTAGCATTTTTATAGTTTATGGTTCTTTTTTTGTTATGATTTTACTGGTTAATATTTTTTGCTATCTTATTATTTACATAATTTTTTTGCTGTGAATTAGATTTTTAACCTTTATGTGTTTTGTCTCTCTTAAGCTTCTCTTCTCTGATATCATGCCCTCAACTTTATATTAATATTTTACTAGTCTGGATTGGTTTATTCTTTAAAAGTTTGCCCTTTTAGTATTCCTTTATTTTATATTTCTGTGCTTTATACAATATGTATTTGTTGCTATTTACTCAATCCATGATAGTGTTTTTATTCATTTTAATTTTGACATTTTTAAGAGAAGAGATATTTTTAGATTTATTTTTGTCATCTTTATATCTTTTCTGCTTTCAATATTATGAATTCAATTCAACCAGCCTTTAAATCTGTCAACTAATATTCATTTTACTAGATTTCTTTTAGATTTGGACTTTTGGGAAAAATTATTTAGATACTTCTTTGCCAGTGGCAGATTCAGACTTAGAGTAATCTCAGGTATAGGACAAAAAGACACTAGTTACACAGGACTTTCTGAGAAAATGTGCTTAAGCCATTGAATTCTTCTCAAAACCAATGGGAGTTTGAGGAAATCTAGCATAAGAATAGTTACTTTGAAAAAAAACAAACAAAAGCAAAAAATACTTAGATCTAAAAGAATACATTTCAACATAAGTTAGAGTAGCCCAGAAGTAGTGACTAAAAATACTAAGTAGGCATTCCGAAGAATACTAAGTAGGTATTTCTGCTCAAAAATGTATAGGTCAGCTGGTTGGGTCTTCTGGTCTCAGTGGGCTCCCTCATGCATCTGTGGCCAGGTGAAGGTCAGGTGTGTTGCTTTGCTGTTCTCAGGTGGGCTCTCTCATGTTTGGGTGTCTGTGGCTGAGGGCTGGTCTGATGTGGTCTCGACTAGGACAGTTGGGCTCTGCTACATATGAACTCTCAGCCTCCAACAGTCTTGCCAGGGCTTATTCCCAAGGTGCTGGCAGGACTTCAAAAGAGAGAGCAAAGTTTGAGGTCCCATGAGTTCCAGGCTGGGAACTGGCTCACTCTCACTTCTTAAACACATTCTATCGGCCTAGTCAAATCCAAAGGCCAGCCCAGATTCAAGAGGTAGGAAAACAGACACAGTCACATGCTGAGGAGAATAGTTATGAGGTCACCATGTGAAGAGCACACAGGGTCAAAGAATTGAAATACTTTGGCAATCAATGCTCCATATGTTACTACTCAGGATTAAAATCCTTTGCATTCATACTCTCCACTTCTTGCACCCCAGGCTTTCTTAGAGTCTTCAGTATTCTTCCTTAGAAGACTATTTCATCACACAAAAAAATGGAATGATGTCTATTGTGCAGCAATTCATTTGGGGACTCTCATAATATGCTGTCCTGTGCCCTGAAGTTAGCATTTCCATTTTGAAGTTCTGAGCTTGTTCAAATCCTGGAAATATTGAAAATGTTTATGTAACAACATAAGAACTTTCCATGAATCTATACTTTTTAGACTAAAAATAATTAGAGAAAATTAATATTTATTTATGTATTGGCATTTAAAAAGACTAGTGCAAATGTAAAAAGATGGATTTTATATAGCTGCTGATAGATCTTATTATAGTCATGTCTATATTCAAGTATTATGCTTTTTCTCTGAATGATTAATTAAATACCTGAGATTTGTGAGCACACAATACAGCCCCACGACTCCATGAAAGTTATGTTTATATTATTTTTCTCAGTCATACTACTAGAACTCTTCAGTTATAAACCGCGATGTAAAGAGCACAACCCTGAGAAACAAAAGCCTTTCCAAATATATGTGCCTAAATTTAGCAGGTCTACTTCAGAAACATAAATCTTGTTTTAAAAGAAATCTGTAATTCGGTCCTTTTGAACTTGCCATGACTAACAATGACATCAAATCATAGTGTCAGAGATGTTACTTAGTAAAACTGCTGGAGATCAAAATTTGAAATAAAAAAAATTATCCAGGATGCATACATCATTATTTTTTCTTATTCAGCAAACCATTCACATGTAAAGTGAAATGGGAAATTCAGGCATTCTCAAATACTTTGAGTGCTACTTGATTGAATTTTAGTTAGCCTTGAGAGATGTATTAGGATAATTATCACATATGATCATAAAAAGAGGGTAAAATTACTTGCTCTAATAAGTTGTTTCCTTTGTGATCAAATCTATTAGGTAATATGAAATGAAAATTTTGAAACAATTATGGTATCTCATATTATTAAAACCAAATTTAAATAATTAGCTAATTGATCATCTTTATTATAATCTATTTCTGTCAGTGGTCTTTAAGAACAATTAAAATAGGAATGCTATTAGTTATTCATTCATAAATGAAAAATTTTGCTCTGTTCTTAATGATGCCTGGCTACTAATTAAAGATACATTAAATTAATTAAATAAAACCAGTGAGAGAAAACTAAAACCCAAAGATACTGTAGTCTAGACAAATTATAAATAAGGATATCTATTGTATGGTAAATATTTTGAATTGTATATCCATATTTAATCTCATTTAATCAATACAGCAACCTATTTGTCAGTTTGGGCAAGTTTTATTAAATAAACTGTGTACTTGTAAGTTTACATGACTGCCCAAGTCCAGCTAGTCTATGGTGGACCCAGGATGTTGCCCACCCAAAAGCACCTACTCTCTCTACCAAAGCGGCACTGACATCTGGCCCTATCTGTGTACATTTTAGGAAGTTGAGACACAAGCAATGTTGATGGAGCTAGAGAAAGGAAGTCAAAGGACACACAATGGAACAATTTTCTGCCCTAAAAAATGCCACCGAAAGGATGGTCTCAGCTTCTAAAAACTATTTTCCAGCAAATAAGCCCAATCTGTTTAATTGAAGTCATGGAAAATCTCAAAAAGTTAAGCATGTGGATTTCAAATCCTATGTTAAACTTCACTCTGCCAATGTTAAGCTTGCATTTTATTTCATAAAAAACAAGAACCAATTAATAATATTGGTAATGGTATTGATTATAAAGTTTTGTATTCTATTATGCCTTGTGGGTATATTAAGTTACTGTTCAGCATCTACTCAACCTCCTTATGACCTCCATGGAAGGAGTGCACTTCTTTGCCCTAGTGATGTCATGTCACTTTCTTTGGCCAAAGGAATGTGACCCAAAGTGACCAAATAATAATGTGCTAACTTCAAGCCTACATCTTAAAAGTCAACACAAGTGACCCTCTGTCCTTCTTGTGCTTGTGCCATTGCCATGAGAAGATCATGCCTCAAGTAGCTTCCAGTCCAAGAAGGATGAGGGACGTGTGGACCAGACATAGACCCAACCTGCAGCTCAGAGCCCAGCACAGCCATACCCAACCTAGATCACCTGAATCTCAGCCAGCCCACCATAGAATCATTGGTATAAGTGGGTGAAAGACCAAGACTAATGAAGGTATTCACATTACTGTTCTCCAGTGAGTGGGAGCTTCAGCAAATCTTTAAGCATAAAAACAAGTGCCCACATCTTACTAAGATTATTCTTGCAGTCATGTGTAGGAAAAATAAAAACATGATTTCAATTTGGTTCCAGGACTAACATGTAATGAAGCCATATGAAGAATAGCTAGAACTGTGTGAAGAACTCAGTGCTGGAAATTTATCCAAAGGAAATAATGAACCTAAACCTCTGGAGATATGGTTGCCACCTATTTGGGAATTTTTGCATAAGAACAAGCACACAGAAAAGTTCATAGTTGTTTTCTATTGTCCTTACTTTGGTCTCTTTTTGTTGGAGCCTTCAGATAAGGCCATTAGTTAATTGTTATATTTTCTTAAAAGTATTTGAATGGCCTTCCTAAGAATTAACTACATTTGAACATCAAATGAATTCTTGACTCATCTTGTTCAAGACTGAAAGCAAATTGAATAAATGTGCTATTAAATTTGTTATGAATTGTTTTCAATTCATATAAGAACTAGCAGTACTTATTTGTAGGATTTCTATGCTGGGGCTCACCAATATTAAATTCTTCATTATGAAAAGCTAGCTAATTACTTGGGACACCCCATAGTTATTAGTGTCAAATAGAAACAAAATAATCACTGGCTAATAAAGATAATTCAATGGTAGAGAGCCTAAGGCAGTCATTTTTAGTTCTGCTCATACATTACAATCACCTGGGAATATTTACTTAAAAACATATCCTCTGGTGAGGATTAAAAAAATTCCATTCTTTAAAAAAAATCAGGGTGTTAAAAAAAATACCCCATACCAAAGAATTACCATTTTTTAAAAGCTTTTCTGGATGATTTAACTGAGCAATTGGAGTTGAGCATGGGCATGTATGTTTTATACAATTTTTTAAAAGCCAAATAATCTCAATAGTTTACCTACACAAAATGCCCATGAAAACCACCATTTCTTATAGCCTAACCAGTGTTAGTGTGTAGTTCAGTGTCATTAAGTATATACACATTGTTTTGTTACCATCTCCCCCATCCATCCACAGAACTCTTTCATTATGCAAAACTGAAACTCTGTACCCATTAAATAATAAATCTCCACTGCTCACATGGCCAGTTTCTGGTCATACCACTTTCTGTCTCTATAAATTTTACAATTCCAGATACCTCATATAAGCAGAATCATATCATATTTGCCCTTTTGTGAATATCTTCTTTCACATAAATAATATACTCACAGTTTACCCATGATGTAGCATATGTAAGAATTTCTTTCCTTTTTTATGGCTTAATAATATTTCA
The DNA here is from genome assembly GCA_028533065.1 of Trachops cirrhosus. NCBI lineage: Eukaryota > Metazoa > Chordata > Mammalia > Chiroptera > Phyllostomidae > Trachops > Trachops cirrhosus. The sequence goes on from CM052547.1 coordinate 65,652,462, forward strand.
TGGTATGTATATTCTACATTTTGTTTATATATCCAACTATCAATGGACATTCTGCACTTTGGCTGTTATGAGTAATACTGTCGTGAACATGAGTGTACAAATATCTCTCTGAGATACTCCTGCTTTCAATTCTTTTGGGCATATACCCAGAAGTGGAATTGCTGGATCATATGGTAGTTCCAGTTTTTCTTTTTTAAGGAATCAGCATACTGTTTTATATAGCAACTGCACCATTTTACATTCCCACCAACAGTACACAAGGGATTAAATTTCTCAGTATCTTGACTAACACTTGTTATTTTTTGGTTTTAATAGTAGCCATTCAAGAGGTCCAAGATGGCAGCAGAATAAGTAGAAGCTACATTAACCTCCTCTGAGGACCAACTGGAATTACAACTAAATTATAGAAAAATCATCCTGAATTACAACTGAACACTAGCTAGAGAGAAGCCTTATATCCAAGGACTTACAGGAGAGACAACACCACCATGACAAGACTGGCAAGAACTGTAGAGGCATGAGAGGGCTGACTGGGCTATCAAGGGTGGCAGCTGAAGTTCTGAAGGGATATTTCAATAGTTGGGGGGTTCTCTCTGAGAAGTGTGTGTCATAAACCCCAAGCTGGGCTCCCAGGCCTAGAGCACCAGGACTGGGAAAGGAACACAAATAACACCTGGCTGTGAAAAGCAGTGGGAGACAAGACAAGAGATGGAGAGATCTTAAAGAGTCAATGCACAAAATCTTGTTAGCAGCCACTTACCCTGGGTTTGGCAGAGGGAGGGCAGAGTGGGCTAGAGCCATGAGAAGAGAGTCTGGGGTTGGTGGCTCTGTGGAGAGAGTTAAAGGGTCAGCTACAAGGATCCCTGTGCTGAGTCAATTCCCATACTGCAGAAGCCATCTTTCTTGGACAGAGTACTCCCCTACTTGCAGCATCAACCTGGAGGGAGGTAGTAGCACAACTGGCAGGAATTCCTTTCTCCTCATGCTTTGGAGCTTAAGCCCAGCTTCTGAGGAGTACAGCTGGAAGCACTGTCAGTGATTAAGCCTGATAGAAAGCCTGCAGGTGAAAGCGGATCACTGGGAGCTTTGGGACTTTAGCTGACCCTCCCTCAGGCCCATTGCTGGTAAAAGCTGGCTTTGGTATACAGCTTGTTTCTTTTTGCACACACTCAGGGCCAACAGAGGGAACCACAAGCTGTAGATCACTGATATCTCCAACAGGTTGCCCAGGGCCAGACACAGGCAATATCTGACATAGACCAGACATAGGCAGTATAAGAGTCTTTGCAGATCTACCTAATACACAGAAACAAAAAACAAAGAGGTAGCCAGAATGGGAAGACAAAGAAACAGGTCCAAAACGAAAGAATGAGAAAATTCTTAAGAAGAAGAGCTACCAATTTTGCCATGTATAATACACACCCATGTTTTTGTGCCAATTATACATGGGATTATTATGCCCATTATTATACTCATGATATGTAATCATTATACCCATGTATAATGCTCATCCTTATTTTTCCCTCAAAAATTTGGGCAAAACTGTGCAGTACATATGATAAATTAAATGTAGGCAAGCAATTTATCAGATATACAGTTTAAATAATGATTATAAGGATGTTCAACTGCATTTAAAAAGACATAGAAACCATAAAAAAGGACTGGTCAGAAATACAGAATACAATAATGCAATATCTGAAATAAGTAATACACTGGAAAGAACAGAGTAGGTTCAGTGAAGCAGAGAATCAAATCAGCCCTTTAGAAGAAAAGGTAGAAAAAACACCCAAGCAGAAGATCAAAAAAGAAAAAAAGAATTTAAAAAATGAGGAGAGTTTAAGGGACCCTTTGGGACCACATGAAGTATAACAGCATCTGCATCATGAGGATACCAGAGGAAGAAGAGAGTGAGCAAGGGATCAAAACCTATTTGAGGACTTTCAGCCAAGATGGAGGCATAGGTAGATATTCACTTGCTTACACAATCAAAAGAAGGATAACAACCAATTTAAAAAAAAAAAAAAACAACCAGAACTGCCAGAAAATTGAACTGTATGGAAGTCTGACAACCAAAGAGTTAAAGAAGAAACATTCATTCAGACTGGTAGGAGGGGCAGAGATGGGTAGCTGGGATAGAGAGGACATGTGGCAAGGTGGTAACTGCAAGACCGGGAGGACCCACATTCACATGTAGATAAACCGGGAGGAACAACTGGAGAGCGAGACCGACCAGCAACACAGGGTTCTAGTGCAGGAAAAGAAAGCTTCAAAACCTCTGGCTGTAAAAACCTATGAGGGTTGTGGCAGTGGGAAAAATTGCTAGTTTCACAGGAGGATCCATTGGAGGGGCCCACAGGGTTCTAGAACATACACAAGCCTACCCACCTGGGAATTGCACCAGAAAGAAACATTCACCTCATTTGTGGGTAGCAGGGAAAATGACTAAAAGAAGGGTGAGAGCTGAGCAAGGGGCATTATTCCCTTTCTGGCACCTCCTCCACATACAGCACCACAACACAGCAAAGTGGTGTTGTCCTGCCCTGGCAAATACCTAAGGTTCCATCTCTTAGAACATAACAGGAGTGCCAAGACAAAGAAAAATGGCCCAAATGAAAGAACAGATCAAAACTCCAGAAAAAGTACTAAGTAATGAGGAGATAACCAACATATCAGATGCAGAGTTCAAAACACTGGTAATCAGGATGCTCACAGAAATTATTGAGTACAGTCACAAAATAAAGGAAGAATGAAAGGCCATAAAAATGAAATAAAGAAGAATATACAGGAAACCAACAGTGAAGGGAAGGAAACCAGGACTCAAATCAATGATTTGGAACACAAGAAAGAAATAAACATTTACCTGGAACAGAATGAAGAAAAAAGAATTCAATAAAATGAGGAGAGGCTTAGGAATGTCTGGGACAACTTTAAACATTCCAACATCTGAATCATAAGGGTGCCAGAAAGAGAAGAAGAAGAGTAAGAAATTGAAAACTTATTTGAAAAAAATAATGAAAGAAAACCTCACCAATCTGGTGAAGGAAATAGACATACAGTTCCAGGAAGCTCAGAGAGTCCCAAACAAGTTGGACCCAAAGAGGGCCACACCAAGACACATCATAATTAAATGGCCAAAGTTTAAAGATAAAGAGAGAATCTTAAAAGCAGCAAGGGAAAAGTAGAGAGTTACCTACACAGGAGTCCCTGTAAGATTATCAGCTGACTTCTCAAAAGAAACCTCACAAGCAAGAAGTGGCTGGAAAGAAATATTCAAAGTCATGAAAGGCAAGGACCCACAGCCAAGATTACTCTATCTAGCAAAGCTATCATTTAAACTTGAAAGGCATCTCTTCTTGGCCTTTTGGCTAAGATAAAGTATAAAATTGAAGGGCAGATAAACTGCCTCCCAGATAAGGTTCAGCTAAAGGAGTTCATGGTCATTGAGCCCTTATTATATGGAAGGTAAAGGAATTTATCTTAAAAAAAAGATCAAAACTATGAATGGTAAAATGACAACCAGCTCACATCTATCAACACCTGAACCTAAAAAAAAAAACAAAAACAAACTAAGCAAACAGTTAAAACAGGAATAGAATCATAGAAATGGAGATTACATGGAGGGATATTAGTAGGGAGGGGGAGAATGGGGGAAAAGGTACAGGGAATAAGAAGCAGAAATGGTAGGTACAAAACAGACAAGGTGAGGTTAAGAATAGTATAGGAAATGGAGAAGCCAAAGAACTTCTATGTACAACCCATGAACATGAACTAAGAGGGGGGAATGCTGGAGAGAAGGAGGTACAGGGTGGAGGGGGATAAAAGGGAGAAAAAATGGGACAATTGTAATAGCATAATCAATAAAATATACTTAAAAAACCTATTTGAAGAAATAATGACAAAAAACTTCCCTAACCTGGTGAAGAAAAAAGACACACAAGTCCAGGAAAGTACAGAGAGACCCAAACAACATGGACCCAAAGAGGCCCACACTAAGACACATTATAATTAAAATGGCAAAGCTTAAAGACAAGGAGGGAATCTTACAAACTGGAAGAGAAAAGCAGTTAGTTAACTACACGGGAGTTCCCCCTTAGACTGTCATCTGTTTTCTCAACAGAAACATTTCAGGTCAGAAGGGATTGACATGAAATATTCAACGTGATGAAAAGCAAGAACCTACAATGAAGGCTATTATACCCAGCAAAGTTATCATTTAAAATTGAAGGAGAAATAAAGAGCTTCCCAGACAGGAAAAGTCTAAAGGAGTTTCTTACTACCAAACTAATATTGCAACATATGTCAAAGGACTTGCTTTAAGAATAAGAAACAACAAAGAAAAAGAAAAAGAAAAAACAGAGGAAAATAGTTAAAAATGCCATGGCAATAAATACATATCTATCAATAATCCCTTTAAATGGAATAGGCTTAAGGACTCCAATCAAAGACATAGGGTAGCTGAATGGATAAGAAAAAATCCACAGGTATGTTGTCTCCAAGAGACTCACTTCACAATGAAAGATACACACAGACTGAAAGTAAAGGGATGGAAAAAGATAATTTCATGCAAAGGGAAAGGAAAGTAAGTTGGGGAAGCAATACTTCCATCTGACAACATAAACTTTAAAACCAAGGCTATAGTAAGAGACAAAGGACACTACATAACGATTGAGAGTAAAAAAACAAGAGGATATAACACTAGTAAACATTCATACACCCAACATAGGAGAACCTAAATATGTAAAGTAAATATTAATGGGCATAGAGAGATTGACAGAAAGATAGTCTAAGTAGGTGATTTTAATACCTCGTTGATTTCAATGGGTAGTTCTTCCAGGCAGAAAATCAAAACAAGATAGCGGCCTTAAATGACACATTAGATCAATTGCATTTAATTGATATTTTCAAAGCATTTCACCCCAAAACAGCATAATATACATCCTTTTCAAGTGCACATGGAATGTTTTATAGGATAGACCATATGTTAGGACATAAAACAAGTCTCATTAAATTTAAGAAGATTGATATCACTTCAAGCATCTTCTCTGACCGCAATGCTATGAAACTAGAAATCAATCACAAGAAGAAAACTGAGAAATACAAAAAAAAGAGGCATGTTATTAAACAATGAATGAGACAACAAAGAGATCAAGGAAGAAATCAAAAGATACCTTGAAACACATGAAAATGAGAACACAACAACCCAAAATCTGTGGGATGCAGGAAAAGCAGTGCTAAGAGGGAAGTTCATAGCATCACAGGCCTATCTCAAGAAACAAGAAAAAGCTCAAATAGAACCTACCTTTACACTTAAAGGAACTTGAAAAAGAACAACAAACAAAGCCCTCCAAAGTGAGTAGGAGGAAATAATAAAGATCAGAGGAGAAATATATGAAATAGAGTCTAAAAATATACAAATCATCAATGAATCCAAGAGCTGGTTCTTTGAAAAGATAAGAAAAATTGACAAATGTTTAATCAGACTCATCAAGAAAAAAAGAAGAGGGGACACAAATACATAAAACCAGAAATGAAAAAGGAGAAATAACAACTGACACAAAATAAATAAGAAAAACTGTAAAAAAAAATAGCATGAACAACTATATGCCAACAATTCCTACCAAGATATCACTGATGTATTTCACAGAAGTAGAACAAATATTTCAAAAATTTATATGGAACTACAAAAGACCCTGAATAGCAACAGCGATCTTGAGAAAGAACAAAGTTTGAAAAAAATCATGCCACCTATAATATATCAAACTATACTACAAGGCCATAGTAATCAAAACAGTATGGTACTGGCATAAAAACAGAAACTTATATCAATGGAACAGAATAGAAAGCCCAGAAAAAACCCTTTCCTTTATATTTAATTAATATTTGACAGAGGAAGCAAGCACATACAATGGGCTAAAGATAGTTTGTTCAATAAATTATGTTTGGAAAATTGGACAAGTGCATGGGAAAAAAATGAAACCAGCCTTCTTTTTTTTTTTTACAATTTTTTAAAATATTTTATTGATAATGCTATTAGATTTGTCCTACTATCCCCCCTTCGTTCCCCTCCACCCAACACCCTCTCCCACTCCCCCCCTTTCGTTCATGTCCATGTATCATAAGTTCTTTAGCTTCTACATTTCCCCTTCTATTCTTGCCCTCCCCGTCTATTTTCTATTTACCCTCTATGCTACTTATTCTTACTTTCCCCCACCCTCCTCCTCCCACTTCCTTGTTGCTAACCCTCCATGTGTTCTCCA
>CM052547.1:65659218-65688958 GCA_028533065.1 Trachops cirrhosus
TGGGTTTTTTTTTTTTTTGGTCTTGACAGGCTACCATAGTGAGGGGCGGGGCCTAAGGTTTTCACCAGGACAGGGCACTCCAGTCCCTGGGTTGTGACGCTGTATATGGGGGCGGGGTCTGGGAGGGAACAATGGCGCTTGCTCCGCTCTCTGTAGAACCTGAGAACCTTCCGCCGCTTTCCACAAGCCAACCGGGCCCCTCTGGCACCAATTCCGGTGTGGGTGGGCCCGTGCACCTGTGGGACCTTCCTTTTCAGTCAGTGCCCCAAAGCTCTATTTCCTGGCGCTGGGATCCTGAGCTGCGTGCAGTGCCCCGCTTCCCAATGGCCGCCTCGCTGGGTCTGCCGGTCGCCACCTCCCAGCCTGGCCCGCCAGCCACTGACACTTGTGCGCCCAGGGACTGCCTGCTGCCGGTTGGTGCGCCCAGGGTCTGCCTGCTGGGTACTTGCGCGCCTCCCTGGTTGCTCAGGTCTCTGCTTCACGTCCCTCACTGGGCCCGACTCTGCCCCTCCTACGGGTCTGGTCAATGGAGTCTATTTTCAATTCACTGGTTGTCGGACTGCCAGGCACTTAAATTTTCTGTCATTTCTGGTTGTTATTTTGTTTCTATATCGTTGTTGTCCCTAACTTGGTTGTGTGAGGGGCACAGTGCGTCTACCTATGCCTCCATCTTGGCCGGAAGTCCTCGAAACCAGACTTCTGATGTAACACACAAGAACAAATTCAAATTGGATTAAAGGCTTAAATGTTAGACTAGAAATCATAAAAATCCTAGAGGGAAACACAAGCAGTAACACCTCGAATGCTGCTCATAGCAATATTTTTATATATATATCTCCTCAGGCAAGAGAAACAAAAGAAAAAAATAAACAAATGGGACCATGTGAAACTGAAAGACTTTTGCACAGCAAAGGAAATCATCAACAAAGTGAAAAGATAACTCACTGAATGCAAAAACATATTCACTGATAGATCTGATAAGGGGTTAATATCCAAAATGTATAAAGAACTTATAAAACTGAACACCAAAAAACCCCATACAATCCAATTTAAAAAAAAAGAGCAATGGTCCTGAATAAACATTTCTCCAAAAGGACATACATACAGATCGTCAACAGACATTTGAAAAGATGCTCAATGTCACTATCATCAGAGAAATGCAAATTAAAACCACAATGCAACATCATCTCATACCTGTCAGAATGGCTATCATCAATAAATCAACAAAGAAATTGGAACACTTTTGCACCATTGGTATGAATGCAGATTGGTGCAGCCACTGTGGAAAGTAGTATGGAGTTACCTCAAAAAATTAAAAATGGAACTGCCTTATGACCCAGAAATTTCACTTCTGGTAATTTATGTGAAGAAATCTGAAACACTAATTTGACAGAATATCAGCATCCATATGTTCATTGCAGCATTATTTAAAATAGCCAAGATTTGGAAGCAGCCCAAGTGTCCATCAGTAGATGAGTAGATAAAAGAACTATGGTACATTTACACAATGGAATACTACTTGACTGTAAAAAAGGAAGGAAATGTGACCCTTTGTGACAGCATAGATAGACCTGGAGAAAATTATGCTAAATGAAATAAATCAGTCAGAGAAAGACAAGTACAATATGACTTTGCTCATATGTGAAATCTAATGAACTGAACAAACGAGGAAAGCAGACAGTTTCATAGATAGAGAGGAGGTTGACAGCTTGGGGTGGGGGCTGTTGGGGATGGAGGGATCGAGCAAAAAAGAAAAAGGGCTCATGGACAGGGACAACAGTGTGATGATTACGGGGGGAAGAGTACATGGAGGTGGAAGAGAGTATAAGGGTGACAAATAGTAATAAAAATTCAATAAAAATATAAATAAATAAATAAAAACAAGAAATATATTAAGCCATTAAAAATGTTTCCTTTAAAAAATAGTAGCCATGCTAATGAATGTAAGGTGGTATCTCACTGTTGTTTTGATTTGTGTTTTCCTAATAATAGTGATGTGGAGCATCTTGTCATGTACTTACTATTTGTATACATTTTTTAAAGAAATGTCTATTAACATTTTTGCCCCTTTTATAATCAGGTTTGGATTTGTTTTTGTTTTTGATTTATAGGAATTATTTATATATTTTCCCTATAAACCTCTTATGAGATACATTATGCACAAATATATTCTACCATCTCTTGGGCTACTTATGCAATTTGTGGGTTGTATTCCTTGATACACAGTTTTAAATTTTGATGTAGTGTAGTTTATATATTTTCACTATTTTTGCCTGTGCCTTTGATGACACATTCAAGAAATTATTGCTAAACCATCCATTTACTTTTAGCAAAGTTTGTCTTCTAAGGCACAAAGATGATTTACAATGCAAATCAGTTGAATAACGAATTAATTTGCTCATTCAAAACACAGGATATTAATGAATAAAATTAACATTGGAAAATTCTGAGGTTTTATTGAAACTTTAACTTTTGAAAAAGTATTAAATTTGTTTAACTGGTTTATTACTTTGCCTGAGGTTTCTCATTAATGTCTAGTTCATGGATTCTTTCAAAGAGAAACACAATGGGAACCTTTTGAAGTCTAAGTATTGTGTCTTTGTTTTGCCAAACTGTCTAGTACAGTGGGTAACTCAAAGCATCTACTCAATTAACCCTTAAAATAATAAAACATTAGCCCAACAGTAGTTATTACCATGTATTCATTTAATGGATGAACACATTGAGATCCTGGAAAAAAAGTATTCTAAGTAATTAATACTTGTTGCAGTCCACCGTCCCGCAGTGGACCGAAGACGTTGTAGATGGCTCTCGAGGGACGAGAGAAACATACACATGGACTACCGAGTCCTGTGGAGGAATAGTGACGGCATGGCTACCCTCTCAAGGGGAGGGTGCCTCCCAGTGGCCTGGCCACTCTCTCAAAGGAGAGCGCCCCGAGCCGCCGCCTCAATGGGCTTTTTATTAGGTAGTATTGGGTAAGTGAACAGATACGGAATGTGGATTCATTGTCTAGCAGAAAAGATCAAAACAGGTAGATAATTTATATAGGGTCCAAAAGTCTCATGCTGGGTTTTGGGGCTGGTATTACCTAACGGGTACATGCTTGATCTAGTTTCCTGCCAGAGCCTAAATATCCAAGAGCATCCTAGCAAGCAGGTCTCACGGGATTTTACACATCTTATGCCCCAGGTCCAATTCACCCCAGGTGTCCGCCAACTCTAGTCTGAGCCTCACCGCCCCTGCTATTTCTGCAGGCCCTGAGTCGGGCGGAGGAGACAAAGGCAGCCAGGAGACTTGGATTTCTCACATCCAGAACAAGGACTCAGGCTATTGTCAGAGCCGAGGGGGCAGGGGTGATATCAATCACTCCCTCACTTCCACAGCCCCTTGAGTTTCTTCCCTGATGGCTTATTTCCACGTGATCGTGTCTGTCTTAGGTCCATTCTTTCCAGAGAATGGTTGCCCGTCATTGACTATCCGACCAAGCTGAAGGGAATAGCAGAGCAGACAGTGCCCGTGTTCAGGGAAATAAGTTTTGTCTCCTTAGGCCTCCCAGTTCTGGGAGGTTTATCACTCAGCTTTAGCCAAGGGGGGTTACGGCTCCTGAAACCAGGCAGGGCGGACACCACAAATACTGAATACAGAAGAGAAGCACGGCTTGCAGATACAACAAAATGCATGGGCTTAGAAGTCTGGATAGCCTGTATGAACCAATGGGGTAATAGACACCTGTGGAATGGAGGTGTGCACATGATGTCACTCTTTCATTGTGAGCAGGTGTTGCAATAGGAACATGGGGATATGTTTTGGTCTCCAAGAAAATTTACTTCCAGCCCTGGCTGGTGTGGCTCAGTGGATTGAATGGTGGTCTGTGAACCAAAAGGTCACCGGATTGATTCCCAGTCAGGTCACATGCCTGGGTTGTGGGCAGGGTCCCCAGCTGTGGGCTTGTGAGGGGCAACTGATATCTCTCACACATTGCTGTTTATCTCTGTCTCTTTCTTTCTCCCTCCCCCTCTCTCTAAAAAAAATAAATAGAATCTTAAAAAGAAAAAGAAAATTTACTTCGGGAGTTTCTCCTCAATTCTATAAGTGCTCCTGAAAACTATGACCTTGTCCCCATGGGTACTCCCATATCTCATGCATTCCTGAATTATTAGCAAGACATTTTAAGAGACCTCCTGTGCAAATTGCCATCTTGGCTGACCGAGTTTTGTATCTAACTAATTTTATTGTGTAAAGTTTACAGTATTTGACACCTATAGAAGTCTTCTAAGTCATTGGGTTTATAACCTCCTTCTTAAAATGAGGCTTAGAAAGGCAGTGATTTGACACAAATAAACACCCCAAAGGGGTGTGGTCAAGATCCTAATTGGACTCCCAGATCCAAAAGTTTATATATTGTTAGAAATATCGCCAGAAGCAGGAACAAAAAAGGTACAATAGGTATGCATTCCAGGTCTTGAGTTCCCTCCTTGTCTTGCAGGTTCTGAAAGCTTGCTCTCCCTCAGCCATCCACAAAGCCAGAACATATTTGGCATGTAGTACTCTAACCCCCAAGCCTAGTACCAAAGCCGTGGGACCTTCTCCTCACAGCCCTGAGTCTACTTGAGCAGATTCCACTGCCCTCAGAAACAGGACGATGAACCCTTTTCCAATTTTCCTCACTTTCAGCTACCTCTGATAAAAGGGGCTTTATTCTATAAAGATTAACATACTCTAAGTGTTGCTGTTTCTGTATTCACATAAAATTATACTGACAAGATTGCCAATTTTCCAAAATGTTGAAATTCATCTGACCTTCCAAATAACAACATCCACTGGAAAATTATTGGACATCTGTATGGGTCACTTGGGGTTGAATTAAATTTTCGACATGCTGTGAAACTGGGTCAGTGCATTAGAATTGCATTTTAATAGTTATGAATGTGCTAATAGTTGTGAATTTAATAACACACTGTTCTTCAGCACAAATTGGCAACACTCCCAGATTTCAGGAAACTTACAAGAAGTGAATTTCAAAACTCCTGATTAACAAATATGTATAAGAAGTCAGAAAAAACAAATTATGAATCTCCTCTTAAAGTATACAATAAAACCTAGATTATCTTAGGAGTTATGATCATAAATGGGGCCTATTTGCACTGCAAAGGACAACATTGTTTCATGGTGTGAGTAGCAACTAGAAATTTGGAAGAAGAGAAGTTTCTCTTCTGAGAATTGTTTATTCCAGTGAAGTCACTGTACTTAGTCAACTATTTTCTAGATTGCTTAATCAGTCAAAACCAGGACAAAGAAATGGGAGTTGTAGGGGCTTAAATTTGTATTCCATATTATAGAGAACTTCTTAACAACAGGCTCCCTGTACAGCTCATTAAAAAATGCTAACACAGAAATGGGACAACCATCTTTCAGGGATATTGAGGAAGATATTTCTTAATTGAATGAGAAGGGCACTCAAAGACTATCAAGATATTTTTGAATTTTAAAACCGTGCTGCTACATTCTATAAAATGAAGCCAAAAGGAATCTTAACTGAATCTCTCTGAGGATAAATAATACGTGTTAGAAATGAATTCTCACCTAACAGCATTTAGAATTTATCAGAACTAAATCTAGGTTTTGGAACCCACCCATGGGACAGTCATGGCTTTTGCATGTGAAAAGGACCTAAAAGGAGCTTCAGGAGCCTGGTGGGGCACACCACCCTGATCCTGATGCTCTGCGGAGCTGGCAGGTACTCTGAAGGCAGCTGTAAGACAGGCGCGCATGGTGGAAGTTGAAGGCAAGCCTCAAAGATAATCAAAATATAAAGCAGTTTTGGTTTCTTTTTTTACCAAATCATTATCACTGACCCTAATTTTTTTACAGTAGAAACAGACAGGAGATAAGAGAGCTCTAGGACAAATGGCAAAGACTGTGCAAGAAATCTTTCACTGGGGTACATCTATAGCCCATCACACCTGGACGGTAGCACATGTAAGTGCAGGTGTTTCTTAGGTATTCAAACATTTATGCAAGGCAAGATTTTATGTTTGATCATACCCAAGGCTTGCATGTCATGCCCCTTCATCCTTTGTCCATACTTCTCCCTCTTACCCTTGCCCCTTCTTTCTATTTAGGACAAGTTCTTTTGTCACTGCTTAATCAAAATTGACCTAAGCTGTGTCCTCATCCCTCCATGTCTTCTAGATAAGTCAATGAGCTCATTAAAATTTAAAGACCCAAAAAAAAAAAAACCAATCTGTGTAATTCTTCCATATTTGCTTAATAATTGAGTTTCCTTAGAACTGAAAAAAAACATTTCACAAAATAATTGCTTCTGTAATTGTAATTCCATGCAGGTGATCAGCAGTTATGGGCAATGGTTTATGGTCTGGTCTAGTCACATACCCACATGCCACAAGATAGGTCACCCCCTCTACATCTGGGTATAAATTTGGAAACTACATGATGATGAATTATTTTAAAATTCCTTACTATAACCTGTACTCATTCAACAAAATATATTCATTTCTTCTGTGGAGAGTTATTACACTCAAACAAATGCCATGGCTAAAACATGCATAACATTATTATATGAAAGTTAGTTCCTCATTTTCTAAAAGCTTAAGCATTTTCTTATTTATTGTGCTTTGGTTTATTTTTTATTTTTGACACATTTTTCTATTTATTTTTCAGCTTTATTGATTAGAAATTATACTTATTCAAGGTATACAACTTGTGTTATATAACTGTGTACCGTATTTTTCAGACTATAAGATGCAGCCCCCCCCCTCAATTTTGGGAGGAATAATGGTTGTTAATGCTGCTGTTGAGTTCTGTTTACATTTACATTGGTGAAATATTATGTTATTTATATTATTAAATATTTTACCACATTTTTTGCTTTAAATTTTTTGTCTCTATTTTCCTCCTCTAAAACCTAGGTGCATCTTATGGTCCAAAAAATGTGGTATATTTAAAGTACACGACTTGATGTTTTGATACAAATAAACATTGTGAAGTAATCATAGCAAGGTAATTAACATATCTATCACCTCACATAGTTAGCAATTTTTTTTGTGGTGAGAACACTTACAATCTACTAAAAGTTTAAGTATTTATAGTCCATGGGATTAAGCTTATTATTTTTCTTATCGAGCACAATTTTGCTACTTTTTTCATAAGGAGTTCATTTAAGTGTTACCTTACATAGAGACTAAGATAAGTTTTTAGTTTTTTTGGACAGAAATACTTCAAAGAGTTATGATGTCAAAAATCCCCCAGGCATTGGAGATGAAATATGAGAACAAGGGCTTGGCTTTAAGAAATAGTAATCACAATGACTACAATAGAATCAATTTACCAGATTCTTCTGCAAGTTAACCAAATATTGTTCCTGTAAAAAATGTATTTATGTACTATAAAAATATAAAATTATACCATAAAAACCCAAACACATGACACCTATTGTGGTCATTTATCTGACAATAACCAAGACAAAACTGATTCATTTGCTTCCCTGAGCCAAAGCAATGAAACAGAAATAAGGTACCAGGTGATTCCAAATGAGTCCATTTTCTGGTTTTGAAGTGTCACTATTAGATCACCCCGAATTTTTTCCCTTCACAATCTCCACTTTTCACAGGACACTAAACCAAAGAGAGTAAATCTCCTTTCTGCCATTTCACATGCTCAAACATTGTTTTTGCTCCAAGGACCATTTTGAAAATACACTGTCCAGTCGAGGACAAGTACTGATTACCTTTGTGACTTGGAGTCCAGGAACTAACAGCAACCCATAGATGGAAAGAACACCCATGTTCTCATACTTTCTCTTCTACTAAGGCTGTAGGCAAACTGCTTAAGAGAAGAGTGAAACAGAAGTTTCAACCTTTTGACCAGTGTCTAACCACTGCTCGGGAGAGATAATAACATGGGTAAGAGAAGAATAAATGGTACTTTGAGCTGAAAACAAGAACTATGGTAGTCCCTCTAGAGGCCACCAAGTCCATTTTTGGAAAATAGAAGATAGTGATCAAAAGCATTAGTTTATCCTTCTCCTCTGACATCCAGCATGCATATTTCTTGTATTATCTCATTCACAAAAGGGAGAATTAAACTAAATATTCCACATGCTTACCTTAAACAATATCTATCATATGGAATAAAGATACTGGTTGGTCCAAATTAATTGATGAATAAATATAATATTATGCACAAGTTTCTTTTGCTCAGTAAAAATACCACTTAGGAGTAGTGAACACAGAGTTAATGGAACCAGAAGCTTATACAATTAGAGGGCAGGATGTCTTTTTAAAAAGATACCTCTCGGTTGGTTGGGTCCGGTGTTCCAGCAAGTCTTCCCATGGTTCTCCTCTGCTCCAGAGAGCTCGTCACTCTTTAGAAGAGAAAACCACTTTCTTAGGGCAAGAAAGCCCTTTCTCTTGAGGCTGGAAAATGAACAGGAACCCTCCTGGAGTGGACTTTCTCTAAATTGCCTGCAAATAGCTTCCCAGAAGCATGGTTAGATGAATCCAGTACCCAGATTCTGCCCTTGTTGATGCCACAGTTTTTTTCCATCTCCGTTTTGAAAATATAGAGAAGGACTAAGATAAAGATACCTGTGGCTGCTATGAAGTAAACAGCATATAGGATAACAAAAATGGCTAAAGCAAGCATGAGATCCACAATGAAAATGATCAACTTTGCCAACATGTCTGCATTTCTCCTTGTTCACAGAAGGTACTTAAAAAATCATAAAGGCACTCACTGTGCAATTATGTCTTTTTAAGATGTGGGCAGGAAAAAAGACATTTCCAGACATGCTAAAGTATGTTGCAATTCTTCCCAGTATCTGCCAGGAAGGCTGTACAATATAATGCAATTTTTGATTTCCCAACTAATACAGAACAGTGGCTAAAGGTGAAGCATGGGATATTGCTTCACCATAACTACTCTGGTGGAGAGAAGTCCAGGGGCTTATTTTGTCCCCTAACTGTGTAACTGATTCCCTTGGATTGGGATTTTCAAAGGGTAGGAACATACTAATGTGATGAATTTATAACATGCAAGGCTACTATAGAAATCTGATGTTTTTTGAAAATTAAAATATACCAGTCTAGTATGAAAATAAAAATAAAGCCATTTCAAACAAGCAAATACTCTAAAACTTTGCCTCTTTTGCATGTGTTTGAAAAAATTTGCTAGAAGGTATATATCTTATATCCTATATCTTTATATCAATAAAATATCTTATTTGTTAAAAGAGGATTACTTGGTGTATAGAATTTAACCATAGAGAATCACTGCTCAGCAGCAGACATACAGGTAATAAATTCACATTAGAAAAGGAAGTTAGTTAGTGGGCTACCAGAGATATTCTTTAAGAAAACAGTTGCCTTCCTGTATTAAATGGTATGATTAAAAAGCATGATGATCTAAAAACAAGATATCCAGGATAGTTAACAAGGTAAATAAAATGTAATAAGAGAATCCAAGAACATAAAATTGAATAATAAAGGTATGGTCCTCAAATGAAGCAAACAAACTGAAGCATGATTCTAAGTAAGCAATGAACTATGAAACATGAGACTCTATGTATTCTTAATATTCAGAAGTTTTGCTCTAAGTAACAGATCAAGAATGTGAGACTGTGTTGCCAAAGGGTTGAATGATATTGCTTGATTTCACAATGAGTTTCTCCAAAAGCTTAATATTCTAAATGCTAGAATTTCCCCGCTATTCCTCCCTTCCCCCTCCCCACTGAAAACCCTCCCTGTGATATCCATTTCTCTGATTCTGCTCCTCCTCTAGTTGTTTGCTTAGCTTTTGTTTTCACTGTTTTTCTTTTCTCTTAGGTACATTTGTTGATAGTTGTGAGTTTGTTGCCATTTTACTGTTCATATTTTTGATCTTCTTCTTTTTCTTAGATAAGTCCCTTTAACATTTCATACAATAAGGGCTTGGTGATTATAAACTCCTTTAACTTCACCTTATCTGAGAAGCAGTTTATCTGCCCTTCCATTCTAAATGAAAGCTTTGCTGGATAGAGCAATCTGGGATGTAGTTCCTTGCCTTTCATGACTTGGAATACTTCTTTCCATCCCCTCCTTGCCTGTAAGGTTTCTTTTGAGAAATCAGCTGACAGTCTTATGGGCACTCCTTTGTGGGTAATGCTCTCCTTTCCTCTTGCTGCTTTTAAGATTCTCTCTTTGTCTTTAATTTTGGGTAACTTAATGATGATGTGCCTTGGTGTGTTCCTCTTTGGGTCCAACTTCTTTGGGACTCTCTGGGCTTCCTGGACTTCTTGGAAGTCTATTTCCTTCACCAGATTAGGGAAGTTTTCCTTCATTATTTGTTCAAATAAGTTTTCAGTTTCTTGCTCTTCTTATTCTCCTTCTGGCACCCCTTAATTAGGATATTGGAACGTTTCAAGTTGTCAAAGATGTTTGTAAGTCTGTCTTCACTTTTTTGAATTCTCGTTTCTTCATTCTGTTCTGTCTAGATGTTTATTTCTTCCTTTTCTTCCATATCATTGATTTGAGCCCTGGTTTCCTTCCTGTCACTGTTGGTTCCCTGAATATTTCACTTTATTTTATTTTGGGTATCTTTCTTTTGTTCTTTCATTTTTCAACCAAGCACAATCAGTTCTGTGAGCATTTTGATTACCAGGTCTTTGAACTCTCCATCAGATAGGTTGGCTATCTCCTCATCATTTAGCTCTCTTTCTGAAGTTTTGCTCTGTTCCTTCATTTTGGCCCTATTTCTTTGTTCAGGGCCCCAGTTAAGTTCTAAGTGGTAAGGGGGCAGGGCCTAAGTATTTGCCCAGCAGGGCAACCCTCCTTGCTGTGCTGTGGTGCTGCCTGTGTGGGAGGGGCCAGAGAGGGAACAATACAGCTTGCCTGCTGGTCTCCAACACACTCTTCAACAAACTCTCCTGTGAGACTGGGAGTTTCTCTCACTGCAACCACTGTAGTCCGCAGCCCACTCTGAGTCTTAGTTTCCCCTTAAATCAGCACCACCCACACAGCCCACCATCTTGCTGGATTTCTCTCTGTCCACCACCTTACTGGTCTATTTGTTCTATTTGACTGTTTCTTTAATTCTGTGGTTGTTGGACTTCCACCAGTTTGATTTCCTGGCACTTTTGGTTGTTTATTGATTTTAGATTGGTTGTTATCCCCCTTTTGGTTGTGCAAAGAAGTGAAGGGTTTCTACCTACACCTCCATCTTGGCCGGAACTCATAAGTGCTTCCTTTTTAAAAGAAGCTTGTCCTTAACTAAAGGAAATGACAAAGAACTTCAGGATCAGACACCCTTAAATATTATCTTGTAAATTCAACCCCTTGAGTTTATAAAGCTGCTAGAGAAGTAACATCATCAAGGAAAGAATTCAGATTTTCTGTTATGATTACAACTAAAGAAAATTTAATAAAACTAAAGTTGTATACATTATTTAATAAAATAAGTTTATAATCAAAATTTCTTCAAAATATTATATAAAATTTAATTTATTTTAGTAATAATTACAAAAAATACAAGTTTGGTCTTTCTTTCATGATGAAGAGTATGTTTTCAGAGGTCATGTTAAGGAAGAAACTTCTTTGTCCCTTAAGAATTTCTTCCATCAAAAATGCCTAAAAAATTTTCAGAGGGGCAGACAGAAATGTAACATAAGTATGAACCAATTGTCCTTTTGGATCATTGTTTTTAAATTGTCTCCACTGTGTAATTTTACAAAAGAGAGGAATATATCCCAATTTTATTTTTGGTTCTCTTTAATTTCCCATTAGAACATCTTTTCTTTGGCTAAAATTTTGTTTTCTATTGAAATATGCATTCAGTGGTTTATGCTAACAGATTAAATTTGTTGTGTGGAGGTATTGAGATTTGTTGGTAAATTCTAAAAAAAGATTATTTACCATATTTTGCCATGTATAATGTGCACACATATTTTTGTGCATACTGTACATGGGATTATGTCCTCATTATACCCATGTATAATGTGCATCCTTATTTTTTCCCTCAAAAATTTGGACAAAAAAGTGTGCATTGTACACAGCAAAATACGGTATTTTAGTTCGCAGGCCAGTGCTCAAATCCACTGAGCCACACCAGCCAGAGCTAAAATATAGTATTTTAGAAAAATAAGTTTTGGTAGGAAAAGTAAGTTTGAAGCATTAGAGAATAAAAGGTTCCAACATAGGAAGGAATACAGAAAGCCTGGGCTCAGAGATTATAGCAAGTCTTACCTTCCTTCCAGGCTTAAAACAGATATGCCTCAGTTGTGTGAGACCCTGCAGGCATAAACTGGGATTGTGGCTTTTCATGTCTCTCAGTGAAAAAAACTAAAATGATTTTATGTTTAATTCTCACCCAAATATATATTTATTATTTTTTTTTAGAGAGAGGGAAAAAGGAGAGAGAAAGAGAATCATAGATGTGAGAAACAGGGATAGGTTGCCTCCCATCCATACCCTGACCAGGAATCGAACTCGCAACCTAGGTGCATGCCCTGACCAGGAATTGAACCCACAACTTTTTGGTGTGTGGGATGATACTCCACCCAGCCAGGGCAAAACTAAGAAGAATTTAAATGTAAATTGATTTCAGGCTCAGGATTAAAAAACAGGGGAATTCTTTCATTAAACACATGAATCCTTGGTTCTTATCCTAAAATATTATTAGATCTAGAGCTAGTTATAATAGAGATCAGTGCTTTCATATGTAAAGAGATTTGCTGGCATACATTTTTATTAATGGATGGGTTTTTTCTTTATGCAAATTACAGATCTTAATTATAAGCACCAAAGATCACATTCAACTTTTCATCCTAATGTCCCTCAAATTCATCTCCAATTATTTAAAATACATTTTAAACCAGCAGCAAGTAAGGTTTCAATCCATGTAAAACTATTGCAGTGACTCCTGAAGTTAAATCATACGTTTAATATCTCTTACCTTTCAGACCATCAAATCCCCTAAGACTCACTATAAATCTCTCTACTTCTACCCCATAATGACTTGGGCAGAAGCATTCGAAGTGAAATGATGCTGCGACTTGATTTATGTACATCTGGACTTTCAACCCAATGGTTTTCCAGCACTCTATCAATCTTTATAAAGTCCTGGTAACATACTTGAAAAGAACTACAATGCACTGAGTTAAAAATGAGGCCTGGATTTTTGCCAGTGTTACAAGATAAGAAGCTGTGTGACCTGGCCCTTGCTGTGTAGCTGGTGATGGAGGACTGGTGGCACATTGGGCTCAGCAGCCCCCTGGGCTCTGCTGCTTACCCCTTAAGTCAACTTCTACATCCTGAAATGACAGCTGCTGAGAAAGGGCCAGAGTGCTTCAATGCTTGAACTTCCTCAGTATTTCTTTTATGAGGTTAAGTTGAAGTTGGTAGAGCTTACTTGCATTTTCACTCTATTAATTTATTCATATAGAAAGCTCCCTGAACCAAATATAATATAATTCACTAAGTCTGATGATTGCATTATTATTCCTAATATTAGATGACCCTTCCTTACCATAAGAGGATTAAACTTTCCAGGTCTGTTAACATCAGGCCATGTGACTTGCTTTGGTCAGTTAATGTAAGCTAACATCATTAGCTATCTTGCCTATCTCAAAAAATTGCCAAGACTATCAAGTGCTTAGAAAGAACTTTATAATATTTATGAAGCATTGTTTTGTTGTCTTTTATTCTTCACTTTGCTGTACAACATGATTTATTTTGCTTTAATTGCAATTCTTCGAGGGATAGCAATAATTTAGGATGTTTAATGGGTTCACTTGATGAGACCAGTTTCTTTTTATAAGACCATTGAAGTCAAAAACAATTTGTCTCCACACATCAGTCTTAAAATGCATGTCAAAAGTTGTAAAATTTTACAATTTGGTTGATTATTTGTGTCAAATTTTTAATTCCAAAGGGACTTGCTTTTTATACCTGGATCTCTTTTTAAACCATGGAGACTGATTTCACAAAATTAACACTAAGATGATGAATTAATCACAGATTAAAGAAGAAACAGAAAAAAATCCATTCTCCATGCACAAAAGAATGCTTTAAAGATTCTTGGCTGTTTATTAACAACCCATATGGTTCCTCTTTCCTTTAGCATAGCTAATATTCCTTTTGAGAGATATTTTGAATTTTACAGAACTTAATCCAAAGTATCTGTTGTTTTAGTTTAGGAGTTCAAGATTATTTCATTCTAACCTTTTCCCAAAAGACTACTGTGGAATCATTCTACTATATGTTGTAGAAATCAGACATTCTCTGAGGAGTTTTACACTCTCCTCCATTTTCAAAGGCCTTTGTCCCATTGGGTATTATTATCCATGCGGGTTGAGATGTCTGTTCGAGTCAGTTAAGAAATATCAGAGGTCTATTGAGTAGATATCCTTCCTTGCAATATCCACATGAAAAGGACACGTTGGCCATAGCTTTGGTCCGAGACATATAACTTGAGCCCTTCAATTCAACTCAATGAGATAATGATAAGTGATGACTCAAGCTCAAGCAGGAGAGGCCAAGAAATGACACTATCATTTCTTGAAGAATTCAGAAGTGAGGGGTGTATTTTTGTCTTGAGTTCTTTCTGGCAAATATTTTCCTCAAAAACGTTCTTCCCCTTGTGTTTCTGGGCACTACACATAGCAATAGCACCACCTATTGGCCTATGCTATCTGTTTTATTTGCTGTCATGAAGATTTTGTCACTCCAAACATATGGAGAATGCAGCTTACAGCTTCACTTTTATCATCTACCTTGTTTCTACTGAGTAGCTTTTTTGTGCAGTTTTATACTTAGTTCAATAGCTTACCAGTGTTAGACAGAAAATTTAAGATAAGCCATTTGTTAGCTCCTAAACTCTCTTCTTCGAATAAGGTGTATGAGTGCCATAAGTAACAATTCTTATTAGTTTTTCTATTATAGTGTAGTGTGAATAAATGAGCCATCTTAGGAGGCACATAAAGTTAACTGTTTAATAACACTGGCTAATTAACTAACCTAATTTAGTTTTTATTTTCTTAACCACAAGTTTTGTTTCTGCTGCAGATATAGACATAATAAACCTAGAGTTATGAGTTTATATTAACTTCTTGTTTAAATGGAACTTGTGAGTGTATTTGGTACATGTGTGCAATAGAATCTTGGGAGGACTTTATGAATATGTTACTCAATTAAAGATCACATTTGCAGAAAGCATGAAGATTCTGTTTTATTTCTATTTTTGCTGAATTGTGAAATTGACCAGACAAAATATAAGTCAAAATTCTTTTGAAGCTCTGTGTAAAGATCTCCACACCAAGACTGACTTCTAAAGTAATAATCAAATTGACTGCTAATAGCCTTACCACAGCTTCCTGATGTTCAGCAAATGACTCGCACACAATTAAGAGATTCATAAATATTTTTAAAATAAGAGAAGGGAAGAAGCAATGAGTACAAGGATTATCAAACCATAGTGCATGTAGGTCAGGTTCAAAGCAGAGACTGAGACACCTATGTGATATACCAAAGAAATACTCTTTGGGAAAAACCCACAACAAAGGGGATAAAGCAGGATCACAAGGATGTGATTATAGGTAAGGTCTAGCATCAACTGAATCCCTTGGGAGTGCTCTCAAGTATAAGCCACATCACAAATTTGTATTCCCCTATCCAAGTCAGTCACTGGCTGTAAGTTCGTCCCCGGTTGCATAGGGGGAGACATAACTTCCCTGGCAAGATATCTCTTACACACTGAGGTCAATTCTCTGGACAAGGAGCAGCTGTTAGCCATTAGCCTCTAATATTCATAGCAACTGGGAGGTGGGCACTTTGGCTCATCTGGGGCATCTGGGTAAAAGGTATCCAGGTGGAGCTCTAAAGGTATGCTTCCAGAGTGTGTCATTTTGGTCTTAGTTTTATGTTTAAATGCATTCAATGTTCACCATCAACCATTTTATTTAACTTTCTATTCCCAAGGTTTTTAATTTTTATTCAACTCTGGATTGGACTTCATTTTCAAAAATTTTCTTTTTTAAAAGAGTTCATGGGCATGACAGCTTGTATACGATAAGGGCTGTCCAGAAAGTATCCAGACACACACTATGAAAAATAGAGATATTCATTGAAAATACAAGAAACATTGTACGTAGGACAATGATGCCTCATCCTCTTCAAAGTTGGCAACTTCCCAATAAAAAAAAACACAGTTAACATAAAACACAGTTCATGTTGCTGTGAATTTGCCACACACCTTTGCCACATTTTCTTTAGGCGTGGAGAACAAGGCAACTTCCATTGGGACGACTGAGGCTTCATTTCCGGCTCTATAGCCACAGACCCATGATTCATCTTCGGTTATGACCTTCTTGAGGAAGTCTGGTTCATTGGTAGCAGTTTGAATCAAGTCATTGGCAACTGCAGCACAGTGTTCCTTCTGTTCTGCTAGCAGAAGCCATGGAACTAATTTTGTCACAACGTATTTCATGCCAAGATTCTGCATCAAAATCTCGGACACAGTAGTTTTTGGAATCCCTAGATCAGCTTCTGGTTCTTGCACTGTCAGTCACTGATCTTTGTTGATTTCTGCCTGTTCACGTTCAACATTCTCAGGTGTTCTGCTTGTTTCAGGCCTTCCAAAACATGCATCACTTTCAACAGATTCTCCACCATCTTTGAAGTGTTTGTGCCACACTTTTATTAGTGCTGCACTCATTACATCATACCTGAAAGCCTTCTGAATCATCCGAATAGTTTTCATGGAGGAATGTCCAAACTTAATGCAAAATTTGATGCAGATTTCTTTCTCTACTCACTCAGTCACTTTGAATGTGACAGCCATACAGTACACATGCTCACTCAATGGTGTCTACTGCCCCCAATGACTAGTACAGTGAAGTTATCAAAGTTCATATATGTGCATTCCAGTCCACTCTCCTTGGCTGCCAGGTTATATTGATGCTGTGCAAACTGTTCTCATATTAACTGACTGGCCTTTTTCTGGACAGACCTTGTATTTGAAATGTTTGTTTTGTCTTTACACTTGACGGACAATTTTGAGTATATAAAATTCTTCGGTCCTACTTTTTTTCTTCTCAGTCTCACTCTAGTCTTCTGTTATTGATATTTACTAAAAGAAGTATATATAAACTTTTTTCCTTGTATGTCACCTATTTCTCCTGCTTGTGATTCTCATGTGATTATTTTTATCCTTGAACTTCTGTAATCTTATCAGCATATGAGTTTGTGTCTTTGTGTCTTGTATACTGTGCCATGTCTCCTTCCTGTCTTGGGGTGGTGGGTATATAATGCAATATACAGATGACATAATATAGAAGTATACACTCAAACCTATATAATTTCATTAACCAATGTTACCCAGTAAATTTAATAATTTTTCAAAAGTAAACAAAGATGAAACTACTACAGAGTAATATTGAATGTAAACTATAATTAAAAAATAAAAAAGTAAACAACATTTTAAAAATTTGTTCCTTGTCTGGTGTGGCTCAGAGGGTTGGACATTGTCTCACAAACTGAAAGGTCACTGGTTCAGTTCCCAGTCAGGGCACATGCCTAGATTGTGGACCTGGACCCTGGTTGGAGGCGTGCAAGAAACAACCAAAAGATGTTTCTCTTGCACATGGATGTTTCTCTCCCTCTTTCTACCTCCTTTCCCCTCTCTCTAAAAATAAGTAAATAAAATCTTTTTTAAAATGTTATATAAAGTTGGTATGTTTTATAATTAAATTCCTGAAATCTGAGATCTTATTTGAAATTGACAATTCTTTTTCTCTCCTCCTTTAGCATTACAACCAGAGTTCTTATCTCTTGTTTTATGACAATGGTAATGCATTGTCACTTTAGTGCATACTTTATCTTTTGGGACATTTTATTTTATAGTTTTATTTAAAGTTGTAGCTTCTTTCTTTAGTATTTTATTTTATATTATTTTATTTATCCTCACCTGAGGACATGCTTACTGATTTTTGAGAGACTGGGGGAGGGAGAGAAACATTGTTATAAGAGAGGAACATTGATCGGTTGCTTTTCATACACCCCTGACTGGGGACCAAACCCAGGGCCTAGGCATGTGCCCTGACCGGGAATCGAACCCAGAACTTTTGGTTTACAGGAGGATGTTCCAACCAACTAAGCCACACCAGCCAGGGCTTTTTTCACCTTCTTAAAAGTAGATATAAAATTTACATTTCAGAAAACTCACCCTTTTAAAGTGTACAATTTAATTTTAATTTTTTAGTACATTCAGGTCATTATATAACCAAAGAGAAACTTTATAGCTATTAGCAGTTACTGACCATTAGTTTTCCTCCCCACAAGTCCCTTACAACCACTAATCTGCTGTCTGTACAGGTTTGCTTATTCTGGACATTTCATATAAATGGAA
Organism: Trachops cirrhosus; assembly: GCA_028533065.1. NCBI lineage: Eukaryota > Metazoa > Chordata > Mammalia > Chiroptera > Phyllostomidae > Trachops > Trachops cirrhosus. The sequence continues at coordinate 65,677,618 of CM052547.1, forward strand.
TCATACAATATATGGTCTTTTATGTCTGGCTTTGTTCATTTAAGCATAATGTTTTTGAGGATAATCCATGTCATAATGTGTAGTAGTACTTTATTGCCAAATAATACTTCATTGTGTGGAAGTACCACATTTTATTCATCTGTTTATCTTCTGATAAACATTTGGGTTGTTCCTACTTTTGGCCTATTGGAAATAACGATACTATGAACATCTGTGTGCATACTTTTGTGTGGACATGTTTTCAATTCCTTTAGATTCTCTTTTTCTCTTTATAGGTGGAACATTTTCCCCTCTGTTTATCATTCTTCTTTCTGTGGTGTGTTTCAAGAGGGATGTGAAATAAAAATATTTTTACTCTTCTATCACTAATCAGAAATTCCCTTATCTAAACCTCAGATATGAAAACTAAAGTCCAAAGAACTCATTTACATAAATTGCTCAAGGGCACCAGCCAGTTAACAATATAACTGAGAATAAAAGTTTCTTTGATTTTATGAGAATACTTTGTTATAATTTTATATTATGTTTCCATAATACCTTGATTCATTTTCTCCTAATACTCCAAATAGCTATTGCTGCATAATAAAATACTTCAATACTTAGTGATATAAAATATCAAACATGTATTATTTTTCGTAAGTCTTTCACAATTGGGGAGTTCTGTTGATCTGAGTTGGTCTTGGTGGGCTTCTTCATCTCGGTTAGCTCCTGACCTACTAAGTAACTTGTTGAGTATTGCTGTGATCCTTAACACATCTGGGGTCTTGGCTGGGATGATTTATTGTAGCTTCTCATGGACACTCATCCTGCAACAGACTAGCCTCATGCCAAAGTCAGGGTTCCAAAAGAAAAAGAAGGACATAAGTTCTCCTGAGGTTCAGACCTGGCACACCATCATTTCTGAGCTACATTGTTCCACACAGGGCACTCCACCTGTGTCCCCCTAACCTCCTGTGTGCTGTGTGCACCTCCTGTTGCAGTTGAGCCTTGATTGCTGTTGCATGTTAATGGGAGGGATTTATCCCCAGGCTGAACAGCTACAATGACTGGTTGTGACCAGCAACCACTGTCAAGGATCAGCTGTGCAGAGGCCCACCCCATAGCACAAGACTTACTTCATTGGGGTTCTGGTGCCTGCTGAGTCGTACCCTTGAGTATGGTGCTGTGGAAGTGGTTGAGTGGTGTTTCAACGTGGTCTGAAGCTTTCTACTGTGTGCATTGGCTCCGGAGCCCCCCAGAAGGTGCAAGCCAACTTCAGCCACTGCCTGTGTTTTGTCTAGGCCACCTAGCATGAGTTACAAAGCAATCTGAAGATGGCTGCTATTTATGCTAGGCTTGGAGGTACCTGGGAGATGCCAAGCTGTGTACCAAGGCAGGCTGCTACTAGTGCCAGGCCTGGGGCCACTTAGCTAAAGGTGTGAGGCATGCTGAGATCAGATGCTGCTTGTTTGAAAGATTTTAGAAAAGTCTGATGTGTGAGCCAAGACAAGCTATAGAAAAGGCACTGGAAACAGGTTAGGTGGACCCACAAGTTTAATGGGGTTAGGTCTCAGGGAATCACCAGGGTGAATAAACAGTGATAGCTAAGCTGATGGAGACTCAAATGTGGTACCTGCCTGCCATCTCTGTGGGGTGGAGGGCTCATCAAAGGAACAATGGCCTCTGCCAGCACTTCTTTCTGGAAGTAAGCTGCCCACTCCCTAAGATCTCACACTGATGCCAGAAACTTCAGTTACTTCTTGCATGTCCCTGGTGCCTTTCAAGCTGCTATCCCAGCACTGGAGCTCAGGAAGAGTCAGTCTGAAGTGGTTCATCCATGTGCTCTTTAAGAGAAATTGCTTGGGACTCCAAAAGCCCTCCATCACACTCAACCTCAATTTTCACTAGCTTCTACAGCCATGAGTTTTGGGGACATTTTTCCCAGCACTGGAACTCTGGACTTGGGGGCCTGATGTGGAGCTGGGACCTCTTACTCCTCAGGGGCACATCCGTAGCCAAGACGTACCTCCTAATTTTTATCTGCTACACATGGGTTTGGGACCAGCTTGCTCCATATCTCTGCACCTCCTACCAGTCTCGATGTGGCTTCTTCTTTAAATAGCTAGTTGTAGGACTTTATTCAGCTAGATTTCAGCTGATTCTGAATGATTGTTGTTCTGTAGTTGTAATTTCAATATGGTTGTGGGAGGATGCAAGTATACTTTAAGTCTAATCTTTATTCTATATTCCACTTCTAAAAAGAATTTAAAGTGACATATTTTTAAAGATACAAAATAGGTCACTATGAGTAAATATTGGAAAGAATGGAGGAACCATTTTCTAATAGCAATGTTCCAGAAACCTGATATATTGTAGTTGCTTTAGCAATTATGATAAATAGGGAAACAAAACTAGAGATCTCATTTTCAGAGAAACTCTTCTAAGAGGAGTTTATATGACTTCTTACATAAAGAATATCACAGCGTGTAATAGATGTCATCTATAAACATGGTTTTATAGAATAAGTAGAAACATGTTTCATATGGCCATTTCTCAAACTGACTTTCAATTAAATCCAAGGTATCAAACCCTAGCTTAATGATGACTTTTCTGTGGAGAGCTAAGCTAAAATAGTCTGGGAAGGCTTGTTTCTGATATACTAACTCAAAATAATGATAGAGTTTCAAGGATGTAGGCTAACAACAAATTGTCACTTTCCTGAAGATTTTGCTCACAAATGTTTGCAAACTTACTTGCTACTGGAAGGTTTCCAAGATCAACAGATTCAACACTGAACTTAATCGAATGTGCCAGAAGTATATGTTTTTATCACTGACTGAAATGTGATCCACAATAAAGTTTATATACAGATCACTAGGAGATAATGCTAACATATTTTTGTGAAAAGTAATTTCATGATAAAGAGCTTGCTGCAAAATACAAGAGAGTTGAGAAAATGATCCTAAGGTTTATTTACACAGGAATGTCTTTTCACATATCTAACTCATATGTTTTTATGGGTAAAGTTTGTTCTTATATTTTAATTTCTTTATATTCCCCATAATTTAATAATGAAATCAATGAATCCAGGTTGAACGAATAAATGAGTGAATGAAGACATAGGGAAGTAGGATTTTGCTAAAGTGGGACCATTGTTGATGGTAGAGATCTGTGGAACTGGGAAGGCAGACGTGTTGGCCATTTTATTATTCCCCCCCATTCCCTGTCTTCTCTCCCCTGCTCTGTGCCCCACAAAGCTGATCACTTCCAATGGCATTAACTGCTTCTCTTGTAATTTGGTGCCCTTTTGAATTTGGCCAATGAGAAGTTCTGTGGGAGATCACAGTGAGAAAAGAGCTCAGAGCATTTATTTTATACTCCCTGTCAGCTTTCAGTTTTCAGTTCTGGAAATATCTGAGTCCATCAATAATTATATATAGCATCCATCTGGCAGCCCATCTTCCATGGCTCCATCGGTCACATCAACACTGCCCCACATCCTTTCAAATCTATGGGTAATAGCAGTTTCCCGCTCTTGCTAGTCTCTGCACATCTCATCCTTCCTTGGTGGTTCTTTAATGATGCCCATACCTCTATAAACAGTCTCTCCATTGATCGTCTGAAAAAAAAAGCTGTTTCCTGCTAGGACACTGACTTACAGAGTAGAAGCTATTATTTTATAATTAAATAGAAAATTGCAATAGATTATTTGTAAGTAGAGAAATAGCAATGAGGTTAGATATTATTTTAAGATTATATAACCTGGTTGTCTGTTTAGAACATGAAGCTTTATCTCAGAATATTTGCTTGGCCACCATAGAGGTGAAATGTAGGTGGAAGGCAAGATTTAGATATTGCAATGAAAGGATTAGTGGGAATAAAGATGAAAGCCAGCACCAACCTGGATATGAGGAGTGGTGTGTGTGTGTGTGTGTGTGTGTGTGTGTGTGTGTGTGTGTGTGAGAGAGAGAAACAGAGTAGGTGAAATGGCAAGCAAATCTGGATATTTGTTTTTTCTGCAAAATATGTTTAAATAAGCTACTGGATTTTAAGGTAGGTGTCAGAGAAAGAAACAATTGAACCACTTTTTAAATTTTTTAACTTGTGACAAGAGATTCAGTGACAAATAGTCAATGAGAATTAACTGGCAAAATGGTGGCTGCAAAGAAAGTGTTCGTGTGTTTCTTACCAGCCACAATGTAGCTGCTTGTCCCCTCTCCTGGAGCTGCCACTACCTGTTGCAGTCACTGGCCAGCAGTGACCACAAACGTAGATGTTCGCAAGAGGCGAGAGAATATACACACGGACTACCAAGTCCTGTGGAGGAATAGGGATGGCATGGCTACCCTCTCAAGGGGAGGGTGCCTCCCAGTGGCCTGGCCACTCTCTCAAAGGAGAGCGCCCCGAGCCGCCGCCTCAATAGGCTTTTTATTAGGTAGTATTGGGTAAGTGAACAGATACAGAATGTGGATTCAACGTCTAGCAGAAAAGATCAAAACAGGTAGATAATTCACATAGGATTCAAAAGTCTCACACTGGGTTTTGGGGCTGGTATCACCTGACAGGTACAGGATTAGTCTAGTTTCCTGCCAGAGCCTACACATCCAAGAGCATCCTAGCAAGCAGGTCTCACAGGATTTTACATATCTTATGCCCCAGGTCCAATTTACCCCAGGTGTCCGCCGACTCTAGTCTGAGCCTCACCGCCCCTGCTATTTCTGCAGGCCCTGAGTTGGGTGGAGGAGACAAAGGCAGCCAGGAGACTTGGATTTCTCACATCCAGAACAAGGACTCAGGCTATTGTCAAAGCCGAGGGGGCAGGGGTGATGTCAATCGCTCCTTCACTTCCACAGCCCCTTGAGTCTCTTCCCTGATGGCTTATTCCCACGTGATTGTGCCTGTCTTAGGCCCATTCTTTCCAGAGAATGGTTGCCCATCATTGACTATCTGATCAAGCTGAAGGGAATAGCAGAACAGACAGTGCCCATGTTCAGGGAAATAAGTTTTGTCTCCTTAGGCCTCCCAGTTCTCGGAGGTTTCTCACTCAGCCTTAGCCACGGGGGTTACGGCTCCTAAAACTAGGCAGGGTGGACACCACAACTACCAAGCCTATCAAAACCATAATTTGGAAGAACTATGAAGTAGACAAATTTTTTTATAACTCCCCAACTTCATTTTTCATAAAACGCTTCAATCAACAGATCAAATTAATTGAGGGCAATAGAGGAGAAAGGCCTTAACATGAAACCACCATGTGTTTAATAGAGTCTTGATCTTTTCTGTGTGCTGTGCTCTGCTCTCTCTCCTCATTGAACATTCCTTCCTTCCCAAGATTCTAGTTAAGATTAAGTGAGACAATGTCACATGAAAGACCCCAACACTGTTCTTGGGCCAGAAAGGGCAACCAGTAATTTTCTCATTTGTTGGGAGATATGGTGTTGAGCTGTTTTCATCCAACCTCTGCCCCATTATCTATGAGTTTCTGAGAAAGTTACTTAATCTCTGAGAGTTTCAGTTCCTCATCTGAAAAATGGGAGAATATTATAGCACCCAACTGTGAAAAGATATATAATTCACATATAATGAATGTTGTGCCCTTCTCAGCCTCAGTTTCCTTACTAAGATAATTCTGATTCCATTGAATTGTTGACCAGGAATAAATGAGATAATACATGTGAGCTTCCACACACTCTCAATGCATGCCCTTCTTACTTCATTCTCCCAACCCTTGTGATTTTCATCTACAAGTGACAATTTGTATGCCACATGGAGGAGGCAGTGGGGGGAAAGCTCTTGTCTAGCTAAATTGAGTATAGTAAGCCCATAAGACTAAGTGACTAAGTGACATTTCATTTGGACCTTACAAAGAATTTTTATAAGAGAAGACAGGCAAAATTAAAGGCACAAATATGGGGAATGTATAAGACCTTATTTCAGAGCAATCACAATCTAAGGCTCTTTCTCAGAAAAAGGGATGATGACTAAAGCCAAATTGTAGGTGGTAACCTTGAATGAAAGGCAAAAATAGTTTTGTTTTTTTTTCTTGAACAGTGTGGATCCATGGAAAACTCTTAAGAAGACTGAAGGTAGACTATGTTGGATTTAGGCAGGAAGTCAGACATGAAGACAGATCCTGTGGACTCTACAGTTTGACTGAAATCATTCTTAGCTTATTTACAACAATGAGGATATAACGAGTAACATCCATTGAGTCTAATAAACATACGTAGGGAGAGAAAAGATTATTTTACCAACTATTGTGTCCTCAAAGCTAACATTAAAAGTTATATTGGAGTGACTTACCTATATGTCACAGAAGATGTTTTATAGGTTGCTTTGCAAGTTATCCTCCATTTGCCCACCTCTTCACTCAACCAGATTCATTTTCTGCCCTCCTGTGCTCTGCTTTATGCCATGGGCCAAAGGCTAATAATTCCTATGGACTTTCTGCTCTGGACTCCATTGTCCTCTGGTTTCTAGTTGGCTTTCGGAGGCAGCAGCAGGACATAGGATGGTAGGAGAAATGAGAGAAGTCAAGATATTCATTTCTCTGGTTCCCTCCCTAATTTTGTCATGTTTGTGGCAGTGGTTGCCAAAGGGCCCCTGTGCTCATTCAGGTTCATTAACACTACTTTCTCCCTTTGTCTATTCAGGCCCAGGCCCAAGGTAGCCATAGCTTTCCACCATTGCTAGTCCCCTGGGTGCTGAAACCACCCTGTGGGTTCTGTAACCACGCTTTGGGTTCCTTTAACCCCACCCATACCTCTGTAAGTCTCTTGAACAATCTACATTGGGTTCTGTTTCCCAGCAGGATCTTGAATGAGTTGCTAAGCCATGGTTGAAACATCATGAGATTTGAGCAAGTCTCCAGGGACTTCTGTATCCTGGCCCTGGCCTTAGTGCCAGGACATTCAGCACCAATTATTCCCACTCATCCCCACTTCCCCATGTCTTAGCTATCTCACTAAATGTTTCCACCACTCACCCAGTTGTCCAAATCCAACTGAACCATTTTCAGTTATTTTATTTCTCTCAACTTTCACCCCCTATCCAATCTATCACAAAGTCTTGTCACCTCTTTCTCCAAAGTATATCCTGAATCTGTCCACTTCTCTGCATCTCCACTGCTAACAACTTAACCCAACCTGTATCATTTCAATGGTCTCTTAACTGTTCTCCCTACTCCCTCTTTCCAATTCATTTTCCATTCAGCAGCTAGAGTGATAATATTTTACAAATAAATTAGACTACATCAATCTCCTCACTCTCCTGCATCCTTTAAAGCTTTATGTTGCTCTTACATTAACTTCTAAGTCTTACTTAGCATGAATAAAAATGCCTGCATCATCTGGCCCCTTGGGTAACAGCTCTTACTTCCTTGGCTTTTTCTTACTGGGATATAACCACCCAGGCTTTCAATCCATCCTTAGAACACACCACACTTGTGCTCTCAGGGCATTTGCACTTGCTGCTTTCTCTTCCAAAATCTCCACCCACAGTTTGCACATGGTTTCTTCTCACCATTCAAATCTCTACTTAAATGCTCTCTTCTCAGGGAGTCTCTCCTTCATCATTCACTATAAATTATTGCTCCTTCTGTGTTACTATCACATCATGTGTATATTTTCCTTACTGTCTGAAATTCTTGTGAGTGTTTTCTGAAAATGTATTTTTTTAAGTTTACTCCTTGCTTCCCCCAGTACCTCTAGAATTCAAACTCTAAGGGAGCTGAGGTCTTTGTATTATTCTCCTCTGCACTGGTAGTGCCTAGAAGAGGGCCCAGACATCATAAATGATCTAAAAATATTGGTTTAATGAGTGAATGAGCAAACATCTTATATATTAAGAAAAAACAGAAAAGGAAACTCAAATGATCAATCAACAGTTGGAAAGAAGGAAAAAAAAAAAACAACCAGAAAGGGCATTTGCATTCATTCAATGCGAAAAAAATTAAAAATTTGCCAAAACCAAGTCTTGACCAAGTATTTTAAAAAACAGAACTTTCAAGCACTACCTTGAGAATGTCAAGTGGTACACTCATTTTAGAGAGCAATTTGGCAGCATAAAATTGCAAATGTGCTTAACATTTGACTTAAGAATTACACTTGTAAGAATCCACATAAGCTTGCATATTTTCATAAGCACATGTTATGAGAGTGTTTATTGTAATACTTTAGTATTAACAGAAAAATTAAAGCAACTAAATGTCTATTAATGAAGGAGTAAATAAAATGTGACATATTCATATGATGAACATACTATACAGCAATCAAAAAGGATGACTGTTAGGTGTATGCATGTAAAAGCATAAATATGTGAAAGTCAGATAGTTATATCTCCAAAATATAATTTAAAGTAAAAAATGGAAAGATGGACTTTTTGGCATCACTTATGTAAGTAGAAACACAGTTATTATTCAAGGTGTAAAACATGAAGTAGAAATAAACTCACCATTTGTTATTATTACCTTTGGGGAAGAGGATAGGGATGGGGACCCAGAAGATTTCTCATGTAAAGGGACTATGTTTATAATGTTATATTTGATTCTGAACATAAATATAACTAGATATTAACAATTGTTAATTCTGGATAATAACCATATGAGAGTTTTTCCCATTTTTTTAAAAAATCATATTCAATAACTTTAATTTCTAAAATAAAATCAAATAATTTAAATGATGTCAATTATATATCCCTAGGACAAGGAATATAAAGGAAAGAATAAACAAATGGGACTACATCAAATTAAAAAGCTCCTGCACAGCTAAAGAAAACATCAACAAAATGAAAAGGGACCCAACTGTATGGGAAAACATAATTGCCAATGATACTTTGGACGAGAGTTTGATCTCCAAAATATATAAAGAACTCACATGACTCTACTGCAGGAAGACAAACAACCCAATTTAAAAATGGGCAAAGTACCTGAACAGACACTCCTCCAAGGAGGATATACAGAGACACATGAAAAAATGTTCAACATCACTAGCCATCAGAGGTGCAAATTAAAACCACAATGATACTACTTCACACCAGCCAGAATGACCATCATAAACAAATCAATAAACAGCAAGTGCTAAAGAGGCTGTGGAGAAAAAGGAGCCCTAGTACACTATTGGTGGGAATGCAGACTGGGGCAGCCACTGTGGAAAACAGTATGGAATTTCCTCAAAAACCTAAAGATGGTACTCCCTTTTGATCCAGCTATCCTACTGCTGGGATTATACCCCAAGAACCCTGTCACCAATTCCAAAGAATGTATGCACCCCAATGTTGATAGCAGCACAATTTACAATAGCCAAGTGCCAGAAAGAGTTTAAATAAAACCCATCAGTAAATGAGTGCATCAAAAAACTGTGGTAGATTTACACAATGGAATACTACACAGCACAAAGAAAGAAGGAACCCCTCCCTACCCTTCTCGACAGTATGGATGGAACTGGAGAGGATTGTGCTAAGTGAAATAAGCCAGGCAGTGAAAGACAAACATGATATGATTTCATCTGTAAGTGGAACCTAAACAACAAAACAAACAAGCGAGCAAAATAGAACCAGAGACATGGAAATAAAAAACAAACTGACCATGACCAGAGAGGTGGGGGTAGGGGGATAAAAGGGAAAGAAGGGGATGGGGTAAGTCAAGGAATATGAACAGAGGAATCATGGGCACAGACAATTGTGAGGGGATTGACTGTAGTTGTGAGGAGGGCAGGGCAGGGGAGAGCAACGGAGAAAAACATGGGACAACTGTAATCGAACAACAATAAAAAAATACCAGAAAAATGATGTCAATTATTGGGAAATGGAAGCAACTGGAAAAGACCATCAGAGGGAAGCAGAGGCTGAGAAAATAGCTGGGTCAGGCTGCTGACTGCAGAAAGGGAATGCTATTAGGATCTATGCCTGGAGTCCCTTTGCTGGCTACAGCAGTGCACCCATTACCTTCTGTTGCAAGTTTTGGCTGTCAAGAACTCACAATTGTCCACTCTTCTGGAGAACTGCCTCATCCTGCAGTCCCTGAGCTGTGCTACAGAGGACCTGAGGGCTGGCCTTACTCAGTTGTTAGCCTCTTCTCAAGACCTGAGTGAATGCTGTTGGTATGACCATGGACATTTTTATCTCGATTACTTCATTGTTTTCCTGTACTTAATATAATGTCAGTGAACTTTTCCAGGAACAAACCTAACCCAGTAAGTTGGGGGAGAGAAGAGAATTAGTTTTAAAGTAGTTCAAAATGATGAAAAATAAATCCTAGACCCAAGAAGGAAAAGATTTCTTAATCTTACAATATGTCCCCATCTGATCCAATTGGCTAGTTTCTTAATATGAAACAAACACACCCGTTCCACAATTGTAATGACAATAAAATGTAGAATGACAAGAACCAGGACAGGGCTTCACATGTAGTAGTATGAATCCATTCCCCCTAACATGGGTGAGGGACCCCTCATCATCCATGGATTGAAGAGCTGAAGTCTGAAAGTGAGCTGGGCCCCCTCTGCATTTTGCCAAAGATAAGCCCAGCGTACCTGTACCCAGGTGGAGAAAAGCTATGTCCAGAGGTTCCTCACCTTGCTGCCTGGGAAACCATAGTAGCAACCATATGCAGAAGTCCTTGCTTCTGCCCAGATTCATAATTATTTTTTATATAATTTAAAGGACTAGATAGAATTAGATGGGTTTTCCAGTTCCACCATTGACTAGCTAGTGTGGGCCATGAATAAATTACTTAACTTCTTTGATCTTCCATTTTTCTTGCATGTAAAATAGTTGTTGGAAGGCTTCAATGAACCTGTGCATTACATGAGTCCATATTAGGCACATAGTCAACGTCAGTGCCTTTTTTCTGAGCTAATGCAAACTTGGCTTGGCCTTAAGAAACACCTGCTACTCTGTCTGGCCAGCTTTCACCTTTGCACCAAAAGGAATGGGCTGTAGTGAATCCAGAGGTTCCCCCAGAAGAACCCCCATCCTTTCACACTCACAAAAGTTCTAGTTTTGCACATGCTGACAACAGCCTTTACAACCCCTCAAATGCAGCATGACTAGGAGTAGAGGCTGAAGTGAGACTATAGTCTGGGTTTCTTTTAAAGAAACCAAAACATTTAATTTTTTTAAAAACATATTTTATTGATTATGCTATTACAGTTGTCCCATTTTCCTCCTTCATTCCCCTCCACACTGCACACCCTCTCCCACCCACATTCCCCCATGTTTTAGTTCATGTCCATGTGTCATAAGTTCTTTAGCTTCTACATTTCCCATACTATTCTTGCCTTCTCCCTATTTTCTACCTACCATCTATGTTACTTATTCTCTGTACCTTTCCCCCCTCTCTCCTCCTCCCACTCCCCTGTTGCTA
>CM052547.1:65689458-65728854 GCA_028533065.1 Trachops cirrhosus
AGCCTAAATGGCGGGCTTTGCCATGGCAACCAGAGCCTGAGGAGGACCACCAATGATATGCTGCCAGTTGGCTCAAAGGGACCAATCCCCAGATCCTGTGAAGAAGACCCCCAGACTTGGTGTACAAAACCCCACCATGCTCTTTGTTTGGGCGCGATTTCCCCCGGCCCAGCTCTGAGGACCTTGCCCGGGTATGCAAACCCCAATAAAGCTCTATACTGCCTGATTTTGTGGCTGATTGGCATTTCTTCCTCGGCGGAGCCTAAGAGAAACCTTACAATTTCTATTATCTGGAATGAAATAATTTGAGTTTGATACTAATAAAATGTAGTTTTAATACAGAAAAAAAACCTAAAACTGTTAGCGTTACAGGAAGCTACTGTTCTTGTGACAATATGCTGCTCTACAATAATCCCAAACATGGTGCTATTGAGACACATGAATCAATCCAATATTTCTTTAATAACCCACATGTCAGCTGACCTAATGGTACAGAGTGCTGTGGCCTGATCTGGGTGAGTGGGGCATCATGTGAAAAGGTGGTTGGTCACAAAAAGACAAAAAAGAATGTAATGTTTTAATTGTTTGTTTGTTTTAAGGTCAGACCAATGGTTTGCTTCAGGAGATTTTGTCATGGTGTACTCACAGAGAGAGCAATAATGTTTTAATTTTAAACTCTCCATTTGTTGTGATAATTATCTGTCTCTAATTGATATATTTTTGTATATCCACCTAGTTTAGATATTAAATTATTAAGACGGTTCTTTCTCTAGTTTTATACATATGGGCTAGAAATTATCCAGCATATCTTAAACTCTAAATGATTTGACAGCTCTGCTAATCAGTTTCAGAGTACAGATTTGTGAAAAACAAAATTGAAGATTGCTCTCTGAAAATATATTCTCAGTTTTGTATTGCCCACATGGGCTTTGATGAGAGCAGGACATTTGCCTATAATGGTAATAGACAATGTCATTTCCAGAGACATCCAGCTTTGGTAACTTAAAGGAGCAAATGGCCCTGAAGTTGAATTTATATGATTTTCACTCTCAATAAACACTCAGGGACAAAAATAAACCATGGCAAACTGCAGGGAAATCAGGCAGCTTGAATAAAGCAAAAATAAGTATATCTTCATTTGCTATTTTTATTATTAATTTTAAATGTTAGCACACCCAGCATATTGTCCTGACCTAAGGGTCAGGGAGGAGCAAAAAAAAATCCACCTTTTATTGGGATTTTTATTTTAGCTCTTTTTGGTAAGCTTCTGACAAGATTTTATGAGATTGGACTTTAGCAGCAACATTCATTAGCACAGAATATGTATTGCCAACTCGAAACAGAGAACTAAAATGGCAAAGATTGTGTGTGGCATGGACAGGCACTAGGAATAGTAAAGGTTAATTAACTTAACTTGGAAGTTTTGATGATTATCAGACAGACAAATCTCAGAAGATTTCCTAGGCAACTTTGTAAGCCTTGGGGATATTCTGTGATGATAATCCTGGAAATTATTATTGACAGCATTTGGAATGAGGTGTTTAAGGAATGGCATAACAGTTTGAATGACTCTTGACAGCATTTTTCTTGGTACATCATCCCTTTTTTAAGCTATAAGAGCATTGTAGATTGCAAAATATTCAAACAATCTAAAAATAGGCAGTGGAAAAACCAAAGTCTCCCTCTCTCCAATCCCATTATCCTGAAGTCATTGTTGTTAATGACACAGCATGGATTATTTCAGAATCATTTCACACACACAAACACACATACCAAATCAGCAATGTAGGTACTACCGAATTTTTTTTGTAGAGAACTGGAGATGGATAAACTACATATATATTTTTTTATTTTTCAGAAATAAGATCTTTCTATTGTTCTGCAACTTGTTTTTTTTTTTTTTACATTTACTAATTGTCATGAGCCTCTTCCATATCGGTCCTTATAGATATACTTTTTAAAAATCTGTATGAAATTCCTTAATGTGATTGTACAATTTTAACATTGCCTTTATGATGAACACTTAGATTATTTCTAATTATTTGATATTAAACCAGGACACAATAAACTCTCTCTATATATCTTTCTGAAAGTTTAAGTATTTTTAAAGGACAAATTGCCAGATAAAGTACTGGTAGTTCAAAGATTTTTAAATATTGATTGACAATAACAAGTTATCCTCCAGAAAGGGGATACCTTCATAAACTTATTTTCTTACCACAGGTCAATAGGTCAACTAGAGTTTCTTTCTTCTGCCAATATTTGATACTATTATTTTATTTCAGCTAATCTAATTTTTTATTAAAATGCATAAAATTATTTCCTGATTGCTAATGAGAAAGAACATTCTTTTATAGTATATGAGTTGTTTTTATTTCTTTTTCTGTGAATTATGTTTGATATCAGTTCATTATCCTATCTTTATTGATTCATAGAAACTTCTTTGCATATTAAAAATTCTGGTAAATACCATTTGTTGGAAGTCACTTAACATTTATTCCAATGTTCTAGCAAATGGCAAAAACCTGATTTCCCTGACTGTTCTGAAACTTGGGTGCAAACATAATTTAGGAGCCACCAATTAGGTGCATTTATAGAGTGCTTTGTTGAGAAAAGGGAGAAGAAAGCAGCAGGGTCCAGGACACTTGTTTCACAGATGTGAGTTGGGGTGGAGATGGTCTGGTGTTGGGATCAATGGTTGTAGTGTCAAATTTCTAATCTGTGTTTGGCTTCTCAATCAATCTGCTTCCTTTATTTTTCTTTTAAATTTTTTATTTTAGTTTATTCAGCACAGTTTCTATCCTTTATTCCCATTCCAACCCATCCCTCCCCTCCTCCCTCCCATTTCCAACCCTCCTAGTTTTGTCCATGTGTCCTCTATATTTGTTCCTATAAACCGTTCCCTTCTCCCCTGAAATGCTTCTTTATTAATGAAGGCAACACTCCTGAGTTAGACAAATGTAGGCTGAATTCGTCTTAGCAGTAGCAGCAGATTCTGGGTTTAGTAGCTTCCTGCAGGAGCCATAGAGACAGTTTTCCAGATCATACCTGGGGCAGAGTGGTTTTGAAGCTGGAATGAATTTCTGTGTGGGTGTGGTTTTCTTTTTTTCTTTTTTTGGGATGGGGTCCTTATGTTGATTTCGTTTGCATCCTAGTCCCTGTATTAGATTCTGTTCAGCCCAAAGAAGCTTGTGTAGATTTTTTTGTCTATAGCTAAAACATAACATTATAGAAATAGTATCTATTTTAAATGGTTATACATATTTACTCTGTTGCTTATAAGTTTGTATTCGCTTTATAGTTTTAAAATTTTTACTAAAGTAAAATCTAGTTGTCTTACATTTATGAATTTGGGGTTTTGAGTCTTACATAGGAAGAACTTCTTGAACTCCATCCAGCATATTGTGCTATGTTTCCTTATGCTTCTGCCTTTATGACTAGAAATTTATTCCACCTAGGTTTTACTTCTTAGGGCATGTGTAGGTAACTAATTTTATTTTCTTTCCCAAAACAGAGTGATAACTTATACAACAGTAATGAAGTTAATACCCTAACTTTCCCCCACTGAGTTAAAATAATAATTTCTCATCTATCATGAATCTATTTTTGAGTTCTTTTCCCTTATGTTATTTTTCTACTTTTGATCAAATACCACACTGTTTTCTTATAATTTTAAAATATAATTTAAATTTCTTAATTATAATAAGAAATAATAAGCATAAGTTTAAGTAACTAGTCAAGTATCTAGACTAGCAAGAAGCAGAACTCAGTGTCTGAAAGGTCCTTGGAGTCAATTCTACATTTTATTCATATTTGTATTCATGGCCATGGCAACAACAACTGGCATATGACAAATACTTTTCGAGTGAACAAATCAATTAACTTCTTTCATATAAATGGCACAAAATTATAAGACTAACAATCTGATTATTGTTAGCAACTATTTTATACATGTTTTATATCAAGTTCATGTGATCTTTGATTCAATCACCCATGCATTCAAAAGCAGAGGTTAGAAAAGCTTTATGTGCAAATTTCACAAATATTTTTAATACTAAAACCCCAAAGAACCAATAGTAGAACAAAACAGACTATAGTCTGTCAAAGAAAATGAAAATCTAGAAACTGTTCGATCCCTCAAAATTTGGAGTATTGTGCTGTTAGCAAAAATTTTGATGATAATTCAGTAATGAAAATCACTATGATATAAGTTAGGCAAAAAAAAACCCAGAATATATTGTTATGTAAGAAATCCTTTTTCTTATATCCAACCTTGTTTTAAAGGGAGTCTATGGAGGCATTACCGAAAAATTTTGTATGCATATGCAAAAGCAGTAGAAACTTGGAAAATAATGGACTATTTTTATTGTGGAGGTGACAAGACTATGTGTAATATTTTGATTTATTTTTATTTTAATTAATGCTAATTTAATAGTGCCTTTGCCAAAAATAAATAGTTCTTTAAGCCTATTCAAAGGCATTGGTTAAAAAAATTTTTCAGTGATAGACAATGTCACAGCTAGAGTCCTATAGAAAATAAAGCCTGAGGCAAAATGTGCTAATGCTTTGTGGTGGATTGTAAAAATGTCCCCAGTTCTCTGCTCCTTTCTATGTTAATATATTTACAATGTGTCTCCATGACTCCCTTCATGTCCTCCATCTTTCAAATCTGGACCAGCTTTGTGATGGGTTTTGCCTAGTGAAATGTGGTGAGTGATAATGTGGCAGTGCTGCTTAGGTGTCTCTTTCTCTACAGAGGCCCTGAATGCTTCCACTTGCTTTCTTGCAGCACTGCTCAGCTGCAATGAGAACAAAATGGGGCCAACTTGCTGGAGGATGAGGTGCATGTGGAGCAGTATTGAGCTAGCCTAGATTAAACAACTCTTAGTCAACTTAGCAACTGACTAAGCTGAGGCCAGAGGAGTTACCGACCTGAGCCCAGCCCAAATAGCCAATCTACAGACCTAAACAAATGCATGTTGTTTTAAGCCACTAAATTTTGGGGGTATTTTGTTAAATAGCAAAAGCTAACCCTTCCATGCTTTGGGAGTAATGCACGTGCAATGAGAATGAGGGATGAAATAAGAGAAAGAAAATACAAAGAAGTACATTTTGGAGCTGGCCAATTTCAAAAAACAAATAAGCTGATAGCTTGGATCATAGCAGAGGTGTTCTGGAAGGACCTTATGGAGACACAGCATCTCAGAATAGGTTGTTAAAAAGAAGGAAGAAAAAAAGAATTTATCTGCCAGCCACTTTTACCTCCCATCTCTCATTGATCAAGTTTGCTCCACTGAGAATTAATACCCATGCACTTCTGGATTGTGTTATATTGTCCTGGTAGTTGCTCCAGAAAAGCTTGAGTTCATGAAAGTCAAGATAGCAGCATCCTGGGTGAATGTGGTAAACTGATTTAAAGAAATGTCCTCCATTCTTTACTTGGCTTTATATCCATATACTTTGCAATGTGACTTTGCAGTTTTTCCCATTAAGTGGTAAAACCTATTTTTTGGTGCCTTGAATCTGGGTTGGACTTTCATCTTGCTTCAGTCTATAGAATGTGACAAAGGCAATTTTGTCCCAGTTCCAAGCTTAGATTGCTTCTACTCTCTCTCTTTGGACCCTTGTCTCTCTGTGTGAAACAACCAGGACTAGCCTGGCAGCTGATGACTCAGTCTTCCCCGTTTTGTAACAGCCAACAGCTAGCCAACTGCAAAAAGCAGAGTCACCTAGTTAATCCATTGATGACTGCATGCACGTGAGTGTCCAGCCAAGACTAGAATAACCACCCAGCTAGGCCTAGGATGAATTGCTGTCTCAAGATGGTGAAGGGATAAGACAAAGAATGTATATGGATGGCCCATGGACATGATACAATGTGGGAATGAGGGGTGACCTGGGGGAGAGGGTCAAAGAGGTGAAAATTGAGACAACTATAATAGCATAAACAATTTTAAAAAAGACTAAATAAGTAAATAACTAAGAAAACAAAAAATAAGAGCTGAATATTTAACTGCTCTTTTAATCTCTTAAACTGTGAAGTAGCTTTTATGCAGCAATAAGTTACTATTTTGTGGAGCAATAAACAATAGAGTGAGCTTGCAAGTGAGGGAGTGGCTCACACATAGAATCAAAACTTGAAAAGGTTCATAATTTTAAAAACCTGGAGCACTCTGAACATGCAAACTTGCTTATGCCATTGTATCTTTGAACTGAAAGGTGTTGTTGTGAAATAGTTTTCTAATTAGTTGAGTTCCAATATAATGAGTTTTAAAAAAATCTTTCTTTTAAAAGCAATACATGATACTGACAAGCAGCTTGACTGTTTTTTGTACTGAAAAGTGTTAATAACCCATTCCTTGTTTTTCATTAATTATTGATTGATTTCCTGTGCAATGGATAGACTTCTTTTTTAAAAATTTTTATTTATTTATCTTTAGAGGGGAAGGGAAGGAGAGAGGGAGAGAAATATCAATGTATGGTTGCTTCCTGTGCATTCCCTGCTGGGAACTGACTGGCCTGCAACCCAGGCATGTGCCCTGACTGGGAATTGAACCATGATCTCTTGATGGACAAGCCCGCGCTTCATCCACTAAGCTACACCAGCCAGGGTGATAGACTTCTTTATAACAGTAAAACCTGAAGGAAATGTTTGCTTAGATTGATCATCCAACACAATGGACCTACATTACTTATATAATAGGCAGAGCAGTATTATTCTCCATCTCCAGAAAAAAACACTCTTAAGTGAAGAATTATGACTTCTTAGTTTTATTACCTATAACATGGGTCTAATGGTAGCATAATTAGGATTTTAAATCATAATTACTTCATTTTCATAAGATGGTTGAAAATTTTCATTTTGCTTTGGAGCCGTGTGATGAGATTTGTGTTTCTGACCTCTAAGGGAGAAAAATAAAGACCAAGTATGGCAAGACCCAATTGAAGTTACTAAAGAGACACCTTAAGTGTTTTTCTAATTACTTCTAGGTAAGTAGTTAAAAGCAGAAGAGAAATGCTATAAGCAGCTTCACAGAATTATATCACAGACAAGCTCTATATTTTTACCTCATAATACTATAACAAAATATTTAAGTGGATTTTAATTAACTCAGCCTCATAGTGAAACAAATTATACCTAAGTGTTTGTGTCTCTTTAAATTTTGCTCCAAATCAGGGTTTCCCAGTCTTAGCTCCATTGACGTCTGGAACCAAGTAATTTTTTGCTGTGGGGCTGTCCTGTTCATTGTAGGGTGTTTAGCAGCTTCTCTGGCCCCTGCTCACTAGATGCAGTAATCCCTCCACTGTACAGTTGTGACAACACGAACCACCTTCAGACATTGTCAGATGTCCCCTGGAACACAAAAGCGCCCCTACTTGAGAATTTCTGCTCCAAATCAGTATCTTATATGGTCTTTAGGGTAATGCTGTGATTCCTTGGGGGTTACTGTAGAAAATGTTGGGAAAACCAAATAAGTGAGACTTCAAGTTCCCTAATCCTATTTCAACCACAGACACTCTAATTTTGTCTGTTCAGTAAGTCAAGCTTTATTGTAAAATTTGTCTTAAAATAAATTGATGCTAAATTAAAAGTTTTTAAAAATTCCTCTAAATATGGAAACATGTTAGTATATTCTGGTATTAGTAACTAAACATTACTTTTCTAGAAAGAGTATCTAAAAAATATCCAAAAGCCTGTTACATTCTAATGCTGTTGGGTATCCATCCACCTTATGGGGAAACTTTTGGCTCATACAGTCATGACCCAAGTTCATGGCAGCAACACCATTTATAGTCAGCATCTCTAGGAAGAAATAGAGCAACCTCTTAAGAATTTGAGTTGCACTTCCCATTCTGGAAAGGGATGCCACTGGTCACAAAATAGGCTAATCAAGAGAGTGGGGAGGGTGATCAGAAGCCACTACAATGCTGCCTACTATGTGTTACTGAAACAACTTAAAACATACTCTCTTGTATGAATCAGAAGAATTGAAATATTAGTTTCTACAACAAAATGCAATGTTATTATAGCCACAAAACCTCTTTGTCAAAAGAAATTTCATACAATCTTAATATATAAAACAGATAAAAGAACTTTACAGAGCAACAGAAAGTTATGGTCCCAGAGGCTCAGCCAGGCACTTAACATAAGCAGTAGGTTAGAAGACTACGTCTCCACAGAAATATGGAAATGAATGATCTGCGTGAACTTTTGTACATCCATATGATGGTTGTAATCATTACAAGGTTTTACATATGGGATGAATGGGCTGGTCCACTCTGCTACAATTGCACATGCATAATATCTGACCTTAGATGGCAATATTCTTTCTGGTTATAAAATCAACCTTTGTTCTCTATAATCAAAATAGCAAAGCTGAAATTATTCCTGAGTGCCTGATTGTTTTTATTGAGGTATAATTTATATAAAATGAAGCACACAGTTCTCGTGTTCAGTTAAATTAGTTTTGAAATTGAATATAGCTGTGTAACCACCACCCAAAACAAGATATAGAATTATCACCACCCTAGAAAGTTCCCACATGCCCCTTTCCAGTCCAATACTCTCCAAGAAGCAACTACTTTCTTAATTCAATCACTGTATATTAGTTTTGAATGCTCTAGACTTCACATAAGCAGAATCATGCACTATTTATTGTTTGGGTCCATTTTCCTCCATGTTGTAATATCTATAAACTTACCCATGTTGTTTTATGTATCAGTAATTGGTTCCTTTTTACTAAGTTGTATTGAATGGCTCTATGCATCCTTAAAAGCTTCCCTTTATGCACTATTTTTGTGTATACAGGACATGTTTTAAGAATATGAAATCTGTACCAAAGTGGGTTTTTTTAGGAATTTTTATTTAGATATAATCTTCATATGATAAAAATCCACTTGAAGTTAATCCAGCACTTGAGAAGGGTCTTTTTTTTTAAAACTTGCTTTTGTCTCCCTGTCCTGCTAATATGATCACCAACTTTTAAAGTAATTAGCTGTGTAAAAGTAATCAGCATTGAAGAAAAGAGCTGAATTTACAGCAGACAGTCTTCAAAAGCATTTCCCTTTTACACAATAAGAATAATGTGGGCTTAATCAACAGATGTGCCTAATGAGAAAAGTCTACCTCCTTGAACTTTGGGGGAGGTGAACATTATTTTAATATATCACTTGGGACTGCTATAAATTTCTTCATGATAAAATGTGATGAGACCACATAGGTTTATAGGAACATTCAAAATGCTATTTTGGTGAGAATCATTTAATCAAACATTAATGTTGGCAATGTTCACCTATTTAAACTGGTCTCTAGATATGTTTAAGTCAATTGCTTAACAAACAGTTCTTGATTACTTGCTGCATTCCAGGCCCAAAGCTCACTGTAAGTCAATAAATATCAATGAGTTATGGCTAGTGATATATGAGTATATCTATACATTTATCACATGTAATCTTTTATTTATTTTTTTCCCCTTTCCCCACTAATGAGACTTTGTTGAAGTAACTTAACTAAATAAAAAGGAGAGGTCCAAAGGAAATTTAGTATATGATGCCTTTCTTTTAAAATCCCTGTTTGCTTGGTGCTCTAAGTACTCTGTGTAAGCTAACAAACACTGTGTGTGTATGTGTGTGTGTAGAGAGAGAGCAGGACCAATAAAGTGGCATTGGTATGGTCAAGTTAAAATAAGGTATATAAAACAAAATGGCGTTACTCATGTCAACCAAGACGGCTGCCAGTCAGCCATGACACTTTGGTTCAAGAAGGGAAACTACTTAAGTCATACCAGACTACTTAAGTCATACCTGGCAAGGATGCATGCCTAAGATATCTGTACACGTGACCAGAACAGATGTCTCTACAGAACAGGACCACCCACAGATAGGCTTCTGGGGAAATTCCCCACTTGCCATGAGGAGTGTCAACACACTTATCAAAAGATGCAGAGGGATGGAGTACCTGACCCTCAAGGGCATAATTGAGGTAGACTTCAGACTACTGCTGTGACAGCTGAGCTCTACACACTAGAGTGCTGCTCCATACCATCATGATCCCTCTAGGCATTGGCCTTCAAAGGCTCCACTCTGCTGGGTTAAGACTGTACCCTCCCCTACCTGTGGGACTGACTCTTTATGCTGTGCAAGGCAGAGTCTTGCCACTGGACTCACCATGCCACAGAGTTCTTCTTTGCAAGATGCTGATGGCTCCCTTGACTACCATGGTGTCTCCCAGACTTGTTGACTGAGACTCTGGGACTTGCATTCATTATCCACCATTGGTTACTGTGTGCATTATATTTCTCCTAGATTGTTAGAGTGTGGGTAGATATTAATGTATGTTGATGTTGTACCTTGAGTGAACCTGCATTCAATAAAAGCTGAGTGACTAACATAGTGACTTGGTGAGACTCTTGTCTATTCCTCAGTGCCGGGTTGCTCTGTAGGCAGCTCACTGAGCAGTGTCCCAGCTGACTAATAGGAAAGACTATAAGGTGACCCCTTTCTCAAGGAACTGTTTAGGGAAAGGTCTTCAGGGTTGCTTGTGACAGTGTGTGTGTGTGTGTGTGTGTCTGTGTGTGTACAAGCAAGTAGTCTTTCACCGAGCGTAGCAGAGCAAAAAGAAAGATTCTTGGAGAAGAAGATGGGACAGCCAAATATTGCCAGAGACAGCCCAAATTTTGCAAGTTGGATGAAATTAGAGTAAATTATTTTCTAAAGCTTTCTTTCCCTCTTACCTTTCTTCCCTTTTAAATTGAGAAACCAGTAAAGGCACATATGTCTAATCTCAATACCCAGAAAATAAGACCATCAGTTAGAGTTTTCAAAGCTAACTGTAGCTAAAAGACCAATTTTTGCACAGTCCTACTCCTGTTTTGGCCTTACCCTGAGATCATATATTTAATTCATTGAATTCTTAATTATAATTAAAAAGGCTCTATTTCTAAACATTTGAGGGCTTCTATATAATTGTCATCTTAGCAGAAAAATACTCTCCTCCCCACAAACAAATTCTTAATCTTCATATTGTTTATCTATCTATTGCTATATAGATAGATAGATACAGAAGAGGTAATTTGTGTTAGTTATCTATTGTTACCTATCCATCTCAGAGCCTTCGTGACTGACTTTGCCTTCCTGGTTGGTTCTAATTGCAATTCTAATATTCTCATGACATAAGATAGACTTGTTTCTAAATCATTAATAACAGGTGCCATTCATATGAGTATTGGTATTATTAATTTGTGTATTTGATTATTCTTAATTTCTTTCACTGGATCAGAACACTGTGAGGAGTTAGATGCAGGAAGCATGGTTTGTTTTCTCTCTCTCTCTCTCTCTCATTATACTATAGAATGGATGACTAAATGACAAAGTGCCACAGAGATCAACATAACTGTGTTCTCAATTATAAGTACTCTATAAGTGGAGAAAGATTTCATTTTATGTATTTTCATGGGACTACAAGACTATTTAAGAAGTAGGTTTCTCCGATTTTCTCCTGCTCTACTAGTTTCCTGCATTTGGTATAAATATTCAGTATATTCTCATCTCACCTAACCACAGCCCAACCCACCACTTTTCAGCTTGTTTCACCCTCAATACAACGACATCTCTCTTCTAAGTTCATCAGTACTCCAATATTGTCAAGTTTATACATCTCTGTCATTTCTTATTTTTTAAGACCTGCTGCAGCTTCTGACACCACTTATTATCTATCCTTTTCTTCTTCTCACTGCAAAAAGTGTTTTAACTGTAGTAAAATACACTAACATAAAATCTACCATTTTAACTATTTTTAAATGGCATGTTCAATAGTGTTAAGTATATTCACATTATCTGGCAACCAATATCCAGAACGTTTTCTTCTTGCAAAACTAAAAGTCTATATTCATTAAACAACTCTTCCTTTCCCCTTCCCACAACCATTGGCAACTACCATTCTACTTTCTGTTTCTATAAATTAAACTACTCTAGATATCTTATGTAAGTGGAATCATACAGTATTTGTATACTGTGCTTTTGAAATGATTTTCTTCTCTGCCTTCCATGATATTGTATCTCTGTCAATTTTCCTCTATATCCTCTCTCCAGAAAGTCCCCCTCCCTCCCTGGTACTTCCCTGCCTGTGACACTTCAGGTTGCCCCACAACCAGAACCTGAGACCAGAATTTGCATGCAAGTAATTTCAGAGGTCATCCTAGGAAACTATGGTTTGGGAGTAGGAAGGTGGCAGAGGAAAGATGATAAATAGTACATTATAAAAAAAATGCATTACCATTATGGACAACTAGGCTCTGAGAGACAGTGCAGGACACAATTTAGAACTGTCCCCACTAAATGGGAGAAAACTGGGCATCTATCTGCCAATAATGCCCAGTCCTCTCCAGCTAAGGACTTTTCCTAGGGGTGCTAACTCCATGGGTTTCCAGCCCAAGTACTGCATGAGCCACTGTGTACTATGGACAGAATATTCTCAAGTAGAGGGTGTAAGTGCTAGCAGAGGAGCAATAGAGAAACTGGAGATATCTGCTAATGTCCTCTTTCCTCTCTTGCCCTTCTCACTCTACACATGGTCTCAACTAACACATCTTATCTATGTTCATGCCTTCTATTACCTTTTATATGCTGAAAACTTTTAAATATTTGGCCCAGATTTTTCTCCTGTGATCTGGATCTTTATATACATCTGGACAGCAACTTCTGGGGGAGTTTATGGTATCTAAAAATCACCAAATGTGTTTTTTTCCCTCTAACCCTAACTGTGGCATGTACCACCCCCCACCCTTCTTTGGTACCACTTCCACCCCCACCTTGGTTAGTGAAACCGGGACTCCCTCTGTCTCCTGGGCCAGAAATCCAGTGGTCACCTTGCAGCCCTGCTTCACAAGCACTTCTCAAGGTTAATCAGTTATAAAGATCTGTCAATTCTAATTCCTTAAAAGCTCTATAGTACATCCCTACTACTACCATGGTTATTTCATTTGAGTTCTTATTATCTTTCACCTTGACTATTGCAGTATTGTCCTAACTTGCCCTCCTTTTTCTTCAATTTAAACTTCATCTAGTTCATGCCTTAGACATCAGGAAGAGCAATCTTCAGTTGTGAATCTGGTCACATCACTCCCTTGTTTAAATTCTTTTAATGATGCTTGATTGTTGCAGTTATTCTAAAACTCTGTTTTATTTTGTCAGTTATAGGGAGGTAGATTTTTCTCTTTTGCTACTTTCTTGAGAAAGTTATAAATAATAAGAATTAACCATTTCTTAAATATATGAGAGACAATACTTATAAATCCAGTCAGACATGGGTGTTTTGGAAAAAGAGTTCTTGACAACCAATTTAATTTCCTTTATTCTTTCTTGCCCATTTAAATTCTCTCTACTTTGAGTATGTTTGCAGTTACTTTCCTAAAAATATGTTCAGTCCACCTAGTCATTCAAATTGATAGACATAGAGTAAGTCATAATATTTTTATTTTAAATATTGGTTGCATGTATAGTTTTCTCTTATATTTTATTGATTTATTTATCTGTAAATTCCACTTTTTTCCATTTACTCTTGCTGGAAATCTGTCTTATTAAGCTTTCAAATAACTAGTTTTTGGTTTTGCTTAATTGTTGTCATTTGCTATTATTTCTATTATTCACAATTTGTAAATTTATGCCTTTATTTTAATATTTTCTTTGTCTTTGATTTATTACATTTGCTAGCCTATTTTTCATATTATTTATTTGCATGCTCACCTCACTTTATTTTTTGCCCTTTTTGGTTTCTTTATGTATGTATTAAAGCTATCTATATATTCTCCTGTAGGCACTCATTTTATGTCCCTCAGAATTTGACATAAGGTATAAAAAAGAAAACCACTTCTCTCTGTAACACACGTTTGACACCAAATGCATAAGTTTTCTCCCTACACTGACCAATTCTTTGATATCAGCTGGATGTCCTACAATTCAAATAATTCTGACACTATCCACCTAGAGTAAGCATAAGACCTCCCAAGTCAGGGGATCAGTCCCACAAGACTGCCCCCGCTTCAGATGCCAACCACAAGTCTAGGCTTTTTATAGTTCTGACCACCTAGCTATAAATCTGGGATTCTCACAACTCCCTTCTCATGTTTGACAATTTGCTTGAGTGGTTCACAAAACTCAAGAAAGTACTTTCATTACTATTATCCATTCAATATATATATTTGTATTGAACAGCCAGCAAAAGAGATATGGCAAGATATGGGGAAAGGGGTGAAGAGCTTCTATATCCTCTCCAGGTGTGCCACTTTCCCAGGACCTCCATGTGTTCACCAAGCCAGAAACTCTCCAAGCTTCTTCATTTAGAGTTTGTATGGAGCCTTTCTTACATAAGAATGGTTGACTAAATCATTGGCCATTGGTCAACCTCCAGTTCCAGGTGGGGCTGAAAGTTCCAACACTCTAATCACATGTTGGTTCCCTAGGCAACCAACCCCCCCCTGTGACTACCAAGGAGCCCCAGTTGCCAGCCAATTATTAGCATACAAAAAGACACAATATATATTGGAGAATCCAAGGGTTTTATGAGCTCTGTGACAGGAATGGGGTCAGAGACCAAATACATACACCTTACGTCATGTGTTTCATTACCATTCATTTCTAAATGTTTCTTAATTCAGGTGTATTATAGAGTTGGAAAGTGGGAGTCCATGACCTAACCTTTAAATCCCCTGGTACTTGCAAAGAAGGAATCCCTTGCAAGGTATATTCCATGAGAACAAAGCAGAAATCATAAGAAATACTGAAAGCTAAAACATCAATTTCTTTTATGCATTTAAATGTAAGTAATATCTATTATCAATCTTCATCCCTGCAAAAGGGAAAAAAAGAACCTTTGCATGAATGAAAGATGACAGGTTAGCAACTGTAGTTCATTTAAACAGTTTTCTGGGAATATCACCTTGTTCTGGATATCATTCAAACAAAAGTTTATGAATTTTTTTCACATTGTTGTTAAGAGATTTAAAACCTATTTTATCAAATAACGTCATTGGCTATTTATCTTGATTAGAGTTAACCTTATCTGGTTTCATCTTATAAATGTCACATTGTTTTACTTGCAATTAAAAAAATTAAATTACACGTTGTTGGTTAGACCAATTTGTTTTAAGCAGTTTATGAATGCTTTTAAATTAAGTACATAGAGATAGCTTGATCATGATAACTAATGAAATTTAAGAAATTCTTTTCAATTTTTCATACACGAGTCTTATTTTAAAAACAGAATATCAGAATATCACAAAAACATGCACATACATACAAACATATATTTCAAAGAAATACTATGCTTTTTATCATATTCCATGCATCACAAATTATTTCTATTTTAGATATGTTAAATAATTTAAAAATAAGTGAAAGGACTGAGCAAAAAAGAAAAAAGACTCATGGACATGGCAATAGGGTGATGATTGCCAGCAGGAGGGAGTATAAAGGGACTAAAAACTAATAGAAAAAATACAAAAAAGATTTTTAAAAAATCAAATAATGAGAAACAGAATATTGATTTACCTTTTTTATAACTTACCATAAATTGATAAATCTTTATCATGTTTTTACTAATACATCTTATAAGAAATATTCTGCAAGATGGATATTTCAATATGTATTATGTCTATTTGTATGGAAAAATGACGCCCCACTTTTTTCTGACATATAAAATGTATTTGGCTGATAATTTAAAAAATAAGGCCCAGAGACTTATGGTCAGGATGGAGGCATAGGTAAACATGGCTTGCCTCATCACATGACCACATCAAAATTACAACTCAACTGTAGAACAACCATCACTCAGAACCATCAAAAACTGAGTTGAATGGATGTCCAAAAACTGTGGAATTAAAGAAACCACATTCATCCTGTCTGGTAGGAGGGACAAATATGCAGAACGTGCTGGTCCCATATCCATGTGTGATGGATACAAATTCAGGAGGGATATCTTGGGAGCAAGGGGTCCCAGTCCCACACCAGGCCCCCCACAGGCCAGGGTTCCAGTGCCAGTAAGATAAGTTCCTATAACTTTTGGCTGCAAAAAAACAGTGGGGATTGAGTCAGTGGAAGAAACTTCTGAGTCCCAAGCAGTTCCTCTTAAAGAACCCACAGATAGACTTTTTGATTCACTCCCTCTGAGCTCCAGCACTGGGGTAGCAGCTTGAAAGGAACCAGTAGTCTACAGGGAAGAACCGAAATGTCTGGAATCAAGGCAGGAGCTGGAGGACAGCTCTCTTCCAGAAAGAAAGGAGAGCAGAGGCCATTGCTCCTTTTCTGAAGCTAGTGCCCACAGAGCCACAAAGCCAGCAGGTGCCAGGTGGGTGCCATATCTGATACTACATCAGCCTGGCGAACACTGTTTGCCCTGCCCTGGAAATCCCCAGGAACTTCATCCTATTCAATTGATGTGCCCACCCAAGCTGTTAACAGAGGCTTTTACAGGTGAATGGCTGGTCTTGCCTCAGGCTTCACAACTTCCTAATCCTCTCAAACAAGCAATAGATCACCTCAGTAAACTCCCAGCCCCTGTACTTCTTGCTAAGTGCCCCAGGCCCAGCACTAGCAGCAATAAGTTTTGGATCACAGTTTGACTTCGCTTGGGAACCTCCAAGCCCAGCACAAGTAGCAACCATCTGCAGATTGCTTTACAGCTCATGCAGGCTGGCCCCAAGCAGAGCACAAGTGGAAGCTGACCTTGGTCTGCACCACCTGGAAAACCAGAGTCTGTGCACCCAGTGGACAACTACACACCATGTTAGAACACCACTATCCTGCCCCTGCACAGTTGATTCTCCATGGAGGGCAGAGGTTGGTGGTCAGTGGTCACAGCTAGTCCTTCCAGCTGACTGGCCTGGATAAATCCTTCCCATTAACCTGCCAACAGCAATCAAGGCTCAAGCACAAGATGAGGGTGTACTCAGCTCATGCAAAAGGCTCACCTCAAGTACCCAGCTTGGGTGATAGGAGAGGCCGTTTCACTGGACCCTACAGGACACCTACTGCACTAGGTCATCCTACCAAGACAGGGAATCACAGCAGCTCTACCTAATACACAGAAACAAACACACAGAGACTGCCAAAATGAACAGACAAAAAACATGGCAAAAATGAAAGAACAGATCAAAACTCAAGAAAAAGAACTAGACAAAATGGAAATAAGCAATCTATCAGATGCAGAGTTCAAAACACTGGTTATAAGGATGCCCAAGGAACTTAGTGAGGACCTGAACAGTATAAAAATGATCCAGTCAGAAATAAAGGACTTGCTAACTGAAATAAAGAACAATTTACAGGGCAACAACAGTAGAGTGGATTAAGTCAAGATTCAAATTTGTGATTTGGAACATAAGGAAGCAAAAAACAACCAATCAAAACAAGCAGAAAAAAAAAATCCAAAAAACAAGGATAGTGTTAGGATCCTCTGGGACAACTTCAAGCAGTCCAATATTCGCATCATTGGGGTGCCAGAAGAAGAAAAGAAAGAGCAAGAAATTGGAAATCGATTTGAAAAAAGAATGAAAGAAAACTTCCCTGATTTGGTGAAGGAAATAGATATGGAAGTCTAGAAAGTATAGGTAGTCCCAAACAAAGATGGAAGCAAAGAGGCCTACTCCAATACACATCATAATTAAAATGCCAAAGGTTATAGATAAAGAGAGAAAACTGTACTTGAACAACAATTAAAATAAAATTTAAAAAAAGAGAGAGAGAGCATCTTAAAAGCAGCAAGAGAATTACCTACAGGGGAGTTCCCATAAGTCCATCAGCTGATTTCTCAAAAGAAACTTTGCAGGCTAGAAGGGATTTGCAAGAAATATTCAAAGTCATGAAAATCAGGGACAGGACCTACAGCCAAGATTACTCTATCAAGCAAAACTATCATTCAGAATCAAAGGGCAGATAAGAGCTTCCCAGACACACACACACACATACAAAACTAAAGTTCATCATTACCAAACACTTATTATATGAAATGCTAAAGGGACTTATTTAAGAAAAAGAAGATCAAAACTATGAGCAATAAAATGGTGAAAAATACACATCTATCAACAATTGAATCTAAAAATCAAACTAAACAAACAAGAGGAACAGAGAAAGTATCATGGATACAGATAGTTTTTTAATGGTTTCCAGGTGGGAGGGGAGTGTGGGGAAATGGATGAAGAAGTGAAGGGATTAAGAAATACAAATTTGTAGTTAAAGATAGCCATGGGGATATAAAGTACAGTATAGGAAACAGAGTAGCCATAGAACTTATATATGCATGACCCGTGGACGTGAACAATAGTGTGAGGATTGCCTGAGGGAATGGGGGGGTGCATGTGGAGGGGGCCAAAGAGGGGGAAATTGGGACAGCCATGATAGCATAATCAATAAAATATAATTTAAAAGATAAAGTTACAGGAAAAATAAAAACAAAAAAAATAAGGCTCAGCTTTGCCAATTAACTCACTCACGGGTCTTTTTCATGAATTGATCTGTAGTTCTAACTTTTGATAAAGAAAGAAAAATGTACTTAAGACATGTAATATCTTCAGGCATTTTAGAAATATATTTTATTCAAAAGGCATTAGAAATTAATAATATTTTGATTTTCTAATACTTTTCAGTGCATATCTTTAGTTGAAACAGTGAAAAGCCTACTTAATAGTACTTGATTATTCTTGGTAAATCCTTTTTTGCTATTGCTTCCAGAAATTGAGATATTGAACAACTTTAGTGATTGGGATACAAATGGTTTTGCAAGTCTGGAGGTTTTTGAGTGTTCAGCAAATTGAAGGAGGGCTTTGTCAGGTCCACTGCTCGGGAATCATTGAAAGGTTTTTATGATGGGTTACCAGGTGTTTTGGGATATATCTGGAAAGTTCAAGTAATTGAGTGCCATGGCTGTAACTAAACTTCCTTCAATCTTGTATACTTTTTATGAGAACAAGATTTCACTGTTATTATATATGCAAAAAAGAATAGAAATAGAATGCATGATTAGATTTATGTCCTTGTAGCAATTAAAAAATATGTTTTTCATAAATATTCACAAATATATGAATTGGAAAAAAGTCTTATTTATGTCATTTAGAGATATAATTGCAAAACCTTTATTTTTATGTTAATACTTATCAAATTTTATAATAGATTTAAATTTTTTATTAATTATAAATTACCAATAATTGCAGTATTATTTCAGTATGTTTTTAATATATCAACCTTTATGGTCAAAAAATTTTCAATTTATTATACATATTTTTGAAGCTTAGAAAAATGTAGAATGAACAATAAAAACTTTCAAGTATAAGACAAATTACTTTAGGATAAAATTCTGTAGGAAAACCATAATAAAAATTTGACTTCATACAGTAAAAAATATAATGAAAAATTACTGACTTTCATTGGAAAATTTCTTCTTTTTAATGAATAATCCTAAATTTCAAAATGCCATTTGTCGTTAGATTCCTTTGGATATACTTAAACTATAAGGTAACAGTGTTATTACATCATTGGATTCAACATAAAATTTGGAAGGGGATCAATAGTTCTTCAAATTTAGTTTCAAATTTGGCAGCAAAACATTTGAAGGCCATTGTCTTGGGGTTCTACTTCTAGGGAAACAGGTTCATGTGTGGGCGGTATCAGGGACACATAGCATCCCAGCCACCAGGTGGTAAGGGCGCTTTGAAAGTGGGATGGGCTGTGTTAGAAGTACAGATAGAAATATCTCAGAAAAAACCTTTGTTGTTCTCACTGCCAGAACAGCTAACATCTCATTTTGGTTTTCATGGTTCTTCCAATAAAACTGCAGTTCCTGCAATTCATGGCTTCTGCTAGTAAGAAAATTATGCAAAGTTTTGCCTTTTTGTGTCATGCCAGACTAGAGTATTCTTTAACAAACCTGCCTGAAGTTCACCTGGTGGGTTAGGGAAGAGCAGTCCAATGTGAACTTTCTGTGCTGTCTGGAAATGATCTGTATCTGAGCTGGTCGATGTGACAGCTACCAGTCTCCTGTGTCTACTGAGCATTTGAAATGTGGTTAATGCAACTAAGGAACATAATTTTAACTTTATATAAGTTCAATTAACTTAAGTTTAAATAGCCACATTCGACTTAGTCACCACATTGGACAAAACAGCTCTAGTATAACGGACCTTTGTTTGATTTACTATTTATAGTGCTATTGATTCGGACCCAGCTTCTCCAAAGTTAAATGTTAACTTCTAAAAGACTGATAAGTTAGTTGCAAATCAGTTCTATCCTGTATTACAGGGCAACAAAACTGTTTTATTGTGCTATACTACCAGTTTTGTATTTAATTAACAATCTTATTTCAATAGTTCTTTCACTGACAATATGTGCTTTAACCTTTTGAACTCTCTTTTTAACCAGCCTTATCCTATTTCTGCCATTAATGGGGCTCTGCTATTAACTGACACATGTTCCATATATACTTGTGCGAAAGTAGTGTTTTTGAAATTTTTGAAAATTATACTCTGATCTTGCTTCCCATTTGAATCTATTTACTATTTACTGAGTTCATCAAGCCCTATGGTTTTGCTCCTGGTTATAAGCCTGAAGTATTTTCTAATGACTTGGCTCTATTTGGAGCCCAATTCCTGTTTATATTTGCTAGAGAACAAATTATGTATTTTAGAGTTACTTAAACCAGAGCTGGATGTTAACCCAGCTCTGCCACTTATATTACTGTGTAACTTGGAAAAAGTTATTAATGGTAAAAATAATTGGAACTACCTACTAAGATTGCTATGAGGAGCAAATGAAACATCATAGTAATAAGCTTAGCATTGTGCTGAGTAACAGTGTTTAAAACTAGTGGTGTCGAGCCTATCTCCTTTATTCTTACTAGCCTGTGGCCTTCCAGAGCTTTGGAAGCTTTCTTCTCTGCCCACCTTTTACTGAACGTTCACTGAAGCCACTGTTATGGGTTAAATTGTGTCCCCCTAAAGTTCATACATTAAAGTTCTACCTCCCGGTACCTCAGAATGTGACTGCATCTGGACATAGGGTCTTTAAAAGGTAACTAAGCTAAAATGCAGTCACAAAGTGGGGCCTAATCCAATAGGAGTGGTGTCATAAAAAAAGGAAACTTGGATACAGGCAGGCACCAAGGGAAGACCCTGTGAAGACACAGATGAAGATGGCTCTCTACAGGTCAAGGAGAGAGGCATCAGAAGAAACCAATCTGGCAGACACTGCAATCTCAAACTTTCAGCTTCCAGAACTGGGAAAAAACAAATTTCTGTTTTTTAAGTCACCCTGCCTTGGATACGTTAGTACAGCTGTCCTAGTGAACTAATACAGCCACTTAAAAATTAAACACCTATGAGATCAGTTAAAATGCAGAGGCTCCTTAAGAAGAAAAATACTTTAATCTTCTGTTAGTCATTAACACTTGAACATGAATTAAGGCCAAACACTGAAGTGAAAAACTAGAGAGATCAGACTGGAGACTCTGGTTTCCGAAGAATTACTGAGTAACTACCATTTGGTTATGGAAAGGGTCAAAGAAAGGGAGAAGGGATGTGAGCACCAAGTGTTCACATATGACAAATCTGGGCTGTACCAACTCAACCACTAATGGATTTTTCTAAGAGACCATTGGAACAGTTAACTATGGCTAAGCAACAACTATCCAAAATCTAGTAGCTTAAAACAACTCTATCATTTCTAATAAATCTACAGATTGGCTAGGTGGTTCTGATGACCTGGATTGGGCTGCTTCATAAGCACCCAGTCCCTTGTTAGGATGGCTTGAGGCTGACTGATCTAGGATTGCTTTAATCTGGAAAATTCAGCTCTCTTGGTCTCCTTTCTTTTTGCAGGCTGGTTCAGGCTTGTTCTCCTGGTGGTGGCCAGAATCTAAGAGTGAGAATGGAAGAGAAGAAACCTCCTGAGACCCATGCTCAGAACGGGCACAATATCACTTTTGCTTCATTGTATTGGACAAAGACAATCCCAAGGCCAGCTTGGAGTCACTGGGTGGGGAAATCTCCTGGTAGGAGGACTGGCAAAGTCACCTTGGAAAGGAAGTAGATTTAGGAAGGAGCAGATAATTGGAACCATTTTTGTAATATGCTAAATTATAAGCCTAGTATATATTACATTTTGATGTTTTGGAACTTTTGCCCTTTACTTTTTGCATCAGTGCCTTCTCAGGTTTTCTTTTTCCATCCTCAGAGTAAAATGTGCATTAAAAGCTGCAAATTGTGGGAAATTAACAATTACATTGGTTAAACTTTCATTTTCTTTGGTTTTCACCTACTGCAAACAGTATTTTAAGTATAAAATAATCACAGGAGGCAGTTTCTCCTCTCAGGGCTTTTACAGTATTAACACATTGTCTATCCAGATCTCTAAATATACCCTCTTTACAGGGAATATGTCAGTAAGCTCGGTAAAATGGATGAATACATGATAAGCATATATCGTGTGTGTACTAAATCCACTTCTTGTTGGATACTTCTCTTCATTAAATTTTCATTGACATTGGAAACAATTATTTATCCACTTAATACTACTTACCATTCAATTGTTGTATTTCATTATTTAATTTTGGCCTGTTAATGCATCCCAGACTAGGAGAATTTAGTTAAATCTCTCATTAAATATGTGGTCTTATGAATTTTTCCTTATATTGCTTATTTGTCTTAAGAATGATAATCTACAAATACATATTTATGACTGTCATGGCTTCAATATAAAACAATGCTGTCTTATAATCTTATCACTAATAATTCTATAGTCTATAATTCTTAATATAATTATAGAATCTATAATTCTTAATCTAGAATTCTATAATTCTATCATCTTATCACTAATTCTATACTCAGTGATTAAAATTCTATTGTTTTAATGTTTGCTTTTGTCAATATACAGGGTCCTGTAGAAGTAACACCTGTGTGAGTGTCATTGGTAGGGTCATGTATGTGTGTAATAATTTATAGTTTTAATTGTGTATGTGTTACAAGCCCTTGGGAGCCTCAGTTTGTTTGATGGTGGAAAATTTCTTAATGATGTAATTAAACTAAATATGAAGTATAAGGGGGAGGGGCAGGGAGGAAGAGAGAGTGAGATTTCATGCCAGCATTGTCAACTGGTACTGTGCTTGAATTCATAGAGGCTATGAGACTTTGAGTCTTTGGTAGCTTGGAGTGGAGGGGAGAAAAATATAATTTAGGTGGGAAGAAGGGCAGAATAAACCATCCCTCAGTGGAAATCCCATTGAAAAAGCCCACAGATGAAACAAGGAAAGAAAAGGAAAAGCAGTTGAAGACTTGAAGATGAGGTCCATGAGACCAAGGCCAAGGGAACATATAGGAAACCAGACAGTGACCTAGCAAGGTCAGGCACCAACCCTCTTTGCTGGAGCAAAGAGTTGCATATGCTATCAGTTAAGCTCTGGAGCAAGAATATGTAGAGGGCGAGATAGTAAATTTTTTTGGCTTGCAGGCCATATGGTCTCTGTTACAACTGCTCAGCTCTGTCCTTACAGCATGAAAGCAGCCATATATAATACATAAACAAATGGACAAAGCTGCATTTCAATAAAAATTTATTTACAGAAAATAGGTGGTGGGTGCACGGGCTGCAGTTTACCAACCCATAGTCTAGAAGAAAATTCTTTTACAATCATTGAAGAATAAGAAATAGACTCAAGAGGCCCCTGGATTGAACATTCAAGTGAATCAAATGCTTGGATAATTGCCTAGGAGAAGAAAACAAGAGACCTCAAGGAGCAGTGATTTTCAACCTTTGTAATCTCATAGCACACATAGATTAATTATACTAAAACTCTGTGGCACATCAAAAAATATAGTATATATTTTTTGCCAATCTGACAAAAAAGGTATAATTTTGATTCATTCACACTGGACAGCTATTGTTGTGTTGTCTGTTGTCATTTTTTTATTTGACAGCTTCAGGGAAAAGAGGTCAGTGCCCCTGACTAAATAGTCAGCTATTGCATGTTTTAAAAGCTCTTGTGGCACACAACAGTTGAAAACCACTGCTCTCTAAAATGTAGATATCAAGCTAAAAGTACTTGAAAGGTCATTCAGACCTATTGGAAGAGACTAGTTGATTCTTTGTGAACTAAGACAACAAATCCAGAAGAGCCATGGTGTGCTTCAGGTGTGGGGAATGTGGTTCTATCCATCAAGGTAGGCCAGAAACAACAGATGCTGAGATGCTACAAGTTACATTCCCTGGAGGCTGTGAGCCAGGCCTGCTTTACATGAAGGGCCTCATGAGTCAGTAAAGAATAATGCTTTTACTGACAAATTATTCATTGGCCAATTTCTTCAGACAAGTGTTCTTTCCATGAAGAGATGATGATAAGTGACAACACAACTGATTTATAAAGCTCTAAAAATACCTTAAATTAAATAAATGTAGTCCAATATGAACAGAAAATGAAAGCAACAAAGACATTTTTTAAGGGGATCAAAAATAAATATACAAAGTAAATGCTCTCCGAGGAAGAGAGTAGGTAAATATTCCAACCAGAATCTTTAAAAAATGAATCAAATAATAAATGAAATGCTGGTAAGAAAGTGAACTTGTTTGGGGAAACTTAGGAAGTACAAAACACAAAAGCAAACAGAAAAGGAAACAAAATCAAACAAGGTGTTGGAAGGCAGAGGTCTACAGAAAAAATACAAATATTTTCAAGGAATTCCACAAAACTTTCAAAGTGACAAAACCCTAATTAAGCTAAACTCAGCCAAAAGATGAAGTCTGATCTCTAGCAGGTTCAAGAGAAAAAAATCAAGACCTGAGGCTAGCACAGAGCAGCTACCTCTGGAAGCAGAGAAGCTGAGAGAACCACTCAAGTTGCAGTTTATTACAAAACTCAGAAAGACCTCAAGGGAACTCTTGTTTACAAAAAAGATAAAATAAAAGGAATTTGAAGTTTTGAATAATTACATTAGGCAGCTGAAATAACTGGCAAATCGACAGAGTGAGAAGATAAAATAAATCAGGAATGACAGATGATACATATCTCCTGGATATAATCTTTGTTAACAATAGCTGGAAAAGATTGAGGCCATTTCCCACCCAAACTGAGTGATGAGGTGTCAACCAGGCATGAGCTGGAAGAACAAATAAAGAACACGAGATTTGTTCTCTGTGTTCAGCAAAGCTCTGTTGGAAAATGAATGCAAAACCTTGCAGCACAATGTAGGGATCCTGAAAGCATGGAAAGACACAGCTCTGTAAAAGAAGCTGATTCAGGAAGAGAAAAAATGGGGAAAGAAATAGCAAAAGCAGTCAGCTGCAGAAGAGTTGAATATTTAACAGGCAGAGAATTCAAGAACTGGAGAGGAGGAGAGAATTAGAGAAAATAGAAATATTCATATGCAATTCATGATAAGAAAGCTCATCACTGCTTAAGATCAAAATTAATACCACTACAAGGGGGGACCCCATAAAACTGAGAATCATCTTCTGGAGGGCAGGCCCCTTGTAGTATAGGCTTCCCCTGCTAGGTGAGTGTTCTAGGAACCCGTCTGTCTCAGTGTACCAGCTGGTGTTGCAGTGAGAGTCTGTGTTCAGTGTCAGTGAATTTGAATTTTTTTTTGAAGACTCCTTCAACGCGTTTGCTCATTTCATGATGGGTGATTTACAAGCACACCTGCCCACCTTGCACTGAGTGTTCAGCAGTTTTTAATCAAAAATGGCATGACCCTCGTGCCCCACCTTCCCTACTGACCTGAACTCACCCCAAGCAACTTTTTTGTTTGTTTGTTAGTTTTCCTGGATGGAAAAAGCCCTCAAAGAGAAAAGTTTTGCTGATGTGGAAAAGGTGAAACCAAAAATGTCAGAAAGCACTAAAAGGCATCAAAACTGACGAGTTCAAAAACTGTTTGGGCAGTGGAAAAAAAAGTCTTGATAGGTGTATTGCATCTAATGAAGAGTACTTTCAAGATGACTGAAGTTTAAACATGTAAGAATAAATACACAATTTTTAATAAATAAATTCCAGTTTTGGGGGGTCCCCCTACTCATATTTAAAAAGAGAAATACTTCAAAAACCAGAGGCTCTAAAAGCAAACCCAGAAAGACTCAATCCTGAAAGAGCCCAAAAGAAATTTTCTAAATTAGTGGGCAAACTACATTGTACATTAGAATCACCTAGCAGGCTTGTTCAAACAAACTTGGCTGAGCCCATCGCTGAGTTTTTGATTCAGTAGATCCAGGTGAAGCCTGAAAATTTGCATTTTAACAGTTTTCCCGTTATGATGAGGCCACTGGTTCAAAGATCACACTTTAAGAACCACTTCATATGAGAATTGCCTTTGCATCTTTTAGAGTTATTAAATTAGAATCTCTGTATGTGGAGCTCAGGCATTGCTATATTTTTAAGCATCTCAGCTGATTCCAACACAACCAGGGTGGAGAACCACCACAGTTAGCCAGGATGGTTCTTTCTATCAATCCACTAAAACTGGCAACATATTATCTCTCATCCCTGCTGATGACATTTTCACCTTTGATGTCTTTCTTTTTTCTTGAGAGATTTGTCCAGAAATGAACACATCCAGGCCATGGGCCTCCACCTGGTCTTAGGGAGTCCTCTGATTTATCAAAGGAGTAGTAACTGCTTCAGTATGGATTCTGATGAAGCTTCATTGAAAAACTCAAGAAGCCACTTGGATGATGCTAGCTCAAGCCTTTAATTCTGGTGCCAAAGCTGCCATCTCTCCTCCTACCCTCCCCACCTTTCCAGCATTCTCTCACCAACAGGAGGATGTCCACCACCAACTGGTCCATTTGGACCTCTACCTTAAGCCTGGGAAAATCACCTGTTTTTCACTCTTCCTTCCACCTCTGGTTTTTGTTGTGTATTTCTTTCCAGACCTAAGTAAATAACTGCAGCTTTTAACAAAAATAAGAAACTTGCTTTCTGACTCTGTGAGGATAGACTTGGGCATCCAAGTTTTAAAGTATCCAGACTCTCTTGGTTCAAGAAAGATCATATTTGGTCTCAGATAAACATTTCTGTATTTACCCCCACACCAAATCCAGTGACTTTTTACCTCTAGCATTTGCAAGATCTTTTTCAGTCTGAGGTGTGTTTGTACCTCTTTTGCATGCACACGTGCGCGCACACACACACACTGCTCAGAGCAAAGGACAAAGCATAGGCTTCCCCCAGGCTTTCAGTGTAAGGCAATAAACGGACTATTTAAATATTTCACTTGATTCCAATCCTTTATTTTCCATTTTTATTGAGGTAGAATTTACGGACAAAAGTAATGCACAGCTCTTAAGTGCAAAATTTCATGAGTTCTGACAAAATAGAACCAAAAAGAACATTTGGAGCATCTTAGAAAGTTCTCTTATGTCTTCTCTCAGTCAGCCCAGAAGGCAATCTCTGTCCTGGTCTCTATCACTACATATTAGTTTTGCCTGTTCTTGACTTTCATAGAAATGAAATCACACACTGTCCTCAGCTGTGTCTCTTTTTGCTCAGCATAATGGCAGTGAGATTTATCCATATTGTCATGTCTCCCAAGTTTATTCTTTTGTATTCCTGAGTATTTCTTATTTCATTATTTGAATACATCAGAATTACTTTCTCCATTTATACATTGATGGGTATTTGAGTTATTTTCAGGGTTGGCTGTTATAAATAAAGTTCTATAAAGATTTTTGGACAAGTCCTTTTGTGGAGCTCTGTTTTCATTTCTCTTGGGTGCATTTCCTGCCAGGAGGGCTATATCATAACCATAATGTTGAACTTAATAAAAGAAACTTTGAAGTTGATTGTGTGATTTTATACCCCAAACAGCAATGTATGAGAGTTCCATAGCTCTACATTCCACCAACCCTTAGTGTGGACAATGTTTTTGATTTTAATGATTCTGGTGGCTTTGAAGTAGTAATGTTCATTACTTTTGCAGAAATGTTTTTCAATGCACGCTGACCTGAAATTGTCCATATTTGAACAAAGTTACTTAATATCGAGGCTTGTATTTAATTTTTTTTAAGTTTGCTGCTGAAGGAAATTATCTTTTGAGCTACAGTCTCTTTTTATATTATGACCTGACTAGTCTATTTTCAATTATTTAGATCATGTGATTTAAAATGACTTACAGTGTTTTAGAAATAAAATAAATATTTTGTAAATAAAATTATTTAAAATTAATTAATTAACCAAAAAAAGAAAGATGGGCTAGAAAAGATATTAAAACAAAATGAAATGTTACTTCTTCATTAGACTATTATTAAAACTGTTTCCATCTGTTACTATGTATGCTTTGATTTCTATTATTTGTTTTTATTAATTTTTTAGAATTAAATTTAAAAACCTTTTTCATAGGTATCCTGCATAAAATAATTACTCCAAATTTTTAAGAAAAATTTATGTGTATAATCTACAGCACTGATTCTCAAACTTTGGTAAAAATTCAATTTGGTAAAATACAAAGACCCAGGCTCCTTTTCCTGCTTCAAGAAACATGGTTGCCCTGGCTGTTGTGGCTCAGTGGACTGAGCGCCGGCCTAAGAACCAAAAAGTCAGTTTCAATTGCCAGTCAGGGCATATGTCTGGGTTGTTGGCCGGGTCCCCAGCTGGGGCATGAAAGAGGCAGCCAATTGATGTTTCTCTCCCTCACTTTCTCCCTCCCTTCACCTCTCTCTAAAAATAAATAAATCTAAAAAAAAAAACATCTGGTCATGTGTGTTCTTTATTGTTTTTTCAGGTGATTCTGAGACACACCAGAATTTAATAACCACTGCTCTACAGTATATCCCAGTATGAAAGAAAATGTCTTAATTATGGTGCAGTTGTCAGCAATGACCAACAGGTGGCTCACTGGATCACAACACTGTTTAGGGAAATAAGTTCATTTGCATATCAAGGCCTTTCCACAGAAATAAGTAGTCAATGGAAAGACTACAGTTATTTCTGAAGAATAATTCAAATGTCCTTTCCTCTTAATGCTTTTGAATGTGTGACTCGTAACAAGTCTTCTAGACACACATGTAGAAATTTCCATTCTTGAATGTGAAAATAATCTTTAGATCTATTAAGCTGCATTTTTTCCTAACAAAAAAAAAAGGAAATTTTACCTTTTGCGACAGCATAGATGGACCTAGAGATTATTATGCTAAGTAAATTAAGACAGTCAGGCAAAGACTAATACCGTATGATCTCACTTATATGTGGAGTCTAATGAACAAAATAAACTGACAAATCGAAACAGAGGCATGGACACATGGAACAGATTGACAGCTGTCAGAAAGGAGGGGGGAAGGGGAACTGATGAAGGAAGATGAAGGGATTAACCAAAGGACATACATGCATAACTCACAGATAAAAACAGCAGTGTGGTGACAGCCTGAGGGAAGCGGGGCTGGGACAGGTGGAAGCAGGCAAAGGGGAGGAAAATGGGGACATCTGTATTACTGTCAATAATAGAAATAAAGGAGGGGGAGAAAAATTCAGTTCTGTCAAGATAAAATGCTCTATAAATTATATAGTGCTTGACTTCAACAAAAAGTCAGGAAATGATTCATTCTGCTTTGGTTTGGGGCTCATGAGGGTAGATAGCCTTAAAAGTTCACAGTGAGAATTACATCAAAGATTAAGAAGCTGCTTCTTAGGCCTGGGTTTAATTACAACTGATCACTTGCAGTGATTCTGGCTACAAAGTTAGCCTGCTTTCAGTTTACTGAAAAAGAACTTGCTATTTGGAGTGGTACAGAGTGTTCTTTCTGGGTGACAGCTAGGCGGGCATCACTACATCACTCAGATGCCCCACCCCACCCAGTCACTGTGACGTGTTCCAAAGCAGGCAGTGATTTCCCAGATAAAGTCTAAATGTTCAGTTCAACTTGGAACTGATTCATGGTCTCACAATTTCAAATAAAGGGCTCCAAATAAGCCTGAGGGATATACCTCATTTATTCACATTGGTAAACATATTTACTTATTTACTGCCACTCTGTGCCAGATAATAAATAAGGTCCGAGAACTAAGACACAAAAGGTATCATTTAGACTTGGAGGCAGACAAGTAGTCAACTTGCCATACTTGTGTGATACTCATCACACCTGTAATTGGTGGTCGGATGCCTGTCGTTCTCATTGCCACACCCTGGTTGCCCAGCACAATGCCCAGCCCATGGCATCGACTTAATAAATATTTTCTCAGTTATGTATAATAGCTAATGTTAATAATCTAAGTCATCCCAGGTCACTAAGAAAGAACAAGAAACAGTTACAGAACTCAAGTGATAGAGTTAGACCTTTGGAGTAGTTTTCTTTGATTAATGTTTATAGAGTTATCTGTACATTTGGGATTTTATAGCAAAACTGACATTATCCCACCCATCTTCCCTCAGCACTCACTTGTATGCTATGGGCAACTTACTGACAACACATAAGACTCAACACCTGAGGGCTTTTTTTCTGGCCTTGCACTACACCCAGTTGATGCGGGAAGTCCTCTGCAAGAGCAGCTTTCAACCCATGACTTCCAGGCATTGGTGGATAAATTCCCCAGCTTTCTTTGCTTTACAGGTGAGATAACTCTGAAGTTGTTCTACACTGTCTCTTAGAGTTCCTCAACGGGATTGATTTCTCTGATTGCCCGCAGTGGTAACTGGCTTAATAATACACCGAGGACTGGGTTCTTCCCATTCTCTCCCTCACTTTTCTTTGTTCACCAACTTCATCAATTCTCAAGTAAAATAAAACACTGGAGTCCTTTCTTAGAGTCTGCTCCATGGGAATCAACCCAGGCATAAACAGGAGCCGTCCATGAGTGGGGGGAGGGGGGGTGGCGAGAGGTAGAGAGAAGCACTGGTGACCTGGAAGCACGAGGGAACTTGAGAATGTGAATAGCTGACAATTATGGAACATGGGCTATGAGGGTTGGAAGTGATGATAAGGGATCCTATATGCTAATCTAAAAAATCTGCATTTCATTTTGAAAGCAGTGGGAAGGGGACCATGTTATGACCTAACTGTAAGATACAAGCAAGTGTAGAAGATGCTAAATAGTGAATGAAATAACCCATGACAAGAGGGTACTACTTATAGAATCTAATAAAAATTATAAACACCTCCACATAAAAACACATAAACATATACACACAAGTTTGCAAAGGAAGTTATGGGTGTTCACTGATTCCCCCTTTCAAGCATAGCCAAGGACCTCTTCAAGGTTTCTATAAGACTGGTTAGAAACTCCAAACACTGAGTGAGAAGACAAGAGGATTAAGGAACAATAGCATTTAAGTACAGACAAGGATAAAGAAGGTAGACTAAAAAGCTGTCTCGGGAACAGGAAAAGACTAAAAGCACAGGTTCATAGGGAAACAACAAAAAATGCTTTTCGTGGGGCTACTTTGGATTAGTAGGAGATGACAGAGTGTCACTCTCTAGTTCTTCAGGAAATATTTCATGATGGGGGATAAGAACTGAAGGCTCCCAAGTGAAGTTCAGTTAATAAATGTATTGCTTGGTTCTAACTGTGTTAGTTGTTTGCTATTTTTCATTAGTTGTTAACATTTAAAAATTAAGAAATGTATATATTTTCTTGAAAAAAAATCGAAACATCTAGGCCAACATTCCCAGCCAATTTCCACTGTGTGATTAGTTGCTGTCCCTGTAGGATATTGTATAGGCTTTCCAATTGACCACAATTTACTAATTTACATTACTGTCCTGGCTCCTATAAATTTTCAAATCTTTGAATTTTAGAATTCTAACAGTAAAGTTTATCTCAATACTCACTTCCACTACTCATTCATTCACTCAGTTGTTCATTACCATTTATTGAATGTCTGCTTTCCGCTGGGTACAGAAAGACAAACTTGACTGTTCTTGCTCCAAGCTATTTACAGCATAGACAATGAAAGGAAAAAAAATGTAGACTTAGAAAAATCCTGGTTGTCTGTTGTACTACTTCAAGAGGGTCCAGGGCACTATCTTTGTATTCTTGTGCTTTGATCACAAAATTCAGAGATTTATTTTTTCCTGATAAGCTACTACTCATTCACTGATTAGGTCAATTACTTGAGTAATAATGCAATCATTCAAATCTTTCAGGAGTGGAACAGAGAAGACCTTGAGTACTAAAGAAAAATGAAGAGAGAATTATGAGAGAATACAAAAGAAGGCAAGCAAGACATTTTCCTGAGTGAAGAAGAGGAAGGAAGACTTGATAGATACTTTTGGTTCACCACTAACAGGTTGGTATCCCCATGGGCCAATGCACCCAGCTTCTCTAAATATTGGTTGCTAATGGCTCACAGCTGCATAGAGTTACTATCAGGCAGTGGAAGCTGCCTTCTATTGCAGGTTAAAACCTTCCTTCTGGGGGAGAAGGACTTTCTACAGCCAGCAACTTATACACAGAGGGGTAGGCAAGACCAGGTGAGAATGATACAAGTCATGATCCAGAACTCCCTGTGGGATCCGACTGAGGCCAGATTCCAGGTGAGACCATGTGCTTGCTTGCTTTTTCCCTCTGTTCTAACCTGGTTCCCCACACCTTTTCTCCTGAGAACTCCTCCTCAATCACATGTTCCCAAACCCCCTTCTCAGTCTCTGCTTCCAGGGAATTCTGACCAACATAAAACACAAAGACCCATAAAACTTTTATAAAGAGTTGTCTCATTAACAGAGAATACAAAAATATCAGCCTCTTACGGTGCAATCACATCTAGTTTTTGCAAAACTAGATCAGCATACAATGATATAGTAATAGCATTTTATAACTTATGTACCACAATTAAGTTTGAAATTCAATTTGCAATTCTCTTTAGAGACAATTGTATACTGTCCTAGATATATGTACATTTCAACATTAGGGGGAAGTTATTAGCTTTAATTCCAATGATAAATATTACACTCATTATAGGCTGCTGAAGGCCTTCCCATGAACATTAACTGGCAGGGAGGTGGGTTTCTGTTGGTTTGTGATAGCAGATAGATTTCAGTCCTGGCAAAGCCAAGGATTATTAAATATGGACTACTGATCTCTAGAAAACAATTGGCCTACAGGTTATCTAAATTCTCATTTAT
Source organism: Trachops cirrhosus (assembly GCA_028533065.1). NCBI lineage: Eukaryota > Metazoa > Chordata > Mammalia > Chiroptera > Phyllostomidae > Trachops > Trachops cirrhosus. The sequence continues at coordinate 65,722,534 of CM052547.1, forward strand.
TCAGCAGATCAGGAAAATGAAATCTAAATGGAAGAGCCTGCACCATCATGCCCTTAAACCTTGAGAAGTCTTTCTGTCCAGTGCAAAAACTTTAGTAGCTGCCTCATGATCTTTCTTTCTGCTATTTTCAAATTTCCTAATTCCCTTCTTACCTCCACCTCATTCTCAGACCACATAGCATAGGGAGCAAGTTTGCATTTTAAGGAGACTGAGAAGGATGATGATTGGGTATTTAGGAATATCAATCCTTTTTTTTTAATCCTTACCCAAGGACATGCCTACTGATTTTAGAGAGAGGGAAAGGGAGAGAGGGAGCGAGGGAGAGAAACATCTTTGTGAGAAAGAAACATCGATTGGCTGCCTCTCATACATGCCCCTGACTGGGGGCAGAAACACAACCCAGGCATTTGCCCTGCCTGGGAATGAACCTCCCACGACCTTTAGGTTCACAGGATGATGCTCCAACCAACTGAATCACACTGACCAGGGAGGGATATCAATCTTTTGACCAAATAAATATTAGAATTATCTTGTCTGTTGCAGTTCCTATATTAGATATACTTACACATCTGGGGGCCCACCCATACTGACATGCACACTCAGTCAGTACACCCTTATTCACATTCTATTCTCCCAGCCAGTTTAATAAGGTGCAGTCCCATTTGAGGTAAGAGTGACATCATATTCACAGCAAAAAAAAAAAAAAAGAACAGAAAAGCAAACCAGTTATTTTCCATTTGGACACCAAACGTTCAGGCTAAGGTCGCAGAGAGTTTTTCAAGTTGTCAGGAATAATGTAGAACCTTTTCAGAAATGTATTAATCTTTGTCCCAAGAATGTGTTCATTCCCAAACTAAAAACATGTTAACAGCCCTAGCTAGGAAACAAAAGTTTCTTGATTGGCTCTCTTCCCTGTTTTAGATAACAACCCCAATCCTGGTGACACGGTCCCCCCATTGCACTTTCATTTTCTTCACTAAACATATCACTACATGACTTGTTTGTTTGCTTATTATTTGTCCTATCTCAATACCCTACGCCACCCCCACAAGAATAGAGATACCACAGTGTTGTCTATTTTGTTCACTCTTCTGTCCCCAGCAACTAACTGGTTCCTCATATATAATAGGTGTTTAACTAATGTTTGTCAGATAAATGCACAAATGACAATGGCAACTACAGATGCATGAATTGAGAAAATGAGAAAAAGGCAGAATACAGGAACACCAATAAATAAAATAAAGATCTTGAAAAGCATTTCCAATATTCAAGAAATATCTTTACCACATTTTCTAAATATTTAGAGCAGTGCTGATGTATTCTGTATTCTATCTGCTGGATCTATAAGCAATCTTGGGAAAGGTTATTTTGATACATGAAATACACAATTTTTCTTTCCTTCTCACTAAAGAGTTTATTCTTGCTGCCAAACTAAGCAGGACAGATGATGTACATGTTATGTGACTAGACACTGAAGGTAGGAAGAAAATATGATACTGCTTAGTGCAAAACCGCAGCAATCTCATCACCTATGCAATGTGCCTCACTTATGGTAAGGCTAAGGCGAGGGTGGGAGGAACTCTAAAATGGCTGAAAGAGTATACGTTAATTGCTCTCTCAGGTGCTGAAAGTGCCACTTCAAGGGGACCAGGGACCCAGGCTCTTCCTAGTTTTTGGCTCCACCATGCTTTCATCCCCAAGTTCACCTTGTGGTCCAAGATGGCTGCCACAGCTTAAAGGCATTGAAGGATCATCAAGGCCTAAATAAGGAAGAAGGTCAGAAGGGTGACAAGTGCTTATCTCAAAAAATGCTTCTCCCTTCCTAGTCCCAACTCTCTTCATGCATCCTCAAGTTCTATACTACACTTATGCTTACATTTCATTGGTTATGCCCTATCACATGTGTATTTAGTTCAAGAGAGGCTGGGAAAGGCAATTTTCTTTTTTTTAATGAAACTGCATTGCTGCCCAAAATGGAATTTTGATTGTACAGCAAGAGAAGAAATAGAAAATAGATATTGGGTGGTAACTTGTAGTCTTTGACATGCTTCAGATAAATTCTTTATCCTCTTTAAGCCTCTGTTTTCTCATCTGTGAGACAGGTATAATAGAATTGTCAAGAGTACTATATGAAATAACGAATATAAAGTCTGTGGTACAATGCCTGACAAGTAGTAAATATTTGATATAGTTGTTATTGCTATGATTACCATCACTGACCTCCAAGAGTTTAGCATTTTCTAGGGCAGACAAGTCAAGCATGAGAAATATGTAAATGATAGTGAAATTCAGTAGAAGGTGATATCTTTAAATCAGTAGGGCAGATGAGTGTTACAGATATGAGTGGGCAGCACAGGGTTGGGGAGGATTTTTGCTGTGCCCTGTGAAGTAGGTGGGATATAAATGGAAGAGAAATTAGGTGCCCTGAAATTTCTTAAAAACATTTTTCCAAAAACCCTTTTTATGCTTGTACAGCAGTCCCTGTTATCTGTGGGGGATAGGTTCCATGACCCCCAGTGGATGCTTAAAACCAAGAATAGTACCAAATGCTATATATATTATGTTATTTTTTTATACAGACATACACTTTATGGCTTCTCTTTGAATATCTGAATTGCCAGCATTGCCACTCTTATGCTTTAGGAAATTATTAACTAAAATAAGCGTTACTTGAACACAAGCACTACAATATGGTGACAGTCATTCTGCTAACTGAGGTGGCTAATAGATAACTAATGAGTCAGTAGCATCTACAGCATGAAGAAGCTGGGCAAAGGGAGATTTACATCCTGATCAGGAGGCAGTGGGTCAGCCAGAGATTTCTTCTGCTACTCAGAACAGTTTGAAATTTAAAATTTATGAATTGTTGATTTCTGGAATTTCTATTTTATATTTTTCAGACCTCAGTTGACTGCAGGTAATTGAAACTGTGGAAAGTGAAACTGTAGATAAGAGGCGGGGCGGGGTAGGGGCTACTGTAATTTAGTTTACTGAAGACAATTAATTAATATATTGCCATGGATGGAAGTCACATCTTCATTTCAAGCCAGCTAGCAGCCACTTTGTAGTAGGTAGGGAGGAAAGTGTTATTTTGCTACATGGGTTTCTCTATGATTTATTCCACTGTCTGGAAAAAAGAAAAAAGAGATAGTGAGGGAGCTTCACCCAAATGGGGAATTTCTTTATGGAAGGCAGCCATGGGAATAATTCCTATAATTAAGAAGCCATAATAAACAGCTGTGAGAGACTCTTACTCTGATAAATGATCTACCTTGAGCTAGACCAGTGTTACTCATGTGGTTCATGGACCAGCAGCCTCAGCCTCACTGGATATGTTGTTGGAAGTGCAAATTCTCAGGCTTACTCCGCTCCCAAGTCAGAATCTGCATTTCTTTGGGATCCCCTGATAATTTCCATGATCTGTTTGCAAATCACTGATATACAACATACTCCTACTCTGAAGAAGTTAATATTTGAGGAGAAATAAAGCATAAACCCATTAAAATGAGCAAAATATTGAATGCATGGGACATTTCAACTGATTCCAGAATAACAAGGACTTGATATTAAACCTGTAGAAATATTAAACCATGCCAACCTGAGAGAATTTCATTAAGAACAGTTATTGTTTATCTCCCTAATATCCCTTACTTTTTCTGCGAACAGCACCATCTCCTTCTGGCAACTTCGGACTCTCACTCCATCCACATAATCCTCATATCACCATCAAAGAAAGTCTTTTATCTTAAGTAAGTCAGCTCTCAGCACAGGTAGGTTGCATACACCCCCTTAGAGAGGCCTGATTTTGAAAGACACTCATTAATTATAAATAGGAGAAGTGCCAGGTCTTCACTGGTGGCTTCTGCTTGCTTCATTAGTGTTGTCCACATGCTGTTCAGCACCACTTCTTGTCCCTGCCCCAGCAACCACTCCTCATTTTGAGAACTCAAAGCATTGAATTGTCAAGGGAGACTTACGCAGTCAGAGAACAGACCTAAAACCAAAACTTTATAATAATTCAAAGAAAGCAGAAAGTCACCAGTCATAAGTGAAACATTCATTTCTTGGTATATCTGAGACGGTGAGACACAGATTCCCAAATGACCATTTTCTTCTCCCTTATTTAGCAGAAGATTCTTTCTGACAATGTATGTGGAAACACTACTCACACATATATCCATTTCCATTTTAAGGAAGCCCATCTTATACCTGATTAGTTATAGTTTGCAATACAACTTTTCATTATTCAGCTATTCATGACCTATAAATCCATAAATTCCAGTTTTGTGTACAGTAAGTGAAAAGGGAGACCAGGCATAATCCATGAAAAAAAAAATGGGTAAGAACTCCCTGGTATTGCCTTACCAATCAACACCATTAGTATGTTTACCAGGTGATCTTTTCCTCAGGTAATTACTACATTTACATGGAAACTTTGACTGAGTTCATTATTTCTAGGTATCTATGCTAAGAAGGGAATGGTTACTGGCATGCAATTTTTTCTGACCCCTAAAAAATCTGCTGGAACTCCTATATTTTTCACTCATCAATCTGTTTTGTCAGTAATCTAACCCAGAAATCTACAAGCCATCCTCAACACCATTCTCTCCTTCTCCATCTATATCCAATAAATCACTATGACCTATATCCATATCATGCTTGAATCCATTTTTTTCATTTTCACTGTAATTCAAGTCTTTATATTCTCTCAGCTAAATATTGTGATCTTTTGGCTTATCTGTCCACCTCCAGTCTCTTCCTGCTCCAATTTACTGTCAAATTGGTTTCTAGAGTGATCTTTCTAAAATATACATCACGTAGCCCTGGCCAGTGTGGCTCAGTTGGTATGAGAAGCAACAGATCGATGTTTTTCTCTCACATCAATATTTTTCTCTCTCTCTCAATTCCCACCGCCCCCCAACCCCTTCCTTTCTTTCTAAAACACGAGAGTGACGACTTCCAGCTAAGATGGAAGCATAGGTAGATGCACCATGCCTCCTTGCACAACCAAGATAGGGACAACAACAATATAGAAACAAAATAACAACCAGAACTGACAGAAAATTGAAGTGTATGGAAATCGGACACCCAAGGATTTCAAAATAGACACGTTCATCCAGACCAATAGGAGGGGCGGAGTCGGGATGGGCAAAAGAAGCCGAGCAGAGAGCTGAGCAACTGGGGCAGCACACAGGACTGCAGCAGGCAGACCCTGGGCACACCAGCATCGGTGGCTGGTGGGCCCCGGCCAGGGGTTGGTGACCAGCAGACCCAGCCAGGCGGCCATCGTGAAGCAAGGCACTGCACGCAACTCAGGGCCCCAGCACCATGAAATAGAGCTTTGAGTCACTGACTGAAAGGGAAGGTCCCGTGGGGTGCACAGGCCCACCCACAACAGAATTAGTGCCAGAGGGGCCCAGTTGGCTTGTGGAAAGCGGCGGAAGGGTGTGAAGTCCTACAGAGAGCAGAGCAAGCACCATTGTTCCTTCTCTGACCCTGCCCCCACATACAACGTCACAACCCAGCAACTGGGGTGCCCCGCCATGGTGAACTCCTAAGGCCCTGCCCCTCACTACAGGAGCTCGACAAGACCAAAAAAACAAAACAAAACAAAACAAAAACACCCAGCAAAAAGATGGCTCAAACAGAAGAATTGAAAGCCCTAGAACCCATCCTTTTAAGCAACAAAGAGATAGCCAACCTATGAGATGCACAGTTCAAAACACTGGTAAGCAGGATGCTCACAGAATTGGTTGAATTTGGTCGCAAACTACATGAAAAAATGCGGGCTACGCTATGTGAAATGAAGAAAAATGCACTGGGAACCAATAATGATGGGAAGAAAACTGGGACTCAAATCAATGGAGTGGATCAAAAGGAAGAAAGAAACAAGCAAACAGAAAAGAATGAAGAAACAAGAATTAAAAAAAATGAGGAGAGGCTTAGGAACCTCCAGGACATCTTGAAATGTTCTAACATCCAAATTATAGGGGTACCAGAAGGGGAAGAGGAAAAACAACAAGTGGAAAAGATATTTGAACAAATAATAAAGGAGAACTTCCCCGATCTGGCAAAGGAAATAGACTTCCAGGATGTCCAGGAAGCTCAGAGAGTCCCAAAGAAGTTGGACCCAAGGAGGAACACACCAAGGCACATCAGAATTACATTAGCCAAGGTAAAAATGAAGGAGAGAATCCTAGAAGCAGCAAGAGATAAGGGGATAGTAATCTACAAAGGAGTTCCCATCAGACTGTCAGCTGATTTCTCAAAAGAGACCTTACAAGCAAGAAGGGGCTGGAAAGAAGTATTCCAAGTCATGAA
>CM052547.1:65729354-65759001 GCA_028533065.1 Trachops cirrhosus
GTGGGTGGGAGAGGGTGTGCAGTGTGGAGGGGAATGAAGGGGACGTAAGGGGACAACTGTAATAGCATAATCAATAACATATATTAAAAAAAAATAAAACACCAAAGAGAAAATGTCCTCAGGTGAGGATGACAAATAAAATAAAATATACATCTGCTAAACTGTTCAACAGTTTCAATGATTCTTTTATGGCTGGCTGTTGCTGCATAATAAACCACCAAAAACTAAGGGGCTCAACAAAACAGTAATTAATTTCTATAATTTTTGAGGTTGGAGATGCACTGATCTCAGATGGGCTTTTTATAGCACCTGTTGTCAGTAGGGGTGCTGCTCTAGGCTCCTTCAGCTGAGGTAGCTTAGCTGGAGCAACTTCATTCCATATGTCCTTCAATCCTTTCCTGGGACTAGCAAACTGACCTCAGCATCTCTTTTTAGCAATAGTAGTAGCACAAAAGCACAAGCCCCAATGCATAATCCATCCCACACCCCTGCTGGCATTATGTTTCCTAGTTTCTGAAAGTTAAGGAATGTTACAGGTCATGTAAAAAATGTATTTATGTATATATTTTTCCCTGTGTGTGTATATACAGACACACACACATATACAGGGAAAGGTAAAATTGGGGGAAATAATGCAGTCTACCATATCCATTTTCCAAAGGACAAAATCCAGATGTGATGCTTATGTAGCCACTGTACATGGGAGCTTTGTCATCTCCATGTTTTCCTCCCAGGTGGTTGACTATTCCATTTTCAGAGCTGCTTCTCTCAATAACTATACATATATGTCTAGTCCTTAACATACACTGTTGTAGTGTATTTACAGTTTGGTCTCCTCAGTGAGACTAGGAACTCCTTGAAAGCATTCTTGTGTCTCATTCACCTTCATATCTTCAGGTTCTAGTACAGGTCCTGGCCCTGAAGTTGCTTAAGAAATCTTTGTTGAGTTGAATTGAAAATACATCTCCTAGAATTGAACATGTTTTGTGTTGTACACAATGTTTCTGGTAGTTCTGAGAAATTTATTCAACTGTTGAGGAGTTGAGGAGATTCCTGGAGTAGTCTCCAGTCCCTGAGAAGTTGATTTATAGGAGAAAGGCAGATTCCCAGGTCCTGGAGAGACTTGAATATCAGGCAGTTTGTATGAAGGGAACAACAGAGGTTCAATAGCAGAACTCAGAAGGAAATTGAGAACCTATGGTAGAAAAAAATTGCAGAGACCCTGTACCAGGGAGTTGTGAATGTTTTAAATCTCCCATGTCTGAGGTCAAAATTTGTTCTAAAGGACTATCAGTGGAGTCAAATAATCCCATCTTTGAGAAGTGGAGGTAAGTGGAGAAGACAAACTGATCATTTCCTGGCAATTTTTAGAGCCATGATGTTTATTAACCTTGTCATCAACAATAACATATGGTCTAGTGCCAGGGTATCAGATCAGAATCACAGAGTGAAAAAGAAGTTTGACTGGATGCTGAATGAATCTCTGGTTGGCATAGGGATGAAATATGACCTACATGACATAGTTTGCCAATTCAGTGATAGAAAAAAGAGAAAATTAAAACCTACAATGGATTTTTTTTTCTACACACACATACACAAACACATCTCAAAAGAATCTGATGAAATAACATATGAATGTGGCCAGCTGGGCTTCCTGAATAGTATGTGCAAAAAGAGAAACAAAATCAAAGGGTTTATCAAACATCCTTTAAACTTGCAAGGGTGTCCAACCTTCTGGCATCTCTGGGCCATACTGGAAGAACAATTGTCTTAGGCCACACATTAAATACACAAACATTAATGAAAACTGATCAGCAAAAAAAAAGTTTTAAGTAAATTTACAATTTTGTGTTGGGTCACATTCATACCCATCCTGGGCCGAAGGTTGGATACCCCTGCAAGAGTCTAACTTAATCAGTATTATAAAAATATAGAGTCTCAATAGGAGAAAGGAAAGGCCGAGGTTGATAATTTCTCATAATTAAAATAAAACAGATATCATATATAAAATAAATGTTATAATTTTTAACAAGTTCTGTCCTGAGTTTATCTTTTTATGTATTTCTAATGGTGCTTTTACTTATTAAGACATATTTAAAATAAGGGAATAAGAAGCAAGCTGTTTCCTTAGAATGGATTAATTAACATAGATCATTAAATCCTTCCTGTGAGAAAGAAGTTTTGTAAGGGACAAGAGAAGGAATTCACAAGATTTTATACCTACAGTGTTGTAAACACTGTTCTACATGCTTTATTAATTTGTTTCTTCCTAAATAGCCTTTTGTAATGAGATCCAAAATTTTTCTTGGAATTAATTCACTTTCACAAATAAAATAATCCTCTGTTTCAAAATATGTAACTCCCCAGAAAATATGGCTCTAATACTGAGGCTATATGCACAGGCTATAAAAAATCCTATGTAAGAAAATTAAAAATAGGTCCTTCTTTTCAGCACTTACCATTTAGCTCTATATACTTACATCAACTATAATGTAGTAATGCAAATTAACATAATCCATGGGAAAAAGGAATTTGTGATACAAATTTGTGATATCCTTTCAAAAAAGTAAAATATTTCTTCTAGTTTGGAGTGTCAGGTTGATTTCGTGGGACAAAGAAAACTTGACGTTTAAAGAATGGGTTAGATTTGGACATGAAGCAAACACTTCATTCATGTTATATACATATGTTACACATACATAATAGTTCTGCCCACTGAAAAGACCTAGAAGCAGTGACAACCTAGTAGCAATGAGGACACATAGTGTCCTGATGTTGGTTTCTAAACGCCTTTCTCTAATGAGTATATTCAGGTTTCTTATAACAGTACTTAATTTCAAGGCCAAGACAGGGAAAATATATAGGTCCTAAGGAGAAAGCCCCAGTTCTTGGAATAATTTGTAACACCAGAAAATAAGGAAAAGAAAGGGTCATGTAAGAAGGACACAGGAGCCACCTGAATGAGCAAGCAATGACCAAAACCTGAGCTTGCTGATATGAAGGTATTGCCTGAAAATGCATAAAACAAAATAAATATCCATGAGTTAATGCTCATATAAATAAATAATTAAATATATAATGGAGGAGCTGAGACAGCTTTTCTTTATAATGTAATTATGATTAAAATATATTAGTATTATTGATTAATACATTATTAATATACAAAGTTTCTTCTATAATATTACTAAATGTATTAATATAATATAACTAATAAGTATAGAAGAAATTAGAGAAATTGGAACTGGCCATTAGGCAAACCCCACAGTAATAAATGTAGGCAGAATCCACCAGTGGATGATAAAATCAATTGGTGGAGGAGAAAGAGAATTTTGAGGTAGTCTTAAAGTATCTCTTCAAAGGTGGTTATTACTTAAAAAAGGGAAAAAATCATAACTTACAGTAGGGAAAAATTTGAACACACACATCTCTTACACAAAAGTTCACAATAACATTATTGGTAATAAAAAAAATATGGCAGGACTCGGGGGTGAATCTCCAAATACCTAAAGAGAAAGAAGGCATAAATAGAGGTAAATCACCCAAAAGAATACTATACAGCAATTTCATGGATGACTTTTAGAGACTCAATATTAAATGAAAAAATTCTCAGCATACTATACAGAACATGGTATCCTGAAAAAGTCTAAGAACAATGAAGCCAAATAATATGTTGCTTAAACATGTATCTATTTTTATTAATCTATATAAATGTTTACAATTTATATAAATTATCAACACAGAATTCAGGATGGGGGCAACATTGGGGGAGGGTGAAGTTAGAAGAAGGAGGCAGCACACAGGTAGATGCAAATGTTTGTTAATTTCTAGTTTTTTAGTTGAGTGGAAGAGCCAAGAATATTCATTTGAAAGTAAGTGATAAGGAATAGATGAATGAATAAAAGAGGGCTGTGTACAAATTAGTGACATCAAGTCAAGAACCAGGTATCATGTTAAATCCCACCTTGAGCACCCAAGGTCAAGTAAAAATAAAAAGCCAATGAGTATAAAGAGTGAAAATATTACTAAGTTTATCGTTAATAACAAACTACACACATTTACTGAAATTCATGAGTAAATGACTCTCTCCTCCCCTTTCATTTATACATTCATGATGGGTAGCCCTAAGCATTGAATTAAGTGAAAGGGAGGCCCTAAAACAGTTGCACTTTTCTAGAAAACAAAAAGGGAAATCATTGTGTGGCCTTCTACCTTTTCATTTATTTCATGTGTGCACAGTTTTAATCACTTTGAGCAAGTTAAACCACCAGTGAACTTCAGAGACAAAAAATAGTATATGCTATGGACTGAAAAATAGGGTCTATCAGATAAATGACTTGACTGAGAACTCTTGAAGTGTGAAAATGAGAGAAACTCAGAGCTGTTAGAAACCACATACAGTTTCAGACCTTTATTCCTTTGAACAATTGGGAAGCTGTAGTAGTTCAGGAATCTCAGTCATAAAGATAAAAATCTCAGACCCTGTAGGTGACCATCTTAAATCTTAGAGCCTAGCTGCCTCACAAACCTCACCTAGTCCCTGGGTCTAATTCCAGGTAGTCTGGGGGTGGGCAAGAGGTTCTGCAGTGAAACAAAGCTGGCCAATACCATACTACTGTGTAGGTTAATCCTTTAATGTTTGCAATTGCCAAGGACAAGTAGCAATTAATTAATTAAAAGTTGAGTTAGACTTTTAATTTATTAAACACAGAGTCACAATTTAATCAGCTAACAAGAAAACATGTGCCATAATTGCAGACAGAACTAGGAAGTCCTTGACCAAGTCTGGTTCTCCATGTGATGGGGGATATTATGACTGCCTGTGCTCAAAGGAAGCAGATTTATTTATACACAACTCATAACCATTGAATTGGTAGAATGGCTTCTGCACGCTTAATTCAAGAATTGATTGCATTTAAATATCACTATTAAGTGAATCAACAAGAAAATTCTTTGATCCTTCCTTTCCCCAAAATGCATAGATGAACATTCAGACAATTTTTCTTCCTTCTCTATTTTTTTCTCCATACCCGCACCCCTGATAAGGAACAGGCTTTCTGTCATAAACACACAACAGAGTTGTGTTATGAGGTAATCATAAGAGATATTTGTGTTAAGATGGCCACTGCTGAAGAAAGTAAATACCTAGGGCAAGCAGATGTATCAGTAAATCCGGGAATGAAACTAGAACTCTAGCAGAGGAAGGTGTGAAAGGGATGGAGGGAGTGAGACCAAGGGAGACAGATCCTCCAAGGGCTTTACTGGATATTGCCTTAAAGGGAACCTAAGCGAAGTGTGTACTGTCTTGCGGCATCCTGTGTATTCCTGCTCAGCCACAATTAAGTGAGGCTGCTTCATTCTGTTGAAGTTCTGCACCTGAAGCCTTTCCAGCCCTTGTGAGCAAAGCAATGGGATTGGAGCACAAACATCCAACATTCATTTGGAACTGCAGGGAGCCAGTGTTAACACTATCTCATGTACAGTATATACACATGACTAGGAGTCAGGAACCCTGAGTTCCTATCCTTCCCTACCACCAGCTGGATATTTGACTTTAAGCATGATCTTTTAAGTCTGTCCATCTCTTAATTCTATGACTCTCACATGCATACTATTTTATACCACTTACGGTGACACTTGGGTGTGAGATTTAAACCCATTGCCTCTCAGGGCCCCAATGTCCCTATTTAGAATATGAAGATTGAAATACCCTCTCATAGGGTTGCTTTGAGTGAATTACATGTGAAATAGTGGAAGGCACATGATACCATCCAGTATAGGTGGGCTAATAGAAATATGTAATGACATAAATACATTTATAGGTAATAACAAGCCTTTGTCTGAACTAAATACCCAACAACAATTAGATATCTATTTCTATATTTGCTATTGAGGCTGGTAAATTTATGAGAATTAACCATATTCTTCAACATCTTTAGACTCTGGTACAAAGGTGTTTTGGATGTATAGAAAAGTATGCAAAATAGATAGGTAGATAAATAGATAGATCTTATATTGCTTTACTTAATATGCTTTTCCCCTTCAGTCAGGCAGAGAAATTAATAGTAACTGTATTTCTGTTTAGGGTGGATTTTTTTCTGAAACTTAATAAGTGGAATTGGGTTCACCATTGTTGTTCACTCTGTGCCTCTCCTATTTCCTCAGGCTGATAACCATGGACTACTGATATTCAAAATGTCTTGAGTGGATAAGTATACATCCCTTCTATGAATAGAATAGCTGCAGCCATGGAATCTTTGAGCTGATGAGGGGTTCTGGGACCCTCTAGTCTAGTTTTGGCATCTCATAAGTGAGAAGCAGGAGGCCCCGTGGAGTCAAATAACATGCCAGTGTGCACACAGCTTTGGAGGCGGAGCCAAGATTCGAAACATCTTCCTGAGAATCCTAAACCCATTGTCTTTCCTTAGCACCATTCTAAGAAAAAATGCAGAATTCATTACTGGGTGAAGCTGGAAACTTTCCAGAGCATGTTCAATGCTGGACTGAGGAGAAACATAGTACTTGAGAGGCACTGACTTCCCCAAGGCCAAGTGGGTAGTGTTAGAAGGGCCTGGAACTTGGTTCTCCTGGTTCTTAGGAGTTTCTCAGTGGCATGTGAGATCGTTTCATGAGTGTGCCACACTCTGTTTTGTTTCAACCCCATTTGAATTTGCAGTGTTGTTTCTCAACCATCCTTCATCCACTTAACTCAGCTTTGCTACTTCCCCCTTCTCATTCAAAACAAGTTTTCTGGCCCTGCCCAATGTGCTTTATAAAATTCATAGTAAAGGCCTTTATGCCGTGGCAAATGTCAGTTTGCCCCAAAATGGCATTCTGATAAGGCCTTATCCCTCTTGTGGAACATGGTGGTTGTTAAAGGAGGAAAACTTCTTTGGCGTCTTAAGTCAAAATTCAAAGAGTTAAGCCATTTTCAGATTGATTGACATCTGTTTGGTGAGGAAATAATTGCCTGCCTTACCCAGACTTCTCCTCTCCTTTCCCCACGTCAGGATGACTGAAAGGGGAAGGAATGCCTGACAATATCTGGCATTACTCCAGGGAAGTGAAAATGATGAATTTCCTCAATAAGTTATAGAGAGAAAACTATACATATACATGTTCAAACAAATGTTTCAAAAGTCATTTTAAAAGGGAGAACCATAGTATGTCCATTAGACTGAAGTAAATATGCAAACAAGTTTAGGAAGGTGTCTGGTAACTGCTTCTCACAAAGCCTTAATAAAATGAAGACTTACCAAGAGACAGTAAGAATCTTTATCTTGAAGGATCAGTAACTAAAGCACACTCCCACCTACCAGGACTCAGAGGATTTGGACTGTGTGCTGTTTGGACTACACTGGGTTTATTTGTGTACTATACATGTGGAGCAGAGATTCTCCAAGTGCAGTCCCTAAACCAGAGGCATCAGTATCACCTGGGAACTTGTTAGAAATACAGACTTCCTAGCCTCTCCCCAGATCTACCGAACCAGAATCTCCAGGGGTGGAGCTCAGCAATTTGTGTTGTAGACCTCTTGGTGATTTTTATGTTCACTAAAATTTATAAACCATTAGTTTAGAAAATTTGGGATATAATTTTAAAGGTGTAGGGAGCCTTCAACCTCATCTAAAATACCAAATCAATGTGTTAATTCTCTTGCATATGAACTTAATAGAGAATAAAGACTTAAATCCATGAAATCAGGGGTGGATGAGTGGGAGGGGGGTGGACTGTGAAAGGGGAAAAGCAAGGAGGCTTTATGTCCTTGGCAATTCCAAAGCATAAAATAACATGTGAACATATAAAATTTTCTGCTGTATTGTAGTTTCTTAATAAAAATAAGTGACATCTAAGCCCAAAGCTTCTCCCATTTTACTTTTTCCCACTGCTCAATCCAAATGCAACCTTCATCATTTCTAAGCTGAATAAACATTATATTAAAGTAAAAGTTAAATTATGGTTTCAAATTAATAGAAGGAAATTAAAAATGCATACCCTTGAGAATGTGGCCCACCACAGTAGAAGTTTGTGTCTAAGTGTCTAAAGTTGGGGCGGGGGGTGGACCCAGGCACCTGTCATCTCATGGAGCCATCATTTCTTTGACCTCAGAGGCTGTGGCCTCCAGATGGTAGAAGGGGAAAGAGAGTGTGTAGAAACCCCTCCTTTTTCTTAAAACATGATGCTTAGAACTTCTGCTCACATTCCAGTAAGGAGAGTAATTACATGGTTACACTCAGGTACATGTGGGGCTCAGAAAAATGGTCCCTGGTGGGCAGCCAAGATTCCTCCTGCCACCACTCCACATCATCAGAAAGCGAGCATGAGGCTTTGGTGGAAAGTCACATTCGATGGTCAGGGGGACAGGACGGGGGGTCTGTAAAAGAGGCTGCAAGTGTAAGTAGGTCACAGAATAACATGTAAGGGACCAGTGTGGAATAGTAGAGTAGGCAGTGACCTGACATTTGATAACCTTTAATAACATGATCTTTCCATTCTCACATGGGCCTCATTTAGACAATACTCTCTTTACAAAGGCTGCTGATTGCCCCCCAGGCCAACAAAGTGTGGAATCAGCCATACTGGTTCACCATGTGATTGCTATAAATCTCTTACAGGCAGCCTTAGTGCCTAAACTAAAGAGAGAAATTGAAGGATTTGCAGGGAGTGAGAAAATATATCAGACTTTCATCCTGGGAAAAAAGATAATGGAAATTTAACATAAAACAGAAAAAAGTGCCAAAACAGTACATGCAAGAACCAATTCATGTGTGTATGTATGTGTAGGAACCAACATATTAACAGCAGTTATCTATGGGTAGTAAGATAATAGATAATATGATGTGGAGAAAGCGTGGCAATTTTTTCTACAATGCATGTGTAATACTTTGCAATAAAAAATTAATGAATGAATTAGAAGAAGGAAGAAAAGTGAGAGAGAAGAAAGAGAAAGAAGAGAAAGAGAAATAGAATGAGAAAGAAAGAAAGGGAAGGAAGGAAAGAAGAGGAAAGGAAAGAAGGAAGGAAGACAGGGAGGGAGGAGGAAAGAGAGAGAAGAAAGAAGAAATCAGGTTTGTTTGTTTTTCTGAAGTAATATATGAGATCCCATCACCAATACCACTATATCAATTAATTACTAAATTAATTAATCAATATAGTAATTAACTAATTTCTAAAATCTAAGAAAAATAACTTGGAATTGGCTGACTTTCCTATCTTTCTACTTTTGTCACTTTTCTGCCTTTCTGGGAAATTTCCTAATTTCCTAGTATACTATTATATATTAGCATTCAATTTTTTTAAATTCTCAAGATCTTTTTTCCCCGAGTGTTTCTATTTCATAATATTTGTTCCTCTATCAGGAATATACATTTTCTTCTTTCTCTGACAACATTATGGTTTATATTTTAATGCTTTCCTATTTACCTCACTGTCCATCCAATATTCCCAAATTTCATCCTTTCCCCAGAGTTCTTCTCTTACCAGGTTTGTCAGGTTTCTCATTTCCACCAATGAAATTAAGTATGACATGCTTGAATATCCTTTCCTGAACCTTTCAGGTAGAAAACATCAATGGTTATGGTTCTAAGCATCCAAAGATAAGGCTTCTTAATAGAGTACATAGAGTCCTAGAAACTTGCTTTCAAAACATAATGACCCTTGAAAACTTTAGAGATTGCTCCAGCCTGATGTTAAGGAATATACAACTGCATTCAAACAGCTAAAGCTATAGGTTGTTATTATTATTATCATCATGTTGTCAATCTTAATAATCTGGCACTTATAAGTGATTATTGGTTTTGAGTCAGAATTTAATCATCTCTTGGTATAGCATATAATCTCAGGTTCTGGATCTTCAAAAAGCTAAAGTCTATTTTCAACAAAGGAGCCAAAAATATACAATGGAGAAGCAAAAGTCTCTTCAATAAATGGTGCTGGGAAAATTTGAAAGCCACATGCAATAAGATCAAACTAGATTTTGTTATCATATACACAAAAAAATGACCCAAAATGGATCAAAGGTCTAAATATAAGACCTGAAACAATGAATTACATAGGAGAAAACATAGGTACTAAAACTTATAGACCTTGGTCTTAGAGTGGATTTTAGGAATTTGACCACAATGGCAAGGGAAATAAAAGCAAAAATAAATGAATGGTACTATATCAAACTAAAAAGCTTCTTCACAATAAAAGAAACCATCAACACAACAAAAAGGCAACCACCAAAATGGGAGAAGATATTTGCAAATAACATCTCCAGTAAGGGACATAAGTAGTAAAAAATGACAGACAAGGCGTTTTTTTTTTTTTTCAAAGAAAGATTCATACAACTCAACAACAAAAAGCAAATATTCCAATAAAAAAAAGAAATTGGCAGAGGACCTGAACAGACACTTCTCCCAAGAAGACATACCAATGGCCAACAGATATATGAAAATATGCTCAACTTCACTCCCTATTAGGGAAATGCAAATCAAAACTACAATGAGATACCACCTCACACCTGTTAGAATGGTTATTATCAATAAGGCAAGTAATAATAAAAATTGTTGGAGAGGTTATGGAGAAAAGGAACCCTTATTTACTGCTGTTGGGAATGTAAGCTGGTATGGCCATATGGAAAATAGTGTAGAAGTTCCTCAAAAAGTTAAGAATAGAGTTATCATATGACCCAACAATCCCTCTTCTGGGTATCTACCTAAAATTTTTTTAAACATTTATTCATAAAGATATATATGTCTGTATGTTTATTGCAACATTATTCATGGTGGCCAAGACATGAAAATAACCAAAGTGTTCTTCAATAAATTATTGGATTAAAAAGATGTGGTGCATATATACAACAGGATACTACTGAGCCATAAGAAAAGATGAAATACTGCTATTTGCAACAGCATGAGTGGATCTGGAGAATATCATACTAAGCAAAATGAGTGAGATGGAAAAAGTCAAGAACCATATGATTTCACTCATATGTGGGATATGAAACTGAAAGCAACAAATGAACAAAAAGACAAACAAACAAAAACTTATAGACACAGACAACAGTATGGTGGTTACCAGAAAGAAAGGGGAATGAGAGGAGGTAGTAAAGGATAAACAGAGTCAAATACATAGTGTCAAATATATGGAAAAAGAGTTGGGTGGTAAACACACAATGCAATATACAGATGATGTATTATAGAATTTTATTCTTGAAACCTATATAATTTTATTAACAAATGTAACCCCAGTGAATTTGATTTAAAAAAATTTTTTTAAAAGCTAAACCCCAGTTCTTCAAAAATGTAATAATGCTTTCCATGGCCTTCTAGCTGACACCTCTGCCTTGTCTGTCATGTTTTACTGCTCATGACCCACACTCAACTTTAAACTTTTACATCCAGTGGGTAATGATGATCCCTGAAGAGGAGCCCAGGATGTAGCCTTGTTGGTGGTCTCTAGTCACCCAGCCCCCTCTTGATTACTGTTCATTATCCAAAATTGGTTCTGCAGCACTTTTTTATTCCAAAAGCTACAAATATATTTCCATAGCATTTTTCTTTTTTAAGTTAGCTAAAGTTATTCTCGGTGGTTTCCATCACAAAGTCTGTGGTCTGCCACCCCAAGTCTCCCATAAGTGGCCCATACACTCCTGCCCTCTGTCACAGCACTGTTATTGCTACATCCAAAAGCCTTGGCTGAAACAACTGTTTTTCTAGAGCAGCTAATGCCAACTAGGCAAGAGCCATCATCATCATATGATTAATGAAATGTCT
Source organism: Trachops cirrhosus (assembly GCA_028533065.1). NCBI lineage: Eukaryota > Metazoa > Chordata > Mammalia > Chiroptera > Phyllostomidae > Trachops > Trachops cirrhosus. The sequence continues at coordinate 65,741,111 of CM052547.1, forward strand.
ATTTACATATTTACCTTGACAGTCAATTTTTATTTTCAAATCAGAGCTTATTAACTTAAAGGAATCTCCCAAAGGAAGAATCCATATATTGATTGTTCATTCAAAAACATTTATTGAGTTCTTACTATGGACCAAACTACTTAGGTCCTGGGAATGAAAAGGCAAACAATATACCATCTCTCCTTTTCAGCAGCTCACATTCTAGGTCAGGAGACTGACATGTGGACAGGTAATGATGGGACCTTTTCTAGGTGTCAAGGTGATGGTATCCTCAGAGAATTCAGAATATCACAAGATAGGTGACTTTTCATGAGTTTCTAGAAGGATGAGTCAGAAGTTTTTTAGATGTATAAAAAGTTCTGCACATACATGGAAGTACTTTAGAGGAAATGAACTTTTAAGTCATAAATATGATGTCATTCAATACTTATTCATTGAGTTTTAAATTTTAGTTTCCTGACTTCTAAATTGTTGATTCTTTGAAGAATTTTCTATTTCATGAGGATTAAATGAGAAAGCAAAGAGGAGATACCTGAGATTGTATAGGCATTCACCAAATAATATGAGATCCTTTCCTTTGTTATTGATACATTTATTTTAAGAATATCTTTCATTAGGTTTGTTCTGTCAGATTCATAAAGCCCACTGCTTTTAAAGATATTTTGTATTTTATGCAGCACTGTCAATGTACATTCTACACTATTTAATCAAAAGCTCCTTTAGTTCTTGGAATATATTGATAATGGGTATTCTGAAGTCTTTGTTAAATCCAATACGTGGTTGTTCTCACAAGTACATTTAGCTACTTCTTCTTTTTCCAATGTATGGTTCATACATTTCTGTTTCTTTGCATGTCTTGCAATACTTTGTTGGAAAATGGATATTTTAGATGCAAAAAATTAATAAACAGAAACTTCATTTAAATGAGGTAGGGAGGCCAGAAGGGGAGCTCTCATGCCCTGTGTTATCACAAAGCAGAGCAGGAGAAACCCTTTATTACAGCCCTTCCTAAATTCCTCCTTCCCTCAATAATATAGCTTCCTCTTCTTTGTTCTAGTGGACTTGCAGGTGGTCCACCATGGTTGCAATTCCTTGTCAGTTCAAAATAAACCCATTTTGCTGGAAAAATATCTGGCTTATGTTTTGTTTACAGTCAACATGGGTAATACATTGTAGTCTAGGTCTTCTTCCTCACCTTTTCACGTACTTTTAGTGCTTGTTATTATTATTTGCATATTTATTTGTTTAGTGACTGGGTGGATTATTTTAGTGGAGTCTATTTCCCCCACACAGTGTGAAGCTGTTACCATAGATAAGTAGCTAATTATTAATAAGGTGGGAAGCAAAGGGAACCAGACATTGTTGAGCTTGATGAGCTGGGGAGCATAACCTGCTTGTTTAGCCAGAAAGCTACAGCTTCACATATTCCAGGGGATTACAGCATTGCCCTGAGAAGGATTAACACCCCTTGCTTTCCCCCTTGGTACCAGATTGCTGGGGGGAGCAGGGGAAGGTAAGCACAAGTGCAATGGAAATCAAAGTGGCACAGTGGGAGGCGCTTAACCATAGAGGCCCATCAGAATAACTTGGGAGAGGGATCAATTGGCTTCAGGGGTAGACCCAGGAGAAGCCTGTGAAAGCTTAGGAAGTTTATTGGTTGTTTTGAGAAAGTTCCTGTTCTTTTCCAAACCCAAGATAATATAATCCCAGGAACAAAGAGTTCTCTTTTTCGAGGCAACCCATCCTCACTCTGTACACTCAAGTGTTCTTTATCCATAACCATGTGGCCCTAGCTTCCATGTGGCTGATGGCCACACAGACTTCAAATGCAGGCTCCAGGCAGGAGCCTTGATACAACAGCACAGCAACAGATTGTAGCCAGGAACACAAGCTAAGCTAGCCGGATGGTGAGAACGGCTGGACCAGATAAGCTTCAATATGACACAGAAACTCTGGACACTGTCCTTTGTTCTGGCCTTGCTGAAGACATGGTTGGACTTTTACAATGGTGGCACAGATGGAGATGGGACACAGGGGCAGCCTTCCACCAGACTAAATCTTGCCACACCACAATCTTCCATGTGTGGGTCAGTAAAATGCTTTTCTCTTCGTCCCGTTAAAGAGTCCCACTTCCACCAGCAACAAAGCCTCTGACGATGCTCCTGGGTGTGTGTGGGGGTTGGGACATTGCAGCCTTAGATAATCCTACAGTTACCCTGAGAGGCCATTGATTTTGGCAGAGCTCTCCATCTCTTTTTCTGACCACGCCCAGCAGTTAAGGTGCTTGTTTTCTACAATGTCCTAGGACATAATGGTTCTACAACCTAATACCATCAAATTCAGTCTCCTTGAAAAGATAGTTACTAAAGTCAGTGTTTTATGTTTGTTCTGACCCAAGAAAGGATTCTTTCTGCTGTCTCTTGACCCCTTATCTCTGTCAAACAACCTGTCCCACTGTTTAACCTCTACCTCCAATGAGTCTACCAATCTCCTTCCAATTACCTTTCCCAATGCCACTGTTTTTGGGGTGACCTAATCCTCACTGTTGCAAATGAAGTCAACTCCTTTGTGAAGAGATTATGAGCTATTTGGAAGCCTGCTTTGTCAAGGAGGCACTATGTCTGAGCTGGATCCTGGAGCTGGGGATGGGGACAATGGTATAACTCTCTCTGAATGACACCTCTTATTTAGGAGCTGAACTCTGGGAAGAAGGAAGAAGCAGTAGTCTCAGGTCATCTCATCTTGGTATGGAACCACAGCCTTGCAAGCTGAGGCAAGGGACCCTAGTTTTTCAGAGGTGCTGCACCCCAGGTAGGGTCTCTTTCTCACCAGATGGAAAGGGGCCCTCCAATTCTTGGCTGAACTCTCTCAGAAATTAGTCTTTACATAGGTTGCTGGGGTAGGATGAGAAATAATGAATTCCTGCTCCTTCCAGTAAGATAGCTTTCTAAGCTAGAAACTGGGGTATAGAGGGAACAGTGTGTTCTTTGTTGCACCTATCTGGAATGAAGTCTTTGTCTTGCTCATTTGGGAGTGGGGAGAGAGAGAGAGAGAGAGAGGTCTTGGTTCAAATACAATAGAATCTCCTTGTTCTTACTGCAAAGGAGACCTGGACCTGAGTGGGTCTGCCTAGGGCTGGCAGGTAGTGTGTAGGTTCTTGACTTTGCACAGGAAAGATTTCACAACATGAGTCCAGGTGATTTTTAGAGGATGTTTACTAAAACTGGGGACAGTGAACCAAGGAATAGCTTAGGATACTGGAAACAAAGGGAGAGCCTAAACAGGTTAGCCTTGGCTCATTAAGAAGTCAGAAAATAAGGGAGCCTTGGGGACAGGTACAGGGGATTAGCCTTGAATGAGCTGCCACTGCCCATTGCTCCCCTGATTGCCAGTGCCGTGGGGACCCTTAAAGTTTAGGTGATGCGTGTCTGTGGGGGAAGAAAGGGGCAGGCGTGTTCCCAAGAGGGAGAGCTCAGAAAGGACCTTTGTTTTGAGGGGCTTTAAAGGCTGGAAGTTCAGGGGAGATCTTACTGGAGAATCTTAATAGAATATTCATCAGCTTTATGCTGATACACCAAAATGAAGTTTATTCCCTTAACTTTATCTGTCTCTGGGTGTGGCTGGCAAATGGCACTAATTGCTTTTTTGCCATCTATCTCCCTGAGTAGGGTGATTTAAGCTTTTTACCTCTGCTTGGGGGAGAAGAGTAAACCATTTACCCTTCAGTGTCCTTGGTTTAGGGAAGACAGGATTTACTAGATGGCTGCTGCAAACTGCTTATTTAATGATCTTAGTTTCCCTACTCTGCTTGTTCTAGTTCCAAGCCTGTTTCATTCTTACCAAATTTGGGTAGACTTTCTTGAATAGACATTTCTTTACTTGCTATATGCCCTTACCATTTTTAGAGACTTGTGGAAGAAAAGGGGCTATTACTAAACCTGACAGGCTCAGGGGAGACCATGGTGGCCTTCACAGACCTAAAGTAACCACATAGGATGGTCTAAAATTAAAATTTCTAACTAAAAACTGCTTATGGCAGGTAGTCATGATCTAGGCTACAATCTTCCCTGACAAAAGTCAATAATCTTTACCTTAATTGAGCCTGCATATTGTATTTTTGCATCTACAGTAACATACCTTTGGAATATCAAGGTAAATTCCCTTTTTCTAGACCCCTCCCAGCACAACAACCACACCAGAACAAAGAACACAAATCCCCTCATTGTTATTGTTATCTCCTTAACTGTTGACTCTTAACTATCCTTTACCCACCTGTGTAAAAGAAGTATGTGTCTATTATTTTATTTTTACCCAATCCCAGAGGTTTCGCCCACTTTGCTTTTCCAGCCTCCCTTATCTATCACCAGCGAATTTCATGTAACCCACTTATGTAAGGAGCAAGGAAAATTTAGACCATGAGAAAACAGGAACTGGTTAGGTCCCAGGGTACAGGAGGTTACTGAACGGACATCTTGCCCTCCTGCCTTGTGCAAGAACAAAGGATTGTAAAACAGATGCAATCTAACATGTTTAGTTTGAAAAGTTACAGCCAACGCCCAACCCTGTTCCTGCGCGCGGTCTTTGTAAGCGAATAGCTGACTGCCACGTCTGCTTCTGTATAACGCTTGCTTACCTGCCCCTATATAAGGACTTAGCTGTAAGCGCTGGGCGGGCCTGACTCTCATCTGCAGCCCTTGTGGGTACCTTGTCACTGGACACCTTGAGAGCTCACCCCTGCGCAAGTTAAACTTGGCCAATAAAGTAACATCTTTGAAACCCTGAAAAGTCTCCAGCATTTGTTCTCGCGGTTGCTGAATGCAACAACTTACACCTCCTCTTTTGATTGTAATGTATAAAATAGGGTGCAAAGCTGCCATTTTCTGGAGCATTTTCTCAACTCATTGAGGTTTTGATTCCCGGCAGTCGTTGTCAGTTTGGCTCAAATAAACTCATAAAAAAATTCTTACAGTTTGAATGCTTTTTACATTGACAGACTTTATTTTTTAAGGATTTAATTTATTTATTTTTAGAGAGGGGAAGAGAGGGAGAGAGACAAACATCGATCATTTTGAGAGAGAAAATGATTGGTTGCCTTCTGTAAGGGCCCCACCTGTGGACCAAACCCACAACCCAAGCGTGTGCCCTTGAAACCGGAAAAACCGACATTTGTGCTGCCTGTCACCTACTGGACCCAATAAGCAGAAACAGTTTGAATCTTTATGGGTGCTTTATTCAGATGGCCAGTGATCTAAGACAGCAGGTTTGTACCCTAACAGACTTTAAAGTTAATCAGTTAAAAGCTGCCAGATTCTTTCATCTGTGTCCTGGGCAGTGGGCCTGTCACCCTGGAGCACAATGGCTCAGAAACCATCTTGATTACTTGTAGTCCTCCTGCAGCACAAAGGTGGAACTGTTTATATGGGCTTCTGGAGGCAACGTGGGTTATACCTTCAGTTCCTGAAACAATAGCTTTTTCCACACATTGATCACTAAGCTTATTAGCTATTACCTGAAACTAATATTTTTCCAACATTTGAGTCCCCCATCAAGAGCATTACATTGACAGGCTTTAAATATTTACATATATGTAAATATATATAAATTTAATATATATAATATATACAGGTGGGCAAAAGTAGGTTTATAATTGTGAATATACAAGTTTGTTCTTATATTATTATTTATTATTATATTGTTTATTTGTATTACAACTGTAAACTTGCTTTTGCCCACCCCTGTATAATGTATTTACAAAGATATAATATAAATAAATATATATGTGTGTAATTTTTACAAATATCCTTGAGAAGTAGGTCCACAGATCTCCCTCCTACTGTCCTGCCAGAGAATAATCTCCTTTTTTATCTAGTACTTTTGTCTGTGAATTCACCTTTATAGGATATCAAGACTGTGATCTCTGTTTTCCAGTTTATCTTAGCATTAACGATCTTATTCTTTTGCATCTTTTTTTGTTATTGTGTTTTAGATCTGTCTTGGGTATTCTGCAGATAGTTGAACTTTGTTTCTAGATTCTGACATATAATCTTTTATTTCTTTAATTTACTTTTTATTTTCAATGCCTGGGACCATATTTATCATTCATTAGATATCGGTGTGAGGAAGTTTACTTTCTCTCCTGAGGCCTGGGTACAAGGGCCCCCCAGGTATCCTGGGAAAACCCAGGAGTTGTCGAAATCATGTGTCATTCTTGCTGGATGTTGCTTAGATATCACCAAAATTAATCTCATTTTTCAAAAATTAATGGCTTTATTGAGGTACAAATGACATACCACAAATGGTCCATATTTAAACTGAATAATTTAATCAGTTTTGACATATGTGTGCACCGGGAAACAGTTACTACAAGCAAGGTAGTAAACATAGCCATCATCCCCAAAAGTTTTCTGGTGCCCCTTGCGTCTTCTGCGTTCCTTCCCAAAATGAACCATAGTCCCTGACCTCATTTAGCTTATGTCCCAGGGTTTGTTAACCATGACACAGCATTTATCTAACCAGGCCCACCTGAAGAAAACTTCAATCACACATATGTCAGGCCTTTCAGTGTCTCACAATAGAATTGCTTTATCCTTAGTCCAATGGTCTGAGAAAAGGACTGACTTTTCTTAAGGATTCAGGTTATATCTCCCAATGATCTTGCTGAATATGGGGTAAAATAAATAATGGAACTGTTCAAATCAGTTCTAGAAAAAAACAGATCTTGTGTATGTGATCTTAGTCTCACCTGACTTTTCCATATTTTAATATTTTCTTTTTGTATTCATCTGTATGATTCTTTACAGGAGAATTTTCTGACAAGTGTAGGTAGGGAAAAGAAGAGCCTTATTAGATACTGCCAGCTGCTTACTCTAGCTTTCCAAAGTCTCCACAATAAATATATTTTGGAACATATTTGTTGTGAAGCATCATGGCTGGCTAAACTTGTCTAGTTGGGATAACAGATGTTAATTTGTTTACCAGAATAAAGTAGAACTCTAAGTATATTTTTCATAGAATGTCCCACATGGATGACATAAACATTTTAATTAGTCCAAACAAAGTTTGGTTGTTTTTACTTGAAAATACTTTCTGATATGTTTTATGTATGCTCAAATATTATAACTTTACAGTCTATTTTAAAAAGTAAAGGAATGTGTAAAGTATCTTCTTTAAACCAAAGAAGGTAATGTTTGTGTCTTCTCTGTTGTGCTTAATTAATTTCAAATCTTGGAGTAGAGGAGTGAGCTAATATTTGAATCAGTTAAGAGCACAGACTTTGAACAAGACTGCCTTGGATTGAATAACTACCCTATTACTAGCTGTGTGATCTTAGGCAAATTACTCAACATCTCCGAGGGGATTATTTCATCATCTTTAAAACAGAGATATTAATAACACCTACCTCATAGGGTAATGGTGAACATAAGGTGTGATACTTTACAGGGAAGGGCAAAAGTAGGTTTACAGTTGTTCTTATGTTCTTATGTTACTGTTAATAAATAGTAACACAAGAATAAACTCTGTGTTTTGGATACTCACAACTGTAAATCTACTTTTGGCCCACCCTGTATATACAATACTAACCACAATATTCTGGACCATAGTGTTTTTTATGTTAATTATTATTCTGTGTATGAAAATAATAACCACTCAAAATAAACATTTTCATTGATGTCATGATTCAAAAAGCAAGGCAAATAGGTCATAAATTTGAATTTAAAATTTAGTTTTAAATATATTGACATGCAAATATGATGATACAGTTTACATTATTGTTGAATTTTTTTATCACTTTGGGACAAAAACTAGTGATAGTTCTAAAAACATGTGGCAATGAAGGTTGAAAATAGCTCAAAACTGCTTGCAGGGAACTCTGTCCAAGAATATTGAGTGAGAAAGTGCACATTCATTGTTTCCCGTATCCTTCTGAACACTTGTTACTCGAGTAAGTGCTCACTCAGCCTTGTGAACAAAGCCCTTTGTTTTAGGTGGATCTGGCTATTTCTTCTTCTATTCCTTAGCCCAGTACATACATACGTAGGGCCTTCTGCAGTCCTCTGTAAACTAATTAAAGTGAAAAAAAAAACTACTTCCCCTATCATGTTGCTATGCTCCTTGATCCCCAGCACCCTTAACCCCAGTGCGGTCCTGCATGAGTAGGTCAGAAGGGGAGGTGTCATAATGGAGGATGTGGAACAGTCATGTACATATGCATGAGCTTGCCAATTCCTGTGATGATCATGCTCTGGAAATGGTCCCCTAATTTTTGAGGGCCAGTCAATAAAAAAAATGTACCAGTGGCTAAAACCACAAGTGCTCACTTGCATTCATGTTCTCTTTTTTATTGTAGTTGGCTCTTATCTATGTTACATCTTGCTGACTCCCTCTAGGCTGGCTGCAGTCCTGTGATGAGTTCTGGCCAATCTCATGTGAGTAGGGGCACTGAGTGCCACTCATTGCCCTGACCCATAAAAGCAACTGACATTCAGTCTATTTTTTTCATCCACTGCCTGAATAAGTAGACTTCAATGACCTAGACAGGAGACACACACAGAAAGAACCTAGATCTCTTATATAACAAATTAGCTGAATGATAAATTTTAAGTTATACTCATCACTTTATTATGGATACAAAGGAGATCCCACACAAGCCCAGTGCTGATAAAATTATGAAGAAGGCAACTCTTTTTTTCTTTGATTCTCTATGCCTCTTTCAGCACCCTATTCCATTTGCTAAAATTAACATTTATTGAGTACTTAATAATATATCTTAGATATTTTGCTAATTTCTATACCAATTATAGATACTATCTCATTTAACCTCCATATCAACCTTATACACAATGATCTGTTATTAATCTCATTTCACAATTGAGGAAAGGAAGCACAGAGAAGTTAGAGATCACTAGTAGACTATGGAGTCAGGACTTGAATTCAGAACATTGACATTTACTCACTAAGCTATACAACTTCCTACTACATTCTAGGTGTCCATTTTCCTTAGCTGTGTGAACCCTCTATAGAAGTTGTTTTCTCATGTGATTCACCAAGCATGTAACTGTTCCTCTTTTTATGCCCTTCAAAACACTCTATCCTGCTCTGATCAGTGTGGCTCAGTGGTTTGGGCATTGTCTCACAAACTGAAAGGTTGCTGCTTTGATTCTCCCAAACAAAAGGGCACATGCCTGGGTTACTGGCCAGGTCCCCAGTTGGGGGCACATGAGAGGCAACCAATCTTGCCTCATGTTTCTCTCCCTTTCTTTCTCCCTCCCTTCCCCCCTCTCTAAGAGTAAAGAAATAAAATCTTTTTTAAAAAAACATTCTATGCTAAATTCCATTTCTTCAGCCATTTGCTATGCAAAGAAAATAATATATTAAAGAAGATTTTAGTGTTGAGCATTCACTATATTAAAGGATTAGTATGAACTATAATAGACATAGTAAAATCATACAGGATTTGGTGTCTGATTTCAAGATTTCAGTCTCTTCATCATTTGGTCATCTTACCCTGATCTGAAATTCAAAAAATTAGAAAGTCCTGAGGTGGGTTTTGAAGTATTTTTGGCCCATTATTCTTATGAGTAACATAAATCATACCCAAAGAAAGTAGAGAAGTGTGTCCAGTAAGCCTGCAAAAGTGGGCAGTCAGCAGTGAGCAGAATGTCAGGAGCACATAGGATAAAGTAAACATCTATTGGAAAGAAGGAGCTGGAAGAGGTGGGTGGTCTGGCATGATTCCAGAAACGAATTCCTCCATGTGCAGTACCTTTTTACTATTTCCTAGTATATATCTGTATGATGAATCTGTGCTCACTGAAGAGGCTGGAATAGGCTGAAGTATGGTAAAATGTCACAATCACATAACCCATATATAGGGACAAGTAAAGTAACAATATTGTGGGGGAGTTTGGATGATATATCATGAGGGATAAATGCCTCTGAGTGGAGAACACCTGGACAGATTTTGCGCTGGAAAGATTTTATGAAGAAGGAAATCATTGTACTAGGCTTTCCTGTGCTCTAGAATGAAAATGTGGATATTTGGAGAAAGGGCAAAATGGCACCACACTCAGTGGAAGCTGCATGAGTGAAGGCAGGGAAGTAACAAAGAGCAAGTTGTTAAATTTTCAGGAGAGTGTAAGTTGCACAAGCAGTAGCACTAAGGTATTAAGCTGAGATGAGCAAGGAAAAGGAAGCATTCACAGGTGACTGAGGCTTTGAGGCTGGGTAATGGGGTGATAGTGTAGCCTCTCAGAGAAAAATTCTTCAAGTGAGAGAATTTAGGCAAAAAAAGAAAAGGACCAAAGAGAGAAGAAAACTTTGGAAGAAACTCTAAAGGTACTTTTTAAAAGACATAAAGATGAAAATCTCTGAACCAGCAGAACCAATAAGGCAATGGAGATTTTCAAGAAGCAGTGGAGTGGCAAGAAGAGAAGTTGCAAAGCACTGATTGGCACTTGCTCAATAAGCGTTCAGTCATCACCTATGAAGTGACTGGAGCTGTGTCATGAGCTACATAGAAAATATTACAAGTCAGAGTTCTTACACGCAGCTTATTCTGAAGCTAGAGAGATTAACAAATAAATGAGGAGGAGGAAGTGGAGGTTCTTACTCTCCAGAGGAGCACTGAGAGGCTCTGAGAACATGATGAAGAACAGGTAGGTATTCAATCTAGGAGACACTTGAGCAGATTTCCAGCCAGGAGAATAAAGTCACAATGAAAGAAACCTTAACATGCAGAAGAAGGGTAGGAAAAAACAACTGACAGAGGGAGAAGGGCTGATAGTAGGAATAAGGCTTGGAGAGAAAGAAAGGTGGGCTTATACAGAAATTCCTTTGGTGAAAAAAGTGAAAATGCAGAGAGTTAAAATCAAATGACTTTGAAATTAATAAAGTTTGGCATCAAGTCATCTTCAAAGAAGGAGGAAGTGAGGATGGGTGGTGAAGATGGGGTTTCTACTTTGCAGAGAGTGGAAAGTTTTGGCAGAGCATCTATGAGGAATATCTACAAAGACTGTACTAGATTTTAATCCATCAATCACCATGTATTTATGCAGCATCTAGTCTATGCCCCATGATGTATGTAGTATGAGATATATGTCAACTGTACAGAGTGCTGGCAGTTGCTGCTAACTTGGCAATATCAGCAAATGTTATAAACTATTTCTTCTATAGTACTCACTAATAAAAATAAGGAGAAATGTTGGATTTAGGTCCTTAGGGCACCCAACTTGCTCTCTCTTTCCAATTTAAGACTAAAGCACTGGCAGTTAAATATAAGCATTGTTAAGTCAACATTATTTTTAGCACTATTTCATTATAACCTGTATTTTGTATGCTTGACTGTGAGTCCATCTTCTTAGCTTTTCATTGCAACTTTCATAGAATCATGCACAGCTTTTTATTTAATAAATTATTGTCTAATACAAAAGATGTAAAGTAATGCATGTGGAGTGTCACAGAAAGTACCATTTTAACTCTAATTTCAAAGAATGCATGGATCACCAATTTACTCAAAACATATCAAAAAGAAATTGAGAAATGGGCCAGAAATTAAAAAAGACAAAAGTATCAAGATAGAGAAAATGTGTTTAGAGAAACAGTGAATTTGAACTATCGAAGGAGGAAATTCAAGAGCAATAGACACTGTCCCTGATCCACTAATATCCCTTCAGCATTCAGCTTTACAATACACTCTGATGTCTGATTGAGCAAGCCTAAAGCTCTCTCTTGCTTCCAGAACATTATTGGCTAGAGCACAGGAGTGCCATGAATTCATGTCCTTGGGAGGGTCCTTCAATGAATCATGGGTAGAATTTGGTCTATTAATATTTCAGATTCCTCATCCCCAGATGGGACAATTCAGAGGCATGTTCTACCATTTATCCCAGCAGGGTGAGCCTCAATTTTCCACAGTTATAACCTCTTCATCAACAGGTACTGGTTTCCTTTTCTTCCCTTCTTACCTCCCTCTCTCTTACTCATTTTCTACAATTGTTCCCCCAAAATAATGACTTTCAGTCAAATTCTTGCCTAAGGTCTTTGGTGGGGAAGGTTAGGTGGTGGAGGGATCAAGCAAAAATGAAAAAGGACTCATGGACAAGGACAACAGTTTGGTGATTGCAGGGCAGGGGCAGGGATAAGGGGGTTAAACAGTAATGGAAAAAACGCAATTAAAATTTTTTTTTAAAAATTCTTGCCTAAGATGTGCTTCCAGTGAAACTGAGCCTAACATGTAGAATGAAACTAAATTCCTCTGGAAAAGGAAAAAATAAATAAAATTCATTAACATAGACTATATCTTCCTTATAAATCCAGTCTATATCCAGTTAAACCACCATCTACCCAATTCTCCAAAATAGAAATCTAATATTTATATTTGACATTCCCTCTTCCTCACATCTTATATTCAAATCTTTAGCAAGTTCTGCACATTTACTTCCAAAATCTCTCTCAAATATATTTCTCTCCAGCTCTGTTTGCACAGGTTACATGAATCTTTATAATCTTGTTAAATGGATGAGTAAAACCAAATGTGGCTCTTTCAGTGAGCATGAAAAGAAAATTTCAAAAGAAAGGTTCAGGGTTTTGGTGAAGTGAATGGGTGTCTGAACTGGAAGAATGGAAAAGATAGTAGATAAAGAAGTTGTTGTGCAAGATTTGGAGGGGACTAATTTGGAGATATTGGGAAAACAATAATAGGCTGACCTATTTCGCAAGTGCATAACCTAAGATGATGATGGAAGTCAAGGAAAGAGGAATAATTCAACTAATATTAAAGATGATGAAGACAGAAGCAGATGACAAGAGATACAGTGAAGGAATAAAAAATATTAACTAGGTTTCTTTTTTTTTTTGAAAAAATTTTAATGCCAAATTGCAAACATATACAAAGGTAGACAAAATATTACATTAATTTCAATCATCAACTTGTGCCCAATCTTGTTTTACCTCTATTCCTACCCACATTCATTCACCAACTAGGTTATTTTGAAACATATCCCAGGGGGCATCTCATTATTTCAGAAAAAATTCACAATTACTTAACTTTGAAGCTTACTGTCTTCCTGTCTGTGAAGTGTGTAGTTGGCAAGTAAGTTTTGGCAAATAAGAACGCGGGGTACTTATTTTAATAAAAAATTCCTAAAGAGTCAGAGAGTCACAAAATTTGGGCCTTTTTTCCAATGAGGAAAACTGAGCCTAGGTAAGGTAAGGTAAGGTAGAGTCCTGGCTTTGGTCCCAATGCCCCCAGGCCCACCTCCACCTTGGTGCCTCGGAGGTAGCGCCATGCACTCCACAGGCAGCTGTGAGGAGAGGACTTGCAGTAACCTCACTGAGGACTTCCGGTTCGGCTTCTATCCAGGACCCCTAGGCTACGCTGGGGCTCCAACCAGTAGCCTAGGGACGGGGTGATCACCCAAGGGCACCACAGCCTGGGATGCCCTAGGTTTTGAAGACTGATGTAAATATGGATCTGGGGTCTATGACAATTAAGATTTGGGGTAGGAGAAAATTTCAAATAGGTAAAACTATCTGTCTTTATATTTAATATATGATAACTAATTTATTATGCAGCTGAGGAAGTTCATTTGTTTTATTTGGTATAATTCACTTTGAGAAAAATTATTATTGCTGTTCATTAACTTACATTTATTTTCATGGTGCCTGCAAATGAGCCTTTAATGAATGGCTCCAGCATCTTTCCAAAGAGAAAGTTGTGCTAGCTGGTCTCTTCTTATCTTCCAAATTTTAAAAAGGGAAGTACTGAAAATATTTAAGAAACTTCCCCTCCTTATATGGGAATGCGCAGCTATAAAAAATCTGGAGCTGAACCACAAGAAAAAAAGTCATCTTTCAGGTCCTTACAGAGAACACTGGCAGATTATGATGGAACAGATCCTTGTCACGTGATATAACACCATCTGCTGTCCTTCAGCAAATGTCCAGGTGGATTTCATTTCTGGTTTCCGGAAAGAGGGGGCCAATCAACATGAAAAAGATGTCTTTGATTATCTGTCACAATCACCCAAGGAGAAACACAATTTTTTTTGGTTTCTACCATCATTCTTGACAAGAGACTCGTGGTTTTATTTTTAACCATGAAATATGCTTCTGAATTTAAGAACAATACCAATGCCAATGGTTTCTTTTTTTCCTTGGGTTTGTTCCTTATGGCAATAGAAAGGTCTAGCTTGAAAAATGTCTGTCCCATTCTTTTTCAATAACTTTCACTTAGTTTTCTGAAGAATTATGTGTGCTTCCCATTATTATGGGGCTTTAAAGTACTTATATTACATGGCTTGAAGAGTACCTCAGACTCAGGAGTCAAATAAAATGGCTTCAAGTGGAAAACCATGCTGACAAGAAATAAAAACCTATTTTAAAAATTATATTTGAGGATTTTCCCCAAATGTTCACAGTACTTATGTCATCTCTTTTTCCAACCAGTTATAGTTGTGTGACCATCTCTATAACATTGCTGGTATCGAAAAGAAGAATTCCTGTAGTATTCTAATCTTTACATCTTCCTCTCTCTCTCCTTGGAATAGGTCTATGCTGTTTGCATGTTGTATTTTGATTTAGTGTATTTTTTTTAGTTGAAGAGATTCTGACCTAAGCATGAATTCAGAAAGGGTCTAAGGAAAACACTGGTTTTTTCTTAAGTTCAAATAATTACTGATTATAAGCTAAATCTTTCTGGTAAAGATTGTTTTAAATTTTTAAAAATTCACATTGAATATTTTTGAATTTGTGAGGAAAAGAGCGACAGTTGTCCCAAATATCTCTTTCCCTATCTCTTCTTCAATGGTAAAGTTTCCATATTGGTTGGTCCTGCAGCCACTTGGAATAAAGATTCTTTTCAGACTTGCAACTCGATCTGGTCATGTGACCAAGTTCTGGGCAAGGATATAAGCAGAAGTAGAGTGTGCAACTTCTGAGAAGTACATGACATCTCTTCTTCAAAACTTCTTCTTTCCTTTAGGCAGCAGTGAGAGACTGGAGTGGCGGAGCCTCCAGCAGCCAAGGTGAACAACAAGATCAATTTGGGAACAGAAGCCATGGCTTTCAGGGCAGCACATAGAAATAGTTTGGGACTCTTCCACCATAGAGCACCATTTTAGTTCTGGAATGATTGACTTTTTGAATCAGACTTTTTGAATCAGACTTCTTGAATATGAGAACAAAATTAATTTCTATTTTTATATCCTTATTATTTGAGGGACTTTCTATTACTCATAGACTCATATATATTTTAAAAATTGGATAGTGTCCTACTAATAAAAGATTCTAGCAGATGCCATTTCCAAGTAAAATCTAAGTAGTGATATGTACAATTGCAATGAAAATTTTCAAGAAAAATCATTAGGCTGTCAAGATCTTTTTACAGAAAGAAAAGACAAAAAGAAAATGAAGTTTTGTGCATAGTTATTTTATCTTTTAAAAGCTATATATTTCAAGTTCATCTTTAGTACTCCATTTAATGAAATTGAACTTATATGTAACAGCATAAAAAATCTGACTTCCAACTGCCAGTACCAGTGATTTTTTTTTGTATAGCACTTAATCTAGCAACAGAACCTGCTCTTGCTGAGGGTAGAGCAGGTTGAATGTGCTGAGGAATTAACAAGCACCCCCAACTCAGGACCACCCCTGAACCACTGACTGAAATGAGATCATTTAGAAATACCCCAGCTCCTTTGTTCTATCTAGTAGATTAACTCAAAGGCATTTGTCTACACTGATTCCTAGAGCTCCCCGCTAGGTTTAGGCTCCTATGCAGAGTAGTAACCAGCTTGATAGCATAACCTTTATTGTCTTCTTGCTTTCCCTTGCCTCATTTCCTCATTCTACTACCATTGTTTTCTGGGTTCATATCCTCACTGCACATGAGTTCTTATCTCAGAGTCTGCTTCTGGGGCACAGGAACTAAGGCATAATATTTACATATTGTGTGAGTGGAAGTAAAAACATTATGGCCAGGGGAATGATATAAATAATAACGTGACATAACTGCAAAGTAAGCCAACAGTGTCTTTCCTCTCTTTTTCTTTCAGTCCTCAGTGGTAGAAAGGAGGAAGGCATTAACACATCCCTAAAAAATAAAATGATTAGTAAATAATGTGCTTGGAAAATATAATCCTATACACTGGGTAAAGTATTTTCCCATTTCCTTTAAATAATTGGGATGAATTGGCTCCAGGCAAAAGCAAGCTACATTAATCTCTTGAGAAAGAGTATAAACAGTAATCATTGTGCTTATTATTTTCCCCCAATATAGAAAAAGGCCTCAGATATATAGCAGTTAATTAATAAATATTTGTTGAGTAAAAGCATGGTAGAGCCCTGACTGATGTGGCTCAGTTGGTTGGGCATCATTCTGCACAGCAAAGGGTCACGTGTTTGATTCCTCGTCAGGGCACATGCCTGGGTTATAGGCCTGGGTCCCAGTAGGGGCATGTACAATGAGGCAACTGATTGATGTTTTCCTCTCACATGGATGTTTCTCTCCTTCTCTTTCTCCCTCCCTTTCCCTCTCTCTAAAAATAAATAAATAAAATATTAAAAAAAGAAGTATGGTAGAGAGGGAAACAGAGTAAAGTTAGCAAATTGGGTGATCACCCTATAAGGAATAAGAAGGCAAACATAGAGTCAGAGAAGATATTAGCAATGCATAATCCAATAAAGGACTTCAATTCAGAGTTTGTAAAAAATTACAAAACAGTTACAACACCACAAGTCCATAAGAAAAAAAAAATGGTCCAAAAAACCCCCTTCGCATTATATCTAAATGGCCAGTAAATAGGTGACAATGTGCTCAACTTTATTAGTCACCAGAGCAATGAAACTTAAAACCATAATGCAACACTGTATTTTTAACTGCATTGGTTTAAAATAAAAAGAGAGACAATACCAAGTATTGGCAAATATGTGGAACAGTTAGGACTGTCATACACCTCTGGTAGAAGGAAAAATTGGTACAACCAGTTTGAAAATTCTTTGGCAATATTTACTAAAGCTCAACATTTACATTCCCATTGATACCAAAATTCCATTCCTAGATATATAACCACCAGAAGTGCATATACCTGTTCACCAAAAAACATGGATCAAAATATGCATAACAATATTAACAATAATCACAGACCTGGAACAACCCAGATGTGCATCTATAGAAGCATGAAAACATAAATTGTGGTATAGTCAACAGTTTATTTTACAAGAATGAAAATGAGTGAACTACAACTGCCCATATGACATGCATGACTCTCACAAATATGATATTTGAGTGAAAGAAGCCAGATACAAACGAGTACAGGTTGTAAGTTTCCAAATACATACAGTTTAAAATCAGGCAAAATTCTTCTATGCCATTAGAAGTCAGGAAGGTATTTATTTCTGGGAGACATACTAATTTTTTAAAATATATTTTATTGATTATGCTATTACAGTTGTCCCATTACCCCCTTTCATTCCCCTCCACCCTGCACACCCTCTCCTACCCACATTCCCCCCCTTTAGTTCATGCCCATGTGTCATAAGTTCTTTAGCTTCTACAGTTCCCATACTATTCTTGCCCTCCTTCTGTCTATTTTCTACCTACCTTCATTGCTACTTATTCTTTGTACCTTTCCCCCCTCTCTCCTCCTCCCACTCCCCTGTTGCTAACCCTCCATGTGATCTCCATTTCTGTGGTTCTGTCTCTGTTCTAGTTGTTTGCTTAGTTTCCTTTTGTTTTTGTTTTAGGTGTGGTTGTTCATAATTGTGAGTTTGCTGTCATTTTACTATACATGTTTTTTATCTTCTTTTTCTTAGATAAGTCCCTTTAACATTTCATATAATAAGGGCTTGGTAATGATGAACTCCTTTAACTTGACTTTATCTGAGAAGTACTT
>CM052547.1:65759501-65807701 GCA_028533065.1 Trachops cirrhosus
ATACTACGCAGAAGAAAGAAAGAAGGAGCTCCTACCCTTTGCAACAGCATGGATGGAGCTGGAAAGCATTATGCTAAGCGAAATAAGCCAGGCAGTGAAAGACAAATACCATATGATCTCACCTTTAACAGGAACCTAAACAACAAAACAAAGAAGCAAGTGAAATATAACAAAAGACACTGAAATAGAGGACAGGTAGTCAGTGACCAGAGGGGAGAGGGGAGGGAATTTCTGGGGAGAAGGGAAGCGTTTACAGGAACAAATTTAGAGGACACATGGACAAAACTAGGGGTGTTGGAAATGGGAGGAATGGGTGGGTGGGCTGGAATGGAAATAAAGGATAGAAACTGTACTGAATAATCTAAAATAAAATAAAAAAAGAAAAAATGAACAGTAAAATGACAACTCACAACTATCAACAAATGAACCTAAAAAAAAGAAAAATGACAAAAACTAAGCAAACAACCAGAACAGGAAAAGAATCAGAGAAATGGACATCACACAGAGGGATTTCAGTGGGGAGGGGGAAGGGGAGAATAGGGGGAGAAAGGTACAGGAAAGAAGGCATAAAACAGATGGGGAGAGATAAAAAATGGTATAGGAAACAGAGGAATCAAAGAACTTATATGTACAACCCATGGAAATGAACTAAGGGAGGGGGAATGTTGAAGGGTGGGGGGGGCAGGTTGGAGGGGGGATAAAGAAGGAAAATTGGAAAAACTGTAATAGCATAATCAATAAAAAATACTTAAGTAAAAAAACCCCATAATAATCATATTATGTGTAATAATAATTAAAATCAACAACATTGTTTATTGAGCTTCTGTTATATGCCAGCCTCTCATCAGTCCCTCTCCATATTTATTGCTATAGATAGCCCTCCAATTTTTCTCAATAACACAGAACCCAGATCAGATTTACAACAAATATTTGATGAATTAATAATTAGTAGATATTGTTATCCTGATATTTTAAAATAGAAAACATATTTATCTGGAGAAAAGGGTATTTGTTTTATTTATTTATTTATAATTTTATATATATATATATATATATATATGTATATATATATATATATATATATATATTCCTGCAGTTGCTTTCTGAATATATCTAGGTGGGCCCTGTTCTGCTTTAGAAGTCATCTTGCCTATTGTCATTGTCCTTGGGGTTAAAATAAGAGACAGATTACTCTCTGTGTGGGAAGAGGTTCCTGGTGTTTCTTGGTCTTCTACAGTTGTCAAAATTCTTAATCACCAGCTGAATTGTTTTATTTGTCCTGTGGCATCCACATGAGAAGGGACTTAATGTCTCTCTCATTCAGAGCTTTCTTTTGGTAGTTTTGAATAGCAGGACTAAGTACCTGAGGGAAGTAATTGTGGTTTAATGCATGAACACAGGTTACACTATAGATTTCTAGGGCATCCTCAGCTTCATGTCATTTTATTATTTGCATAAAAGGTGATTTTTTAAATAAATATATTTGTTAATGTATATGGTTAAGCATAACTTTTTACCTAAGTAATGAAAAATCAGACATTGTGTCTTGCTTTTGTTTAAAAGTGAATGATAAATAATTGAATCAGTTAAAACCTAAAGAAACTAATAAGAGATTTCAGTAAGGTGGGTGGTTAAAAAAATGGCTACCCCAAATGCCAGTATTTACCAACTAAAAAATACAATGGAAAGTTATTCTGTTCATGAATCCACAAAAATATAAATTACCTAGGAAAAATAGTAAATGTACACAAAATACTAGAGACTAATAAACTGTAAAATTTTACTCAGACAAATGAAAACATTGTATTCTAGGGTAGAAAGATGGATATTATGAACTGATTATGTTTTCATGATTAATTAGTTTTTTGCATTGGAACTTGGGAAAACTTGACAAATGATTTTAACATCAGTCTGGGAAAATATGTATATGACAAAAGTCAAGAAAATTTTGCAAAAGTATATATGTGGGGGTAGGTGTTTGGTCATTTTTCCAGAAATAAAAATAAATCTAACCATTAAACAACAATCATTATAGCTGTGTAGTATTGATGGAAGAATCAATCAATAGCTCAATGGAATAGAATAGCCTGGAAGTAGACTCAGGTAGTTTTTGGAAAAAGAACTATAATTGAGAAAGCATTTTGAAATAGTGAAGAGTGTTTGACAAGGTCAAGGAAATTGGCTAAGTATGTAGAAAATATTCAACTAAGAACTTCTGTTTACGAGACTCACTAGGCTAAGTTCCAAATAAATTGGAAAGTTTACCTGCTAGGTGAGAAACAAAACTAGAATAACATATTTAACCATTTTAGGGGAAGACTATTTTGGTGTAAAATTAATGGAAAGAATCACAAAACAAAGGATAGATTTACGTATACTTTAAACTTTCATATGTAGAAAAATACAGTTTAATAGAAAGCAGTCATGGAGAAAAATATTGACACCAAGCATGACAGAACAGATAGTATAGTAGTGACACTGAACTCTTGCATATCAGTAAGTAGAAAATAACATCTCAATAGAATTGTCTAAATATCTGAATAAGTAATTTAAAAGGAAGCAGTAAAACAGCATACATATTTAATAAATATCCTTACTATTAATCACAGAAATGGAAATTAAAACAAAAACAAGATGCCATATTTCATGTATTAAACAAGGTGTGTGTGCGTGCACGCGTGTGTGTGTGTGTGTGTGTGTGTGTGTGTGTGTGTATAAAATGGCACTGGCAAGGATGCAGTGAGAAGGACTTTCTCACTGGTGCCGGGAGGCACTTACATGATAAAACCCTCCTGGAGAACAGTTTGAAGATATTTGTGAAAGCTTTTAAAAGTTCAAATTATTTGACCCAATTATTTCTCTGGCTTTTTATTTTACTTTTTTTTGTCTGCTAAGGAAGTAGATGCAGGTAAATTTTTATTTAGAGAATTATTTATATAATTTGCAATAATAGTAACAGTGAAACAACTTATATAACTAAAAATTGTGGGCCCCAAATATTAGACTATTGCATAAATGTTAAAATTGATTGTTTTGAAAGTTATGTAATCACATGGAACAAACTTTATCACTTTAAATGGAAATAACCAGCTGTGCTACTGCATTACAATGATGTGTTTTTTGAAATGGAACTATCACATAGGCATATAAAAACTGGAACAAAAACAGAAAGTTAAACAATGCCTGGGTGGTAGAAATATGAATGGATTTTCTTTTGTATTTTTATACTTTTCCAAATTTTTCAAAATTTAGTCCATGATAACATTGTTTTCTGGAACAATAAAACCCCCCTATTTTACAACTATGGCAGTGATACACATTCAGGTTATAATTATTCATTTATGTAACAAACATTCATTGATTATTTCTTTTGCCAGGGGCTTTGCCAAGTGTTATATAAATGAATAATATGTATACAAATGAAAGAAAGTCTAACTTGAACAAAGAGAATGTACTAGAAGGTTATCAGGGAGCTAAGAGAATTGCCAGGATTGAGTGGGGTGGGGCCAAAACAATAACAACCTTCACCAAAGCAGAGCCTAGCCAGTTCCAGGGTCTAGATATCAGGTACTGGAGATCTGGCCAAGAACAGCCTGCTGGGGGCTTGGCCGCAGGCCCCTGGTTGTTATACTTTGGAGCTTGCCCACCACACCCAGCCCACTTTGTATTTTTCTACATACAGAAGTTTAAAGTATATTTAAATCTGTCTTTTGCTTTGTGATTCTTCCCATTAATTTTATATTGAAAAGTCCCTTCCCTACAATGTTTAAATATTTTCCTCTAGCTTTGTTTCTTACCTGGCAGGTAAACTTTCCAGTTTACTTGGAACTAGTCTAGTGAGTCAAGTAAACAGAAGTTCTTAGTTGAATGTTTTCTATATACTTAGCCAATTTCCTCCACTCTTATCAAATACTCTTCACCAGGATTAGCAGGCCCACTGCTCCTTTTACAGTGAAAGAAACAAAAAAGATGGCATGGTTGCTAAACAACCAAAGTCAAACGAAAACAAAAGACAATAAAAATTGCCCACCACCCCAGGACTTGGAGGTCAACAGCAGTGAGTAGCAGCCATCTGTCTCTCCCCTGTATAGGAAACATTCACTGAGATATAGAGTCACACCCAATGCAGGGTTCATGGTACAGTGTGCACCTGAGTGCCCCACGCAGGAGATGCAGTTTTCTCCTGGTGTCAGCCGTGATATGTCCTGAAGAAGGTGGCTTTTCAGATCTTCGTGTAGGGGCAGGGTTTTTGAAAGGGAGATCCCATTCTCAGGTGAAACAAGAGCCAGTGAATGGATTACCGAAAAGAAATTGTTTAGCAGAAGTAAGAAGTATAGTTTGGACATAGAAGGGGCACTCATGCAAGTCTAGGCTTCTTTTTATTCTGAATTAGCCAACACTTAGCAAGTCCTACAGTAATGTCTGAGTGTAATCCATCAAGAATAATGGACTTTTAATTCAAATAACTTTTGGTCCATAATACTGTAGAGTCATCCATAGATCAGTGCGCATTCTTCCTACAGTTTGCATCATAAACAGGAACTATCTGTGACTGATCAGGTAGTTTAATGTTGCTTTGATAACTATTTCTAAACTTTCCCAGAGGAAAGAAAACTTGTAAGGTGAAGGAAAAGACATAAGTATTCTTTAATTTCACAAAAAACGGGACAGAGAAAAAACTTCATTCACCAAGAGGGGCCCCTGTCCTGGACATTGCATGATGAAGAGCTGAGTTGGGCTGCACCTGTACAGTCATGCCCTTCTCTGCCAATTAGGGAATCCGTGTGCCGCCTTGGCCCTCTCTGGGTCCTGCTCTGACTACCCAGGACCTTGGACTTTCCAGCTTTTAAGGCTCATGGGCTCAAGGTGGCCTGAGGGAAGACTGTTAATGGATGTGTGGGAAGTGTGGATGGATTTTGGGCACGCAGATGTTGTATTCCACACACAAGTGCTGGAGGCCAGGGTAGAAAGTGCAAGGGGGAGGGACAGGAGGCTGGTTCTCCTTATTTTATTATGTTCTGGAATTCAAGAATTCTGTATTTAAGCCTGGCTTCTAGGTCATTATGAAGGCATATTTTTCAGGCTAGGCACGTGGAGCATATTTAATAATTTTTAAAAATTATTTTATTGTTCAATTACAGTTGTCTGCATTTATTCCCCACCACTCCCCCTCCCGCCCCAGCCAAACCCTCCTCCCTCCTTTGCTTCCACCTCCCTGCCTTGGTTTTGTCCATGTGTCGTATTTAGTAATTTTTGGCTTGAATTATCAAATTTAGATATCTTAGATATAATAATGAAGAGTCCATTTGTGCTCTTGCCCCCTCAAATGTTAGGATCAGGCCCATTTGGGTAGTTGTTTTAGAAAGACAACACTCAGTTGTACACACATGCACGTTAGCTGCCTGTGCAACATCAATGCAGATTATGAGGAAAGTAGAACGCACTCCTGTGATGATAGCTAGCACATTGAACAAGATGTGTTAAGCCCTCATCCAGCTATTTTATCCACGTATCTTAATTAATCTTCATAGAGCTCTATAAAATGGGTCATTCAAGGCAAAATATCATGCAGGTAGCTAGGGTAGCAAAGAGCGGTCAAACCCTGGCTCATCCAAATCCAGTTGTCCATCAAGACTGTGCTCTATGGCAATTTATTAGGTAAGAAGAGAAGTTTTGTTTGGAGTCCTTGAACCTTTAATAATTTAAAAATTGCTGGATTAATCAACCCACCCTGACTCTCAAATCCTCTGATTTGGCATTTCTATTCATGCAGATTTTCTCATGAAATGGAAAGGAAATTCATTGACTGCCTGCCACTTCAGTATTATGATTAACTGAATGATCAAAACCCCAAATCAATATTCGGTGGCTTTTGTAAGAAACAAATTTAACTTACATTTTAAAACAGGTGTCAGTATAAGATTCCTTCTGCCAGTTTTCAAGGGACTTGCCATCCGTGTCATTGGTGCTGAAGGTAAATTGGCAAGGGAATGTGTCCCTGTTTTTCCTCAAAGCACTGGTTCATCCCCAAGCCTCCATTACCCCATTGTCCAACTGAGTCAGGATGGCCTTATCCAAACATTACTGGTCCTACCAGTCTTTTAATAACAAATTATAGGAGGGTGGGCAAGGGCTCACTCCCTCACACCTTCAGTTCCAAATATAAGATATATCATAAAGTCAAAAGTCATTTGCTTTACTTTTCAATTAAAATTCAAATTTAAGGTTATATTTGATACTATTTAAGATACTCTTTTAGTTACTTTCTGAATAGAACTTGATCCCTTTGCTTCGAGGCATGGTCATTTGACTTACCCAAATGGACGTGTGCATAAAACACTGATTTTTCTAGCTAATTATTCTTAGCTGTCAACTGAGTTGCACTCTTGCCTAATTTAGCTCCATTACAATTTACTGACTCAGGAAGAGAACTTCCTGGAAGGGAAGAGTAGAAAACTTATACTCATTTGTCTAAAAAACAGATTCTTCCCCCAAAGTAAGAACAGTTACTACTTGGGTATCATTTAATCTCTAAATATATAAATACTGATGGAGGAGAGGGTTAAAGGACCAACCCCCCCAAAAAAAAAAAATAACCTCACAGAAACTGAATACAAAGCTGTCCTCATCTGTGTGGTTTTTAGAACAATGTCACTTCGCTAGGGTTCAGAGACATGCAAACAAGTAATAAAAGGAATTTTCTAATAACACTTGAATTCATTACTTCAATGAAATAGTAGTTTATTATACATTTTATAAGAGTTTTTAAGCTACCAGCTACCTCCAAAGTCCTGTCCTATCTTCTTACTACTTCAAGTAGACTCCACTCACCCTTCTCACAGCCAAGCCTTCCCAAAATCTCACCAACTTAAAACTTTCTTGCACACGCCCTTCATGTACCCACTGCCACTCCTCTTAGCACCTCTCAATACGGCCTTGTGTCAACTTCCTATATGTTCCCTTTCTCATCATTCCCACTCTAAAATAAGCATCTAGTCATCTGACTATCACTTTCTCATTGAAAGCTTCCTACCTAGCTATCATTCTCCTCCCCGCACCCCAAAAAAGCCACAGAATTCTTCCTACGGTTCTGGGTCATCCCTTTCAAAGCATTCAACACGGTGTTTTGTAGATGTTTTCTTGCTTGACTCCCTTCTTGCACTGGACTGAAAACTCTTCTAGAGCACATATCTTGTACCTTGGTCTTTGTTATCCCAGCACCTAGCTTTGTGCATGCACTTGTCAGGTCTTTAATAAATGTTTGTGGATGAATGCATGTTACCTAAACTAAAAAAAATGAGCCCAGATGTCAAAGGGAAATGCATAGTTGAAAATTCTGGAATGGAACCTAGCAATGATATAATCCATTTCCTTAAAAAATAGTTTCACACTAATGTTCATTTTCTACATTCTATGAATGAAAGATGAGGCAGGAAAGATTAATATTATCTGTTTCTGTTAGAAAAAACTTTAAATATTGGGTAGGTGTATAATGTGGATATTCTAAATACACTGAAAAAGAGAAAGTAGTGAAGGAAATTATAAACTCAGAGCAAGCTTTCCAAAAGTAGAGTGTATAAACTGAGCTTGTTGCAAAACATTAAGAATAATTATTTGATTACTATATGCAACTTACACCTATTGCTCTGTTGTCCCACACCTGGCATGAATGTGCTTGGTTGGTGACATGGCCCTTGCTTGAATATCAGTTGATTTTTATACTGAAAACTGGGGTTTTAATGAGTTCTGCCCAAGTCTTTGACACCACTTATTTTCATAGTAACAGATGCCCTAAAAATGAAGAAAACTAGGAAGGATTGGGAGAGAAATGAATCAAAGTAAGTAGTCCAAGCAAGGGTCTCTCCACTGTGAGACCCAGACTGTCTCCAGGCTTTTGGTCAGGAGTATTTGTGACAGGATTATCACAGAGAAGATTCTAGGGTGAAAACTGGGAGGTATTTTAAAGGCAATTCATAGATACATTCCATGAAAGAAGTTACTGTGTTTTATTTAGCTTGGATTCCTGTGGTGGGTACCTGCATTGTCATACTAGCAGTCTACAGTGATTGAAAGAAACACTTGCCACCTAGATCCCAATAACAACTAGGAATCGGGGAGCAGCAACTGGAGACTCTTATTGCCTATGAAATATAGTTGAGCTGGCTGTCCTTTCAGAACTGGAAGGTGTATGAAAACACTGAGTTTTAGTAGGTACTAATATTTGACGATGGTAATTAGAGTTTCCAGTTTGGCATGCACAGTGTGAAATTTCCCCTAAAAATCCAGATTTTTCGCTTCTCTTTTTTTTGAAAAAAATCATACATACAAAAACACAAAATGTGACAACACTAACCATGTTTTCTCATGGCAACCATTCACTGTAGCAGAGTAGCAGCTGCCGCCACCATAGGTGGGTAATGGAGTTTCATTTTGCCACAGTCCCTATCATTCTCTACCTTGCATCATCAGGCCATTTTACATGTTTATATTAACCTCTTGGTCCTTGGAGACTGTTGAATTTGTAATCTTTTCGTTAGAGGAGATGATTGCTCTATGGTTTTGGATTATTTTATCCTTATAGTATATTGTTTCTTCTTAATCCCATTTCCTGAAAATGAATCAATTTACTTAAAAGATAAGGTAAATGACATTGTAAACAAATGAATTTTTAAAAATTTCATTCTAGAAAAAAAAACCTAACCTTAAGCCTTCTGTGCTGGTATGAAGTTAACTTAAAATGTAGAGTTTGAGGAGAGTTGGTAGGAATATTTGCATAGTTAGGCTTCAGTAACTAAACTTTTTCAATATTTTTCCAGCATTAGAAGATTATAAAGAATTTCCTCATGTGTTTCATTTGAACTAAACTGAAATAGAAAAAGAAATCATAGGTTCTTGAGTTTGCTGGAGGTAGAAATTATTAGAACTCAAAAGCATGCTATCATATTTCATGTGATATTATCATCTGGAAAGTATAAAACATTGAGAATGCAAATATGTCCACAGAAGTGCAGTAGGACCTTATAAATGATATGCATTCTATAGAATGGCTGGCAAAATCTCAAAATCAATATTGGAATCACCCAGGGCGACTGGAAATAATGATATCACTGTACCTTACAAAAAAGTAATGAAAAACAAATGAGACAGAAAATTCCGGAGTTATCCCTAGAGTTTTCATTTGCTTGAGCTGGGGGATGAGATGGGGGAGATTGATTGATTTTAGGAGTGTTTTTTTCTTTTCTTTCTTTCTTTTTTCTATTTTTTTTTTTTTTTAGACTTCAATTTTATTGTAAACACAGAGCACACCACACCCAGTGAAAGCGGTTTTCTTTTCCACACAGACCAGGGTGTGCGGTGACTATAGATGTCACTGCAAAACAGACACAATGTTTGGTTCTAAGTTAGTCACTTAACTGGTGAGTTTATAATAAGGATGATTGGACTTGTTTATTAGGGTGGTATCTGCTTGCTTCTGCTTTGTCCTTTGATAGGATAGATAAAAATAGGAAACCTATTATAATGAGCATTCCCAAGTAGTCATTCAATTCAACAAACATTCATTATGAACTACTGTGTTTATCTGGGGTGGCACTTACCCCTATGGAGTAAGGGAACATAAATAAAAATCCCTCTTATGTAAGGAGAGACAGATAGTAAACAATAAACATATAAGAAAATGTATGGAATGTCAAAAGGTTATTATGCTTTGAAAAAATAGAGTGGTTCATAAAGGAGATCAAAAGTGCTGAGATGGTGACAGGAAAAGTTTACTTTTCAATGGGGGCGGGGGACTTGTCAGGATATGCCTCACTGAGAAGGTAACATTTGAAGGAGGGGGGCAGCTACCTGTGTAGAGATGCCCTGTGGTAGATATGATAGACCATCACAGGCAGAGAGAACACAGTGCAAACACTTCAAGGTAGAACACCGGGCTTACTTGAGGAGGCCAAAGTGATTGGAACAAAGTGAGTGAGGGAGCTGCAGGAGACAAGGTCAGAGAGGTAAGCAGTCAGAACTAGTAGACAGAGATGAAACACCTTGGCCTTTTCTCTGAGCAAGATGGGGAACCATTGGAGAGATTTCAGAGGAGGACAGAATCTGACATAGTTTCCACAAGTGCCTTTCTAGAGAGAGGGAAAGTGTGAAAGCAGGAAACTGATCAGAAGGACAGTAATTCAGGAGAAAGATGATGATGATGATTTGACCAGGCTTGTAGCAGTGAAAGTGATGGAGGTAGTGTTTCCTGAGGATTGGGTACAGGATATTAGAGGAGTCAAGGATGTCTCCAGGATTTTCAGCCTGATCAACTAGAACAGGGGTGTCAAACTCATTTTCACCAGGGGCCGCATTAGCCTTGCAGTTGCCTTCAAAGGACCGAATGTAATTTCAACTCCTTAACAGTTAAGGAGTAGTTACATTTATACAGTCCTAAAATTATTTCAGCCCTTTGAAGGCAACCACGAGGCTAATGTGCCCCCTGGTGAAAATGAGTTTGACACCCCTGAACTAGAAGAATGTAATTTCCTTTAGCTAAGAAGGGAAAGACATTGGGAAGAATAAGTTTCTAGGGGAAAAATCAGAAGTTTTGTTTTGGACATTAGACATCCCAGTGGCTGTTTACTTCCGGTGGAGATGTTGAGTATCTGTGTACTGGCAGATGGAAGTCAATAAACATCTAGGTGGACACTACCGGTCGTTGCTCTATCCATAACTGTTGGACAACCTTAGCATGTTCCTGCAACATTTGCCAATTGTTAAAAACCCTTTCTTTTGTTAGCCAACTGTGATGGAACTGATTGGACAATATATTAGTATAGACAAGAACACCTCATGTATAGTGGGTGAAAGGACATTGAGCCCAAGTACGCTGCACTCAAAGTTATTTCAAAATGAATGAGACAATGTAACCACAGGTGCTGAATTGGAGTCTTAGATAGTGAAGCATGCAGCTGTTAAATGCATCTAATGTTGAAAAATAGGACAGAAGTAAGGCTATGACTGACCTTATGATGAAACAGAAAGGATAAACTATTCCCCAGGGCTGAGTCATTTACCCATGTAATGCAATTGCATTCTTTTAGGGCACTGGTGAACCAGTTGGTAAGCCATCTCCTCCAAGGCATTAATGGAACTCTGTGTCCCCAATATACTAAGTTCTTGAATAATGTCATTTCATTTTAATGTTGAAGGGAAAAAAAATTGATTCCCGTCTGGGGCCACCGTCTGTGTGGGTTGGTTTCCTTTGAGGACTCTGGGTTCCTCCCACATCTCAAAGATGTGCATTTGAGGTGAATTGTTGTGTCTACATTGTCCCAGTCAGTGAGTGTGTGTGTGAGTGCACCCTGCTATGGAAGGGCATTCTGTCCAGGGTGGGTCCTGTCTTGTGACCTGAGCTGCTGGGATATGCTCCAGCCACTGGCCACCTGCCACCCTGAACTGGAATCATCATGTTGGAAAAGGATTACCATACTTTCAGGAAAAAAAATCTTTCATTTTAATTTTTTAATTCCATTTTTAATTTATATTTAGAAACAAAACTGATGACCATATTCCAGGGTATTATTTCACATACAGATATTGTTATCACTTTCTGGAGTTACACTTTTAATGCATAAGCATAAATAAAAGAATTAAAAACATTTATATACATAGATAAGGAATTAGTACTATCTATGTATATGTGTATCCTTATTTTTCCCCTCAAAAATTTGGACAAAAATGTGTGCATTATATATGGCAAAATACAATATCTTGTTTTTATTAATTTTTCTTAAGTGTGTGTACAGCTCCATTTATTTCAGTATTTAAATTACAAGTGATTTGGGTCTTCTTTTTAGAAGTTTGATGGTGCTTTTATGATTAGAAATATGCTGTAGGAACTTAACTCTTCTATCAATTAGCCTATGACAAAATTGGTTTCATCATTATACTTAAAGTTGAAATTTCCAAGAACCTATCATTGATGTTAAGTGAGGACTTACCGTAATGTGGTTCCTGTTATGATCCTTTCTAGGAACAGATAGCATGAAAGTAGGGAAAGTTGGAGAAAACATAATAAAAGTTATTTATGTCTATTGCCTAGCTAGTAAAATGATGTTAATGGGTCTAAGCCTTCCTACAAACCCCAAACTGAAAATAGTTTTCAGTGGAGAAAGAAGAGTGTATAACAGGTATGATGAGAGCAGAGACAGCTCTTAGTCATATTTATATGTTTGAATATAGTAATTGTTAGTGAATTTTAACTGGGTGTTGAAAAGTACTTGACAACAAGAAGTGAGGAATGGATATTGGACAGGCAGTTAGCAGCCTGCAGTGAAATTTAAAAAATAACCCAGATGGTTCCCTTGATGAGAATGTATGAGTAGGATAAGTGTTTTAAATGTATGAGGGAAAGTGTCTTAAAATTGGCCTTCTGCTCCAAAGAATTGTGCAGCAAGAAGCAAGAAGGAGATGCAAAGTTAAGGAGGTCATATCAAGATTGTCAGTAGGATATTTAGGCTTGGCAGGCCCCAAATCATTGTGCCCCTACAATAACAGCTTTTAAGCCTTGGATTTGTGCTGTAAGCTTAAGAAATGCATCATCATTGTTACAGCAAGGTTCACTCTACACAACATCTTGGATGTTGGAATTTCCACACCAGACAACATTTTGAATGCTGGAGTTTCCCACTTGGAATGCCAGAAACGTGTAGAGAATCCTTTCAAACTTTCTGGTGTTCCTAAAGGAATGAAGAGAAGAAATTTTGGGAGAGCTATCTGAGCCAGAAGAAGAGTGGTCTTGAATAGCTATGTATCATCAGCATTGAGTCCTTCTTGACTATCTTTGGTTGATCTATTGTTGAACTTGAGTGTTACTATAGTTTTGCCCTTCCATAGTCAGAAAGTCATGAACAATTCTTTCATGTCCAGGACCTAAGTGTTGTAAAACTTCAGGGAACACTGTTCACATCTATCTGGTTCATGTGAATGGTACCTCAGAGAGTGTTTTAGTCCACAGCCTGAATGGCCTTCTGCATTGATTCTGCTTGTTATTGTCATTGATTTGGTCCAAACTTTGTGAAATGGATCACCATATCTTGTAATTACATTTTATATTCTCCTTCTCCCTCTTGACTGTAAGAGACTTGAGGGAAGAAGCTAGATTTTATATATATATATAGATTTTATATATATAGACTAGATTTTATATATATATATATGTATATAATAAAACATATCACATGACACCCTTTACTGAGTTGCTGAATACCTCTTTCCTAAATACACGAGTGAATAGTAATGCTGGGACTTGTTGAGACTTAACTGTGTGTTAGCTTCTGTGTCAGGTATTTTATCTGTTTATGTCCCTTAATCCAAACAGTGGCCCCATATACACATTACCTTAATTCAAACAATGACCCTGTAGGGGTACACATTGTCTTCATTTCTCCTTTGAGGATGTTGAGATGGCGAGCAGAAGGTGAATGAGTGGAAACAGTGAGTGAAGACAATTCTTTCAAGAATTTTGGTATGCAGGGACTGAAAGAGTTACCATCAGAAGGTTTAACTGAAATAGGATTTTGTGTTGAGGTAGAGCATTTCATAGAAAGATGGATGATGGAGTTGGTGTGTTTAAGTGTTGATGGGAAGGATTCAGTTGTGAGTAAGATGGAATGTGTAGTTAAGAGAACTGATAACTGATAATTATTCAAAGATGATCCCAGGTGACAGAAACATGGATGAATAGACAGGAGGTTTGTTCTCTTGGAACAGCAGTCAAGGAGAGGAGGGAAACTTAGTGGTGGGAACCTAAAACTTCTCATCTGAAGACTTTTCTTTTTAACTTTGAAGAAGTAGGCAAAGTTAGCTCTTCAGTTTGAGGAGAAAGGTTGTGGTTGTCATGGCATCAATGCTAGCCTTTTTAAGGGAGAGTGGGGAATGTATGAAATGAACTCTGCAGAGATTGAGAGAGACTGAGTCAGTCAGAGACACTAGCATTTCTATGTATTTCCATCAGTTTATATTAATGAAACCATGGCTGCCAATTAAAAGTCTAAATACTCATTGTTCTTGTATCTACCAGAAAAAAAAAATTGACCCAATTTAATTAGAATCTAAAATAAAAAGAATAAAGGCCTTCTGCACATAGGGGAAATTTGAATTTTATCCAGTGCACTTAAAGAAAATAAGTTTTCCTTCTCCTGATTTCTACTTTTTGATTCAGTTTCATGAAAGTTGGCATTAGGAGGATTTACTGAGTGTATTCCATATAGGCTAAAGTTGTATTTGTAGCCAGATGCTTTGGAAAGTGGAGAGTGAGTGTCACAACAGGATTCCTTTTGCTTGAAAGAGACTAAACTCGAAGAGATTCAACATGAATTGTATAAGCAAGCTAGGAAATTATTGACCAATAGAGCTAAAAAGTCCAGAAATACAACTGGATCAGGATCTCAAAAATATTATCATGGTGCCATTTCTTTCCCATGTCTCAGCTCCACATATTTCTGTGTGGGCTTCATTTTCAAGCAGGTTCTCCCATTTTTTTTGAAAGATATCTTCAACCCTGCACTCCACCACTCAAGGTTTAGATCCTACTGATTTCAAAATCCAGCAGAAAATGCTTGAGGACCCAAGCATTCCAACAAAAGTCTTAGGAATGAATTTCAATAGTTCAGGTATTACTTTTGTGGGACATATGACAGTGTTCGTTCCTAGTTTTAGTCATTTAGCCTGGAGAATGTTCATGCTGATCTTTGAGTCCAACCCCTCCCTGGTGTCAGAAATCAGAGTGTCATTAACTTTCTTTCAAATCACCTGGACCAAGAGTGGGATCAGAGAGGTTTCATGAGGATTATCAGGATGCCAGTATCAGAAGCAGAAGCAATGGTTGTGTCACGAAAAAAAATTTTTTTAGAGTGGATAAAAGTAAAATTGCCTAACGTAATAATAATATCCTCTACTAAGTTTTTTGACCCAGTAAAATTTCTCTGGTCACTGAGTTTTGGCAGCCCTAACTTATTGAACTGATTGTATTTGAAATACCTACTTTTTTCCCTAGAAATGGATTAGCATCTTCCAAAGACACTATATTTAGATTGTTTTTCCTCATCCTCTTGTGATCTTAACTTTTTATCTTTGTGTCCTAATTTTGCCATTGGACTCCTGCTTCTATTTTGGAACCTTGGTAGGAAACAGATTTGTGTGGATATACTGACTTAGTATGAAATTAAAATGAAAAGTCATTTGCATATTTAGAACCTAACTTAATAGGAGGAAAATTGGTGATAGTTGCAACCTAAATGTTTCTCAGGTAATGAACTCAGTGTTAGTGGGGACATGCTGTCATACCACACTAACATGAAATGCATGCTCCCAATCCCTCAACTTCCTAATATTTTCTTTCTTTGGCTTTCTCTGGCAGAGCATGTTTTCTCATGATTTAAGTGATTTGGTATCATGTCCTATATAGCTTCATGTTTTGTTAGGTCAGTTCAACTTTTGGGCATGGCAAATAGAAAACTATCTTTGGTAATTATTGTTATTTTGGCTCTTATTTAGTTGAAATGATGTCCAGTACCTTTGTTTGTGTTATTTCTACAGCCCTACCTGACAAGCTGTGTTCTGTTTGAACACTGTATACCTACCTATTTGTTTGCGTTTGGATGTTCAGGCATTCTTAAAGTGGCATACTTAAAATTCTGCCTAATGATTGCCTTCAGCCCCTCTGAAACCATAATGATTCCATCTTTTCCATGGAATAATTTCAGATATATACTTTAAGATAATTTCATATGTCCATTAAGAAATTAAATATTAGTGGCTTTGGGAACATCAGGGTCTGTGTGCATCTGTTGGGGTGTATTTGCTTTTCCTGCTGTGGTTTGGGTTATTGGTTCTTTTCTTTTTTAAAGACTTTATTTATTTATTTTTAGAGAAGGGAAGGGAGGAAGAGAAGGAAGAGAAACATCAATGTACGGTTGCCTCTTGAGTGTCCCCCACTGGGGACCCTGCCTGCAACCCAGGCATGTGCCCTGATTGAGAATCAAACCAGTGACCCTTTGGTTCTCAGACTGGCACTCAATCCACTGAGCCACACCAGCCAGAGTTTGGTTATTGGTTCTTATAGATACTCTACCTCCTATAAGACTCAGCTCCATGAGCCACTGTTCCCATATTAATGGATTGACAGTCCTAGATCCCTCTCTTTCCCTTCCTGTTACCTCCTTTTGGATTCCCTTCTTGAAAAATCTGTGTATTCTTCCACTTCCTTCTTTAAAAATACAAGATTTAAGTCTTCCTCTTTTTCCAGGAAAAATAATGTTTTTCCCAAAACAATTTTATCTCCAGACCAAAAGGCAGAAAGAACAGAGAAATTAATTTGAAGGAAGTGTTCATTCTGAATCTGCCTTTTTTTTTTCCCCAAAAGAAACTCAGCATCCTTTAATTTTTACAACAGAAGCTGCATATTTGTTCTGGAAATGGCAGCTAAATTTTGTGTGAGAGAAAGGTAGTGGCTGACCCCAGCTGTGCTGGACACTGGAGTCTCGTTTTGTCTGGCCTTCAGCTGGTTCGACCTCATTAATTCAGAATTGACAGCTTTGGAATTTGATATAATTCATAGGGTCCAATCTGGCATATAACTCTGTACTAGCCATGACAGTTAACTAAGCAAAACCTCATTATTACAAAGGCAATTTGCATAGTGGATAAGACATTGGATTCTGAACTGGGCAGGCATGGATTCTGGTCCCTGTCTGGACCATTACAGGCTGTGCAAACTGATCAAATTTATTAGTTACTAAGAGCATTGATTTCCTAAGCATAAAAAAATGCTATTAGATTCATCATTAGGGTTGCTGTGGGTTACCAACATTTCTGATTCAAAATGTGACTCTGGTTTACTTTCTACACATTTTTTTTAGCATCTGAAATTACCTTGTTCATTTATCTGTTTATTTTTTATTATTTTTCTCCTTCACTAACAAAACCTCTCCACAAGATCAAGGACCTTGTTTATTTTGTTCAGCCCCAGCTGCTGTCTCCCCAGCTTGTAAGAGGCCTGGCACATATTAGGGGATCAGTACATGTGTTGAATGAAAGAATGAATGAATTAATCAAGCTTAGCACAGAACAAGGCACTGAGTAGGCACTCAGTAAATGCTCTTTGTTTCACTTGCTGACATTTGAGACTGTTCTCTGTGTGGACTTGAAAATCTTTCATTTGGATATAATTTTTTTATTGTACAGATTTAAAATCATGGAAACTTAGTTTGAAGCTAGTGATTGAGATTCTACTTCTAACACAAACTGTTATTATGTTGAATGACTTTTTTCTTATGTTCTTAAACTCATATTAAATGATGAGAACCATTAAAACTTTTTCTTCAATAAAAGAAATACCAGAGAAGTCAGGAGATGTGTTGCCATAAGCAGGTAGTAGCAGGTACAAGAAGAGTCCTGTCATCCTATCTCCTGTCCTTCTCCCCATACTGTATGTCTGTGTAGTGGTATTACAGTAGAATAATGAATCTAGTGATGACAATGGTGGCTCACCTTTATTTCACTTTTAATATGGCAGGTATTATGCTCACAGTAACCCCATGAGGTTAGTATCTCAACCCTGTGGTAATCCCCATATTTCAGATGACAAATCTGAGGCTTTAGAGAAGTTTTTATCCCAGGTCCTACTGCCACTTCTGAACCCAGAGAAGACTCTCCCCAGAGCCTGCCCTCATAACCACAAAGCAGTACTGACCCCAGATTGCCAGTCTCTTGTAACTCAGAACTTTCATTAAATCTGACTGCCCTTCACACTCCAATTACTGAGAACCAGGGAGAGCCACTGAAGTGTGACTTGGAGCTCCCTGAACGATGCATCCTTGTAAGAGCAGAGTCTTCACAGTATGTTATGAGAAGCCATGTGTCTGGCCTCCAGGAAGAGGAAATCAGAGAAGCAGCTTGTTGGTTTGAGTTGAGGTAGGAGGGAGCTGTCATCCAGCCTCTGAAATAGAGCTTAGTGACTCTTATTCTCCCTTGAGTAGGGTGATGGGACTATTATTTTTTTAATTTATTAAGTTTATTGGATGATATTGGTTAATGACATTATGTAAGTTTCAAGTGTACAGCTTTATAATACGTCATCTGTACATTGTACCCTGTGCTCACCACCTAAAGTCTAGTCTTCTGTCACCATATATTTGCCCATTTTTACCCTCTTCAACTTTAATTATCATTTCAGTAAGCAGAAGAATTTTTTCAAATAGAAACAAGTGAAATTGTTACAGTAGACCTTTAATCATAATAAGGACTTATTTTCGAATCACTAGGGATCACAGTAAGAACCAATGATTCAGAACACAGAGAATTATAGCAGAAACAAGACCATTACAAAAATGATATCCAACAGTAATTTGACATAGTATAGTAACTCCTGTTCCATGTAAGCATTGGGAAGGGTCTGGCTCCAGGGATGGAGCAGTGAGTATGGTCTACACCTGAGTGTGTGACTTTCAAGAGATGCTCCAGAGGGAAGGATGGCCCAGTAACATCGCCTGGACCCCAACAGTACCTTTCTTCCCAAGGAGCTCCAGGCACTCCACGATGCATTTTAGTTTTCACTTCTTGTGTTTCTGGGAAATGGTGGCAAGTATTCATCTTGCTGTCTTCAATGCAGATATTAAATCAGATTAATATGGCTAATAGTATAGGTAGCAAAGTATCATACAACTTCCGGGTGGCCCTTCTCACTTCATTGGCAATGTGTGCCTAGGTATTAAAACATGGAGTTTTAGGGGATTCTGATTCCCATAGTAATTCATAACAGTGAGATTCTGAAGAGGAAGACATTCTAGCAAGAACTTATTTTTTTAGTTTTCATATATGCCTAATGAGTGACATATGATAAGCTTTAACTTGATAAACCCAAAAGAACCCTTTTTACAAGGTAAACTAAAAATTCTAACTAATAAAGTAATCGTGTAATTTTAGTTGGGAACACTTTTTTCTTTTTCAGTGATTTATAAAATAATGGTGCATCTTGCAATTCCTGGTATCTTAAATTGAATGAAATATAGAAATATTAACCACAAGCTAAATACCGTGTTAAACCTTTTATATGCATTATATCATTTATTTTACTACAGTAGTCTCTCCTTATCTTCAGGGGATATGTTCTAAGTCCCACCGTGGATGTCTGAAACTGCAGATAGTACCAAATCCTATGTATACTATATTTCTTCCTATACATATGTACCTGTGATAAAGTTTAATTTATAAGTTAGACACAGTAAGACACTAACAATAATAACTAATAATAAAATAGAACAGTATACTGTAAGAAAAGTTATGTGAATGTTATCTCTCTCTCTCTCTAGTAGTCAATCTCATAACATTAGGCTACTGAGTGACTAATGGGTGGGTGGTGCAGACAGCATGGAGACACTGGACAAAGGGATGATTCACATCCCAGGTAAGATGGAGAGGGACAGCCCAAGATTTCATCATCCTACTCAGAATGGTATTCGATCTAAAACTTATGAATTGTTTACTCTGGAATTTTAATTTTAATATTTTTTGGACTATAGTTGGCTAACTAAAACTGCAGAGAGCAAACTGGGTAAGGGGGAACTATTTATTACAATTTGTTTATCCATTTATCTGTTGATGGATATTTGAGCCATCTATTATCTGTTATAAATGATGCTGCTATGAACATTGATATATAAGCTTTCATGCATGTGCTTTTGCTTGAGTACATATCCAGCAGGAGAATGGTTGGATCATGTGGTAGGTATGTCACACTGGAAGAAATTGTTGACCTCTCTCTGTGTGAGAGTTCCAGTTGCTCCATGTCCTTCCCAATACTTCGATCACTTTTTTTTCATTTGAGTTTATCCAGTGGGAGTGGTGCATATCTCACTGTGGTTTGAACTTACATTTCCCTAATGACTACTGCTATTGAGAACCCTTTTATGTATTATTTGTTATTTGCATATCTTCTCTGGTGAAGTGTGTGTTCACATTTTTTATTTGTTTTTAAAATTAGGTTGTTTTTCTTGTTGATAGTAAGAGGTTTTAAAAATATATTCTAGATACAAGGCCTTTGTTAGATATATATTTTTAAAATATTTTCTTTCAGATTATGGGTTTGCCATTGTATTCTTACAACATTGTCTTTTGCATGGGCTCTGTTTAGTGGGAAGCTAAAACAGTGGTTAGCATGTGATGGTGCTCAAAAATTGTTTTGTGAAAAGCAGGGTCAGTGAAAGGTGATCCCCTAGCAAGTGTCCTAGATTCCAAACCCAGTTTGACCAACCCCAGAGCCCCTAATCTTAATCAATATACATTACACATATAGACATGTATAAAATTGATATAATGAATATTATGTAATGTATTCCTTGAAGGAATTCCTGATATAAAAGAGCAGTAATAATAGCTGACATGTTTTGATTGATTACTATATGCCAAGACCTGGTCTAAGCATTTCTCATTTATAAACAGACAAAAAAATACAAGATAGATGCTATAATTGCTGCAATTTATCCCTATTGTGAAAGTAAGGAAACGGGCCAATGGAAATAAAGTCACCTTTTCCAAAGTCACCAAGAGGAGACTGGTGAAGCCAGTGCTGGAGCAAAGCATTCTGACTCTGTGGCCCATGGAGGGTGGGACGTGCAGATGGGATGGAGAATGGCTGGAGGGAGCACAGTCACTTTTTCCATTACCCGACTTTACATTGTTTCACTGGCTGTCCAACATATGTCAACTTTTATACTTTTGAAGGGTTCTTAAACATTTCATTTTAAAAGAATTACATGTATTCAGGTGTGGGACTGCATAATGTAAAGACATAGATAGACAAGATTGGCTGAGGCTCAGGTGTAGAGCCCAGCGTGGGCTATTGCCGCCATGGTTGCTGGGTTCTGTCGGCCGCCATGGTTGCTGGGTTCTGTCGGCCACCAGCCATGCAGTCTGCCCCCGAGGGAAAGTGGTCGGCCCCTGGTTGCCACTGGTCATAGTGCCATCACTTCCTTTTCCTCTCGTGCCACATCATTAGACCTGATACCCAGATATTACAAAAGGTTTTTACAAACTGTAGAATACCCAGCTATTTATAAACTGCCAGCATTTGACTGGCCCACATGTTAATGTCTGTACTGGACTGTTCTTTATTACTAAAATGAACCTTAAAAATCTTTTCTTTGTTTTTCTTTTCCCCTAAATTCTAGGAACACATTTCTTTTGGGGGGACAGGGTGGGGAGAAAGAAAGAGGGAGAATGCATATATCTATATCTAAAGAGATATATAGATGTCTAGATAGATATAGACATATAGATTGATTTGTAAAGAGAGGATCATTGGTCAGCACTTTGTAAACAATCTGGTGCTTGTTTTATTCAATTTCAATATTTCAGAGTCATTAAAAAGATATTCAAGTAGTGCTTAGGCAGCACAGAATGTATGCAAATCTGCGGCAAATCATGCAATCTATATAAGCCATTAGACCGCTTCTGCTGCTGATGTGGCTAACAGATGTCTCTTTTGTGAGCTGCCTGGCACAGTGTTTTCCATATCACTCGAGTTATTTGAAGACTTGCTTCCTGAATGTCTCTAACTGTTCGTATGTATATGTGTACATAAATGTGGGGGTGTATGTAGTGAAATTTAACTTTGTAAATCTTTTATTTGCCTATGTCAAAAAATGGGGGAACCTTACTGCAAATTTTTATTAGTCTATGTTAAGGAATGGATTATCCATTGGGGTAGTACAGGTTGAGTACATTTTGCAAAGAGATAATTTTAACAGCTCCTGGTCAAAGTATTATTTTAAATTTGGCATCACAGAGTTGGAATTATAAATTGTAGTGTCTGGAGATGTCAGAAAAGCACATATCTGCTAAATTAACTCTAGTTAAATATTGCCTTTGCTGCACTCTCTGTTTGCCTTGCTGACATTTGTGTCTTTCGAAAGGAGCAGCTATCAACTTTGGCTACATTCTGGTGTCACCTGGGGAGCTTTAAAAATACTGATGTCTGGACCCCATCTGAAGTGATTGATCTGAGGTAGGGTTAGGATGTCAAGATTTTTGAAAGACCTCCAGGTGCAGAGGAGGTTGAAAATACTGACCAAAAGGTAGATGAAGCATTGAGGGGGCATCTCTGACTGTGGATTTAACTCTGCCCAAGAAGGGTAAAGTGGTAAAATAAAGCCAGTGAGTCTCAGGAGGAAGTGCTTGTCATTTTAGCATTGGAGGGTAGGTCTTCAGTGTTATGAAAATGCTTGCAGAATGGAAAGTCAGAGGGAAAATAAATAGGATTCCTGGGCCAGGGGCTTTCCAAAAAGTTTGACAACTCAAAAGGACGATGACGCTTCCTCAGAATAAAAATTCTGATCTTGTAGCTTTTCAAGCAGTGTTCTCCAAAGGGTGGTTCATGTACCACACATGGTCTACAACATGATATTAGGTAGCTGACAGATAAAATTTTTAGAAGTTCTTGGCTATTATGCACTTATTTAATATGTATTAAATATGAAAAAGGCACATCAAACCTGTGACTTCATGAATTTATGGTCAGTAGATGAGAATAACTTTTTAAAAAAGATTTTATTTATTTATAGACAGAGGGGAAGGGAGGGACAAAGAAAGGGAGAGAAAAATCAACATGTAGTTGCCTCTCAAACACTCCCTACTGGGGACCCAGCCCATAACCAGGCAGGTGCCCTGACTGGGAATCAAACTGGTGATCCTTTGGTTCATAGGCTGGCACTCAGTCCACTGAGCCACACAAGCCAGGATGAATAACTTTAAAAAAATGAGTCAATTTGAAATTGGTTTAAATAAAACTATAAATTAATTTTTGTAGAAGTGGTATGTGGCAGAAATAAGGAATATGGGATGTGAATAAAATTTAAGATGTTTGAGAAACATTGATCTAGTAAAGACAATGCATCTTAAAAAATAAAATAACAGCACGAAGTGCTCCAGAGCTCAGCTTTTGAAATGAGAAGTGTCCAAAAATTAGTGTCAGAAACATGGCTCAGACCTTGAAGAACACTTTCAGCTGGTGCAAAGACTGGGAATAGACTGGGCTTCAAAAATACAAAGATGACAATTAAAACACTTGAATAAATGGTGTTCTCAGTGAAAAGAAAAGCCAGAAAAGGCTTACCCTACTTCTAAAATGGCAAATGATAAAAGATAGAGCTATTCAAGCCAAAACTATTCAAGTCAAAACTAGTCACGTCTGATTTTTCATCAACTAGAATGAACTGGAACCCAACTTAAGTCCAACATGGATTAGACAAAGGTAAGATCCAACTGTACATCCAATTAAATTCCTGATGGGGGAAAATATTTGCTTGCAAGATCATTTAGTTGTCTCAGCCCTTACTTTACTTTCTGAAAGCAGGTATTTTTGGCCCCATGTTCTTATCTCTTTTTCATTTCTTTAAATACAGGTTTATGTCCCCAATCTGGAATCTGCATCATCATCTTTATCAGGCTTCCAAAAACATAACCCAGTTTTTTGATTGCTTCAACAGAAAAGTAGTGCCAATTGTTCTCTAACTGGATTGTTTAGCAGAATTACCTGGCCATTCTTTATGGTTAGTTTACCATCCTTGAGTCTCTGATTCAATAGATCTTAATCTCTTGTTATGTAAGCAGCACAGGTGTATCTGGGACACACTAAAGTTTTAGAATGTTGGTTGAGAACTTGGAAGTGATGGTGATGAGGTTTTCCACACAGGTCAAGCACAGCTCTCCTTCCTGGAAATACCTTTTAAACAAAATTATTATAAATAATTTAGTCATATACAAGGTAGAAAGAATAATATAATGATTGCTCATTTACCTACCACCCAGCATAAGGAATAATACCTTTCTAATTTAGTTGAAGTCCTTCTGTGAGCTTACCCCCAAATGGCTTTGCCTTCTCTCCCCCAGAGATATCATTCCTGTTAGTTTTTAATTAGCAGCTTTATTGAGATAGAATTACTATTTCATACAATAGAAGTCTACAGGTTAGTGATATTCATAGAGTTGTGCAACCATTACTGCAATCAGTTTTAGGACATTCTCATCACCCTAAAAAAACCTAGTAATTATTAGCAGTCAGTCCCTTTTTTCCCCACTGCACCAAACTCTTAAGTCCTAGACAACCACCAGTCTACTTTCTGTCTGTATGAATTTACCTTTTTGGACAAGTCATATAAAAAGGATCATACAACCTGTGGCCCTTTGTGATTAGCCTTTTTTACTTAGCATTATGTTTTTAAGGCTCATCCCTGTTACACCACCTACCAGTATTTCATTCCTTTTTTGTGACTGAGTAACAGTCCAGTATATGGATAATACGACATTTTGCTTATTCCTTTATTAATTGATGGGAATTTGGGTTATTTTTCACTTTTTGGCTATTGTGAATAATGCTTCTTCTATGAAAACTTGAGTACAAGTTTTTATGTGAACATAGGTTTTCAGTTATCTTGGGTATGCCTGGAAGTGGAATTGTTAGGTCATTTTATCACTCTGTATTTAACTTTGTGAAGAAGTGCCAACCTATTTTCCAAAGTCACTGCACGATTTTGCCTTCCCACCACAGTTCTGGATTCTCCACATCCTTGTCACTTTTTTTAGGACCTACTTGATTCTAGCCATCCTAGTGGGTGTGAAGTGGTATCTCATTGTGTTTTTGATTTGCATTTCACTGATGGCTACAAAATGGAGCATCTTTTCATGTGCTTATTGGCCATTTGTTTATCTTCTTTGGGAAAATATCTATTTTTGAATTGGAGTATTTGGGAATGTTTATAACTCATTTTAAAAATAAAAATTATGAAGTGATGAGTTTTTTTTAATATACATGTATTCTGGATCCTAGACCATCATCAGATATATGACTAGCAAGCATTTCCTCTCACTCTACAGATCATCTTTTTACTCTCTTATAGTGTCCTGGTACAAAAGTTTTAATTTTGATGAAGTCAGGTTTATCTGTTTTTTTTTCCTGTGATTGCTCATGCTTTAATGGTCATCTAAGAAACTGTTGCCAAATAATCTGAGGTCATACAGATTCACCCTGTTTTCTTCCAAGAGTTTTATCATTTTAGCTCTTACATGGTCTTTAATGCATTTTTAGTTAAATTTTGTATATGATGAGAGGTGGTAAGGGGTCAAATTCATTCTTTTGCATGTGGATATCTAGTTGTCTGACATCATTTTTTGAAAATATTGGGTTGGCCAAAAAGTCCGTTATGTTTTTTCCATGAAATAAGACACACTTTTCATTTTCCACTGATAACTTTATTGATTTAGATATTTTCAGTATGTTGGCTATCTCCTGCTGTTGGCTTCTAGTGGGTAAAGGCCAGGAGTGCTGCTAAACATCTTCCAATGTGTAAGACAACCCCACAGCAAAGAATTATTTGGCCAAAACATCAATAGTACCAAGAAACATTGCAAACCACTTTTGACATGTTCGATCAGTCACAGCACCTTTTTCACACACCGCACAAATCTTTTTTTGCATCTTAGTTGTATTTCTACCTTTTGTGAAATAATAAAGCTTAATACACCAAGAAGATTGCATATCTTCTTCCGTCTTCATTATTAAAATGGCTGCACATAAATTCACCAATTTTTATAAGTTTTTTTAAATGCATGCTGATATGACAGCTGTCACAATACAGTCTAACAAAATTGTTTCAAATAAAGTTAAAGACAACTAAGCACTATTAGAGCCATCATATAGAAAAAACATTACTGACTTTTTGGCTACCCCAATACTATTCTTCCGCCATTGCAATGTCTTAGCACCTTTTTGGATATATGCTCAAAAATATTGAAATCAGGATCTCAAAGCGAGCACCACATTCCTGTGTTAATTGCAACGTTATTCACAACAGCAAGAGACATGGAAACTTAAATGTCCATCAACAGATGAATGGATAAAGAGGATATGGTATATACCTACAAAGGAATATTATTCCACCTTAAAAAAGCAGGAAATCCTGCCATTTGCTACAACATATATAAACTTGGAAGACATGATGCTAAGTGAAATAAGCCAGACAGAAGAATCTAAAGTAGTGAAGAGGAGGCAGAGTCAGGGAGGTGTTGGCTAAAGGGTATGTATTTTCATTTATGCAAGAAGTATAAATCCTGAGGATATATTGCACCTCATGGTACATAGAGTGAACACTGCTATATTGCATATACTTGAGAATTTAAGAGGATAGATATTATGTTAAATGTTATTTTCAAGAAAAAGAGGGGGAGGACACTTTTAGAGGTGATGGTTAGTTATGGTATTGTATATAGTGATGGAGTTCCACAGGTACATACTAATCTTCAAAATCATCAAGATGTGTACATTAAATACGTATAGCCTTTTCTGTGTGCCAATCATGCCTCAATGAAAAATATTACAGACATATCAAGACAGAGTGAATCTGTACGACCTCAGATTATTTGGCAACAGTTTCTTAGATGACAGCTAAAGCATGAGCAATCACAGGAAAAAAAAATAGATTTGAAAAATTACCTGAAGTGCTTGCTCACTGTATCTACATGGCTGATCCCTGAGATTTAGTAAGCCTTAGAAGGTGTTTGGAAATCTATATTTATACAGGGTGGGGCAAATGTAGGTTTATAGTTGTTCATATGGAAAATAACACAATAACAATAGAGAGTAAACTGTGTCTGTGTAGTAAAAACTGTAAACCTATTTTTGCCCCACCCTGTCCAAGCACCACCAGGTAACTCTGTGGTCAAGATAGTGCTTCACAAACCTCTGTGAGCATATGCCTCACTGGGGCTCTTGTTAAATGCAAATTTTGATGCAGCAGGTCTGGCTTGGGGTCCGAGACCTGCATTTCTAAGTTCCCTGACGGTGGTGACACTGCTGGTAACAGACCACACATGTTAGTGGCAAAGGGCTAGGGGGGTCTTCCATAGTAGCTGTGGCCCAGGTGGCCTCTAGACACACTGTTAGGCTTAATTGTATA
The DNA here is from genome assembly GCA_028533065.1 of Trachops cirrhosus. Lineage (NCBI taxonomy): Eukaryota > Metazoa > Chordata > Mammalia > Chiroptera > Phyllostomidae > Trachops > Trachops cirrhosus. The sequence goes on from CM052547.1 coordinate 65,786,492, forward strand.
TATAAATTCTTTTCCATATCAGTCTTTGCCTTTATTTACTTCAATGCTACCAAGATAATGAACTGATCCAGGTGGTGTATGGTGCCCTTATGTGTCAGGTTTGAGGGACGGTTTTTGAAAAGGCTTCAGGATTTTAATTCTGGGCTTCACAGGAAAAGACAGGTGGAGTAAGGAATGCTTAATTAAGAAAGGGACTTACTGGTTCCTGAACAACTTACTAACTATAATGTTTCCATTTATTTTAATTCTGCTTCTTCCCAGATGTCTATTGGCAGGTTGTTTTTCTCTTACAAGTGATACTTTAATACAGATCTAGAATTGCATCATGGTTTGCCTAAAAATTCATTGAGATAAATCACAGATGCTAGATTACATCAGCTTTTCCAATATCCACTTGGCCTGCCTTTATTTCAGAAATGGTCTATTTTGAAGGATAATGTGTTATTCCTAGTATCTTCCTATTTTTTTTTCCTTTTCTTACTGTTTGTGGTTCAGTCATCCAAATTGTTTGGCTGTGGAATATCTCCATTTTCACAGAAAGAGCATTTATCCGTTTCCTCTCTCAGGAAAGCTGCTGTTGCTTAAGCACTTTGGTGAGGTTTATACTTTCCAGCCTTCAGTGCATGCCAGGCTCTGCCCTTGCATATCATTCCGTGCTATCTGGGCTTGGTGTCCTAAGTGTTTATTGATTTCCCAGTAAAGGAGTTTTGTAGTTTCAGGCAACTGCAGCTGTTAATTCTTTATGTCAATTTCTAGTAAACCCACAGTTTTAAAATGAGCATTTTCTTCTACAGTGTTTGCTTTCAAAACAGTGACAATGTTCTAAGTTAGGAGCACCTGACTTTGTCTTTGTCCTTCATTGTTCTCTAAATTGTTTCAGGAACCTCAACTAATAGTGTCTTAGGGTTAGTGGTGATCTTCTGATACAAAATCTTTTTGGTGCAACACCTTAGTGGCTCTGTGTTTAGCTTGTTTTTGAAGCATGGATTGAAACTTTTATATTTTTCTTTAATTTTTAATACATAGTGTTTTCAGTATGCGTAAGAGTAGTCCATGCACATATTTAAAATAGCAAATGTTCCATAAGGGAATAAAATGAAAATTAACTCCCCCGCCAGCACCATTGCTTTTGTTGGTTACCACTTCCTTAAAATGGCATTTTGACACCTGTTTCTAGACTCAATGCAGAATCTCTTCAACCCCTACCTTGAAAAAATGGAAATTTCAATCAATTATATTATCACTTAATTTTTCTACCCCTGTCCAACTCCCAGTTTCTCTGCATTCCAAATGTATATATTTTCTCTTAGGATTTAATTATATTTTTTAAAATCAAGTTCCTTTTCAGAATTTTAAATGTATTAAATTATTTAATCTTTGCATAGGAAACATTTATATGGTGCAAAAATCAAAACACAAAATAGTGTGCAGTTAAGGCTCCTTTCTCTGCCCCAATTTATGAAGTTACTCCTCCCCAAAGGAACCAATGCCATTAATGTCTTGGTTACCCTTTCATACACTAACAATGCACATCGAAGATACATGTGTATACCAGCTCCTTCCCAGGTATCCACAGTGAGGCCTGCATTAAGCATTGTTTATAGGACACTGTAGGTCCCCTTGGCCTCACTTGTCTCTTCCAGTCACTGCAGTGACCACCAGCTCATTCTGGCCTCCAACCATCATCTCAGAAGTTCAGCCTGGCCTCACCTCACGATGTGCGTGAGCCATATGCATGTTGCCTTCTTTCTTTACATCCAAAGTGTGTGTGTGGGGGGGTTGCCCTGGATGAGAATAAGTCTACCATGACATGATATGCTTGGGGAGGAAAGGTGGCTGATCTCTCAAAGGAGAAGGGCCAAGAGACTTTTCCTCAATGGGCTTTTATTGGGTTCGTTTGCACAAGAATACAGGTAAAGCTCATTAATCATTGTCAGGCAATAAGGATTAAACAATAGATAACAAAGAACTCTGAGGGCCTATTTTGAGTCAGGGTCTGATAGCTAAAGAGCAATAAAACTTTTGAGGAACAAACTCACTTCTTGCTCGGATGCTTATTTAATTGAGAGCATTCTAAACAAAGCAGGTTTCACAGGATTTTACATATTCTTTCTTAGACCTGATCCCCCGGGAAACCCACCCTTTCCAGCACAGGGATGCACTACCCTCTGTCATTGTTTCAGGCTTAAGGCATTGTCTCAGGCTTAAGACAGGCAGGGGTAGTAAGGAAACCAAGAGATTAGGAGACTTCTTGCAGACAGAATTAGGACTCAGGCTTTGTCAAAGCCGAGGGGTGAGGGTCCATCACCCCTTTTGCTGTACCCCCCAAAGTCCTTCCTTGGGTGCCTCCTATGTGATCGTTCCTGGCTTAGGTCATTCCCCACTTGGGGAATCTTACCCATCATTGACTAACCGACCAAGCATTGGGGGCCAGGCAGGGTGAAGTAAAAGGAGCAGAAGCCACGCTCCTGCCAGGGAGATAAGCTTTGTCTCCTTAGTGGCTTAAGGTCTGAAGGTCGCTCCCTCAGCCTTAGCTTTGAGGGGATTACAGCTTCTGAAACTAGGCAAGGTGGTTCCCAACACCAAAGCACTGGGACTCTGTGAGACCCTGCTGACCACACACAAACGCACAGCCCAGAGACAGGAGAAATTAGTGTCCACTAGGGCTGATCATTGACTGATGGGAAGCAAGTGACAATTAAAGCATTCTTTCTGTAGCCCAACTGTCCTAAGATGCATTTCTTATGGCTTCTCAGAGGATGACCCAAGATTAAGAGAAATCAGTCATCCTAGTGGTGACGAGTGTTCTAAGAATTTTTAAAAATTAAATTTATTGCGGTGACATTGGATAATAGGATCATATATGTCTTAAGCTACATTACTATGATTCTAGATCTGTATGTTGCATTATGTGCCTACAGCCTAAGGTCAAACCATTTTCTGCCACCACATATTAGGCCCCTTCTTCCCCCCATTCCCCCATCCTCTTCTCTCTGGTAACCACCACATTGCTGTCTATGTCCATGAGTTTCAGTTTTATAACCCACATATGAGTGAAATCATAAGGCTCTTAGCTTTTTCTGACTGATTGATTTCGCTTAGCATAATATTCTCAAGGTCTATCCATGTTGTCACAAATGACTATATTTCATTTTTTTCTTATAGCTGAGTAGTATTCCATAGTCTATATGTACCACATCTTCTCTATCCAGTCATCTCTCCAAGAACACTTTGGTTGTTTCTGTGTCTCAGCCACAGTGAATAATGCTGCAATGAACACAGGGGTGCATATATCTTATATATCTTTGCAAATACATACACATTTTCGAGTTTTGGGGGCATTTTTGCATTGGCTTTTTTCGCTCCTTTGTTTTAGCTTCCACATCCCTCACTCTTCCCTGCTGAGGTTGCACTCCCTCATAAAGGAGCAACACACAAACGTTTGCCTTGGACCCTCCTTCATGGTATTTTGGTGACCTTCAGTTTGAGTTAATTTAATGTGTGGAATTAACTCTAATTTATCTCACGCTATTCAGAATTGAGATACTTTGATTCACAGGTGGCAAACACAAGGCCCATGGTCTGAATCCAGCCTTCCACCTTCTTTTATCCAGTGCAGCATCTTGTTTTATCCAGTGCAGCATCTTGTTTTATGCAGTGCAGCATCTCGTGTTATCCAGCGCAGCATCTTGTTTCTACCTGGTTGCAGTGCCGACCTCTTGCTTAACTGTTAAGGAGTAGTTACATTTATACAGTTCTAAAATTACATTCGGCCCTTGGAAGGCAACTGCGAGGCTGATGTGGCCCTTAGTGAAAATGAGTTTGACACCCCTGCCATACTGTTACAGGTGGGCACAGGTAACCAGGTTCTTGGTGATCGGGACAAAGAATTGGACTAAACACCCAGAGTTTATAGCAGAGAACATGGGAGCAGACCAACTCTAAGCAGAAACTGACGTCATGGGCTGGAGGGACTCTATTCTTATAGGGCGGATCCTTCCTGGCTAGTTTTGGTGGGCTTTTACTGCACATGTATAAGTAGTTGTATTACTTTAAAGCTTACCACACATGTGGTCTCCCATGATTTTCCCTGATTGGCCACCAGGGAAGAGGGTCCCACAATGCTACCGAATTGATCCCCTCCTTCTCCTGGGTCCTCTTTTACTAGGTTCACCTTTCCCTTTGCCAGAGAATTATAGCTGTCCATGTTAGAGATTGATGAAAAGGAAAGGAGTTATTTATTCAAGTTATGCAGACTAAGAGTAATGACTTAAGGTCTTCATCAAAATCCCAAAGTCCCTTAAAACACCCACAAACACACACAGTCCTTCCTTCCCCCGTTTGCCCAGTCTGGGGTACCATATCTCAGGAAAAGAAATAGAAGTCTGTGGCTCAGGCAGCCCCCGATTCTTCCCAGTAATGTGTGCTCGGTTGGTAGGTCTCCCTCAGTTCCCAGCACCATCAGCTGTGTCGCCGGGATCTCCAGGTAAAGCTGAGTGGTGATTCTTTGTGAAAGACTGCATGGTGATTCTTCTCATGACTGCGGGGGTCCCCACTCTGGTCAAAGCCACATGGTTGTTCTTACATGGCTGCAGCCGGTACTTCTCTCTCCACTGCCACAGCCGTGTGGCTCCCTTTTCAATGGCTGCCACATCTGGGTTTAAAACCTCATGCCAATCTTCCTTTGCAGCACCATTTCTGACTCCTCCCACAATTGGCTACACTTGCCAGCACTCCCATATCCTTCCAGCTTTACTGGGCTGATATCATGAGTCTGGGCAGGTGTAGCCCCATGTCATTGAGCCAATCTTCTCCAAGCTCCCTCCCCCCACCCCCCACCCCACCCCTCACAGACGCTGTAACCAGGGGGAGTTGCCTCCCAGTTACATCTTGGGGGAAAGTTCCTTCCATCCCCCTGGTTCTGAGCATGGCCACAGCTATTTAACATATCTGTGCAACCAGTTAAAGGTTATAGATATGTTAAATCACCATGCCAGAGGTTAGCTGCAAAGCTGTTGCTATGCAAAACAGCTTTCAATGGCCCTGCTCTGTGTCCCTTCCCCCAGCTCACACCTGTGGTGGGGGGCAGTGAGGACATCCTATATATCTTTCTAATAGTTCCTGGACACCTTGAGTTCTGAACCCCATTACAAATCCTTCTTTTGGGGGCCCCCTGGCTGCACCCTCCTACAATACTGGCCTCTCCTACAACTAGTCTGAAATAATAAGATTTTATTGTATTCAAATGTTGGATTATAAATCTTGCCATTATCACATTTAATTAAAATATATTTGACATTATGGCGGGGATAGAGAGAAGAAGAATTTTATTTTTTCCCAGCTGGCAGAAATAGTTTGGGTATATATGTTATATGTACTCATGTACACTGTATTTTTTTTTTTTTTTAGAAAGAGAGGTGAAGGGAGGAGGAAAGAGAGGTAGAGAAACATCAGTGTGAGAGAGAAACATCAATTGATTGCCTTCCATATGTGCCCTGACCAGGGTCCAAACCCACAACCCAGGCATGTGCCCTGACCTGGAATCAAACTGGTGATCTTTCAGTTTGTGGGTGATGCTCAACCAACTGAGCCACACTCTCCAGGGCCATACACACATAGTTTTTTTAAAAAATCTATCTCAGTTCTTAGAGAGACAAGTTTCATAGGTGCTTTTCAAGTGATTAAGAGACTCCAAGAAACTTTGTCTAAAAATTTGCTACTTTAAGTACAGAATAGGAAAATCATCATTCAGAACATAGGCTATTGTTGTAAGATACTAGAGTTTACATTGAGTTCTTTTTACCTTCAGCAAGTCAAAATTTTTAAGATTGACATTAACATATATACCGAGCAGAGTTTGAAAATTTAAGACCTTGCATGGACAAGAAAGAATTAGCGGGGTTGGGGGGTGTGTGTCCTCTTTTCCCTCATGGGGAGTCAGTGTTTCATGTTACTGTCCCTTTTCTTTGTGCAGGTTGCAGTGAAGCGAAGACTGACCCACTAAGTTATTCTCAGCCATGACCTGAAAACCTCCTTGACAGGGGTTATATTTAAGGTTTCCATGATCTGTTTTCCCATAGGGACAAGAGTGATATTAAAGAAGGAAGGCTCTGTTTGGGACTTTTTTCTTTACTGATTCCTTATCTGACTGTAAAAGTAAAAGTTTATAAGATTAAACTGGTTAATTAGACATCTCCCTCTTGCCTAACTGTACTACTGTTAGAAGACTTTTCAAACTCTTCTGTAGTCTTGGAATTTTCAGAATGTTTCTTTATATTCATTTCTCTCACTGGCTAGCTTCTGCAATGTCTTTTGCCTCTTCCAGTGGTCTCTCTCTTTCTGGAGCTGGGAGAATAAAGTAAGATTGCTAACTTCTTAGTGGAGGAAGAGAGCAGGTTGACAGTAGGTTGACATTTGTGACTTAAATTTACTTGTTAGAAAGTATACTGTGACGATAGCAAAGGTTGTTAGCCCATAATCAGTCATTTCATCAGGCACAGAGATGTTGGAAATAAATGTACCTAAAGCACCACAGTGACCTGCATCATTATAATTCAACCCCTCGATCTGGTATTACACATTTATTTCTTACTTGCTGACCCTATTTATTATCCTGTCAAAACTGGTCTTACTGCCAGTATATTGGGAAGTAGAAGGTCTCTGAGTACATTCCTCTTGCCACCCCATAGGCACAAAGTTCAAATGGATGTTAAACTTTGTGATAAACAGTTGTGAATTTAAATGCACAGGTTTTTTTTTTTTAATGGTTGGATAATAAACTTAGGGTTTATAAAATAAAAGGACCTTTTACTTCATGCTTATAGCTAACTGAGAAACTCAAATAATTTGGTTGGAAAACAAGCTATGTCAGAAACGTAAGTAAACTCACCGTACCTTTTCTCTTATCTCTATGAAAATCACATTCGCCACCCTCCATGAATCTCAAAGTTAGAGAAGAAGGTAAAGATTCTCGTTTTAGCTCCTAGCAAATGCCTCAAAGCCAGAGGATCAGAGAAGATGGTTCTATTTTATTAGGAAGTATTCTTATAGATTGTAATAAAAGCCGTCTCCTCATAAATTCTATCCTTGAATCTTTTAAAAGATTTATGATGATGAAGTCTACACTGGCTTTCACTTGTCAATTATTTACTCTGTCAATATAAGAAAGGTCCAAACCTGTGAAGAATTTTTATGAGTTTATTTGAGCCAAACTGACAACCTATGCTGGGGAGCAAGATCTCAAATGCTCTGGAGAATAAGTTTTGCAGTTTCTTTTATGCATTTGAGATTGAGGAGGGGAGTTGGGAAAGAGCAAGGTGGGGATCAAATTACAAGATAGTTAACAAGATTATGTGCTCCCTTGAAGGTGATTACAGTTTATTTCAAAGGTACCATATTTTTAGGACTATAAGACGCACTGGACCATAAGACACACCTAGGTTTTAGAGGAGGAAAATAGGAAAAAAAATTTTGAAGCAAAAAATGTGGTAAAATATTTGATAACCTATGACCCTGCTCCACCACGGCCCCCCCACCCCCCTCCCACGCCCCTGCACAGCAAGCCAGGTGAGCTACATTCAGACTGTAAGACATACCCCCATTTTCCTCCCAAATTGTGGCGGGAGTAGTCTTATAGTCTGAAAAATATGGTATGTTCATTTAGATGCACAGAAACAATGGACAGGGCTTGCTTAAGTCAAACACAAACCTTTTACTAAAAAGTTGTATGCCTGGGGCACGAATACCCACCATGACCTGCCCAATTAGGAATTTATGATCAGATCACCCAGTGAGGTTACTTTCCATTTAACCCTTTTTCTCATTTATAACATGCTTTTTTTTTTAAGATTTTATTTATTTATTTTTAGAGGGAGGGGAAGGGAAGGGAAAAGAAAGGGAGAGAAACATCAATGTGTGATTGCCTCTCACACACCCCGTACTGGGGACCTGGCTGGCAACCCAGGCATGTGCCCTGACTGGGAATTGAACCAGTGACCCTTTGGTTTGCAGGCCTGCACTCCATTCACTGAGCTACACCAGCTAGGGCTATAACATGTTTCTTTATGGTGCCATTTTAGTGTCTGTCTGTCTGTCTGTATCTCTCCATTCTGAGAAACTCAAATAGAGCCTCCACATAAGGCTCTATTTTAAGCCAGATATTTACAAAACATTTAAGTATATCTCATGGTATACTTAAACATATAAGTTTGGTGGTCTCCAGAAGGTACTTTATCATTATAAATCTCTCTCTCAGGATGTGATATCGAGAACAAATAGAACCCCATAAGAATCTTCATAGGACAGCACTGAATGGGAATGTCACTGCAGTTAAATGTGGCACACATCCCTAGTAACAGAACCATATCATACTCTGGACTTACTGCATATTCTAATTAAAACTCCTGAAACTGGAAAAGTCAGTGTTCATGCTGCCTGTCACTACCAGAATCAATAAGTAGAGAAAAGGATTGAATTTTTATGGGCACGTTACTCAGATGGCCAGTGATCTGAGAAGATGGTGGATTCTGTACCCTCAAAAACCATCTTAACATCTCATTTTGAGCCTACCTTTTTAGAAGGAGAAGAACGGGTAGGTAAGGGGTTTGGAAAAACAGGTTAATTGGATAAGAGTTGCAGTCCACAGGTGGTTTTCCTAGTATATCTTTTGATCAACAATTCTTCCCTCCCTGCAACACAATGGCTCAGATACTGTCTCCATTGCTTTCAGACCCTCTGGAGCACAAAGGTTGAATTGCTTGTCAACCTCCTGGAGTCACATGGTCATGTATTCAGAATAACAACTTTCCACATGCATTAGTCACTTAAGCCTATCAACTACAACAAAGGCTGAAATCTTTAACTTTTGAGTTCCCTTATTACTCTGGTTCTTTTTCTCATGTCATGAGGTTCCCCATGCTGTTCGGGTACATTTCATTTTGGGGTACCTGAGTAGAATAAAAGATAAGCAAGCAAACAAGACAAAAACAACCAAAAGATAACACTTTTCACCTATTAAATGGACAAGAATGAAAAAAATTGTTCGGCAGACATATAGTGCATTTGTCTTTCATGTGCCCAGTGGTCAGGTATGTGAAATTTTTGGAGGGTCATTGTGCAATATGTACCAAAATTTAAAAGATGCATGCCCTTCATTTAAGAATAGCTTTTAAAATGTACATTTCTAGATATCTATAAAGGATGTCTTCATTACTTATGCAGTTACTGTCCCATGAATTGTGAGTATAATCATTCTTTTGCAGAGTCATTTTAATTCTTTTGCTCTCTTGCCTTCCTTTACATTTGCATGTCAAAAACAAATAAATCCCCCCAAATCTCTAGTAGTGAGTGGTTCTCAAACTTTCCACTGCGTCAGAATCACCCAAGGGAATGTTTAAACAGATCACTGGGCTGGGCCCCATCCACCAACCATTCTGGTACAAGTAACTGTTCGGTGGGGCTGAGAACTTTCATTTTTAGTAAGTTATCAGGTGAGGCTGATGGGCTGGTCCACTTTGAGGACCACAGTCCTGGATGAACCCAGTCCTTTATGATTGTCACCTGAGAGAATCATAGCTGGCAGATTGATGTCACTATATATTCATGAGCCCCAACTTTAAATGGAAGTAAAACACTACCTGGAAATTCTAGCTAACTTCCTTTTTCATTGTCTACAGAGAATTGTACATCTTGGTTTTCCTCTTCAGACTTACCTCTTCTTCTCAGAGACACCTAAGTACAGTACGCACAGTTTGACTGATGGCTGTTCTCTGCTTTCTTGAGAAAACAGCAACTGCCAGAGGGAAAATTCCTGGCAACTTATTGCAGATCTACAAAGCAGCTGTGTCTGAATCCCATTTTCTCCTTTATCCCTCCTCTCCCTGAGGGAAGTTAGAGACAAATCCTATATTTTACATCCTTCACTTTCTAACCTTTTCCAGATTCAGTTGTTTGCTTTTTTATTCCCCGCTTGCCATACTGGATTACTCTCATTAATGCACAAACACGCTGCAGGATTTCCCATGTTAAAGTTGTACATATAGCAAAAACTAGGAGCCATTTTGACTTTACAACTCCTAAAATTACTCAACTATTCTGTAGACTTTTAAAGTGAAACCTCCAAGAATTGTCCTCATATACTTCCTCCTACATTCCAAAAACTGGTAAATGTATTCCAGTCTGGTTTTGCCCCCAAATGCCACTGAAATCGATTTCCCTGTCATGTCCCAACCTCTCATTCTAGCAGAGCTCTTAGTTCTCTTCTGTGTAACATTGACCCAGTTTACCTCTGCACAACTGCCTTTGCCGGGACAACCACCTTAAAATGATCTCTGCAGCTTGTGTGCATGACTTGTCTTCTCTCACCCCACTTTTCCTTTGTAGCCTTATGCCTCTCTCTTTGGATGATATTCAGCCATTCATAAACAGATGAATTTTTTATTTTATGTGGAGAACAGACCTTTATTCTGAAATCCAGACTCTCACATACACCTAATTAGCATCTTTACTTGCTTGTCTAATAAGCAACTAGAAATTGATATACCTAAAATGGAACTCTAGATTTCCCTCCAACCCTATACCTCTACCATTTTTCCCTGTTTCAGAACAAAGGTATCACCCAGTTGCTCACAGTCCAGCAGGCGTTCTTTGACAGTCCCCCATTCTATCTGCTATATCTAATCCATCACCAAATTTTTACTTTATTCTTTAATTTTCCATTGCCTTTCCATTTTCATTGCCCTGACTCTAGACCAAGCTTACCACTCTCTCTTTCCTGTATCCTCTAATAACCCTCAACAAGTCCCCTTTCCTTCACAGCAGCTAGAAAGAAGGATCTCTTAAAAATGCAGGTGAGATCATGTCACTCCCTTACCACTCTTTGATAGGTTTCAATCACATTTGGAATAAAATTTAAATAAAATTTTTATTTAGCTTCCTGTAAGATCCCCCATCTTCTGCCTCTTGAGCTTAGTTTTGGTCTATACTACCTATTCTGTAGCAATATTCATTGTCTTTCAGTTTCCTAAAAACAAGATTTCCCACAAGGGCCTTTGCATTAGCTATTGCCTCTGCTTACATGTCCCATACCTTTGCAACCTGTCTCATTTTCATTCTTTGAGTCCCATCTTTTTGGTCACCTCCTCAGAGAGATATAAGTCACTTCCTTCTGTTTTCTTCTCTCATAGTACAAATTAAAATTTGAAGGGATTTGTTCATTTTTGTTTTCTAATGTATTAGATTTTTCTAGTAGCTCTAAACTCTGTAGAATTAGAAATCTCAACTGTTAACATCTAAATTTCCAGAGTCTAGCTCACTGAATGGCACATGGGTGCCCAAATAAGTTTTTGTTGAGAGGCTGAGTAATGTTTATTAGAACATTGCTTTTAATAGCCAAAAATCTGGCCACAGTGTAAAAGTCTATCTATTTAATGATTAAGTTATAAGACAATCCGTGTGAAGCCTTTTTAAAGAAGTAAATTTGTACATGCACATGATAGGGTTCATGTTTAAGAAATATTAAGTAGAAAAGCACAGCTGGGTCAAGTTCTCTAAGACAGAGCCTTTCAAAGACAGGGGGAAAAGCCATTCTTCACCGTGGTTCTCAAAGCTTTGTGCCAAAACAGTTGATCATAGAAATTTCAAACATAGTAGCAGAACAAGTAGAGAAAGTTTGGGGGTGGGAAGTGGCACAGTTTGCTTTGCCCCAGCAAAAGGCAGGCTCTTTCACCTGTCCTGGGTTTGCTGCTGGGTTTGGAGTAGAAAACTGTGCTGGGGGAGGAAGTTCCTTATGTTCAGTTCTCTGACAGCTCCCTCCTCAACTTCTTCAAGCTGATGCTTCTTCATTTGCTTGCATCTTGGGTATGGAGAGAACACCACCCTTCCCCACACCCCCCATTCCTGATTTTCATCAGCATCTTTTTGCAAACCCACGTGGTTAGAATTGTGGGGAAAACAGCCACTTAGTTTTATTGGTATTGTCTCTGGGGTAATTTTTGACTGATACCAGTCCATCTGGTCCTCAGCAATGACTTTGCAACCATCTCTGGAGATTAAGGGAGATGGGGATGTTTTATTTTAGCCTCTGCTGGGGACTCAGCAAGATATTCAAGAGAGAGTTCCTTGGCTTTCCACAGGAATCCTGGTCTTTCCAGTCTTCCGCTCACTACCATAGAGACCGGGAAAGGGGGTTCAGGCATGGTGCCAGCAACGTCGTGAACCCTTCCTAGTCCAAGGAAGGTCAAGCCTGCGGTGCTCTTGAAGTGACCTTGAATACTAATTTCTAATGACAACAAGAGTAAAAACTTTACAGTGACTTAGCGGAATCACTCTCCTTCCTAGTGGAAGACATAGAAGTTAAGTGACTTTTTAACTTAGAATGTAAATGCTCACACCTTTAAGAGCCTAATATTTCACTTTGAATTGTGAAGGCATCTGGTGCATATTGCGAATGGCAGAGCATTTTGATAGCCATCTGTCCCCAAGAACTGCAGCTTTGCCAGCAAGATGAAGCAAAAATGACACCTGCTTAGACTAAGAGTTGTGAATCAGGCATAACTTTCGACACATATAGTGTTGCATAAAGAAGGACAGCGCACCAAGTAGAGATTTTACAGAAATATTCAAATATCCTTGTGTCCTATAAAGAAGGAAGACAGCACGCCAAGCAGAGATTTTACAGGAATATTCAGATATACTTGTGTTTCATAGAGAAGAAAGCACACCAAGCAGAGGTTTTTATGGAAATGTTTAGATGTACTTGAGTAACCAAGATTTTGCCTTCATGGCAGTCAGCACCTGCTTCTACAAATTTATGCATTCACCTGAGATGGCATGCTGAGGGCTTCTAATACACTAGGCTAAAAACGTTCTTAAGGCTTTCCGTGACCTTCTTCTATTAGGTGCATTCCATTCTAGGGGTCACGTTCTAGTACGGTCATCTTTGTGAAGAGATCAAGAAAATTCTGAGGACTGGGTTTAGGTCTTTGTTCACCTATACATTCATGTACATGTTAGTTTTTGATGGTTAGTAAAAGCTCTAAGACCTGAGAGTCACAGCAGAGCTGTGTTCCCTTGCTGGCTGGCTGTCTCAAGTGAGTTACCACTCTGGTTTAACTGCTCTTCTCTCTGCTTGTGGTAATAGGATAACTCTAGAATGAAGCTGAATCTTGGGGTCTCGTTGATATGTACCACAAGAAGAAAAGAGGAGGGACTTTCAGTGATAGCTAGTGGTATGTATAAATTGACCAACAGCTACTTTCAGCGAAGGAGAAAGCATGGCAATGGCTCAGATATGAGCAGAATATAAGAGAAGACAAAGTGCTTTGTGTGACACCTTTATTTTTGCAAGGTGATAACCAGGTTTTCTCTGTGCTGCATCTGCCAGACAATACCTTTGAATAGAGGACACTTCTCCTTCTTTTAATTCTCATGTTGAAGCTAACACTTGTGTTTTGATCATATTTGCCCCCCTTGGGATTTTTAACACCATGAAAGTGAGTTAGCAGTTTAGGATTTGGGTGGTGGTGTAGGATTTCACCCTGATCTTGATTTAAAGTTTGTCTGGGTTAGTAGTGACTAGAGGATGTCTCCTGACAAGTTTTTTAGAAATCTTTCAGGGTGAAGTTTCAGTAAAGAGACCAGGTGTCTATTTTGACAAGGTGCTCACCAGCGATAGATCTTTGTCTTTTTGCTGGAGACACATTGTCTGTGGATGCTTGATTGGCATTCCCTTGTAATCCTTAGTTTGATTCATTTGAGTTTCTGTGTACCAGCGTTAAAGTAGTTGGTACAGCCTTGTAACTGAATCTATTAGCCATTACTGCTATAAGATCACATTCAGTGGAGTCTATGCTTCCTTTAATTTATGTTTGTTTAGTGAAAACAAGGCAAATACTGTAGTTTTCTTTCCAGTAAAAGGTGTGGGGTTTGATTTATCGAGTGGTGTGGTTGTACACACACACACACACACACACACACACACACACACAGGGATGTGATAGAGCCAACTAGTTTTCAGCCATTATTAAAAATCATGTATGCATACAATTAAACAATTTCATTTTAAAAGGCAACACATCCAAAACTCACCACTTCCATATTACTTTACTACATTTTACTATTATCCATGCTCCTGTGGTTATTTACATCTATTGTACGTATGTGGAAATACTATATGATGTTGTATCACGGCACATCTGGTCTCAAATCTATTTTAGCAACATCGGGAACTTTTTGGGTGGTGGGAGAACCAGCTGTTACACATACACTAGTTCACCACTGTAAATGTATACACACATGCTTACATATATAGGCAAATCCTTTTCGTAACCATGCAGGGTGTTAGTTTTTTTATAGATGTAGAAACTGAGATGTGTTTAAGTAACTTCCAAGGGACTGCATTCATACTTTAATTCTCCTAACCCTCAAAAATTTAAACTAAGAAGCAAGCATACAGAGAATATTTAGGGAAGACTGAAACTATACTGGAATAGAAGTAAAAATCAGATCTGAAGAAAGTAAGAGACAGAAAGAGAGCCAAGTAGAAACAGAGGGGATTTGCAATCTAGGCAGAGGGTCTAGCCAGTGCAAAGGCCCAGGGGTGGGATCATGCTTGCTCTTTCTGAGGACAGGAGGGGTACTGTAGGGCTGAGGTAGAGAGAGGAAGGGGAAGAATTTGGAGAGCTGAGAGATGCAGGGCCAGAAGACCAACCACCTTTATGACGTCAGGCAAATAACTTTCCTCTCTGGGGCTTGTTTATTGTGCCTTATCCATGCTTGTGGTTAGAGTAAACTGATGGTAATATATGTGAATTCACTGCAAGTCATTGTTAGTAAAGCTAAGACATCACTATGGCTCAATAAAGTGCTCTTTTCCTTTTGACTAAAAAAATTATGCTTTCCACCCTGACTGGTGTGGCTCAGTGGATTGAGTGTCATCCTGCAAACTGAAAGGTCACTGGTTCAATTCCCGGTCAGGGCACATGCCCGGGTTACAGGCCAGGTCCCCAGTTGGGGATGTGCAAGAAGCAACTGATCAATGTTTCTGTTGCACATTGCTGGTTCTTCTGTCTCTTTCTCCGTCCCTTCTCCTCTTTCTAAAAAGAAATAAATAACATCTAAAAAGTTATTTTTCCTTAAAATTTTTCCCTGCCACCTTCAGCAGCTGCATGATGAGTGATTCAGTAATACTTATATACACCCCTCAGAGGTACCTATTAGCCTATTTAAAATCTATGTAGAACCCACAGTGTGATGCAACTTAAATTCATCTGGGATTACCAGGGTCTGTCTTTAGCTATCTTACTGACAGTGTGGTGGAATCCCAGCAGAAAACTTGTTTGCACTTTTCAAATGGCCGAGTCTAATAGATCACAAAAGAGTAAAACATATTGAAACATACTCTGTATTTTGAAAATCCAGGTCTTCTGATTTTTACCAGTCATTCATTATCCATAGAATATGTTACCTAGTCGCCATATCCACATACAGATTATATAGGTATATCGTAGAATATTGTTAACTAAAGGTATAATATAAATGTAATGGGCTACTATGGTTTTGGCAATATTCTGTTTCTTTTTACATGAGTGTATTAAACTTATTAGAATTGAATAGGATGTACAATTACATTTTGTGCACTTCTCTATGTGTGTGTTATACTGTAACTTTAAGAAATATTTCTTAAGAATGAGAAGGGTTTCAAGAGAAGGGAAATTGTTTTCTCTACTGGGCCAAGGAAGCAAGACCCAAAATGAGATGTGGCTAGAGCTAGAATGACAATGGCATGTGTGTATCACAGAGAGGAGATGTGCCATTCCGCAGCAGGTAGATGCTCACTGAGCACTTACTGTGTCCCAGTGGGAAGATAATGTGGGCTAAGATCCTAACATCACTCAAAATCAACTTCTGCCTTGCCTGCCTCTTCCATCAAAGTTGGAAAGCTCAAATACTCAATTTCCTAGCCTCCCTTCCAACCAGGTATGGCAATCTGAATTTGTCGAATGGAAAGCCTTTTTAAAGGCTTTTAAAGGGATAGACTCAGTGGACATACTCCCTAATCCTTTTTTTGCTTTCTCTTTCCTTCATCCTGCTGGAATAGGGCCATGGTGCTCAGAAGCAGGTCAGCAATCATTCAGCCATGATATGACCAGCATCAGGACAAAAGCCTACGTACTAAAAATAAAGGATGGACAGATGGGAAGAATGAAGTCGGATGGATCAGTGCTTCTCATTGGTCAGTCTGTTTGACTGACAGGCAGGTTGGGTAGATCAGGGATGTGTGGGTCAGTCCATTCTAGGACACTGTCCTGACCTGGAGGCTGCTTAGAAAGTTGCCCTTTGTAAATATTGACATCATCATCCACAGACATGCTACTTTGACAGTTGTTTAAATGTTTGACATACTGGATATACTCTTGTGTGTCATATGATCAAATAAACCAATTTTGTTGATTGCCAACTTTTCAAAGTTACTTTTTACTGATTCAAACACTTTTCTCTCTAACTTGTGGGTACTTTTTTTTTTAATCCTCACCCAAGGACATGCTTACTGATTTTAGAGAGAAGGAAAGGGAGGGAGAGAGAGGAGAGAAACATTTATGTGAGAGAGAAACATCAATCAGTTGCCCCTCGTACACACCCCAGCCAGGGACCCAACCTGCAACCAGGCACTTGTGCCCTGAACTGGAGTCAAACCTAGAACACTTTGGTTTATGGGATGAGACTCCAACCAAGTGAGCCACACTGGCCAGGGCTCACAGATCTTTTTATTTTATTCTCTTCAGATGTTAATCTTATATCATCCTAGTCTTGGAGCCTTTTTCTGTACAATGAAACATTTTCCACATTTCCATATCTGGAGAGAATACATTTTATCTTTACTTGGAGACTTGATAATTTTCCAGGAAAACACACTCAGAGGGAAGTGGAGAGACTGAAAAAGAATTTGATAAATTTGAAAAGTTGACAAAACAGACACCGTGATGCTTTCAGTTGAGCTAGCACATTTTATCACAGCCATTTAGAAGCTGTACCGTCAAAATCCTTTGATCACGGTCACTTGACAATCAAACTTTGTTTGCATTTGTTATTGCATTTGTGATCATACAAATCATATATTACTGTACTAACACAGTGATAACTTAAATAATACAAATATGTTAATTTGCCAGCTTTAAGGAGAAAAATGGGTTCAAGCTGTTTCATTATTATGGGTGAAGTTTTCACTTTTCCTCAAATAATTTATTAAAGGCATGAATTCTTATAATGATTATAGGATATAGACATGAAAAATATCTAGGAATTATGATATTTAGTTAAAGCTACAACTTGATATAGGTATTTTGAAAGCCAGAAGATACAATGAAAAATAAAGTGAAGTGAATAATATTAAGAATTACTGAAACTATTCGACTGGGATGCAATATTAAAATAAAGAAAATGCTTTTCATTTGAAACAAAACTGCATTTAGTTCAGTTTAATATGAGTTTGTTCAGTATATTTCTGTGTTTGTCAGTAGAGAGGAAGAGAGTTTAGGTAGGACTGTGAAATTCTAATCAATGGTGTGGCTGTCTCTTCTCTTTTAATTTTCTCTGTTGCTTTTTACATATGGTCCTGCCTTCGACTTCATGGAGAATGCAGTCCATCTGTGACTTGCATCTCTGCTCCCCTCCCTCCCACCTGAGGCTCATGTATTTATAACACCAAGCTTACTGCAAACTGTGAGCCTTTAATCTCATCTCCTCCCACCTGACCCAGGACTTTGTGTCTCCAGATGAGCTCTCCATTTTCCTGGTACGTGCAAAGTATTTCTTTCTTTCTTCTGTCCTCAGCCCACAGAATACCATTAGGTCTCCACCACTTACTTGCCTTTCCCCTCAAACAGCTGCTCTCTCTGAAGACATTTTCCTCCAATTTCCTTGAAATGCTCATGTATTCTCCTATTCTTCCTTTAGCCTAGGGCAAGGTTTTTCTCATTCTCCCTTCTCCCAGAACTGTACCAGTGGCAAAGTTCTTAATGAAAGTGAAAAAACAAAACAAAACCCTAAAAGTCCAATAAAATTATTTTAATCCTCAGTCCACCTGATCTCTGAAGATTCTCCATTCCTCCTTTCTCGACTCTCTCTCCCCTCATCATTTCCTTGTAGTTTTCTTCACTCTCTGTAAAAATTTTTTCTCTCCTTTCCCCCAGGAGTTACTCTTTCCCTCTAGAACTGCCTCCAGCCTCATGACTCTCACAATGATCTCAACAATACTTATCACCAAATCTGGGTCTCTTAACTCCAATCTCTCCCTTTAGCATGAAAGATTTATTTCCAACTTGTGCCACATGTCTCCATCTGGGTGATATCTTAAAAATACACCCCAAACTAAATTTATTTTCCACCTTCTCTCATCTTTGAAGCCACTTTCCATCTCCAGGCCTGTATCTCAGCAGTAGCAGCCCCAATGCAAAAAATTAAACAAGCTACTGTATCCTCTTGTAAAAATACAACAGGAGCATCAGCAATGGCCTTTTCATTAAAGTTTAAACCAGTAAAAAACCTGTATTATCTACATTTTGGGTCTAATCTGAGATTCCTTTGCCTGGTTATTAAGAGGACATTGGCATCTGGTATTTAATTTTATTTTTTACCTTTTTGTGAGACTTAAGGTTTTATTGTAGAATTATAGTTTGTTGATATACCCCATTTCTTGCCAAAGTTTACATTATAAATAATTTGATTCATGCATTGAAGGGCAGTTGAGGTAGTTAGAATAATTTTACAGATGGAAGATTCTTAGCATAATTAAGTCCATTAAACAAAGAGATGAAAGCTATTTTGGCCTTTGGGACTTTGAGAGTGTCTTGTTAAATAAGACCCAATCAGCAGAATGTTTCTTTCTCTCCTTTCTTTCTTACAGAGAGTTATAACATTGAATTAAAAATTAAAAATTGAGTTCTAGAGTTAATAAATTTAGACTTAGAGTATCATATGTATACATATACATATATATAAACCTATAAAATAAATATCATTAGAACTATTTAAACACATTGTTCTAACATAAACTAGTAGGAAGAAACAACATAGACTTCTTTCCTGAGGCTAAAGATATAACCCTTTTTCAGAGTTTTACCTAGTCTGTAATAGAATCCAAGATGTTGAGATGGAGTGTTTCTCAGAGTTCTTAGTCTATTGCTTAGAATTGATGAAACAGAAGTTCATAACATCACACAGTGCTTATAGGCAGAAATGGAAGCAGGACTTGGTACCTGAATTCATACTTCAGAATGGGAGTTGGGGGGACTTGGATATATATGCATATGTATAATGATACTTTAGTTGGATATATGACTTGGTGCCTCTTACATCAACACTATGATTTGTCCCATTTTTACAGCTTGGCAAAAGAAAAGAGTAGACTACTCTCTTTAGCTTTAGAAGTGTTTGATGATGGTGGTTGGGGGTCCTCTGCTGAGTTAATATAGTTATCATAGAAGTTTGCACACAGTAATTTAGTGTCCTCCAAAGAGAAATCTAATACATAGGGGGACACATGTGCCAGATGAAAAGAGACCTCTTCAGTATCAGGAATATAGCTGCACATTAGACCCAAAATTCTATCTAAAAGAAATGAATGTGATAATATTGGGTTTGCCAAAAAGTCCATTACATTTTTTTCCATACAATGGCTCTAGTAGTGCTTAGTTTTCTTTAACTTCATTTGAAACAATTTTATTAGATTGTTTTGTGACGGCTTATCAAAATGGGTGAATTTTGTGCAGCCATTTTAATATTGAAGATGGAAGAAAATATGCAACATTTCCATCTTATTATGCTTTATTATTTCAAGAATGGTAAAAATGCCACTAAAATGCAAAAACAAGATGTGTGCAGTGTATGGAGAAGATGCTATGAAAGTGTCAAAAGTCATCTGCAAAGTTTCTTGATGCTATTGATATTTTGGCCAAATAATTCTTTGCTGTGGGGCTGTCTCATGCATTGGAAGATGGTTAGCAGCACCCCTGGTCTCTACCCACTAGTAGCCAATAGCGGGAGAGAGCCAACATACTCAAAATATCTACCTCAATACAGTTATTGGTGAAAATGGAAAATGTGTCTTTAATTTTACAGGAAAAAAATGTAATGGAAGTTTTGGCCAACCCAATATTTTATACTTAAAGGAAAACCAAAAAATTACTCTGTAGTTAGACCATTTATTCTTGTGAGAAATGAAAACAGGATGAGTTTGGAAAATTATTTTGGGGGTGGGGGTAATGAGGCCATAGGTCTCTGCACATGGAATTGTATTGGTCAGCAACTTTAGCTGAATCACAAACTGTATCAAAGGCTTCACCCAGCTGTCCTGAAATGTTATAACATATGATGAAGTCTACAGACGCAGTTACCAGGTTAGCCATCACAGTACTGCATTACTTGTGTTCAAGTAACTCTTATTGAGTGTAATAATGGCCCCAAAGTGCAAGAGTACTGATGTTCCAGAGAGAAGCTGTAAGTGCTTCTTTTAAGTGAAAAGGTGTGTATGAATAGGAAAAAAAACATAGCATATATAGGGTTCGGTACTACCTGCAGTTTCAGGCATCTTCTGGGTGTCTTGGAATGTACCCCTGTGGATAAGGGGGGGACTACTGTAGTGACATCTCTATTGTTATTTCTGGTGTCTACTGATTGGCTCTTTACCACTACCACTCTCTGCCTTTGCTTGCCACATGCTGTTATCACCTTTTCTTTCTCTGTTCCTTTTCGTTACTTCCTAACCACATCAAGTCAATGTGTAATCTTCAGACTTTGGGTTTATCTTTTTCATTTATGAAACCATCTCTGAGAAGTGTGATCTTCAGACAAATAAGAGAAGACAGGGAGATATAATTTACCAAGGTTGCACTATCTAATGCTTCATGTAGAGCTTAAACAAATGCGAAGAAAAGCCTCTTTCTATTACCATTCAGATGGATTATGGCACACTAGCATGAGTTTAGGGGCATGCTGTATATTTTTTTATTATATTTTATTGATTATGCTATTACAGTTGTCCCATTTTTCCCCCTTTACTGCCCTCCACCCTGCACACCCACTCACACCCACATTCCCCCACTTTAGTTCATGTCCATGGGTCATACATATAAGTTTTTTGGCTTCTACATTTCCTATACTATTCTTACCCTCCCCCTTTCTATTTTCTACCTACCATCTATGCTACTTATTCCC